>CM030364.1:254523565-255123565 GCA_017893485.1 Hemerocallis citrina
CTAGGCGCAGTCATTTCTCCCTTAATTGATCCGGCCTAATCTGGTTTTATCAAAGATCGTTTTATCCTCGATAGTGTGGCGTCAGCCCAAGAAATCATCTCTGAATGCCACAGATCCAATTCCGAGGGTATCATGCTGAAATTAGATTTTCAAAAAACTTATGATAATATTAGTTGGAATTTCCTTTTCGAGATCCTCTTCCATCGTGGCTTTGGTCCGAAATGGATGGCATGGACTAAATCGAGTCTTTTTGCGGGGACCTCGTCCATTATTATTAACAGGTCTGAAGGTCACAAGTTCAGGTGCAAACGTGGTCTCCGCCGGGGGGTCCTATTTCTTCCCTTTTATTCTCTTTGGTGGTCGATGTATTCAGTAAGTTGCTCCGCAATGCTTGGGAAGCTAATGTCATCGAAGGTCTTGGAGGTTCTCATAGCTACCGTGGCGTGCTGAACCTCCAATACGCTGACGATACTATCATTTTTGCCAAACCCAATGGGTGACCCTTCGGAACCTAAAGTTGGTTTTTTATATTTTTGAAAGTGCCTCTGGATTACCGATTAATTTTCAAAAATCTTCTGTTATTTGGCTTGGTGGGTCTCAGAACCGTCAAGTGGAAATCGCCCAGTTCTTTAATTGTGCTTTCGGGTCCTTCCCTATCCAATATCTCGGTATCCCTTTGAGATGGGGGAAGCCTCATAGATTGGATTGGATGCCGATGATTGAGAAAGTGGAGTCTAGGCTTAACTTTTGGTCTGGCAAGCACCTTTCTCGTGGAGGAAGACTCATCCTTGTTAATTCTGTCCTTTCCTCTATTCCTTTATATATGATGTCTTTCTATTTCGTCCCGATTTGGGTTATCAAGAGGATTGACCAGATAAGAAGAAATTTCTTCTGGTCGGGCGCTGATGTTTATAGAACAGACACTGACCTATGTAACTGGAAGTTGATTTGCACGCCTAAGGCTGTTGGTGGTCTTGGCATACTAAACCTCATACACCAAAACCTGGCCCATCTGGGCAAATGGTTATGGAGAATGCTGAAACATGACCATTTTCCTTGGGCCCGCATTATCTCGCTCAGGTGTTTCTCCCGTCAGCGGATTTGGGATTTCCACTTGTCGCTTTCACGCAGGGCCTCCCCTTTCTAGAAGGGGGTCTGGAATGCAGTCAATCCTTTTCGATGCGGTATTTCTCATGTCTGCGCTGATGGCTCTAAGACCAAATTTTGGGATGATTTGTGGTTCGGTAATATCAAGCTGGCAGTGGCTTTCCCTGTGCTCTACCAATTGGCCTCTAACCCTTTGGCCACGGTAGCGGACTACGTTATCTTCCTCAGTGATCAAAAGTTCTGGTCCATTCCATTCAGGGGCACTCTACCTGATCCTTAAGTGGTAGAGCTTAACCTTCTTTTTGCCGGTATAAACCTCTACTCCTGGCATCCCACTAATGATTTCAATTGGCGTTGGAACAGTTCTGGGTCCTTCACTGTTGAATCGTTCTATCAATTCCTTAATTTTGGAGGTACCTTATCCAGGTATGCTAAGTTCCTTTGGAGTGCTCCTGCTCCCCTCAAGGTTAAAATTCTCACCTAGCTTGCGATTAACAACAAGCTTCTAACGGCCGATGTGCTTAACAAAAGAAATTTGGCCTTAGGGCAATTATGTGTGTTGTGCGATTCTGTTCACGAGGACGCTGATCACCTTTTCCTTCATTGCAACTTCATTCAGTTGTTGTGGTTTATTACGATTCGAGCTTGGCAAGTGCCGACTATCCCTATCGATCTTTCGTCCTGCTGGACGCCTCTAGCTCTCAGGAAAGAGTATCATAATTCTTGGGTGCTTTCCATTATGGCCATCATTTGGGTGGTTTGGTCGGAAAGGAATAAGCATATTTTTGCTCTCTCTTCGGCCACGATCGATAAAATTATCGATAAGGTCCTTTTCTTCATCAAATTTTGGTCCTCCACTTTGTCACATGATAAAGCAGAAGTCTTACATTTAGGGTGCCTGGACGAGGCGACTATTTTTTTCCGTTCTACTTATAGTTTATCTGGTTAGTTTTGTTTCTTCTCTAATTTCTTTTCTTTTCTCTCCATTTCCCTGCAACTCTGAGGTGTCATTGGTGTTGTCTTTCCCAGCTCTTGGGGAAGGTTTTTGGGAGCTGCTTTTGGGTTGGTCTCACCCAGACTCCTCGTTATGCTACTGTTCTTCTCTGGTCTATTTAGCTCGTAATTTCTTTTGCTTTTGCTAGTTGTAATTTATCTCTGATATGTCTCTATGTATTGGTTGTTCTGACTGGGTTGTTTTGTTGGCTTGCCCATTCCCTTGGGGAGGGCCGGTTTACTCTGATATCATGTTAGTTGTCCTTCTTTTTCTGGATCAGGCATTGTGCCCATGTGCTGTTTTGTTTGTTTTTTGGGTTTGTCGCGGTTGCTGGGTGTGCTGGCCCGATGTTTTTCTGCTTTTTGCTTTTCCTGTTGGAGTGGTGGTGTTTGCGGTTGTGTTGATGCAGGAGTTTTTGTTTAGCTGCTCCTTGCTTGTGGTTCTGTGCTGGTGGTCTACGCTTGATTTAGTTGTCTTCGTTCGGGATGAGGTTGGTTTTGTGGTTCTGTGGTGTTGCTGGATTCTATCCCATGATGTGCATTGGTAGGAAGCTTGTTTCCTCGTGTTAATTTTGTTGTAGCGTCCAGCCGCTCCGTTTTTTCTTGCATATATGGTTTGCTCCATTCTACTCAAAGTTTCCTAGTGTGTTCTCTAGTGTTCACTGCTTGGGAGGTCATCCTTCTGGTTTGTTCTTTCCCTCCTGGGGGCTCTTGTTTCTGGCTTGCCCCCGTCTCTCTAATTTCTGTCTCGACGAGGTTAAGTATATGGCTTATTGTTGTCTGGTCGCAGGATTTGTTTCTCAAGTGCATTGGGCATGTATAGCCCGGTCGATCCCCTTCGTTTTAGGGGGTTTGTCACCTTTAGGTGCGAACTCTGTGTTTTTTGTCTGTTTCTTTCCCTCCTCCTTCAGGTAGGTGGTTTCTCCCCCTGTCGACTCGCGTGTGTTGCGCCTCGCCTGGCCGTCGCCAGTAGGACATCTTCGTCCTGCGAATTAGTGTGTTAATTGCATGGTTTTTTCCTTCGTTGCTCTGGTGTGGTTTCAGGGCCTTTGTTCCTTTCGCCTCGGTGGTTTCGAAGCGCGTTTTCGGGCTCGTTGGCTGTTCTTGGCAATGCGCTCTATTGTTGTTGTTTTAGAGCCTGTACTTTTGTGTTGCTTAGTGTGTTTCTATTCATGTCTGTTTGTTTTACCTCTCGTAAAATTGTTCTCGTGTATTTATTTATTTATATATATTTGGCTTGAATCGTTTGATTCCATCCGTGTCATCAAAAAAAAAATTTACTGTGATAATGATAATAAATATTTTGTCACAATATAACCAATTTTATATACAAGTAATCTTGCACGTATGATGCACAACCCATTCTTTTTTTTTAAAGTCAAATGTGGAAAAATTATCCCACCATGACTATACAATACATTATGCTAAGACCACTTTTAGTCTATGATTTTTCTCCTTTTCCTTTTCCAAATGATAAAAACAAGAACAAAAGTAGGAGGCAACTACCACTTCTTTCTTCACTCAAAACACAAAATTTGCAATCCTATCGATTGATCAAATATCAAAAGGTGTGCCAAAAAAATCAACCCACTATTTTTTCACCAACAATCCAAAAATAAAATCACATCTTTTAAAAAAGGTGTCCCTTAATTATTCTAACTAATTACGAACGTGACTCCAAAAATTAAGAAGGAACATAAAAAGGGGGAATGGTCGTTGAGATTGGACCAAGGATAAAATATGCCAATATGATATTGGTGGTGATTCAGGGTACGTTTGTTTTGATATTTTGAATAGAGTATTCTGAATTGAGTATTCTGAATATGATATTCTGAATAGAGATATTCTGAATATGAGTCTAAAAGCTGTTTGTTTAGCCTATATTCTGAATATTGATATTCTGAAAGCTGTTTATCTGAAAAAGAGAGTTTAGAAGCTGTTCGGTTATATTTCTTGCTGAAAACTGTTATCTGAAAGCTGTTTTTCTGAAAAAGAGAGTTTAAAAGCTGTTCGGTTATATTTCTTGCTGAAACCTGTTGTCTGAAAGCTGTTTTTCTGAAAAAACGAGTTTAAAAGCTGTTCTGTTATATTTCTAGCTGAAAACTGTTATCTGAAAGCTGTTTTTCTGGAAAAGAGAGTTTAAAAGCTGTTATGTTATATTTCTTGCTGAAAACTGTTATCTGAAAGCTGTTTTTCTGAAAAAGAGAGTTTAAAAGCTGTTCGGTTATATTTCTTGCTGAAACCTGTTGTCTGAAAGCTGTTTTTCTGAAAAAACGAGTTTAAAAGCTGTTCTGTTATATTTCTAGCTGAAAACTGTTATCTGAAAGCTGTTTTCCTGTAAAAACAAGTTTAAAAGCTGTTCGGTTATATTTTTAGCTGAAAACTATTACCTGAAAGCTGTTTTTTCTGAAAAAGAGAGTTTAAAAGCTGTTCTGTTATATTTCTTGCTGAAAACTGTTATCTGAAAGCTGTTTTTCTGAAAAAACGAGTTTAAAACCTGTTCTGTTATATTTCTTGCTGAAAACTGTTATCTGAAAGCTGTTTTTCTGAAAAAGAGAGTTTAAAAGCTGTTCTGTTATATTTCTTGCTGAAAACTGTTATCTGAAAGCTGTTTTTCTGAAAAAGCGAGTTTAAAAGCTGTTCTGTTATATTTCTTGCTGAAAACTGTTATCTGAAAGCTGTTTTTCTGAAAAAACGAGTTTAAAAGCTGTTCTGTTATATTTCTAGCTGAAAACTGTTATCTGAAAGCTGTTTTCCTGTAAAAACGAGTTTAAAAGCTGTTCGGTTATATTTTTAGCTGAAAACTATTACTTGAAAGCTGTTTTTTCTGAAAAAGAGAGTTTAAAAGCTGTTCTGTTATATTTCTTGCTGAAAACTGTTATCTGAAAGTTGTTTTTCTGAAAAAACGAGTTTAAAAGCTGTTCTGTTATATTTCTTGCTGAAAACTGTTATCTGAAAGCTGTTTTTCTGAAAAAGAGAGTTTAAAAGCTGTTCTGTTATATTTCTTGCTGAAAACTGTTATCTGAAAGCTGTTTTTCTGAAAAAGCGAGTTTAAAAGCTGTTCTGTTATATTTCTTGCTGAAAACTGTTATCTGAAAGCTGTTTTTCTGAAAAAGCGAGTTTAAAAGCTGTTCGGTTATATTTCTTAGTGAAAACTGTTATCTGAAAGCTGTTTTTTATAAAAAAACGAGTTCAAAAGCTGTTCTGTTATATTTCTTTCTGAAAACTGTTATCTGAAAGCTGTTATCTGAAAAATCGAGTTCGAAAGCTGTTCGGTTATATTTGTTCAGGTTTTTTAAAATCAATATGCATTCATCATTTGGTAACATTTTTTTAATTGTTGGAGTTAGATTGCAATGCTGTACAAGTATTGAAAGGGGAAACTTGAGCAGCATGTGATTGGAGCAAAAATCAGACGCCATCATCTCCCAGATTGATTCGTCACGTTAGGGAAGAAAGTTAAAAGAAGCTCTTGTGTTTGTGAAGCAGCTAATCTCAGTTCATGCATAAGTTTTGATTCTTGGATAAATGTTTTGAGATTTCTTGGATAGCGTCCAGTGTTTGGTTAACTCATAATTCATTTGAATAGACTGATGTTGCTCAACTTGTACGGTACAGTTTTTTAAATGACTATTATATCAAGGAAATTTTCTACGGCCTAAGCCAAGCAATTTATTCAGATAAAAAAGCAGTAGGGATTTAAAATAAGAACGGGTCCCATTCAACTATACTCAACCAATTTATTCACCAAAGCAAGCTTACTTCATTAATTTTGTTTACATTGTTCAGCAATCCGACCTAACAGATCATTAATGGCATGGGATCGATACATATATTATGAGAATAAGTTCTACAATTTGTTGTCAGCCATCATTACAAACAAGCATGCTGTTAAATCATTATTTGTTGTCTACAGTCACTGCATGCTGTCTGGAGCTGCTGCTGTTGCTTCTTGACTCCTTGTTTTGAAAACTGTAGAGCAGGTAGATCTATAAACAAAGAAGTCATTTGAGAAAATTGCTGCATTAAAATTCAAAAAAATGGGGAGGAATAATAAATTGTGCTGCAGAAACTTCCTACATTAACCATAAACGGAAACGGAAAACTGAAAACCGGAGTTCAGATTTGCTTAACCACTATTCAGAATACAGATATCCCCTCTTGTCAAACACTATGAAAACAACATAATGCAGGAAAAATATGGGCTACTCGCAGTCTTAGATTCATCAAATCAATGATACAAACGACTCGATATACCAGAGCTGCAATTTTTTAAAATGCCACGCCCACTAGTACAAAGCACATTGTCAACATTGACTAAAAAGAATTCATCATTGACTACATAGACAACATTTTCTTACTGTTTGAAAAACATATTTGTTCATTTACAGGGATCTGAAGTATTCTGAATAGTATTCACAAACTGGCATTACCAGCAAGATAACAAAGGCATATTCATCTGAATACAAGTGCAATTCATCTCAACAAATCAGATGCATCTAATATTGTATCTAATATTGCTTTTCTGAGAATTGGTTATGATGATACCCACACTAATCATACTTCAGACCTTAAAAACAATTGATGCACATTAGTTCTTAAATCCTGGGCTGTGATGTACCAGGTATGATATGCTGAGCTTTGAATTCCTGATCTGTACAGATACTGTCTGTTTCTTTGGCTGTTCATGGTTTACGGATACTGAGAAATATCTTTGGCTGCTCATGGTTTCAAACAATTGTTTCTGGAGTCAATTTGAATTGTCTTGAATCCTTGATCATTGGTAATATCCTGAGTTTATTCCAGCTTTACTTTTTTTTGGCCTTTGTTTATCCTAAGAATATCCTGAGTTTATCCTGAGAATGAGTTGATCCCCCACGTTGGTTTTGCCACAAAAAAACATGATTTAGGATAAGAACATATCAGATCCTCCCCAAAACCATAAAGACAACATAATTGCCGGGGTAAAAAAATAGTCACAGTCTCAGATTCATAGTGCTCATTCATAAAAACTCCATACTAGAGCTGCATTTTTGACAATGCCACGCCCACTAGTACAAAGCAATGCTCTTGAAAATCCGTTCATCATCGACTGTAACGACATCATCTTCGTTATGTTTGTAAAACAAATTTGTTTACTTATACTGTTCTTGAAGTATTCCGAATAGTTTTTCCAAAAAACCACCTAAAACAAAGACCAAGGCCTGTTTGTTTTGATATTGAGAGTACCATATTCTGCATATTCTATTCAGAATAGGCGTTTGTTTGTACCACATTCTGAAAACAGTATTGTGAATATTGATATCCCTTGAATTCGATATTCTCAACCCTACTCACGAGCTCTCTCTCTCTTCCAAACAGTGTCTCCCCAACCCATCTCTCCCCTCTTCTCACTCAGATGCTCTCTCTATTCTCAACTCAGGATAAACTCATTCTCAGGATAAACTCAGGATATTCTTAGGATAAACAAAGGCCCAGAAAAATAAACCTGGAATAAACTCAGGATATTTGTAATGATCAAGGATTCAAGACAATTCAAATTGACTCCAGAAACAATTGTTCGAATCCATGAGCAGCCAAAGATATTTCTCAGTATCCATAAACCATGAACAGCCAAAGAAACAGACAGTATCTGTACATATCAGGAATTCAAAGCTCAGCATATCAAAGCTGGTACATCACAGCCCAGGATTTAAGAACTAATGTGCATCAATTGTTTTTAAGGTCTGAAGTATGATCAGTGTGGGTATCATCATAACCAATGATCAAGGATTCAAGACAATTCAAATTGACTCCAGAAACAATTGTTTGAAACCATGAGCAGCCAAAGATATTTCTCAGTATCCGTAAACCATGAACAGCCAAAGAAAAAGACATTATCTGTGCATATCAGGAATTCAAAGCTCAGCATATCATACCTGGTACATCACAGCCCAGGATTGAAACTCAACCTCAGGATAGAAGCAGGATATTCTTAGGATAAACAATGGCCAACATTAATCAACCTGGAATAAACTCGGGATGTTTGTAATGATCAAGGATCCAAGACAATTCAAATTGACTCTAGAGACAATTGTTTGAAACCATGAGCAGCCAAAGATATGTATCAGTATCCATAAACCATGAACAGCCAAAGAAACATACAGTATCTGTATATATCAGGAATTCAAAGATATGCATATCAAACCTGGTACATCACAGCCCAGGATTACTGTAACAATTGTTCTGTTATGGTGACACAAAGTAGCCAGATTGCAGAGACATACTTTATTAGTAACTAATTCCTTGCTCTCTCCCATCACAACCTACCAAAGAACAATAATTAGAACCAATCTAAGATATTGTAGGAGGTAACTTTGACAGTAAAATAAACTTACTCCATCGCCACCCATTCTCCTTGTTGTGGATGCAGTATAATATGGTCCATTAAGGCCGGCATAACTCACACTTTGGGCACATATGAACATAAGATTCATAGTGTGCAAGTTCAGAAACATAATCCATCTCATTATCACTCAAAACCAACGTGGGAAAATAAAGCTCATTTAGGATTAATTCATCACAAGTCACTTCTACAAAGCACTATATAAATGATTCATAGTGTGCAACTTCAGAAACGTAATCCATCTCATCATCACTCAAAACCAAGGAGGATAAATAAAGCTCAGCTGGGATTAATTCATCACAAGTCACTCCTACAAAGCATTATATAAGTGATACTCATAGTGTGCAACTTCAGAAACATAATCCATCTCATCATCACTCAAAACCAAAGAGGATAAATAAAGCTCAGTTAGGATTAATTCATCACAAGTCACTCCTACAAAGCATTATATAAATGATTCATAGTGTGCAACTTCAGAAACATAATCCATCTCATCATCACTCAACACCAAAGAGGATAAATAAAGCCAATTTAGGATTAATTCATCACAAGTCGCTCCTACGAAGCATTATATAAATGATACTCATAGTGTGCAACTTCAGAAAGTTAATCCATCTCATCATCACTCAAAACCAACGAGGAAAAATAAAGCTCAGATAGGATTAATTCATCACAAGTCACTTCTACAAAGCATTATATAAACGGTTCATAGTGTGCAACTTCAGAAACAAAATCCATCTCATCATAACTCAAAACCAACGAGAAAAAATAAAGCTCAGTTAGGATAAATTCATCACCAGTCACTCCTACAAATCATTCAATAAATGATTCATAGTGTGCAACCTCAGAAACAAAATCCATCTCATCATAACTCAAAACCTACGAGGGAGAATAATGTGCAACACCTGTACAACAATGAAGTGATTGGTAAAGACAACATCTCAAAAAAATGAATAAAAAGCTGAAAGGAAGATCTGCATGCTGATTATTTATAATAGTAATATTGCAATGATACAAACATATCCAAATGACATCAATGTCTCGCGTTCCAGCTACGAAACAATTCGAGAAATGGATATGCTAAAAATGTGTACATTCAAAATACATTACTGTATAGCATTCCACATTGCCAGGGCGATTTCATCTCTTTTGCTATTCATATGTCTCAATTGGGAAGATGATAAATCCAAATCTTGCGATGTGGATGCTGCATCTTCGGTGTGTTGGTGATGTACTATTGGTTCGCCACCGAGTTCCACTAAAAATGCATCGTTTCGTGAGTGCAAGCATATAAAATTATGAAGTGCACAACAGGCTGTGACCATCATAACTTGTCTGGTATAATAATAGTTTGGCATGTTCTCGAAGATGGTAAACCTCTTCTTGAATACACCGAACGTTCTCTCAATCACATTCCTTAACCTAGCATGTTGTTTGTTAAATAGTTGTCTAGGTTGGGTTGGTGCATGGTTGGCCCCTTGAAAGTCCTGTAAGTGGTATGGCTCACCACGGTACGGTGCCAAAAAACCGGGCATATTGGTATAACCACAATCCACTAAGTAGTACCTCTCGTTCGGTGGGATTGGCAACAGTTTTTGTGCTAATGCAGTATGCATTACACGGGAGTCGTTGGCACTGCCTTCCCATCCCGCGTAAACAAATGTGAACATCATGTTAAAATCACATGCTGCCAATATATTTTGACTTACAATACCCTTTCGAGAGCGACAAGCGTTGCTTCGGCTAGCGGGAACTGTAGCTTTTATTAACGTCCCATCAGCAGCACCAATAGCTCCCTGCAGATTAATAATTCGAATAATAGATATCACAAATCCAAACTAGGAAAAAAATTTAATCATACATGATGCAATCAGGGTGACGTATTACCTGAAACCACGGGTAAAAGTCCTCTGATCCCCTGATTCTGTGATGTACGTATGTATAATCAGGAGGTTTGATAAGGGATGGTGCTGCTTTTGTCAGAGCTTTCAATACAATATTAAAGTGCTTTTGGATTGTTTGGGTTGAGTGGTTAAACGTAGTACGTGCTACTCGCATTCTTGCACTATGATCGACAATAAACAGGAAAATAGCCACGCTTTCCTCGAAAGTAACTCGCTTATGACTTGAAGACTCCGCTGTTTCCTCGCAGAAGTTCCCTTCTCGTAGGAAAGCACACAAGGTCATAAAACAATCTTGGTTCATACGGAATATTCCATGAAAGTTGGCCTGGGAACCCGCTAACATATTTTCCAAATATTCACGTCCCGTTTGCTTTTTATTAGTGGACCTTGTACGGTCAAGTTCTTCACATAAATAGTCAGCTATCAAGACTGCAGTCATCACCTCTTCGACCTCGTCACTACTGGATGAAGAAATATCCATAACAGAGGATGCACTTGCAGTAGTAACTCACTATAAAGAAGAAGATAGAAATCAGTTTGGGGCATTCCAATATCAAGTGCACACACTATTAATAATACGAATGTATGTAACGAGATTTACGGAATCACAAAACAACATATTGAGAGATGGCAGGATTCCACAAGCCTGTGCAATTGAATTAAGATAACAAGGTATACTACTACTAGCAGATCTATTCCAGGAATTAAATTTAAAATATAACATTACAAATTTAAATTAAATTATGTAAGATATTTGTTCATCCTAAAAGCCGTCATATTACAATCAACCTCAAACAAATATGGAAATAATCTTAAGAAAAGTTCTACAACATGATTTGTTCAACCCATTACGCTGAATGGGATTACTACAGGCTGGCATAATAACGCACCGCCGACTCCTGCCGTTCTCGAGACATACGGATGAAACCATGAGCAATGTTCGGATTTTGAAACAGGAAGGTTGAAGCTTTTACGGCTACAATTGGATCAAGCCCTGTCATCGATTCAATTATATCTTGGCATTGATCCTGCTCGGCCAAAGCAGGGTTAATCGAGGGAGCACTTTCCACTTCATTTTTATTCATGTACCTGCCTTTTTTTTCCTCTTGAGCTTGCTTACACGCATCAAGATATTCCGACATCTTTGACAACATTGATTCGCGGCCACTTGATGCAGTAGATTTTCTTTTGCGTGAACCGGACCCCGTACCCATTGGGACATCATCAGACTCATCAATCACATTTACGTGTGATTGATGGGGGTGGCCAAACTGATAGTTCATCTGCCGCGCCTCCACATCCTCGAACCCCCCTTGTGTGGAGGCCCTTGCCACATTGCCCTGGGCTACAGATTCCTCGAATATTTTGGTCAATGCATCATAATGTGGCAACCCCTTATTTTGGTATTTTTCTGCAGCAGGATGCATCTATTCACAGAATAGGTTGTTACTATGCAAGTATTAGATAAATGATTAAGTATAATAAGAAGGATTCACAACCAAAAATCAAAGTTTGAGATTATATATATTAACCTTAACATATTGTTCCCAAACCGGAGCCTCACAGGTAACGGTTTGGTTGGCTTCATCCCAACCGAAACCGCTCTGTTTCCTCATATTGTGAAACACCCTCCATTCTGATTTAAGTCGTCCATACTTCGACCTCAGTTGTTTCACCGAGAATGAACGCCCAGTCGCAAAATTCATTGTTTGCTCAAAATTACTCCAGGTTTTACCATCGAATGTGGTGCTTTTTAACAAACCACTGTCAAGTGCACCCTCCATAAGCTGGATAAAATATTCTGTAATACCGGAAGTCCACAGCCCATAATCCTCCTCCACTGCCTTCCCCTTTCCCCTACCCGCATTACTCATCTAGTATGAACAAACATCACAAAAAATAAAAAAAAAAATTGCCACATTCCTTCAATTAGTTTAATAGCTGATCGGGTAACCCTAGTTTGCAAGTAGCAACCGATTACACCCTAAAAAATCTCAACAGTGAATTCGGCTAGTTTGTGTGCAGTGTGTACCTTGATCCGAAATAATTTCCGGTACCAAATGCAATTAAAAAGCACAGTAAATTGGTAAAGAAAACCAACCAAATAAATAGTACAATCGCTGTCTTCATACCTTTGATTGGATTTGGAGAAGGAAGAAATTGTCAGCACAGGATTCAACCTTGCGTAGTGCTTTGATTCTCTTTGCCCGTCGATCCCTAGCTTTTCTCCGATAGGCAGCACGGGTAGTGCAAACCATTAACCCCCTACCAAAACCCCTCAACCCCTCACCAAGTCGACCGCAACAAACAGTGAGGTAGCGAAGTCGCCGGTGGCGCTCTCACACGTTTCCGTTCGATTTCACAGTGGAATCGTTCGGGAAATCGTGGATTTGGGGTGGGGGGGCCGGGGGGAAAAGAGATCAGATCTGGGATCTTCAAAGGAGGGGGGCGACAACGGAGTCGACGAGCTCTCGTGGGTGAGAAGAGAGAGAGAGCATCTGAGTGAGAAGAGAGGAGAGATGGGTTGGGGAGACACTGTTTGGAAGAGATCTGAAGGTAGAAGACGACCGAATGTATAACCAGATCTGGGGAGTGAGGAGAGAGAGAGAGGTCGTGAGAGAGAGAGCCCGTGAGTGTGGTTGGGAATATCGAATTGAAGGGATATCAATATTCTGAATATGGAACTCAGAATACGCTCAAAACAAACGGGTATTCTGAGTTACATATTCAGAATATGTAACTCAGAATACCAAAACAAACAGGACCTCAGTATTCCTTCTACTTTATCTGAATTTTCTTAACGGATAAATTTCAATGACTCATTTCTTTCTTAATGTCTGTATAGCTCATGTGATATATTCTCTCATTATCTATTATTTATATTTATAAAGTAAGAAATTTTGAATCTATACAATATATTATGCTAAGACCACTTTTGGTCCAATGATTTTTCTCCACTTTTCTTTTTAAGACAAAAAATAGAGTAAATGTAGGAGGCAACCCACCTACTCTTTCTTCATCCAAATTTTCAACTGAAATTCTATTCCTTAATGAAAACTCGGAATTCGTAGAATATTATGGAGAAGTTGCTAGATGAATTTTTCAAAAATAATTTTGATATTTTCTCAAAATGTTAAAATTTTCTGCAATATTGCACAGGGCTATACTAGTTTCATTAATAAGACTAGCAATCTGCACATACGATGCATGTCCTAACAGTTTTTTTATTTAAAAGTAAATACTATGACGTAGTCTGGCCTCGAACTTGAGACCTCCCTTTACCCATCCCAAAAAATTACCATACTCTTTACAAATTACCCCTAGTGGCACCAAATTTTGTTTTTTATGAATGACATATTCGTATATAATTACGTCATAAATAAATTTGAAGTTTGAGGACATTATGGTAACTAGCTAATTAATTAGAAATAGATGATTAATATCACTCTCACTTAAAAGTGTGTGGTTGAGATTAGATCAATCAAGTTGGTTTATCTACAATTTGTCTACAAATTAACGACACAACACCAACTCTCACATTATAGTATTAGAGATTAGAGATATAACGAAACAAACTACATCAAAATAGTTCCCAAAGATAAGAACTTTGAAAAACAAAATTACAGATACAATAAATTAAAATATAATATGTCTCTCTCCAAATTGAAATTGTGGTCTAAAAAGCATAAACAAGTTTTTTTTTTATCTCTCAGCAACAACACACATCTCTCAATTTAGAGCCACTTAGGCCAAACCTCTCATTCACAACCCACTTGGCCCAAACACTCAACCCACCTACACTTCTCTCATAAGTCACCGAATACTTGCATTTTGACATTTGAAATCAAAATACAAACACAAAGTTCAAATTTCAAATTCAAATTGAAAACGGTCATGTGCTTGTCAGAGATTATTTTCAGCCAAAAATCTGGCAAACGCCATCCATGTTCTTCTGGAAAACACATTGGCGACGAAGAACTCCAGCGATCATAGCTCCTCTTTCTCCCTCTAAACGTTCTTCTCTAATGATGATACACTACAGGTGAAACCGCCAGTCACACATCATCTTCACATTTGGCTCACTAACCACCATCAATCCCAATGAAAATAAAAGCTTCTGATTTGACATCTCGGGAAAGATGCATGCCCAACTTTTGAGTTGGTTTGTCTACTAATTACACAACTCCAACTCTTGAGTTCTAAACTTGAAACTGAGAACAATAAGTTATGTTGTATAGAAAAAGCAATAAAAATGAACAAAAGTTGAATGATAAAGTCAAAATAATATACAAAACCACATATAGTCATAAACTCTAAACTTCAAACTTCAATCTCAACTCCAACCACATCACAACACAAAAGAAAAACCTGACATTTTCCTTAGTCATGATTTCTCGATCACTCTAGTGAAATCAATCACTGAATGAGACTAAACATTAAATTTTATGCTCATCTTTTCTTACAAACCCTTGCAATAACTAACTTCCAAATAAAGAGACTCACTAATTACCCCATATCACAATTCCAAACAAACCTTAAACCCCAAAATCGACCAGTCTCACACCTAATTTCCCCCAATCCAAACCAAATCAACCCAAATCAGAACTCTAATCATCCAATTAAGCCCAAACCAACATCAATACGTCAAATCACAACCAAATGAAGCGGCAAAATGCCGATTTGAAAGTGTAAGATGAGTGGAATGAGATTACTTGAACAATAGGGGATTTGGGGTGGGTTTTTCGGCTATATAGGGGACACCATAGATCGAAACCTAGCCCTAATCCTAACCATGTCGATCAACAACTTCAACGTCTTCGACAAACCCTAAGATTTGATGTTGAAGTTGGGGAGATAGGGCAGCGACAATGAGAGGTCAGGCTAGGGTTTGAAAGGAGGAAGGTGTCGAGGGAGAGGAGATCGACTTGGCGGAGAGAGAGAGAGAGAGAGAGAGGACTGATTTTGGGGGCTGGTCGATTATATGAGTTTAGTTATTACTCTAGTCAGGTCGGGGAGGTCCATGCCCCCCCCCCCCCCCCCCCCCCCCCCCCCGCCAAGTTGCAAAAAACACCCCCTCATGAATTGAGTTATATGTGATGAAGGAAAAAAAAAATGTTAAATTTTAAAAAACTTTTTTCAACTATTTCTCATTTTTATAAACCTCACTCAAACTAATTTTTTTTTAAAACCTCACTCAAGTTAGTTTATCAATTTACTCATTTTTTATTGGACAAAAATACCCCATTTATAGCAAAAAAGAATTTTTTGCAATTGAGTCCATTAATTAACGGATATTTGCAATTTAGTCACCTAGATAATAGCATTTACAATTTAATCACCCAATTAGAATGACTTAATTAGGATATTCCGCATTGTCCATTAATTGATATGTATTTGCAATTTAGTTCCCCAAAATTGTAATATTTGCAAATTAATCCCTCAATTAGAATGTTTTAATCAATCTAGTCATCAAATAATACACGTTAGGATAATCTCTCCCTATAAATTATAAATTGTACAACATTTCTCAAATTTCTATGAAGACTAGCCTGAATCTCGTGTGATGCACTGACATGTAGAATCATCTTCTTAAGAATGCAAGCAAACCAATAGTAATAACAACATCAAAATATTAATAATAAAATAATTAGAAGATAAGTCATAAGATAATCAAGCTAAAACATCACCTTCTAATCCTTCTTCTTTTTTTTCTCTTACTTTTTTCTTCTTCAAAACTGTACTTGTCACAATTTTCTAATATTTTAATAATACTCGTATCCTCAAATCGATTTATCCATTACCTATATTTGTTTTTTTAATAAAATTTAGTCTCTAAATTGATTAATTCATTCTAATTACGAAACTAATTGTTGATGTTATTAGGGGACTAAATTATAAATATACATCAATTTAGTACTAAATTGTAAAAGACCCGTATTAACTCTTTATAAGTGAGGGACTAACTTGTAAATACTAAGGTTTGTCAAAAAAACTGCAAATATCCATCAATTAATGGACTAAATTGCAAAAAAAATTCTTTAATAAGTCATTCTAGTTAGGTGACTGAATCATAATACTACAAATTGGGGAACTAAATCGCACGGGACTTATGCTAGCATTGAAAGACATTTGAGTAATGCTATACGGTATGTAATTTGAGTAATGCTACATCCACTACCAATTTCACTACATTTCTCTGAATTTTTTACCATACTATCCCTCTTTTTGTAAGTATGTACCAAACGGTCTCTGTTTGATAATTTAATACAAAAAACTCCCTGTCATTAACTGAGTTAATGCGCCTAGTAATTTTCCTGTCGTTATCTCAGTTAGCGTTTTGCCAGGGGATACAACTTTTCTCTCAATTGGGGGTGTGAGAAAAAAGTCATCCAATATAGGCACGCTAACTCTATTAGCGCACGTATTTATACCACTCGCGCTAACGGAGTTAGCGTTCGTAGATGGGACACTAGGGGAGCCTATCCTCCAGTAGGGGTGTAGGATAAAAACCCTAAGTATATGCACGCTAACCCCGTTAGCGTGCCTCTTTATACTAGGCGCGTTAACCGGGTTAGCGTGTTTCGTTTGGGATTTTGTTAATTAAAGCTCGCTATCTCACACTCATCTCACTTTACTCTCTCCGAAAATCCAATTCAGGCGATTGTTAACCCAAACCCCCGGACCCTAGTCGTCGATTTGGCCCTATACCTATCCCAATCTCTCCAAATTTTTACTAAAACCTCTTCTTCACTGTCGAATATCTCATTTCAACCAAGAAATCCCCTAAAATATTGGTGAACCCATAAACCCTTTTTTCCAAAATTTTCGAAGTAGAGGATCTGATCTGCAACGGCGAAGTTGACTTCGATCTTCAACCCCACATTCGTTTGTAAGTGATCTTCAACCCCGAATTTATGGTAAAGATTTTTTAGTGATTTTAGGTGAAGAGATTTGAAATTTTGGGTTCATTTTAAGGTTATGTTTGCATTATACATATAATTAATATGGGTAAAATTGTGGTTTCATTTTGTTTTGTACTTTATAAAGATATGAAATTTAGGGTTAAATATGCATTAGCAGATTTAGTGTTTGGTTTGCACTTGTAAATTAGCATTGATAGATTTAGGCTTAAGTTTTAGTTTGCGTTGATAGATATATAAATTTGTATTGATAGACTTGATAAGTTTGCATTGATCAATTTGTGCGTGAATGATTTTGGTTGTAAAATTACCATTGCACGTGATAAATTTGCATTGTGTAATTAATCATAATTAAACCTATATTGGAATGGACGTTGTGAGTTATATTGTTTGACATTGAAATTTTGGGAATTAGACATTGTTAATTATGTAATTAATTTATAGAGATTTTAAGATAAATTGTTAATATATATTATCAAACACGTAGGATTGTATTTGATATAACATATGGCACGGACAATGGGTAATACCGAAGAAGGGAGTAGTAGTAGACCTCCAACAACCCAGAAAGTTCCATGGACATGTCATGGTCAACCTCCCAAAAGAACGAACCGTGGTAGACAGAGACGTACCAATGTAAGATTATAAATTTCATAAGTTCAATTTTAACATCAATAAAATTATAAATTTTTATGTTGAATTTGAAAAAAAAATTGGTGTAGGATGAGGCCAGTCCTTCTTCTTCTTAGGCCACTCAAATGGTCCCGTCACCTCCTCCTCCAAATCAGCATCGACCTTCTTCTCCATCTAGTCAACCGGGCCCATCTTCTTCCTCGTATGTTCCTCCGGTGGTTCCCGGTCCGATCGACCCAAAGCTGTTGACTTTACAGGGTCAGCATCACTCTAAAAATGTTTAGGAAGGAATATCTTCGGAGTGTAATTTTAGGGGGCACGGCACATTAGAGATGCATCCCTGTATACATGAGATATTACAGTAATGTGGGTTATACGGCATAGGGTTGATGAGCTCCATTAAGGCGGACCGACCCTTATTAACAGCCCTTCTCGAGAGATGGCATCCCGAGATGCATAGTTTTCACTTGCCGGTCGGGGAGACGACAGTGACACTGCAAGATGTTGTTGTAATAACGGGTCTGCCAATTGATGGAGAGGCCGTAACTAGCACAATGGACTTTGAACCAAAGCTCATTATCCACGAGTATCTCGGTGTAGAGGTGGATCGATCAGCCCTTGTAGGCAAATCGTTGAGGCTGAAATGGTTGAAGGAAACATTCTCCGGTATGTTGACTAATACCTCAACGGATTTGCAAGTACATTGTTACTGCCGGGCGTACATAATGACACTGTTCGGAGGTGTGATCTTCCCAAATTCCTCTGGAGATTCCGTTCCGTTAATTTACCTACCACTAACAACTTTTTACAAGTACATGTTTTAGTGCCAAAGTTAACTGTCATGCCCCGCTTCCCAAAAATATGGAATACGAGCACGTGACGAAGCCCAGCGAATGATTTTGACATCATTTATAAGCTATAGGATCGACTCAACATCACACAAGAACATAAAAAGAGATATATATAACCAAGCATGCATGAATAATTCATAAAGCAACAGAAAACAATCTGAAATAACACAATAATAACATCCAAATAGTTTCAAGTCTGGATCAAGTTAAAACTCGGTAACATCAGCCCGTTACAAGTTCTTAAACAGAAAGAATAAATAATTCAAGAAAAACAAATATTCTAAGCAGGTTTTTTCTCCACTTGAAGTCTAAAACCTCTGCTCACCAATCCCAACAGGTAGCTCGTCTCCAAAGTCTGCTTAATAAATACAAAAGGGAAAAAATAGAAAAAAACAAGAGAAAATGCCCTTAGTGCAAGTTAGGGCCACAAATAATAAAAACGAGTACAAGTAATGGGGAACAAGAATTGGAATCAAGAATGTAATAGGGATACAACAAGTAGTAGAAATCCAAGAACTAACTAGCAAGAAGAACTACTCAAGTATACAGGCTGGATAACAAATACTAATGGTGAAACAAGTGACAAGTGAACCTATAGGGGTATCTAACACCAAGGGACAAGTCTCAAGTCTAGTGTCGAGTAACAAGTGTCAAGTCTAGTGTCAAGTATCAAGTCTCAAGTCTAGTGTCAAGTACAAGTATCAAGTGAACAAGTATCGAGTTCAAGTTTCATGTATCAAGTCATCAACTATCAAGTAAACATGTATCGAGTTCAAGTGTCAAGTAACAAGTCTAGTGTCAAGTAACAAGTATCAAGTCTAGTGTCAAGTTGTCAAGTAAAAGTATCAAGTGATCAAGTATCCAGTTCAAGTTTCATGTATCAAGTTTCATGTATCAAGTTTCATGTATCAAGTTTCATGTATCAAGTAGTCAAGTATCGTGTAAGCATGTATCATGTTCAAGTCTTGTAGTTATTACTATCTAGGTAGCACTTCATGCATCCATATTTTTACTACCTGGTTGCTACAGTCAATGCAATTTCACTTAGGTCTAGCAGTGGAGTCTATAGGGCGGTTTACTTAGGTATCAAGTATCAAGCAAGTTATGCTCATGAATCGGGTAATCATATAACTAGTTCATGTGTCAAGTCATAAGAAGACAAGTCATGAATCATACATATACTAGTTCATGGATCAATAATATACTAGTCCATGAATCGATTTATAATATACTAGTTCATGAATTAAATAATATACTAGTTCATGAATCGAATAATAATATACTAGTTCATGAGACATGTATCAAGTGGGAAACACGGGTCCCCTTCCGAGTACACTTACCTATATTGTCCACTACTATGGTCTTTCCCTTAAATCCCGGCTTATTACTTTTTATTAATTTTTATTAAGCAAGCATGCAAGTGTGCGAAACAAGTCAAGAAATCATAAACATGGACATGGGACAAGTTTGAGATATTTATATAGCATATTCGAAGGTCAACACGAATCGAAATATCACGAACAACGAAAATCTCAAATCTGGACAGCACGACATCACTATACCAAAACTGTGATTCCCGTTGCTACGAGATAGCAAATGTGGATCCGTCAGGAGGTCTAGAAACTATACTCTTGTCCGGTTCCAACGCATATAATTAAGGTACATAAAAATTGTGGTAATATGTGTCAAAATAGAAAACTATACAGCTATTGTGTTCAGACCGAATTTGTGAATTTGAGTTTATATATGTGAAACAGGGTTGAAACATTACAAATAAATTCTGAGAAAAATTGGGGATGTCCTATAGGGTGTCCAGCAACAGCATATAAAATTTCAAGTCAAACGCTTACTGTTAACATAGTTAACATAATTTACAAACTAAGATGTGCAGCAGTTTTGTGAATCTGTGACTACCAACACAGCTGCAGTAAAACTGCGATAACTCCTAGACCGTAAGTCAGAATTCGAAAATTCTGAAGGCTATCGACATCTAGACATCTAGAGATACATTTACTGTTCAAGGTTCAGGTTCATTTTCTAACTTTAAAGGGGTCGAAATAGTAAGTAAAGTTCAGGACAGTAACAAGTGTGAATGTCTTTCATGTATAAGTTGCATGATAATTGGTTGTTAGTCATCTAGACTAATGTGTGATACAAATACGGAGAAATGGTTATCAAAAAAGCAACCCACATTTATTCCTCAACTCAAATGGGTACAAGTTCATCACATTCAAGATACAACACACATCTACAAATCTAGGGTTCTTAATTTCATGTGTTCATGTGACTAGGGGATAAAATGAGTCCAAGTAGTTGTAATATAATACAATGAAATTGTTGTGACTCTTCAGATTATGAAATTTATGAGGATTAATATTTGATCAACAACGATAAGTCAAGGAGGAGTCACAACTACTAACCATTTGCGGTATTTTCGAATTAAGGCTTGTACTATAACAAACATATGTACAAGATGAATACTTGCCTTTAGGACGACGATGAATCTAACGGAGGAATAACGGAGATGGATCCCAACACGAACTCAACAACGGATCGAACAGACACACGAACCAATCACGAACACACGATCATAATCGCAACCACGGACACCAAGCATGGATCTCGATGATCAAGGGGATGATCAAGATCAACAAGATCAGACGGTCCAGATCTCCTGATGACGAAGATGATGATGATGATCAAGTTTGATCAATCGAGCGACTGCGATCAAAGGATATTGACGATCATCATGATCGTGACGATCAAGTAGAGATCGGATGGCTGGGTGTTGTGGCGTCTACAGGTCGGGGGGTGAGGGGGTCTCTGCGGCGGGGTGCACGCAGACGCACGCAGGCGCCGCGATCTATCGGGAGGAGGGACAGGAATGGACGGAGAGGGAGAGATGAGTTGAAGAAGGATCGGGATGGAGGTGAAGAAGATGAAGAGGTAGGGGATGAGGTGTATGGCGGATGGGGTTTCTTAGCAATAGTATAGGTTTTCGGGTTAGGTTTTGTAGAGTAGGTTTTTATATATAGGGTAATGGGTATTGGATTATCCAATAAGAAAATTGGGTTTATAAGGAAATTGGGTTTATAATGGATATTAAATGGGGTATTAGGATCTAAATGAAAATATCCAATAGAATAGATAAAATAATAGATGAAAATTTGGATTATACAATAAAATATATTTGTACTAAAATATGGGAATTATTTGAAATGACTACAACTACAATTAATCGGTAGAAGTAGATTTTTAAATAAAAATCAAGGGTAATAATATTAATAGAAAAATACTAATAATAGTACTGATAACAAGAATAATAAAAAAAATGATAACAATAACAATAATAATAATTTTGGTATACATATCAACTAGGATTTGAGATAAACGAGTTTATAAAAATCCAAATGGTAATAAAATAAGATACAAATAGTCGATCCCTTATAAAATAATCATTAAAGTTAGAATATACTACTAGTCGAAGAAAATACAACTTCCGGATTGAAAAGATTTTAAATAGAAGGCACAAATCGAGCTTAAAATAATACTGAATTTATAAATAATTAAAATATGGAAAATATTCTGAAAATATGTATTTACGGAAATAGGGGTTACAAATCCTACCCAACTTACACAAAAATTTCGTCCTCGAAATTTGCTTAGGCGGTACATAGGATAGGGCAAAACAAACTTGGGAAAGGGTAACAGAGCAGAGAATTAAAGGGGAAGGACAAAGCAGTGGCAACACTAGAATAATAAGGAAGTGGATAATAATGAGGTCAAAGGAATACATGAAAGGAAATAAACATTATCAAAAGTAAAGAAATAACACAAGATAACAAAATAAGATAGGGAGAAGGTAGAACTTGAATCAAGGAGAGAATGGATAGGGAAGAATTGAATCAAATAATGAATGTAGGCATGATGGCAAAATGGAATGTAAGAAAGAAATAATCGGTATCAATAATGAAGAATAACACTACAAGATTTGCAAGATAACAAAGCAAGGAGATGAAGGAATAGGAAGAGCTGGAATCGAAGAAGGGATGGACAAGAAAAAGATGAACCAAGCAATGAGTCAACGGATGAGAACAAATGCGAGGTAGGGGATAGTAAACAATGCAAGGAAGGAGAAGCAACAATAGGATCCTGGGACCTGTGGGTTATGGGCCCACCACGCTTCCGCTGCGCCACTCTGATGGTGACGTTCCAAACTCAAGACATGTCGTTGTAGACCACGTGACACCAAGCGACGATCCGAGCAGGAAGAAAAGAATGAGGCATCAAAATCAAAAGAGAATATGGGCTCCAAATAGATAAACAATAATGCAAAGTGAATATAAAGCTTTCGCTTCAATCTAAATAATTAAAAGATATAATACAGATCAAAACTAATGGTTTTAACAGAAATAATAACAACAGCAAATATCAATGATAATAATATCCATAGTAATAGAATAATAATAACAATAATAAAACTATTAATAACAATGATAATAATAATATTAGTAATAATGATAACAAAATAATAATAATAACAATAATAATGACAGAAATCAAAATCATCATAATCACACAGGTAATAAAAATAATATAATAAAATAAATATATCAAAAATAATGACAATACATACACGACAGTGTTGGATTTAACATATTCATGAAAATAATGCAGTAATGATAGAAATAATAATAGCATTAAAAATAATAACAATAATAATAAAAATAATAGCAATAATAGTGATGATATCAAAAATAATAATAGCAAAAATAATAACAACAATAATAATAACAACAATAGTAATAACAATAATAATAACAACAACAATAATAATAATAACCAACACAATAGCAATAATAATAATAGTAGTATCAGTATTAATAAAATGACAGTAACAATAATAGAAGTAATAACAATAAAGATAATGAACACAATAATAATAACAGCAATAGAAATAATAATAATAATAACAATACCAAAACTAATAACGAAAACAATAGCAATAATAATCTTATACACAAGATAGAGTAAAATCAACTATCCGAGTTCAAATTGTATGGAAACATAAAGTGTAACAGTATAAAAAAGATGTCATAAAGGAAATATTCCTTTACCTTTAATTTCATTATATACGTAAAAATTGTCTTGAAATATTAATTAGCAATAGGTAGAAAATCTTGCCTCCTTAACATCAAGTTGCATGTTTGCCTTCACGACATCAGGTTGTAGGTTGCCGTCTGGATATTCGGTTGCACATTTTGCCTCCCCGATATCCAGTTACAATTTACCTCCATTGATATTGAGTTGCATATTTACCATCTCGACATTAGGTTGCACCAAAATGGTGAAATATATATAAAATTGAGCATGCTCAGCCTCAAAACAAATTAATAACAATAATAATAGTAACGATAAAAATAATAATACCAATAACAATACTAATAACAAAATATCGATACTAATAACAATAAGAATAACAATGATAATAACAATGATCATAACGATAACAATAACAGTAATCGCAAAAAGAATGATAACAATAATAATAATAATAACAATAATATTGAAATATTAACAATACTAGTAAAAGTAATAATGCAAGACAAGATATAGTTTGGGCCCAACATTTTTGTGGAAATAATTTAATATTAACAATAATAATAAAATAATAATAAAATAATGAAAACAACAATAAGAATATCAATAGTAGTAACAATAATAATAATAATACTAGTAATGATAATGAAAATAATAGCAATAATAATAATAGTAGTAATAACAGCATTATACAACAAAATAAGAATTTGTCTTATCAAAATAATCCGGTAGAAATATATAGTCGATCAAAAGTGAAAAGTGAAGTTAAAATACACCATTGCTCGAAATAACAAAATCCTTATTGAGAAACATTTTTATAGAAGATCGAAAATAAATATAACAATTAATAATCGAAATATAGAAAGTATTCGAAAAAATAATTATAAAGAGAAAAATAGGTAGGAGAAAATGAAGCTATACCCAATAAGAGTTAAAGAGAAGGATGACTAGAAGAGACAAAAGAAAATTAAAGAATTGAATACGAAGGAAGAAGGACGAGGGGCAAAATCAAAATTGAAGAGAATATAGCAGGGAAGAAATAACCAACATGATACTCATTATGAATCAATAAATAAAAATGAATACAAGGCAGGAAAAGCAATGAACGACACACGAGCTGAAATAAGAAAGAATCAATGAGGCAAGCAGAAATAAGAGATTGCTTGCACCGGAATCAAAAGAATATAGGTACAAAAAGAATAAATTGTACCCAATAAGGAATCAACAAATCAGGATGACTGTAAGAGATGGAAGGAAGCAATGAATCAAAGAATTGGATATGAAGGGATCAAAATGAATAGGATAAGACTTGTATCCAGATCGAGTTGATTATCAAATTATTCATGTGATTGCATGGCCTGTTTAATGTTGAGTTAATCCTGACTGAGTCAAGCCTGTCTAATGTATTAGACACACTAACACATTAGCCAAACCTGAGCTCTGATACCACTAAAAACCTTGTCACGCCCCGCTTCCCAAAAACATGGAATACGAGCGCATGACGAAGCCCAGCGAATGATTTTGACATCATTCATAAGCTGTAGGATCGACTCAGCATCACACAAGAACATAACAAGAGATATATATAACCAAGCATGCATGAATAATTTATAAAGCAACAGAAAACAATCTCAAATAACACAATAATAACATCCAAATAGTTTCAAGTCTGGATCAAGTTAAAACTCGGGAACATCAGCCCGTTACAAGTTCTTAAACAGAAAGAATAAATAATTCAAGAAATACAAATATTCTAAGCAGGTCTTTTCTCCACTTGAAGTCTAAAACCTCTGCTCACCAATCCCAGCAGGTAGCTCGTCTCCAAAGTCTGCTTAATAAATACAAAAGGGAAAAAATAGGAAAAACAAGAGAAAATGTCCTTAGTGCAAGTTAGGGCCACAAATAGTAAAAATGAGTACAAGTAATGGGGAACAAGAATTGAAATCAAGAATATAACAGGGATACAAGAACTAGCTAGCAAGAAGAACTACTCAAGTATACAGGATGGATAACAAATACTAATGGTGAAACAAGTGACAAGTAAACTTGTAGGGATATCTAACACCAAGGGACAAGTCTCAAGTCTAGTGTCGAGTAACAAGTGTCAAGTCTAGTGTCAAGTATCAAGTCTCAAGTCTAGTGTCAAGTTGTCAAGTACAAGTATCAAGTGAACAAGTATCGAGTTCAAGTTTCATGTATCAAGTTTCATGTATCAATTAATCAAGTATCAAGTAAACATGTATCGAGTTCAAGTGTCAAGTAACAAGTCTCAAGTCTAGTGTCAAGTAACAAGTATCAAGTCTAGTGTCAAGTTGTCAAGTACAAGTATCAAGTGATCAAGTATCGAGTTCAAGTTTCATGTATCAAGTTTCATATATCAAGTAGTCAAGTATCATGTAAGCATGTATCATGTTCAAGTCTTGTAGTTATTACTATCTAGGTAGCACTTACAATAATAATAATAATAACAATAATATTAATTTTGGTATACATATCAACTAGGATTTAAGATAAACAAGTTTACAAAAATCCAAATAGTAATAAAATAAGCTACAAATAGTCGATCACTTATAAAATAATCATTAAAGTTAGAATATACTACTAGTCGAAGAAAATACTACTTCCGGATTGAAAAGATTTTAAATAGATGGCACAAATCGAGTTTAAAATAATACTGAATTTGTAAATAATTAAAATACGAAAAATATTCTGAAAATATGTATTTACGGAAACAGGGGTTACATTAACGGTGTGCAAGTTACCACCCTTTTGATTCCCACCCACTCTTCGTATACTTATTTTGACTGCGAAAACTCCGTGTTGATGGCTGAACAATATCACTTCATGCATGTTGGCTCATTCACGCTGGATATCTATCAAATCCTGTACTCTTTGTACAAAAATTTTACCTTCACTAATGAGCTTGTTGGATACCTGACACCGTGTAGCAAAATACGAATTAAGACGGTAAAAGATCATGTCCAAAATAGCAGTTACTAGTAAACTACGTACACCTTTCAACACAGAGTTCAAAACTTCTGATAGGTTGGTAATCATTATGCCATATCACCGTCCTCCATCTTCATAAAGTGCCCATTTGTCAACTAATTTCACTTTCAACCAATTTGCCGCTTCCACATTAACTGGTTCCAGTTCCGCGAGTTTGCTTTGAAATTTTTTTGGGTTGGTTTTGACATGCTATAATTTTAACTTTTGTTCGTAATGCTTTGCTACCAAATTTGGAAAAGAAATTTGTAGCGAAATGTTGCATACAATAATGATGATATGCACTTGGTTCTTTCTAGGCTCCGTTTTGCGAGTCCATGGCGGCCAAAATACCGGCGTGGCGATCAAAGATAACACATAAACCAAACCGATCGGTGACATAAAAACGAATGCAACTCATAAACCATGTCCATGTATAAACACTCTTTCCATCAACTATTGCGAAGGCAAATCAAAAAATACAATCATTCGCATCCGGTGCTACGGCTATTAACAAACAACTCTTATATTTTCCATACAAGTATGTCCCATCAACACTCAAATGGAACCCTTCAATTGAAGCACCAAATGCCCAAAATACTCCCCTGAATGTTTCTTCGCCAAGACCGAAATCTTACTTATCCCAATGGACAACAGTTCCTGGATTTACTGCTTGTATTGCTGATAGAAGTAAAGGCAATTTAGTATACGCGTCTTCAAATGATCCGTACAACTTCTCAATAGAATTTTGTTTTGCAATCCAAGCCTTCCTACAAGATATCTGATAATTCAATTGAAGTTTGACTATCTCAATAATGACCCGGGGTGTAATTCCTATCTGAGCCTTCACAACATTCATAATCAAATTGCATACAAGTTTAGCGTCAACTTTGCAGTGGTCTTGATTCAATGCTGAATTCACACATGTATGCGGCCCTACTAGTTTTTTAACCACAAAATTGGTCCGGCACTTTGGAACAATTATACGCAATCTCCACGAACAACCACCTTTGTAACACCCCGAATTCCAAAATACAACTAAATTCGAAGTTCCACAGGATCTTTACACTTCTTTCGTACAATTTTACAAGAAAATTTAAACATTTCATACATCAAAGTTACATTATATATTTACATTCTTACAGCAGAAGCAATTTACAGTAATTCCATAGAACAATTTTACAACATTTAAATCAATCTTTGAGCAGCATGTATACTTCAATTTGCCAACCTCTTTACCCTGCATATAAAACTGTGGGCGCGTCAGTTCATTCAACTGACGAAATATTATACACGGCCATTCTCTCCATGCCGGAAACAGTATAACGATTTTCCATACTTGAACAACCACAAACTTGATCACAAGACAAACTACAAAGGACTATCCTATTGATGTCGTGTTGTGAAGTGCACTTAGTCCTTAGAGCATCCACAGTCGTTTTTCTCATATGCTATAAAATGGCTACAGTAATAGCAAATAAGATCGATCGCTGCAGTGGTCGTTTGCTAGATTGTTTCTCATTTTTTAAAAAAATCTACACTCATCATGTTATTAAAATTCCAATTTCATGTACAATATCATGCATAAACAAAGAAATTCAATTTGTCATACTCAATAGTTCATTCTTTCCACACAATTCCCTTATTCTCATTTTATCAATACTAAATCTAACATTCATACTTTCATTTTTCTTTCATTATCAAAACTCTTTTCAAATCATCTTTTAATCAATACATTTTTTTTTATCCAAAGACAATTAAAGCTAACAGTTTATAGTAAGTTATTTCTTGCAAAAATAGTCTCAAATATACTATGCCAAATGTTATAGAAAATTATCTCATGAAAACTGGATATCATTTAAACTTTAGGGCAGTCGACTGTCAAAACATAGCAAGTCGGCTGTTCTGCGAGAATTAAAAACTCGAAGAAAAATACTCAGGGCAGTCGAATGTTACAATACAGTCGGTCGACTGTTCTGCAAAGATTTTAAAACTCGAAAACCAATAGTCAGGGCAGTCAACTGTTACAATACAGTTGGTCGACTGTTCTGCAACTAGAATCCGAAATTTTTTACCTGACAGTCGACTGTCGACTCTAATTTGGTCGACTGTCGATTGTACCAGGTTGCAAATTAGTGTAGATCATGGATATATTTTTGACATTAAAACAAGTATTTTCACTCTAATTTGTATTCTATGTTTACAAATTGCAAAAATTCACTTTAACAAATCCTCTACTCAATTCCTTGCATTAAGACTTTATTAAAAAGTGTAGATTTCTGTTTTTTCCCTTCTTTATTCATAATACTTATAATCAAATTTGCATTCCTTGAGCAAACAATACAGTGGTTCATTAAGCACAAAATTTAGCAATTCATCTACTAACCAATGCATGAATATTTCTATAATTACATGGTTCCAATTCCAAAATTTCATGGCAATAAGTGAATTTAACTACATTAGACATGAATTATACCCAATAGCATGCAATTCATCAAGCATTTACTCATTCGTCTAGCATGTCCTTTTTATAGTCCACAAGTGATTATCTTATTAGTTCTTTTAGCATGCATATGTATCAAAATCCCTAGCATGATGTCTAACATTAGAAGTATAGAAAAACACACACCTATTTGAAGAAAATACTACGAAGCTCCTACAATCTCCTTGAACACGATTGGTCCTTCTCCTCCTAGAATGAGCCACCACAATGTTTCCTCCGCCTTGCACTTGGTGAAACCGAGCCTCTCCTTGCCGTGGGTTGTATTAGCCGGCCTCCAAAAACACACACACTAATGCACTCAATCTTTTTACTCTTTCTCAATCTTTTACTCTCATATATTGTTTCTTTCTTTTCAAAATATTTCTTAGTGTTGTATGCATCAAGGGAGGGGTATTTATACTAGTTTTAAGGTGGAATGGAGGTCTAGGATTGCATTATATGGTTGTAGATGAATGGCAATGGGAAGTTGTAGCAACCACCCATGAACACAAAAACCACCACTTCACTAATCCACACCCTCACTCTCTCTCTCATGCAATCCGGCCAAGAAAGGTGTGCATAGCACACACACGTGCAAGCACGTGTCCCCACTAGTTTCCCCCTAATTAAAGTTGTACATTATAAATTAATTAATTGTCTACAAAAAAAATATGTCTACATGACAAGTTAATTAAATGGTAGTTAATTCATGGGCTTTTAAAATAGTGGGCTTTTAGAAAAAAAATAATTAATTCATTTGGCTGGGCTTTATTTAGAAAACAAATTTAGGCTTCTTAAAATGGGCTTAAAAGAAAAGAGAAGGAAAGAAATTAATTATTTGCTCATGTTATAAAAAATCATTTCATAAGAAAATATTTATACACAAATTTGCACGTGCACAACACGTAAAATCAACAATTTCACATTTAATAAAAATTCAGAGTATTACAACACTCCCTCCTTAGAATAGTTCCGTCCCCGAAACTACAATAAAAGAGCGAGAAAGCAAAACACATAGGAAGAAAGAAAGGAAAAAAATACAAATCAAACAAAGAGCTCAGGATGATCCTTCATCATCCTCTACTCAGATTTTCAAGTACTCTCTTCAATCAACTGGTTTCTCCAGACTGCCTTGACCATCGGTATCGTCTTATATCTCAAGACTTTCTCTCGATGATCAACAATCTCAACCGGAAGCTCAATGTAACTCAGATCCAACTGCAAACCCTCCGGCACTTCAGTCAAATGGTGATTCGGATCTGGAATGTAACCTCTCAGCATAGACACATGGAAGACATTGTGCACCTGAGACAACTCTTCCGGTAACTCAAGCCAGTAAGCAGTTTTCTCAATTCGCTTCAATATATTATACATGCCTATGAATCTTGGGGCCAACTTCCCACCTCTGCCGAAGCAAATCACGCCTTTGCTAGGTGATACCTTCAGAAAGATAAAGTTACCAACCTCGAACTCAGGGTCCCTTCTCCGGTTGTCTGCATAGCTCTTCTACCTACTCTGAGCATCCACCAACCTCTTCCTGATCAGATCAATCTTTTCAGAGATCTGCTGCACAATCTCAGTCCCAAACATCTACCGTTCCCCAACTTCGAACCAACAAACAGGTGTCCTGCATTTCCTGTCATACAGAGCTTCGTACAGTGCCATCCCAATACTAGTCTGAAAACTGTTGTTGTAGGCAAACTCCACAAAAGCTAGATGCCTTTCCTAATTGCCTCCAAAGTCTAGTACACAACACCGAAGCATGTCCTCAAGAATACGGTTGACTCTCTCGGTCTGCCTATTGGTCTGCAGATGAAAAGCAGTGCTGAAATCCATCTTGGTACCCAAAGCTGTCTGAAGACTCCTCCAGAAATGCGAAGTAAACCACGCATCTCGATCAGACACAATGGTTAACGGAACACCATGAAGCCTGATAACTTTACCAACATACAGCTCAGCTAACTTGTCCATCGAAGTAGTGAGTTTCATTGCCAAGAAGTGAGTGGACTTGGTTAATCGATCGACTATAACCCAAATCGCATCATTGCCCTTAGAACTCTTGGAAAAGCCCGTGATGAAATCCATACTGATGTTATCCCACTTCCATTCCGAAATAGGTAACAGTTGCAATAGCTCTCCGGGTTTCTGATTCTCAGCTTTGACTTGTTGATAAATCTCACACCTCGATACAAATTCAGCCATATCCTGCTTCAAACCTGACCACCAGAAATGTTGTTTAATTTTCTTATACATCTTGGTACTCCCAGGATGTATAGACAAAAGAGTAGCGTAAGCCTCCTAAAGAATACTCGCTTTCATGTCCGACTGATCCGGAACACACAACCTCTCGCCAAACCACAGCACTTCATCCCTGATCTGAAACTTCGACAATTTGCCAGCACCGACCTGCTTCTTCATCTTCTGAATCTCTGCATCTTCCTTCTGACATGCAATAATCCTTTTATTCAATATTGGTTGAAGCCTCAACTAAGCTAAAGATGATCCATGCCTTTCAGAACGACTTCAATACCAACTCGATCCAACTCCTCTCAAGATACCTCTGAGTTGTAATCAAACTAGCCAGACTGCTCTTGCGGCTAAGTGTATCAGCAATAAAATTAATCTTCCTAGGGTGATACTTAATGTCCGGACGAATGTCCTCAAGTACCTCCAGCCATCTCCTTTGCCTCAGGTTCAGATCCTTCTGCTGATAGATGTACTTCAAGCTCTTATGGTCCGTGTACATGTTCAGCTTCTCACCATACACGTAATGCCTCCATTGCTTCAAGGAGAAGATAATCGCAGCCAACTCCAGATCATGAGTCGGATAATTCTTCTTATGTGGTCTTAGTTGCCTAGACCCATATGCGATCACTTTTCCTTCTTATATTAAGACACAACCAAGCCCATGATGTGAAGCATCGCTGTAGACATCGTGCTCAACACCTGCTCTAGGCAAAGCTAAAATGGGAGCAGTAGTCAGCCTCTCTTTCAACTCCCGAAAGTTTGCCTCACACTGTTTCGTCCACTTGAAATTCACATTCTTCTTGGTCAGACCAGTGAGCGGCACGACTATCTGAGCATATCCCTGGATGAACCTCTTGTAGTATCCAGTCAACCCAAGAAAGCTCCTGATTTCCTTCACGGTAGTAGGCCTTGCCCAATCCTTCACTGCCTTTATCTTCTGCAGATCAGTTGTCACTCCCTCCTTAGAAAGGACGTGACCTAGGAATGCCACTTCAGATTTCTAGAAATCGCACTTGGATAACTTGGCATACAACTCCTGCTCTTCCAGCTTCCTCAAAACTACTGCCAGATGCTCTGTGTGCTCCTCCTCCGACTTGGAGTACACAAGAATATCGTCGATAAACACCATGACGAAAGAATCAATAAACGGCCTTAGAACTCTGTTCATCATATCCATGAAAATTGCAGGTGCATTCGTCACTCCAAACGGCATAACTAAGAATTCGTAATGCCCGTGTCGAGTTCTGAATGCAGTCTTATGCATATCTTCAGCCTTCACTCGAACTTGATGTTATCCTGATCGAAGATCTATTTTGAAGAAAACAGCTGCTCCTTGTAGACGATCGAACAAGTCATCAATTCTTGGAATCGGATATTTGTTCTGAACAGTGACCTTATTCAGCTCTCGATAATCGATGCACATCCTCATCGAACCATCTTTCTTCTTTACCAAAAGCACCGGTGCTCCCCAAGGTGACGCACTCAGTTGAATAAAGCCCTTCTCCAATAGTTCCTCAATCTGCTGTTTGATCTCATCCTGCTCCACAGGCGCCATCCTATAAGGTGCCTTGGAAATGGGTGCACTCCCTGGGTGAATAGTGATGCTGAACTCTACATCACGATGCAGGGGTAACCCAGAAAAATCTTCCAAGAATACCGTTGGATGATCTCGAACTACCGAAATTTGCTGCACCTCTGCAAGAATCCCTTTCTTCTATCTGATAGCAGCAACCAAATCTGAACATCTCCTCTTCCCTTGGAAAGTGACCTCAGGTCCATCTGGAGCCTTCACTGTTACTGTCTTGGTCTTGCACTCGATGCTCACACTGTACACCGACATCCAATCAATGCCAATGATAACATCGACTCCCAAAACATTCGCTCGATCAGATCAATTCCGAAAATTCGATCTCCAATCACGATCTCGCAGTCTGCATAGTACCGATCAGTGGTTAAAGTCTCCCCTGACGGAGTAGCTATTGCTAAAACCTTGCCTGGAAATATCTTCGGTTCAACTCCCAGAACTTTAGCAAATTTAGGTGATATAAAAGTATGAGAGGACCCAGTATCGAACAAAACAATAGCTTTCTTTCCATTCAAATAAAATTCTTCTGTTACATAACACACACTCGTTATATAACAGTGTACTAATTAACGGGAAAAGAGACAACAGAAAAACACTCCTAAACACCCCCACTCGTACCAGTGATGATATGATTCAACTCATCAGCATCAGCTTCGGTCAAGGCAAATACTCGCCCCTGCTGGTATGGCTTCTTCCCGGTCTGCTGAGTTGGTCCATTACGGATGACATCCTGCAGCTTGGGGTAATGAGACTTGTAGTGGCCTGTCTCTCCACAGTTAAAACAAGTCACCGGAGGTCTCACCCAAATATTCCTGGGTCTTCCCGCCACCTGAACAGCGTTCACACCCGTAGCCTTGAACCTTTGAGCCGGCAGCTGTCCCCTGACATTCCCTGCAACTGCGGGCCTCTTCCCCACATTCCAGTTGTTCCTCCAATTCTGAACAGCATGGAACTGCTCCATGTCCGCTTCCATGCCTGTCGCTCGTTTGACTAGCTTGTCAAACCTTCTGATACCGAGAGGTATCATCTTGGATCTCTGACTTGGCCTCAAACCATGCTCGAATTTTCGAGCCTTCTTCGCCTCGTCCATCACCAGTTCGGGCGCATACCTTGAGAGCTGAGTGAATCTTGTCTCATACTCCCTAACCGACATGCCGCCCTGCTGCAGCGCCAGAAACTCCATGGACTTCTTCTCCTGGACGTCTGATGGAAAGTAATTACTGTGGAATTCCTCCAAGAGTTCCTCCCAGCCAAGAACAATATCTCCCATTGTCCGCTTCATCGACTGCCACCACACAGCCGCATCCTTCTCAAACTGCAGCGCCGCCAACTTCACCTTGCTGCCCTCCGGAGTCTCCAAGACTTCGAAGATAGTCTCTACATGTCGGATCCAATTGTCAACCGCGTCAGGGTCTGACTTTCCTTCAAACACCGGTGGTTTCATCTGCTTGAATGATTCCATGAGTTTTATTGCTTCGGGTACTGGATTCGCAGGTACCCTTCCCTGATTCTGATTCATGGCAATGGTACTGAGTGTCTGATAGACCCTCGCTAGTTCCGTTTCCAAGTCCAGACCTTCCCCATTTCGAGCTCTTCTTCTAGCCATTTTCTGATGCAAAAGATCCATTAAATTCGAAATATAAAACATGAATTTTAAATCAACTTGTCATTTCATTTAATTTCAAACTGTATACATTCAAATTTAAAACATTTCTGACATCAAATGAAAGCAGTAAGAAGATACAACAGTCTAGTTCCGACGGTTCCTCTTGGCTTCTCGAAGCTCTTCCCGTAGTTTCTCCACTTCCTTCTTCAGTACATCGTACATGTTTTTCCTCTTCTCGAGTTTTGAAACACGATGACTGAGAGTTGTAATGCTCTCCTTGCTCTTCGCACACTGGGCCTACAGCAGCTCTGCTCTCTCCCTCTGAGTCTCTACCTGCCTCTGAAGAGACACAATGAGACTACTCGGAACTGGTTCTTCCTCGTCGGAGGAATCATCAGATGAATCCGGAGGTGGAATGATCTCTCGAGACTCAGGCCACTCCTCTTCAAATTCTTTAGGATCCTCTTCGTCTGAATTAGCTTGCCCGGGTTAGTAATCCTCCTCAACATTGTGCCAATCGTCATCTCCAATTGGGTCGAAGTGGTCTGCCATCTTAAAAAAAGAAGGAGAAGAAACATAAATCATAGAGCAACACAAATGTAAGTGTCTTACATTTAAAACTCTAGACTCAACACACTCTCTAATGTCTACTTCTAAGGTGTCGTTCCTTATAAATTTGTACTACTTGGAAGCGTGGCTCTGATACCACTCTGTAACACCCCGAATTCCAAAATACAACTGAATTAAAAGTTCCACGGGATCTTTACACTTCTTTCGTACAATTTTATAAGGAAATTAAAATATTTCTTACATCAGAGTTACATTATACATTTACATTCATACAACGGAAGTAATTTACAGTAATTACATCGAACAATTTTACAATATTTAAATCAATCTTTGAGCAGCATGTATACTTTAATTTGCCAACCTCTTTACCCTGCAAATCAAACTATGGGCGTGTCAGTTCATTGAACTGATGAAATGTTATACACGGTCATCCTCTCTATGCCGGAAACAGTATAACGATTTTCCATACTTGAACAACCACAAACTTGATCACAAGACAAACTACAAGGGACTATCCTATTGATGTCATGTTGTGATGTGCACTTAGTCCTTAATGCAGTTGTTTACATTATATGACACTGATGTGCACTTATTCAAAGTCTATGCAGCCCATATTACATAGGTTCGAGGGCAAGCCCTTAATCGTTCTTCATCTTGTAGGGTTCAACCCCTCGCCATAACTTAATTTACTCTTGTAACTACGGTAAGTATCTTAGACATTCTATGAACTACGAACTCACGTCCAGGCGTCCTGGAGAGAATCCCAACGCACTGACACATGACTCATCATGCAGGGATCCTCTGGTAATTCACCTCCTATCATAAACGTGACACCACCCGCAGTCATTCGATCACCCCATAAGCGTCACCACCGGGACGGTACTCTGGAGTAGTATCCACATCCTAATCATGACGCATCATGGGACATCCTGTGAATACTCTCACGCCACCAATCGAATGGCCCTCATACTCATATTTGTCTCTTATGTTCATTACATTTTACTATGTATCTAGTCCTTAATTTAATTGAATCATGAACAAAATCAATCACTTAGGGTTAGCACTTCCACTATACCAGTCTTATTCAATCATTTCTCATGACCCAAATCTTGGTCCTTTCATTTCAAATTTCATCTCAACATTTCTTTTATTTCCGGTATAAGGCTTAGCTACACCCTAGTTCTTAATTTCAACTCATAATTACAACACCGAGTTTTTCATACTCATATGATCTTTTTCCATGATGAACAATAATATTCCTTTTCATGTTCATAGCATTTGTATATTCATATTCATAATATTCTTCGTAACTCATCATGTCATTAAAATTCCAATTTCATGTACAATATCATGCATAAACAAAGAAATTCAACTTGTCATACTCAATAGTTCATTCTTTCCACACAATTCCCATATTCTCATTTTATCAATACTAAATCTAACATTCATACTTTCATTTTTCTTTCATTATCAAAACTTTTTTCAAATCATCTTTTAATCAATACATTTTTCTTTATCCAAAGACAATTAAAGCTAACAATTTATAGTAAGTTCTTTCTTGCAAAAATAGTCTCAAATATACTAGGCCAAAGGTTATAGAAAATTATCTCATGAAAACTGGATATCATTTAAACTTCAGGGTAGTCGACTGTCAAAACATAGCCAGTCGGCTGTTCTGCGCGAATTAAAAACTTGAAGATAAATACTCAGGGCAGTCGACTGTTACAATACAGTCGGTCGACTGTTCTGCAAAGATTTTAAAACTCGAAAACCAATAGTCAGGGCAGTCGACTGTTACAATGCAGTCGGTCGACTGTTCTGCAACTAGAATTCGAAATTTATTACCTGACAGTCGACTGTCGACTCTAATTCGGTCGACTGTCGATTGCACCAGGTTGCAAATTAGGGTAGATCATGGATATATTTTTGACATTAAAACAAGTATTTTCACTCTAATTTGTATTCTATGTTTACAAATTGCAAAAATTCACTTTAACAAATCCTCTACTCAATTCCTTGCATTAAGACTTTATTAAAAAGTGTAGATTTCTGTTTTTTCCCTTCTTTATTCATAATACTTATAATCAAATTTGCATTCCTTGAGCAAACAATACAATGGTTCAATAAGCACAAAATGTAGCAATTCATCTACTAATCAATGCATAAATATTTCTATAATTACATGGTTCCAATTCTACAATTTCATAGCAATAAGTGAATTTAACTACATTAGATATGAATTATACCCAATAGCACGCCATTCATCAAGCATTTACTCATTCGTCTAGCATGCCTTTTTAAAGTCCACAAGTGATTATCTTATTAGTTCTTTTAGCATGCATATGTATCAAAATCCCTAGCATGATGTCTAACATTAGAAGTATAGAAAAACACCCACCTATTTGAAGAAAATTCTACAAAGCTCCTAGAATCTCCTTGAACACGATTGGTCATTCTCCTCCTAGAATGAGCCACCACAATGTTTCCTCCGCCTTGCACTATGTGAAACCGAGCCTCTCCTTGCCGTGGGTTGTAGTAGCCAGCCTCCAAAAACACACACACTAATGCACTCAATCTTTTTACTCTCTCTCAATCTTTTACTCTCCTATATAGTTTCTTTCTTTTCAAAATATTTCTTAGTGTTGTATGCATAAAGGGAGGGGTGTTTATACTAGTTTTAGGGTGGAATGGAGAACTAGGATTGCATTAAATGGTTGTAGATGAATGTCTAGGATACAATGAGAAGTTTTAGCAACCACCCATGAACACAAAAACCACCATTCCACTAATCCACACCCCCACTCTCTCTCTCATGCAATCTAGCCAAGAAAGGTGTGCATAGCACACACACGTGCAAGCACGTGTCCCAACTAGTGTCCACCTAATTAAAGTTGTACATTATAAATTAATTAATTGTCTACAAAAAAATGTCCATTGCCCTGCAAGCACGTAATGCCGAGTACAACCCCAAGGTACATACATGCATCTTCAATTTATGCTTATTACTTGCTGTCTAGATGATTTTTGTGGTTATTGTTCTGTCCCTAAATGTTAATGCCATCATGTGTTGATGTAAAAGCTAAATTTTTACTGGAAAGAGAAGACCAGATGTCATTCTGAGGCCTTTTTTTAATGTTATTGAAGTTTTGTTTATATCTATTTTGTTATGAAGGAAATAGAAGGAAATGCAATGAAGAGAAGTAGGCTGTTGTTCTCACCTATGTTGGCAAGTGTTGTAAAGAGAACTCAGAGATACTCAAGAACTCTTTTTCACCGTCTCAACATCTTAGGTATTGCGTTCGTTTTGTTGGGTTTGTGTTAGATTGATACTGTTTTGCATCTAATTTTGCATCTAATTTTAGGATTAATACTGTTTTGCATCTAATTTTGCATCTAATTTTAGGATTGATTCTGTTTTGCAGCTCCGTCAACCCAACTTTCACCTCAGCGTAGATTTTAGGATTGTAAGTGTTATTCGAAATTGATACTGTTTTCCATCTAATTTTAGGATTGTATCCGTTTAGGGTTGCAGATTTTAAATTTTTTAGTATTCCCGTGGATATCTGATTGTATCTGTTACGAGGGTTGATGCTAATATTTCTTGTTCTAAACATTTCGAGGTTACTGAGTGCTATTTGTTCTCTACAATAAATCAGAAATCTAATATGGTCGAATCAATAAAAATTAATCCAAAAGACTCTCCATGCTCGACTTGAGTCTCCCACACATCTTCTTCCAACTAGAAAACGTGTGGGTCATTATTGTTCACAATTTGGATCTGGTTTAGAAATGGTTTCATTATAGTTTGAGTTGAAGTAGTAATAGGTGAAAATGATCTTAGAATCAACTTAACTATTTGCACCGACGACTTTTGTATATGCCAGTTTGTGGTTTAAAGGTTACTTTTTAATGAATTTGCACCAACTATCCAAGACTCTAAGTATCACTGTATGACATCCATATGTAGAATCTTTTGATAATGTTATAAGCATCAAGCTCAAGGGGAAATTAAAAAGTAAAGGATTGAGCCAAAACTTAAATGTAGCAATATAGTCTGTTACCTTCGTCATCATCTTGATAACTCCTTATAGATAATTTCATTTCCTGATGTAAAGAGCCAAAGACTCAAAGCAAAAATGTGCCAGAGAAAACAGAGGATTAACAGTTTATATTAGATTGAGCCAAAACAGACTATTCAAGTAATAAGTATCATTGTATGACATCCATACGTAGATAAGTAGATTCACTTGATAATGTTATAAGCATCAAGCTCAAGGGGAAATTAAAAATCCAACGATTGAGCCAAAACTTATATGTAGCAAAACAGTCTGTTACCTTCATCATCATCTTGCTATTGGTACATGTGCTAGGCATTTGCAGATTTCCTAGCAAAATAGCCAAGTATTGCACTTGCACAAGCATTTTGCACTTTAACAACTCAATCCTGCACATACTTGAATAGACAGTGAAGCTATAAAACAATCAATCAATGCACAATCCTGCACAAACCTACACAAGCATTTTGCAGAGAGGAGTGGACAGTGAAGCATTTTGCATTTGACAACTCAATCCTGCACAATCTTGCACAAGCATTTTTCATCAAGCTCAAGGGAAAATTAAAATGCAGTGAAGCAACAAAACAATGAATCAATCATAAAGCTCAGATAAAGCTCAGATAGGATTATTTCATCACTAATCACTCCTATAAATCTTTAATTAAATCATAAATGAATCATAGTGTGCAACTTCAAAAACATAATCCATCTCATCATCTTGATAATTCCTTATGGACAATTCCATTCCTGATGTAAAGAGCCAAAGACTCAAAGCAACAATGTGCCAGAGAAAACAGAGGATTAACAGTTCATATTAGATTGAGCCAAAACATACTATTCAAGTATCACTGTATGACATCCATACGTAGATAAGTAAATTCACTTGATAATGTTATAAGCATCAACCTCAAGGGGAAATTAAAAAGCCAAGGATTTGCACTTGCTATTGATACATGTGCTAGGCATTTACAGATTTGCCAAAACTTAAATGTAGCAAAATAGTCTGTTACCTTCATCATCATCTTGCTATTGGTACATGTGCTAGGCATTAGAAAATTTGCTAGCAAAATAACCAAGGATTGCACTTGCATTTTGCACTTGACTTGAATAGACAGTGAAGCAACAAAACAATCAATCAATGCACAATCCTGTACAATTTGTGGGGACAGTGAAGTAACATCCTCAAAATCTATCTCATAAGTCATCATGCTCTGAATTTAGAAAAATTCAATGAAGTAACAATCGTAATGCTCAGATAAGATGAAATAACAATTGCAAATGCATGGTTGTACTCTGGTTGAAGCTCAGTTTGTGGATTATTTCTTCATTTGCACCGACTACTATTTGTTATCAATTATTCATTCAAATTTATACTCAACCTCTTTTAGTTTTATTCTCATTATAAATGTGGGACCACAGCTTCATATTATAACTAGAAATTCTCATACATTCGCTTCTCACTAGGAGGTGCTTTCAGTGCTCTGTGTTATTTTAATCTACTTTGATGATGCCAATTGTTAAACTCTTACAAAAAATTGAAGTTCAGGAGTACCAAAAGGATATTGAACAATAAATACAAGAGTACTCATCAAGCAGGTCATTAGTAACAACTATAATGGATTCTAATAAAAAATTGGTTAACTAATTGCAATAAAGTACTCCGAATTCATTATTACAATCAGAGAAAGACTGGAATACCAAACAAAACACGACAATAATTTAGGGGGCAATAAATCTAAGGAAGATTCAACCAGAGCATAACCATGCATTTGCTTCAACATGAGTATGACAGGAAAAGATTTCCAATAGGCACAGGATAACAGTTTCAACGTGCATTATGTTCTTATTGAAGTTTTTAGAGGAAAACATAAATTGTAGAAGTAAATGTTTCAGGGAGTATCTAAATCTTTTAAACAGGCATCTAGATGGGTTTATGAATATTACAGATCCCAAAGCTACATTAGAAGAAATCAGTAATTGCAAAAAAAATTGAAGGTGTATGGGAAAAAAAGATTATATTGTTTTTTGCATAGAATTTTAGGATCAAAATATTAACCAATACAATTCCAAGGGACAATCTGGTAAATAGAATGCAAGAATATTACAAAAGCACATTCTTCATATGAACATTAACAAAAAAATGAGTGCTTTGCCAATAAACATAACCAAACTGTCTGTGCCTGCTGGCCAAGAAGTTTTTTGTTAATCATTATATTATTTCCCCCCATGAACTTAGGTATCAATGAGTGAGTCAAACCTCAAGTTAGTGAGTTTCTATCCCAGGGAAGACCACCATCAATTGTGTGATACGGAAACTGATTGCATTTGTTGTGCCCAGTCAAGGATAACTCCAAACCATAGACTGTATCATCCCGAGGCATCGAGTTAGTTTTCAATAAGATATACACACTTAGTGAGTAGAGACCGGCCAATAATGTCAACATTTTCATACAGTTCATAATAATGTAAACATTTTGATACACCGTTCTCTTTGAACACTGCATTTATAGCTATCGCTACCATTAGCACCCTGAAACTCTTATCTCTTCTTCTCATCTTGGCCTGCACTATCGCCACCCTATCACCATTGCATTTCTTCCCAAACCTCCAATCATTCCGTTTTATCTTCAACAAGGTCGTTGCCACCACTACCATTACAAGCAATAAGACATTCCTTCGCCAACAACCACCGCAAGCATGGTAACCCTAATCAAATTCCCATCCATAATCTTAACCAGGAATAAAGTTTAAAAAAGCTCAATGTTAACTCTGCAAAGAACTACACAAGCGTATATGACAATAGGTTCGTTACCAATCATGGAAATTTTGATGAAAGACATAACTCCAACATAATCCATAGGTTCATATACATTTTTTTAATGGGCATACTGGTTTCAGAAATTATGAATCAGATATCCGCAAATGATGGTTATCAACACTTTTGTCGCTGAAAATATATTCAGTAGTCCCTTCCAAACCAGCCAAACTAATTTTGCTTAAGACTAACAAATAATCAAATTTGGAAGCAACAAGATTTACAATCAAAACAAGAATTTCAGAGGATGCATTCATGAAACTATCCAAAACTTGGGATTCATCTGAAGTAGTCTCAATGAATTTCATGCAGAGTACCACACATTTGGCTCAAATGTCACATGCTCAATGAATTATAAAGATAGCATATTATCATTATTGATAAACACTGAAATTTAACCTCCAACCCAGACAACTATATCTATTAAGAAAAAATCAAGACTAACACAAACTGCAAAAGTCTAGAGATCACAAAATTAAGAACAAAAGGCCAAAATTCATGAAACAGCAGCAACAGTTAAACAATTACATTGGCAACACTAGCAATCCTTGGCCACATGTCATCACCTTCTTTTCTAATGGGCCCGGTAATAACAAATCCTACAACCATGGCTAATTGAACTCATTAAATTTATGGATCTGAGACTAATCGAAGAAAAAGTAAGTAACCAATTAATAATCATTCCGAGGTCAATTCCAACAGAATAAGCTAAAAAAAATAAGATATGCATTTAGAAATATTTACAAATTATTTAGTTAATCCTTTAGGAGGGGAAAAAAATAGAACATATGATGCAAGGTACAGTCTTTATATATCCACTTATAACAAATAAAACGTAATAACTATAAAGATCTTAAATTCGTAATTCTGTATCTTAAAAAAAGGTTAGGTGACTAACATGTACCTAGCATTGATTAGTTGGTATTTTAATTTCTCAAATCAAGAGACTATGCCTATCTTAATAAATAAAGTAATTTTTTTTGTCAACTTACAAGATCAATGTTGTGACAATATTTTTACTAGTTTCTACAATAATGCACTTAAAACATAATTAGTGTATCGCCTTACCTTTCATTTCTCCCTTTTGATTCACAATCACCCTAGCATTTTCTGCAAAATTGCAAAAATAACATAACCATGTTAAAGATTTAGAGATGCATCCAAAACAATGGGCTCCAACATATTTTCAGTTCTTTAAACTTTTAAATTGCAACAGTTAGTAGTGTTCCCTATAATAAAATATGGTTAGCAAGTGGACAAATCAGTATATTTCATGCAACAACAAAATATTAAACATAACAAATATTATACATGAAACTAACTAACAAGCATTAAAATAACTTAGAAATGCAACTGCGGCTGCAATACATGTAGGCTTCAAATGCATGTACCCATTACTCTGCAGTTTCCAACTACGCCCTAGGTTTTGCCGTTAATTGCCGCTAATTTAATGCTTCTTTTTTTCCCCCCCGATTGTCACCTACACTCAGAACCGTTATGTACATATTGACAATTTAACTTTTGGTAGGGTTCAAACCATTGAGTTAAAAGGCATTGTCCTGTTTGAAAGGTAATAATTTCAAAACTCTTACTATTGTTTAAAACTCATTATTTTAATTGATTATTGTAAACTCTTACTATTTTTTTAGGCTCGCTGTTTGGTCCTATTTTTGAAGACTTGAAGACTTGAAGCATTGTTTAAACCATGTAAATTTTTTTTGTTATTCGGTTGGTTGGTATATATTATGGTGGAGGATGTAATAGTTGTAATAATTGTAATATTTAGCATTTTGGGAGATGATGTAAGTATCTGTATATAATGATGATATAATGTAGTTATGTTAATACCCATACCTGCAAAGTTGTGGAGTATTGGGTAATGTGTTTGGTTTTTGAAAGGTTTGTCAAAGGTTTTTCTAAAAATTCATTACGTTTTCAAACGAAATTTTGGTTTTTATTTTGTATCTTGCATTATATTATGATTTTTCCCCCAGAGCTTTATATATATGATGCATGTGTGATGTTGCTTGGTTTTGCCTGGGGATGATTGATATTTATTTTCTATGATGTTATATTTTTAATTGTTAGCAGAATTTCGTAAAGAATTGCTGTAAAAGGGCTAATATTTTAGGAGAGATTCTGTCGAAATTTTTACTAAATTTCCTTAAATCTATTATGTTTTCAAATGATATTTTGATATTTATTTTGTATCTTTAGTCATATGAAGATTTTTTTCCCCCAGAGCCCTATATATATGATGCCTGTGTGATGATGCTTGGATTGGCCTGGGGAGGATTCATATTGACTGCCCAATTCCGTAAGGAATTGCTCTAAAAGGGCTAATATTTAAGAGGGGATTCTGTCAAATTTTTTACTATAATTTTTAAAAATATATTACGTTTTCAAACGAAATCTAGGTTAATATGAAAATTTTAGAGGATATTATTTTAGAGGAGACTATTTTATATCTTGTCTAATATCTTGTCTAATATCAAACGAAATCTATTACGTCAAAGTTAATATTAACTGCCTGTAAAATTTTAGAGGAGACTGTCGAAATTTTTACTAAACAACTTAATTAATTAATCATTCTTCGCGGTGACATGCCGTAGGAAATAATTTAAAGGCCATTATATTAGAAAAAAATTACGAAACAATAAAATTTCAAATGAGGGGCTGTATAGAGAAGATGATTGTATTAGAAAGGTCGTTGTATTTGTCATGGTGCATATTTTTAATGGATGTGCTCACATTTCTTGAAAAATAACTAGGTTTTTGGAGAACTGGATAAATCAATATTGAGAAATTTAAAGGCAATAACGATGAAATAACTAAAAAACTGAAACAATTTAACGAATAATTGTTAAAGAGGTATAGTGAATGGCTTTTGATCTTAGCATGTATAATGAATCAATTTATATGCAGTTCACACAACCAAATAACTCCAAATAAATTTATATGCAGTTTCGAATACGTGCCATAAGCACGTGCCACGAGCATACCTAGTATGTGTGTGTGTGTGTGTGTGTGTGTGTGTGTGTGTGTATACATATATATATATATACACAATGTTTTTAAAAGATTTCTATATATCTATTTTTATATAAAGTTCTTTAATGATTTTATGTATTTTTCATTAATTGTTAAGACTGGCTTAATACGTGAGTTTTTTTAAATCGTGTATTTTCTGAGTTGTAAGGATATAAAGATTCTTAACCACATTTATACTATTTCATCTTAATTATTGAGACGACTAATTTAAGATATCGAATTCTTAAGTTCTCTCTTATTTTTTAATGCAAAAATACTTTCTCTTGCAAATTTGGTGCTCCATTTTTCTTCTTACTCAGTTTCAAGCTTTTATATTGCTAATGTTAAGCAATTTTTAAATGAAACATTTTGTTGTTGTTGAATTTTTCGGTTAATATATCATGTATTTCTTCTGCTGATATGCATCGAAACTACTGATTTTGATGTTTTGTTATTTTTTAAAGGTTTTCTCATGAAATACCTATAAGATGTTGGAGTTTTAGAGAGACTGAAAATTTTTGAAGATACTAAAAAAAATTTGCAACTTTAAAATGTATTTCCCAAATGAATTCGTATAAAATTTTAAAGATATAGAATGTACCCTACTACTATTTTTCAATTAAATTCGTATAATATATATTAATATATATAGATGACGTCAAAATCAAAATAAAATAAAATTAGTATTAGAATATATAAAAAGACCAGTTTTTTTTTCCGCACAAAGCCCTATAAATATAAGAACCGGCCCTACTTTTAGACATTGATTTTAAGGTTTGGGTGGTTAGGGTTGCAGGGCACATGAACTCAATTTGGTCCCCCTTCCCTCCCTCTATTTAACTAACTATCTTTTCACCTTGCTCTCATTCATATAGATTCATCCCAAACGAAGGTGCAAAATACAATGATGGCCACCACCACCAACGCAACATTGTACCTACACTTGAGCGCACTACACCTTTATTGTGTATGTATGTATGTGTGAGCCGTACCAAAAGGGAGAAAATATTGATCATGATGTCATTGCCACCTTGGCATTAAGTGGGCCCCATCCCTGGAGATTTTGTGCTCTCTTTGTTTGATTACTGTTTCCGTATCTTCTTTCCTATTATGGTTATATGGGCCAATGTTTATATTGCTTGGATTAGGGTTAAGTGCATATTATTACATGCATGCGTTATCGAGTTATACTCTTCTTTTCAAGTCTATTATTATTGATAGCGGAATTGTATTTGAACCCTTGTTTGACCAGGGCCGGTCCTGAGTTTCCAGAGCCCGAGGTAAAAGGTCCAAATAATTATTTTTGGGACCTCCTAATATATTATTTTTTTTGTTTTTGAAGGAAAAGGTGGAATCTGGCCACCCTGTTTCATTAATCAGCAATTAATAAACAAAACTCAGAGTACTGAGCATACAACAAGGTCCTAAAAAGAAAACAGCAAAACCATTCTCCCCACGAAACATGGTGGGCGGGATCAAACTGACAACGCAAAAAAACAGAAAAACATCTTCTCCCCAACAAGCCCTGGGGTGGTGGGTAACACAGCTGGTGCCTGATGACTCAGTCAATCGTCGGGCCAATCTCGATCTTGTCGTCGTCTGAGTCCTGTACTTGGAACACTGTAGCAATTCTGCCCCTGGGACCTGCTGCTGCGACATTGGCCCAAAATGAGATTAGATGCATAATATGACTTAAATTGCCAGAAATGGAATTGCGGGTTGTGCGGAAATAAAAATTGTTTCTATCTAGCCAAAGCACCCAAGTCGTAGCGGCAATCGCGAGAAACCACGCCTCTCTCATCTCCCTTCGTTCCGTCGCAAATAGTGGTCCCACCCATAGGTCTTCGTATGAATAAGGGTAATGACTCGTCCCTAGAGCGTTGAGGACCTCGACCATCACCGCTTTGCTCCTAGGGCAGTGTAGGAACAGGTGATCCCTAGTTTCCAAGTTGAGCTGGCAGAACCCACACTATGCATCCAAATTTGGTTGTCGTTTACTTAAGTTCTCCCTGGTTAGGATAGCATCATTCAGTACTAACCATATGAAAACTTTAATCTTCAGAGGCGCCTTTGTTTTCCATACAATGTTTGACCATTTTGGTGTGCAACCCCGAAAGTGTACACGGTTGTACAGTGAGCGAACCGAGAACTTGCCGTCCTTCTCCAGATCCCAGGTCTTCTTGTCGGGACCCTGAGAGCATCTGATACCAGTGTTAGTGATGTAAGCTTTAAGTTCCGTCAGCTTGCACAGGAAAATCGTGTCAAGCGGCTATTTGAAGGCTGGATTCCAAGCACCTCTTTTCCAGGCTGCTGCCACCGTACAGTGTGGTAGGGAAGCTTGTTCGTATAAATATGGGAACATGAAACTGAGTGAGTGATCTGTGCACCACTTGTCCCACCAGAATCTGGTAAATCTACCATTACCTATGACTGATTTAACACAGCTATTGAATGGTACGTACGCCTTAGCGATACCTTTCCAGAAGTAAGAGACTCTAGGGCCTACCCTGAAGCCTAGATTTCTAGTACCATTCCCGCACAAGTAACCCTGGACGAACTGTTGCCACCCTTCTCCATTGGGGTGAAAAACCTTCCACCACCATTTACCCAGAAGAGCCAAATTCATGTCCCGGAGATCGATAATGCCTAGGCCTCCGTAGATCTTTTTCATACAAGCTTTCTCCCATCTGATAAGATGATATCCTCCTCGGTCTGGGTCTGCCCCTTTCCACAGGAAACGTTTTCTAGTCCGGTCAATTCTTTGAATCACCCAACGAGGCATCTCAAAGAAGGAGAGATAATAGGTAGGTAGGTTAGTCAGGACTGCATTGATGAGGGTGACTCTCCCTCCCAGGGAGAGGGCTTTCCCTTTCCATCCTGTAAGACGTTTATCAACCTTGTCGATGATGGGGAGCCAATCCGCCTTTTTGAGTTTCCCTGGTCTCAGTGGTAACCCCAGGTACCGAATTGGGAACCTCTTGACGGAACAGTTGAGAATGGAGGCGTGCTCCATTGTTTCTTCAGGAGGCAGGGCAATCGGCGTTATAGCGCTTTTGTGAAAATTAACTTTGAGTCCGGACCACGCCTCAAAGCAGTATAGTATCCCCTTGAATACAATGGTTTCCCCAAGGTTTCCATTGCCAAAAAACAGGGTGTCGTCTGCATACTGTAGGATGGAACACCCTTGTCGCTGCACGCCTTTAGCCACAGGCACAGTCCAGCCTGCTCTACAGCATCTGTTCATCATTTCCCTGAGGACGTCTGCCACGATGGTGAAGAGTAGGGGGGACAGGGGGTCTCCCTGTCTCAGACCTCGCTTGCAGGGGAGTGGGTGCCCCGCCGAACCATTGATCAAGATGGCTGTTTTGCTAGTAGTGAGACATGAATGGCTCCATCTGATCCATTTCTCCCCGAACCCCCGACCCTTTAGTGCTTCCAACAGACAGTCCCATTCTACTGAATCATAAGCTTTCTCAAAATCTAGCTTGAGGAGGTAGCTCTTCGCGTTGGCGGCGTGGCAATGGTGGATAGTTTCTTCAGCTGTGGCAATACTGTCCTGAATGCATCGTCCCTTAATAAAGCCTGTCTGGTCCTGGCTGATGAGGCCTTCCATCACCTTACCCAATCTATTAGCTAGGGTCTTTGTGATGATCTTCATCGAACAGTTAAGCAGGCTTATGGGGCGGAAGTCACCTATGCGTCGTGGTTCTTCTTGTTTAGGGATGAGCACCACCTCTGCGTAGTTGATTCTCCCCATTTTGAGCTTGTGCTCACAGAAGTCATCGAACAGTTTTAGCAGGTCACCTTTGATTTCCTCCCAAAATATCTGATAAAACATGATCGGGAACCCATCTGGTCCCAGTGCTTTATCACTACCCAAAAGTTGGACCGCCTTCCAAACCTTCGGCTCAGTGAAGGGTGCTTCGATGGATTGCATTTCAGATCCTGGCTCACTTGCTTGGTCTTGCCAGAAGTCTTGTCGTAGGGTGGATCTGAACTCTGCTTTGCGCCCAAAGAGCAGCCTGTAGTGGGATTGGACGGCCTGCCTAATTGCTTCCTCGCCTTGGATTAAGCCGTTGTCCGAGTTGACAGAGTGGATAATGTTGGCTCTACGCCGAGCACTGGCAACTCGATGGAAAAAAGCTGTATTTGCGTCCCCCTCCTTGAGCCATGTTACTCTCGACCGTTGCTGCCATCTGATTTCCTCTAACCTATAGAGCTGATCAATGTCCTCCCTTAGATGGAGCAGTTTCATCCGTTCTTCCTGTATAAGATCCCTAGTTTCCTCTATTTTTTCGAGACCCTCGATACCCTCAAGAAGGGATTCCTTTGATCTCCAAATTAATGCGAATCTGGTCCGGTTCCACTTTCGCAGCTTGCCCCTAAGCCTGCAAATTTTTTCACACCAGATTGCAGTCGCCTTAGTACCCCTGGTTGGGCGGGACTAGCACTCATTAACCATGTGATGGAACTCCTGAATCTCCAACCAGGCCTTCTCAAATCGGAAATTTACCGGTTTTCTTCTTTGAACTTTCCCTACAGAGAGGAATATTGGGACGTGATCCGAAGTTGGCTTAGGGAGGGACTTGGCAGAAGCCAACGGGAATTTCGTTTCCCAGTCCGTAGACACCATGACCCTATCCAACTTGGCTAGAATGGGTTAAGCCTGCATATTCGACCAGGTGAAAAGTCTATCCGAAATGGGGATGTCGACCAGTTCCAAGTCCGTGATGACCTCATTAAACGCTTCTCTATCTAGGAAACTAGCACCTCTGCCCCTGTGCTCAAACGCAAATCTAGTGATGTTGAAGTCGCCCTCCACAACCCACGGGTGAGCCCAATGTGATTTGATCGATCTCAATTCCGCCCAGAATGTCGTTCTAGCTGTGGAGTTTTGGGGTCCATACACAACCGTGACCGATTATAGCCAAAGGTCGGACTTTCTCTGCAGAAGAACCGAAAGGGAGAACTGCCCGTGCAGTTCGCCAACACATCTGAAGATATTGGGGTTAAAACCTAGCGCGATGCCCCCAGATGCTCCAACTAACGGAAGCAATCTCCATTCTGAATTTCGACAACCCCCCACCCTCTTGAGTCTAGATAAGTGTGACAGCTTTGTCTCCTGGAGACCCACTACATTCGCCTTGGATCTTGCAACAAGTTCCTTAACCATTTCACGTTTACCCCGCCCGCCCAGGCCTCTAACGTTCCAGAAAAGGGCATCCATAAACTACACTGTGGGGGGGTTACGTGACTCGAACCTACGTTCGATTCCAGGATAAGACTAATCCTATCAGATTCCCATCCTCTAATATGATTGAGAAGACGAGTGTTTCTATCCATATCGTTAACCATAAGACCGCATGTTTTGGCTAGATGGAATATTTCATAATCAGTCATAAAATTGAAAATTAAAGCTAGGAAAGAGCTTGTACCTCCACCGTTTGTTTTTGCCGCCTTAGCGACTGCCGCAATCTCCAAGTAATCATCTAAGGACTCCTCCATCGCCCTCTTGTGACTCCTGCTAGCAGCACCGCTCTGATACGGAGATGTGGTCAAATCTTGGTTTGTAGGGAAAGTGCAAGGAACCAGCTCTGGTGACCCACATGGGAGTTCCATGCTCTCCTCATCTGAGTCCAATAAATCTCCCTCTGAGAACACACAGTCGTCATCAAGGTTAAGTCTATCCTGACGTTCCTCCTCGGAGTGTGGTGAGTCTAGGACGCACTCGTTTGCGCCCACAAATATGCTTGGAGCACGAACAATAACTCGGGGGCCTAGAAAAGACCCCTTAATAGGCCCCTTTTTGGGCCCGTTAACTAGCTGTTCCAACGTGGGCCCCTCTTTAGGCCCAGTACAATTCAGATCACTAAAAAAACCCCCTGTCTTCATACCACTACCGTCCAAGCTGCTGGAGTCATTTAAGTCCACACCTCCTTCGCGAGTCATCACACCATCTCCCTTAAAACCCCCGCCCAACTCTACGATCTGCACGCCATCACCCTCGCTCCTCACGCCTGCCGTATGCTCAGAGATGCCATCTGTCACATGGGTATTGGTTCGCCCAGCGGCTAGGCCAGAGTACGTGCTTTTCGAAGCATTGACTGGTTCCAAATCCCTCTCTTCGCTCCTAACTCCCTTCCCCTTTTCACCTTCCACACCAATTTTACCAACTTCTTTGCCTCTTTGAGCTCTCGCTACCACGAGGTCGGAGGCCAGGGGTGCAGGAGCTTTCATTCTTTGGGGGGATGCTCTGGCACCCACTAGGCCCTCTGTCGTCGTGTAGCCCACAACAGCAAGAGCTCCAACCGACCCACCCTCCAACACACCCTCATCTGGCCTCTCATTGCTTTCGCCCTGCTGTACGACTTGCATGTCGATACTTTCCAAGCCCAGCTTTCCGTTTTGGTCTTTCACTGTACCTGCCACTCTCCCTGCCATAACCCTATGGTCCTCCCTCCTACCACCTCCACCAACTCCTAAGCGAAGGTTACTACTTTTGGAGCTCTACTGTACCTCCTTCCTTTGGGGCTCAACTGCCGAACTACCCAAATCAGGTCGTTGGTTTGAATTTGAAATCGTAGCCTCCTGATCGTTGGATCTGATGGACGTGGCTCTTTCCCGCCCATCAATGCTCGGCATTTCCTTCGGCGGCGCTGATCCCTCCATCACTATGCTGCTCTGTCGCTGCCCTCGCTCTCTAGCCTCCCTGATGAGTTCTCTATGTGCTCATTCAATCTCATGCAACCCATCGATGGTGGAATCCCTAGCCGGGGAGACCACCTGTGAGTACGAGTGGCCGTCTCTAATGGCTTTTTGTGGTGTGGGGGAGATGATGGTCGCCGTCTTCGATCCTGGCTCAGCTTTCCTATCGAGCATGAAGCGGATTAGATAGGAAGTTTCATAAGAGTAGACTTTAGCGAATCGTGGCATCTGAGCAATGTCGATGTTGCGAATCAGCACCCTAGCTGAGACTATATCCGACCGGCACACCGTTTTCTCGTCTACTTCTTCAACGACGCCGAAGTTAGCAACGATCTCTTGTAGTGCCTCTCGTTTCCAAAAGTGAAGCGGAACATTGTGTATCCAAATCCAAAAGAGCTCTCCTTGGGGGGGCTCCGCTCCGAAGCTCAGGGTCCATGGGAAAAATTCGATTGAGAAATGGCCGCAGTCCACCGTCCCCAACTCTATGACCTCCACAACCTTCTCTGTCGAGGGGAAGGTTACCAAGAATTGCAAGTGGCAAACCTTCTTGACCACCCAATCCTTGTGCGCCTTCATCGGCCACTTGGCCTCTAGCGCCTGTAGGAGGTGGGTCTACCCGACCACACCCTAGCAACTGCCACTACAAAAGAAACACGATTTCCTGGCAGTTTTTTAGGGCTTTACCGGCATTTTGTTTCGCTGGTGAAACTTTCACCGGCGTTTATAATAGCGCCGGTCCAAATGCCGCCGAAGCGGGCGTCGCGGAAACGAAGGGGTCTACACCGGCGGTTTTAATGGACGCCGGTAAATGCGACAGATACACCGGTGGTCATAAAATGCCGATGTATGTCGGTCTCTGAGTGCCGTTCTTTTACCCCTATATACATCCACCGGCGGTCGTAAACCGCCGGTGTTTGTACATTCACCGGCATTTCTACAAACGCCGGTGTAGAACGAAAGTATACCGGCGGTCATAGAGCTCCGGTGTATATGCGTTTATGAGTGCCCGGGTTTCCCTACTTACAATCCCCGGCGCGTCCAAAAAATGCCGGTGTATTTATAAACACCGGCGTTTTCTAAAATGCCGGTGTTCGTCGGTGCCGTTACAGCTGACGACATTCACCGGCGTGTGTGGAAACGCCGGTATATCGCATACTCAAACAAATTGATTAGATAGACCGGCGTTTTTAAAATGCCGGTCTAGCTATGCCCGTTTATTTTCGATACTCCGATTTTCCGTTCGATTTCAATTCACAGTTTCATTTACAAAACCTGTAAACTAATTCACAACTGATTCAACCAATTTCGTTGCATATTAATGCGCAAATCACAACCACACAAGAATAATTAAAGATAATCAAGTTTCACACGTGTCATATCAACGTCTAAATTCATTGATTAATTAACAGTGTCATAATTAACAAAATAATATAGGGACTAACATCCCAAATATCCAAACAAACCAGTCTGACAAATATCCAAAATATCCTAAATTAAAAGTCTGACATAACTCTCATAAAAAAAAACCAGTCTGACATAACAACAGCAAGGAGGAGGACATAAGAACAACAACCATACAGCAAGGAGGACCGCAGATTCATACCCCTCAAGTAGCTTCAGCTCTGATCATCAGAATTTCCTTCATCTGGGCGACCACCCTGTGAAAAAAAACAATAGTTTAATTCAACAGTAGACCACAATACAGAATATACATATTTTTTGAACTTGCAAAAAGAACTACCTGTATCTTAAATTATAAGATGAAAGTACCAATTGCAAATGGAATTGTTAATGATATATACAGAGGTAAAATAATTACATTGCAATGCTAAAAATCTAATACTTAATTTTGTTTTTAAATATATCTAAAATAACAAAACAAATGAAAATTCAGTATCTAACTTGAAACCTTTATATTCTCCTCTTATTGGGAATATCCACTATCTAAAACAGTAAAACAAATGAAAATTCAGTATCTAAGCATGTCTTTCATGGATTGTTCAGACAATCCATGAAACTGTCATCGTGGACGGAAACCAAATATAAAAAAAATAAGAAAAATAAGATAGGGCTCATATCAAGTGTATTTTTAGGGAACTGTCATCGTGGAAGGAAACCAAATATAGAAGCCAGAAATGGAAACAGAAAGAAGAATGGTAGAGACTTTGGATACACCATGCTAACATAGCGGCATTTTCCTCATCTCTCTCTCATCCCTTGTTTCCCTTCAGCACACGAACACAAAGAGACATCAGCAACAACAGCAAGAGCGACAAGAACAACAATAATAATAAATTATTATGAACAAGATGTCTCATATGGGTTTCCAGATCTCCACTCGAGCCCTCTTTTTCTAATCACAGCCCAATTAAGAACATAGACAACAGCCACTAAACAATCCAATCACAGCCGTACCAAAATTTGCCATCCTGGATCTTAATGAAATAAGCTTCATTAACAGTGAAAGAAAATGAAGATGGTAGCAGCATACTTAGTTTGGAAGTGAACCCATTTTTTGTTAAAAAATCATGCCAAAGATGGCAATCAGCTTCATTAACAGTATCTGAAAAAATGAAAATTTCCATTATCTGAGCTTATATGTTGCTCTACTAATTCACTGTGCCCAACTAAATCTAAAACCCAATTGTTGTGCATATCCGGCCGGAGGATTTTGGCATACGTACCTATACCGTCCTCAGTTCACAGTGAACCCATTTTGGTTGGCAAAAAACATGCATGCCAAGATGACAATCAGATGCATGAAAATTAGCTTCACTAACAGTAAAAGAAGATGAGGATGCTAGCAGCATACTTAGTTTGGAAGTGTACCCATTTTTGGTTAAAAAATCATGCCACAGATGGCAATCAGGTTACTTTAACAGTATCTGAAAATGAAAATTTCCATTATCTGAGCTTATATATTGCTCTACTACTTCTTTAGCCCAACTAAATCTAAAACCCAATAGTTGTGCATACCGGAGGGTTTTGGCATACAGCTATAGCATCCTCAGTTCACAGTGAACCCATTTTGGTCAAAAAAACATGCATGCCAAGAAGACAATCAGATGCATGAAATCAGCTTCATTAACAGTGAAAGAACAATCAGATGCTAGCAGCATACTGAGTTTGGAAGTGAACCCATTTTTGGTTAAAAAATCATGCCACAGATGGCAATCAGGTTACTTTAACTGTATCTTAAAATGAAAATTTCCAGTATCTGAGCTTATATGTTGCTCTACTACTTCTTTAGCCCAACCAAATCTAAAATCCAATTGTTGTGCATATCTGGCCGGAGGATTTTGGCATACGTACCTATAGCATCCTCAGTTCACAGTGAACCCATTTTGGTCAAAAAAACATGCATGCCAAGAAGACAATCAGATGCATGAAAATAAGCTTCATTAACAGTGAAAGAACAATCAGATGCTAGCAGCATACTGAGTTTGGAAGTGAACCCATTTTTGGTTAAAAAATCATGCCACAGATGGCAATCAGGTTACTTTAACTGTATCTTAAAATGAAAATTTCCAATGTCTAAGCTTATATGTTGCTCTACTACTTCTTTAGCCCAACCAAATCTAAAATCCAATTGTTGTGCATATCCGGCCGGAGGATTTTGGCATACGTACCTATAGCATCCTCAGTTCACAGTGAACTCATTTTGGTCAAAAAAACATGCATGCTAAGAAGACAATAAGATGCATGAAATCAGCTTCATTAACAGTGAAAGAACAATCAGATGCTAGCAGCATATTGAGTTTGGAAGTGAACCCATTTTTGGTTAAAAAATCATGCCACAGATGGCAATCAGGTTACTTTAAATGTATCTTAAAATGAAAATTTCCAATGTCTAAGCTTATATGTCGCTCTACTACTTCTTTAGCCCAACCAAATCTAAAATCCAATTGTTGTGCATATCTGGCCGGAGGATTTTGGCATACGTACCTATAGCATCCTCACAGCACAGTGAACCCATTTTGGTCAAAAAAACATGCATGCCAAGAAGACAATCAGATGCATGAAAATAAGCTTCATTAATAGTGAAAGAACAATCAGATGCTAACAGCATACTGAGTTTGGAGGTGAACCCATTTTTGGTTAAAATATCATGCCACAGATGGCAATCAGGTTACTTTAACTGTATCTTAAAATGAAAATTTTCAAAGTATCTTAAAAATACGAATAGAGCTCATATCAAGTGTAGTGTTAAGGAATTGTCATCGTGGAAAGAAACCAAATATAGAAGCCAGAAAGAGGAATGGTAGAGAATGAGGATACACCAGGCTAACATAACGACATTTTCCTCATCTCTCTCTCATCCCTTCTTTCCCTTCAGCACACGAACACATAGAGACATCAGCAACAATAGCAAAAGCGACAAGAACAATAATAATAATAAATTATTATGAACAAGATGTCTCTATATGGGTTTCCAGATCTCCACTCCAACTCGTCTCTTTCTAATCACAGCCCAATTAAGAACAATTGTTCACAGTCACTGTTAAAGAAACATATATGCTCAGATTATGGAAATTTTCATTTTCAGATACTGTTAAAGAAGCTGATTTCATGCATCTGATTGCTATCTTTGGCATGATTTTTTAACCAAAATGGGTTCACTTCCAAACTAAGTATGCTGCTAGCATACCAAAATCCTCGAAATCAGAACAACAACACGGCTGAACAAACCTTGTTTGCAGGTCATACAATGTCATCTGCACCATGTTATGTGCCAAAGTGGGGTTGGTCATTCAATGCATGAACGACACGTATTAGTTGTTTGTGAGTATGCAATAAGGTGCAGCTATGAACAGGGCTCATATCAAGTGTAGTATTTCGGACTGTCATCGTGAAAGGAAACCAATTTAATATAGAAGCCATATATGGAGCCAGAAAGAGGGATGGTAGAGAATGAGGATACACCAGGCTAACATAGTGGCATTTTCCTCAACTCTCTCTCATCCCTTCATTCTCTTCAACACACGCACACAAAGAGACATCAGCAACAACAACAAGAGGGGGTTGGTCCAACAATAAGTGTAGATTATAATAAACGAGATGTCTCTATTTAGGTTTCCAGATCTCCACTCCAGCCCTTTCTTTCTAATCACAGCCCACTTAAGAAACATAGACGAAATGCTCATAGACGACAGCCACAATGTAGACTCACAAATACTAGTACGTGTCTTTCATGCATTCAAGACCATAATCTCTTTTAAAATACCAATTTAAAGACTTACCGATGTTTTTTGACAGTGGGCGGCATGCTACCCTCACTCTCATATGTTTGACTGCCACTATTATTTAGTGGCTGCTCATCCCCATGGCTCTCGTTGCCATCATTTATATTTACCCTCTTTCCACGCCTCGGCATGTTGTACCTGTCAAGGATTCGATAACTTCCTTAGAGATGCAAATTTCATTAATAACATGTTTATAATAACTATCATAAAATTTGTACTTTAGTAGGATTAACAAACCAACATAATTGTAAAAAAATTTAAAAAATGAGATTTGTAACAGATTAAATTACAACGATAGTTTGGTTCAAATGACACTAAGCATAGTTTAATGTAAATAATACCAAGCAGTAGAAAATAGAAAGATAATTAAACCGGTGTATTAAATTCACAATGAACATATTCGAAATTACAGACATAATATTACAACAAGATTTAAGACATAAAATTACAGACATATAATAAACCCAATTGAAAATCATGTAAACTACAATACGACATCTTCCAGTACATCGCCCTCTTCTCCATCCTTGCGGAGCCAAGTCCCACAAATTCCAACATCGGTTGTGTTTACATCAAACACAGGAAACTCAGAAGCAATGTAACTGTTCATGACTTCACCGTCTTCATCGTCTGAAGTATCGCCCAGTTGGAATACATCTCTTGGTTGCATAGGGAGAGCCACATACGATTTTGGCAGGGTTGGATCTTCAATGTAGAACACTTGTTGCACTTGGGATGGAAACACAAATGGCTCATGGCTAATGTGTGTACCGATGTGAATCAATTTTGAGAAGTTTACAACTGTGAAGCCAAGCTTATCTTTGTTGTTAGCAAAATTCCTATCAAACTCAGCTCAATCCCCACGAAATAAGACAACACGGAAATGGCCAAAATAATTCAACTCAATGATATCCGTGAGCACTCCATAGTAGTCGAGATCTCCATCTACAGGCCTCGTGTCCGATTTGGAAGCATAACTTCTAGTCTTAGACGTCACTACCATTCCACTATTTTGAGACTTCAAATTACATTCACGATCCTTAGTACGAAATCTAAAACCATTGAATATGTATCCTCCGTATCTTTTGACCATCTGATAGGGACCTTTGGCAAGTAATTGTATTTCAGATGACGCACCTTCAGGACCCAAAGAATGTACCTATTAATTTTGCACAAATCGTATCAGCACCATAGAAAATGTAGATATAATAAAGATTAACTTGCATAACTGTAATTCACCTACATGAGATTCAAACCACTTATGAAATTTTTCATTCATCAACTTGTTTTGTTCACGTGGTGGTAGTCTTCTTGGTCTAGCCCTTCGTTTGATGTCCCTAACAAATTTGCTAAAAAACAAGCAATTGAAATTAGGAATAACAAAAGTATCAAAAATATCTAACTCCGCGGTTTTCACTGTATTCGATTTAAATTCAAAAGCAACTTACTTTCGAAATGGTTCCACTGATGCATGGTGGTCTAGCACATATCGATGTGCCTGTTCCCACGCTAAGCTATCGAGCTCAAATGCATCAACTTTACCAACAGTAGTGCCAGCGGTATCAAAAAGATATTGAGCACCATCAAGGTTGGAAATGTCTAGATTTCTACGTGGTCTACTGGAAGATGTCTCCACACCAGACAAATACCTGGAAAAAAAATGTGAGCACTCCTCTGATAGATATCCCTGGGCTATTGACCCTTCAGGATATGCTCTATTTTTCACATAACCCTTTAGCCGGTATAGGTACCTGAACATGTACAATTAATAAATTAGAGCGGATTAGGAGATTAAAAGAAATGAGCTTTTGAAAATTCAATTTCGTAAGATGAATGAATTCTTTTACCTCTCAATGGGGTACATCCACCGATAGTGAACAGGACCGCCGATTCTGGCTTCACCAGCAAGGTGGATTATCAAGTGAATCATTATAGTGAAGAACGATGGAGGAAATATCATCTCCATTTTACTAAGTGTCAATGCTGCCTGCTGCTCCAATTGACCCAGATCTTCAACACGAAGCATTCTTGAGCAAATACCTTTATATATGCTACAAAGATCTTTCAGGACAGTAGTGACTTGCTCACACATTGAAGACCTTAGGGCCACAGGAAGGAGATCCTGCATTAGGATGTGGTAGTCGTGCGACTTTAGACCCTGAAGCCTCTTCTCTTTAAAGTTCACACATCTTGCCATGTTAGAAGAATAGCCATCAGGGACTTTAAGTTCCAGTAGTACTTTACAAAACAATTCCAACTCCGATTTTGACATTGAATAGATTGCAGGAGGTAGGAGTACTTTCCCGTTCGGTAATTCTTCTGGGTGCAACTCATGTCGGATGCGCATTGACTTCAAATCAAGTCGGCTCTTGAGATTGTCCTTTGTCTTCCGATCATCTCCCATAACTATTCCTATACAATTTTCACCAATATTTTTTCCGATATGCATCACATCTAAATTATGTCGCAATAAGTTGAATTCTCAATACGGCAACTTGAAGAAAATACTCTACTTCTTCCATGCACCTAAACTCGTCAGGTTTTGATCCTTATCTTCGCCATATAGATCGGTCTCCTCACCTTGCTCCGGCCTTGCCCTTTTCTTACCCTTTGTCCTGACTTCTGGTTCTTTTCCATATTTGAATTGATGACCATCTACCCGGCTCAAAATATCTGAACTAGAAGAAGACCCAGGAGCATGTTCCCACTCGTCGGTACCATCAAATGTCGCTGCCTCTGCCCGAAATATATGTGTGTCAGGCAACCATCTCCTATGACCCATATAGCAAAACTTTCTGCCATTGTACAACCACCTTGAACTAGTTTGGTCAGCACAACATGGACATGCATAACGTCCTTTAGTACTATATTCAGATAAATTTGCATATGCTAGAAAATCATTGATTGTCCAAGACAACACGGCCTGAAGAGAAAATGTTTCTTTAGCCACAGCATCATAGGTTGGAACACCCACCCACAACTTTTGAAGTTCATCTATTAACGATTGTAGGTACATATCTATATCATTTCCAGGACCTTTCGGTCCAGGAACTATCATGGTCAAAATAAATGAGGACTGCTTCATGCATTTCCAATGCGGTAAATTGTATGGTATCAACACAACCGGCCATATGCTGTATGTACTACTCATTTGCCTGAAAGGGTTGAAACCATCACTAGCTAGGCCAAGTCTCACATTTCGAGGATCTTCCGCAAAATCAGGATATCTTTCATCAAATTTTTTTCAAGATTGAGAATCAACAGGATGTCTAAGAATCCCATCATTAGTGCGACCTTCAGCATGCCATTTCATATCAGAAGAAGTTTTCGTAGATATAAACAACCTTTGTAGCCTAGGAATCAGAGGAAAGTAACGCAGTATTTTGGCAGGCTTCTTTTTCCTACTTCGCTTAGTAGATCCACTGGCTCCCTCGTCTTGATTTGGTCTTTCTTTCCATTTCGAAGAACCACACACTTCGCAATTCTCCAGACCTTCCTTACACTCGTGAAAAGCATACAGTCATTTGGACATGCTGCTATCTTCTCATATCCTAGATCGAAAGAACTTAGGAATTTTTTGATTTTATAGGCTGAGTTTGGAATACAGATTTCAGGAAATGCTTCATTCAACAATTCAAGTAGCATAGTGAAGGACTTAGCAGACCACCCGTTTAAACATTTAATCTGAAATAGTCTGACAATGAATGAGAATTTGGAAAATTTGGTGCAATCGCGGTACAACGGAGTATTAGCATCTTCAAGTAACTTAGCGAAGGATTCTTGCTGCTTATTATTTTCAGGGGTGGGGCCAGACATTTTCTCGTCCACCCCACCACCAATTTGGTTTGTTTCTGTTGACTCATTGTGAACTTGGGTTGTTGGGTTATTGGTGTGGAAAGGAACATTATGAATCCCCATGGCATCTTGCAACAAGGCATGCATCTCATCGGAAACGCTTAAGTCTTCGTTCACTAAGGGCTCAGCTTCATTTTCTAATACAACCGGACGAACAGGAGCTGGCGTATGATCCTCTCCATGACAAAACCACCTTGTGTACCCTTGAAGAAAACCATTGACAACCAAGTGTGTATGTACTACGTCACATGTCCTCAGCATACAATTTGTACACCGGAGGCATGGACAAAGGATTAGGTTGGGATCACGGAAATGTCGTTTGGCAAAGATAATAAAATCTTTAATACCATCACGGTACTCCTTGGATAATCGTGGTTTACTAATCCAACTTCTATCCATTATAACAATAGCACACAATCTGAAATTAAAATTTGATATATTAAATAGTAATAACAGTAAAAGGCATTTTGTATATTAAATTTCACCTATTTGAAAACCATCCCTAGCTGCAAATAAATAAACGATATAATCTTTAACTGTAAAATAAAGAAATTGTGGTTCCAAAAAATGTACAAAAAAAAATACATCTTAACACAATCTACTCTATTCACATAACCCTAAACTACCTTTTATGGAAATTATCACAACCACCTTAGTGGTATTTTATCGCACACCCTGTGTTCGAATGCCAAAAAAAAATCGACTATAGTCTCTCCTGTATTTGGCTTTCCGTTCAAGGAGATGATGATGGTGAATGGTATTTTGCTGATGAAGAGGAATCGGCCGAATAATGATCGCGTCGTGCTGTAACTAAAGGGTATTCTGTTCATGGCTACTAATAATCACTTACTTATCTCATAATAATAATAATAATAATAATAATAATAATAATAATAATAATAATACTAAACAAAAGAAACTAATATGGCTACTAATAAGTTTTTCTAAAATAATTCTTCATCCCAACTAAATCATTGATGTTTGTAGCACCAAAGGAAACCTGCACGAGGTTCGTTCAGCCCAAATCTTGTACAGATTTGGAGGATTTTGGTAAAAAACATGCCAAGATGCCAATCAGATGCATGAAATCAGCTTCATTAACAGTAAAAGAAAAATGATAATGTCCAGTATGTAAGCATATATTTTTCAGAGTGAACCAATTGTTGTACATATCCGGAGGATTTTGGCATACAGCTATAGCATCCTCAGTTAACAGTGAACCCATTTTGGTCAAAAAAACATGCCAAGATGACAATCAGATGCATGGGATAAGCTTCACTAATAGTAAAAGAAAAATCAGATGCTAGCAGCATACTTAGTTTGGAAGTGAACCCATTTTGTTAAAAAATCATGCCTAAGATGGCAATCAGCTTCATTAACAGTATCTGAAAATGAAAATTTCCATTATCTGAGCTTATATGTTGCTATATTAATTCACTGTGCCCAACTAAATCTAAAACCCAATTGTTGTGCATATCCGGCCTGAGGATTTTGGCATACGTACCTATACCATCCTCAGTTCACAGTGAACCCATTTTGGTCAAAAAACATGCCAAGATGACAATCAGATGCATGAAAATAAGCTTCACTAACAGTAAAAGAAGATGAGGATGCTAGCAGCATACTTAGTTTGGAAGTGTACCCATTTTTGGTTAAAAAATCATGCCTAAGATGGCAATCAGGTTATCTAACAGTATCTGAAAATGAAAATACCCATTATCTGAGCGTATATGTTGCTCTACTAATTCTTTAGCCCAACTAAATCTAAAACCCAATTGTTGTGCATATCCAGCCGGAGGATTTTGGCATACGTACCTATAGCATCCTCAATTCACAGTGAACCCATTTTGGTCAAAAAAACATGCCAAGATGACAATCAGATGCATGAAAATAAGCTTCACTAACAATAAAAGAAGATGAGGATGCTAGCAGCATACTTAGTTTGGAAGTATACCCATTTTATGTTAAAAAATCATGCCTAAGATGGCAATCAGGTTATCTAACAGTATCTGAAAATGAAAATACCCATTATCTGAGCGTATATGTTGCTCTACTAATTCTTTAGCCCAACTAAATCTAAAACCCAATTGTTGTGCATATCCGGCCGGAATATTTTGGCATACGTACCTATAGCATTCTCAGTTCACAGTGAACCCATTTTGGTCAAAAAACATGCATGCCAAGAAGACAATCAGATGCATGAAAATAAGCTTCATTAACAGTGAAAGAACAATCAGATGCTAGCAGCATACTGAGTTTGGAAGTGAACCCATTTTTGGTTAAAAAATCATGCCACAGATGGCAATCAGGTTACTTTAACTGTATCTTAAAAGGAAAATTTCCAATGTCTAAGCTTATATGTTGCTCTACTACTTCTTTAGCCCAACCAAATCTAAAATCCAATTGTTGTGTATATCCGGCCGAAGGATTTTGGCATACGTACCTATAGCATCCTCAGTTCACAGTGAACCCATTTTGGTCAAAAAACATGCATGCCAAGAAGACAATCAGATGCATGAAATCAGCTTCATTAACAGTGAAAGAAAATGGGGATGCTAGCAGCATACTTAGTTTGGAAGTGAACCCATTTTTGGTTAAAAAATCATGCCAAAGATGGCAATCAGGTTACTTTAACAGTATCTTAAAATGAAAATTTCCATTATCTGAGCTTATATGTTGCTCTACTACTTCTTTAGCCCAACTAAATCTAAAATCCAATTGTTGTGCATATCTGGCCGGATGATTTTGGCATTCGTACCTATAGCATCCTCAGTTCACAGTGAACCCATTTTGGTCAAAAAAACATGCATGCCAAGAAGACAATCAGATGCATGAAATCAGCTTCATTAACAGTGAAAGAAAATGGGTATGCTAGCAGCATACTTAGTTTGGAAGTGAACCCATTTTTTGTTAAAAAATCATGCCAACGAGGGCAAACAGGTAACTTTAACAGTATCTGAAAAAATGAAAATTTCCATTATCTGAGCTTATATGTTGCTCTACTAATTCACTGTGCCCAACTAAATCTAAAACCCAATTATTGTGCATATCCGGCCGGAGGATTTTGGCATACGTACCTATAGCATCCTCAGTTCACAGTGAACCCATTTTGGTCAAAAAAACATACCAATATGACAATCAGATGCATGAAATAAGCTTCGTTAACAGTAAAAGAAGATGAAAATTTCCAGTATCTAAGCATATATTTTTCTATTCATTCTTCATCCCAACTAAACCATTCATGTTAAGGAAATCAAGAAGCATAATCTGAAAAAACATGCTTTTTTTGAAAAATAAGGAAAATCAAGAGATGATACCGAAGAGAGAGAGAGAGCGGGGCGACGAGCGCGGGGGCGTAGGAGAGAGAGAGAGAGCGGGCGATCGCCGATTCACCTCCAAAGAGAGAGAGGGAAGAGGGAAATCGAAAATGACGAAGGGAAGAAGGGACGATTTTGAAAGGTCGAAGGCCGTCGAAGAGGACGAAGCGGCGGAGGCAAACGCGCGGGAAGTAGAGCGAGGAAGGAGGGAAATGAAGCGCCCTTTTTTTTGGGGGGGGTCTGGGAAAATGGCGAGCGAAGGATTAGGGTTCGCGGGTTTTATCGCAGCTTATTCACCGGCGTTTCAATTAGTCACGCCGGTGAATGTGTCCGTATATTCACCGGCATTTTAATAATAAACGCCGGTGAATAATACGATTCACCGGCATTTCTAAATAAAACGCCGGTGAATACGAAGATTGACCGGCATTTTAAATCGACTGCTGGTGTATAACCATCCCATCTGGCGCCCATTCCTATTCGCTCCCTACCCCGGCGCTACTAGTAAAATGCCGGGGAATATTCGCCGCTAAAACAAGTACCTTTTGTAGTGTGCGCACCACCGCCTCAACCATTTTTCCTCATTCCTTATAATATCCAAGCTATTTGCAATCCTGATTGGCGCGAGGTTGTCCGGCAACCTCCCCCTGTTGACCTGGCGCTCCTCGTCTGGGTGCGACTCTACAATGTTGGTGCAAACGTAAGATAGATGGCCCCATTTCAAGCATTTAAGACAGCAGACCTCTTTTGTGCAGTCTTTGCGGAAGTGCCCTACTTCTCCACAGTTGAAACATGGTATTGGCTTCCCTTTGCCTTTTCTCTATTTTTTCTGGTGGTTTAGTTGCATAGGAGAGAATGTTGGCTTTGCTGAACTCTTGGCTTTCCGATCGACCACTTGCCAGCTTTCCTCTGACTGTTCCCCGTCCTCTCGTGTCCCCTCTGGACCCTCTCTTTGGGCCCAGTTGGCATTGTATACGATGGGATCGGCAGGAGCGGTTTGAGGACAAAGCTGCAACGGTGGGTCTGGGCTCTGGCCTTTTGGCTGAGAGTGGTGCGATGTGGGGGCGGGTGGAGAGGGGGGAAGTGTATGGGTGACTGTGTGGTTGGGGTGGTTGTTTGTAGACGGATCACTGAGGTTGTGTTAGGCCTTTGAACTTTGGTTAATGGGATGAAAGTGATGTCGCTGCTCACTGGAGTGACTTGGACGGGTAGCTTCCTTGTCACCTTTGAACCCATCTCTCTCTCTCTGTATCTCTTACTGTAATAGGGTTCTTTCTTGTTTCTGTGTTGTCGCTCATCCTGATGATGCCTTCGGGGGAACTGCTGGCCCTGGGGGGTGTTCATTACGCCTGTGAAGGCTAGTAGAGGGACCCCCTCTAAGGGCCCTTTCTCTCGAGGAAGACCCCTGCCAGCGATGATGAGCATCGCCACTCCAAACTTGTCGATGAGGACCACTGCGGTGTGCCCTTGGCGGAGTGCGCGAGTGTCTGAGCTTCGGCGTTTCGTCCTCCCTACGGGGTTGGATATGGGGTGCAGGCTGGGCGATCGCATCGGGGTAGGGGGAGGTCCGACGTGGAGGAGATGCATGGGGTGGTGGGGAGGAAGTAGCTGCAGTGATGGTCGGGGGTGGAGGTGGGGGGGGGAGGAGGTGGGGGAGTTGGTGGGTGTCGGACCCCCTCGTTGGGCCCGCACCCACTAAGTTCAAGCTCCGATAACCCGGAGGAATGAAGCATTAGGTCCGACGAAAGTTGCTGGTGTTGGTGCTGTAGGCGTTGGGATGAAGAGGTGTTAATCCATTCCCTGAAGGAGCCTCTAGTCACCCACATACTAGAAGGAGGAACAGGTCTATTGTTAGGGATGAGGGGGGGAGGGGCAGGGTTCAAATACAAAGGAAGTTTGGTCAGATGAGTAGGAGAGAGTAGTCGTTGGTTGAGGAGTTAGGGATGAGGGGAAGGGAGGCCGTGGAAGGTGACGGAGAGTTTGGCTAAAGAAGGCACTTCATTTTTCAGGGTGGTTGTTCTTTCTCCTTTGATAAAGCTCCATTTTGGGAGCCCCTAATATTAATATAATTTTTTTACACGCAAAATATGTGTTTATATTTATAAGGAAAATACAAATTTGGGGCCCCTAAAATTACAAAAAAATCGGGGACCTGAGGCGGCCGCCTCACCGGCCTCAAGGTGGGGGCCGACCTTGCGTTTGACCATAACTTCTGCACCAATGTTTTAAGAACCGAACTGGTCATGAAACAAAAAAGATGGCTAGTCAGTTTTTTAGGTCAAACAGAGTAGTTTGAGTAAGGCCGGTCCTGAGATATTTAAGGCCCATGGTGAAAAATAAAATTGTGCTCTATATAGATATGCATATTTTTATGTATATTAATAAAATACTAGGTTTTCCTGTTGACACGTGCCTACGGCACGTCTTCAGAACGGTGTAACTGGTTTGATTATATAAAATAGTTTTGGAGGTCCAGCAAATTAATTGAAGTAGCAAACATATTATATGAGAAAGCAGTATATCTACCTTTAAGCTCAACTATCGCCTCTTTGATCATTAGCTTGAACTTACCTGGAATGCATATAGTTTGTTAGAAACACTGCATAGATTGTTTTTTAACTTTAGCATCAATTTTAGAGACTTATAATAGTTATGCAAGGACATTATCATATAGGTTTTATAGAGCTTACTCTAATCTCATAACCACTATGAGCATGTCTAAATACAATGGTAACTCAAGTGCAGGTGTGAAGGTATCTACAATACCAATAATCTAAATATTTGGTTGTCAGAGACTCAGTTTGCAATGGAAATACCTCTTATTATTATTTCAACCAAAATGAAATACATAAAGTTCTCAAAACTCTAAACCAAGCTAATCATTTCTTTTATCTCCACTTTGTCTCCCCATTGCACCTATATAAAAAAAAATCAAAAATGGATAAATAACAAATTTACTTTAGCTGTCTTTCTTAAGTGGAGAGTTTGCACCGTTCACTGGTAAACTCCAGTCATCCCAATCATATATATTCAAACATACACTAAAAGTTCTTATATGTTATGTTATCCATGGTTTCTAATAACCAGTGAAGGGAACACTTTACGATAGTATTTTATCTTGTAGTAAAGAATCTAATGTTGCATATTTGTCAGGTTATTTTAGGTTGCCAGTCAGCTTACCTGTCCTGCTATAGTTTGGAAGCCCAAATTGAGGCCACCAAATAATCCATCTCTCACCTGCATACACCTTAAATCAAAACCAATAAAAACCTCATAAAATAAATAACCAAATTAAAATTTTTTAAACCAAAAAAATAAAACAATCATACCTCTCTGAACTTAAATACCATGCACACACAAAATTCGAGTCAGCAAAAAACTGAGTAATCCCCTGCAAACAAAAAAATTAAAAATTAGAATGAGAATTCGGTCAATGAGATAAAATTAGAGTCGTTGCATTGCATATAGAGGTTCTCAATTTGGTGAAGGAGAGTCGCCAATACCGAGTCGCTTGATATTCGCGCTTGATTTGGTCGAGGGGAGTCACCGATACGGAATCAGCAGCGGATCAGATATCGGTGACGACTTCTTGATTGGGGTTCGACATTGAATTTGGATTTGCTTTGATATTTTCAAAAATTCAAAAATTTAAAATTTAAACTTTGTCAAATTTAAGTTTTTCAAAATTTAAATTGTTTAAAATGTTTAATTTTTTTTAAAATTTTAATTTTTAAATTTTTTTTTTAAAATTTTCAAAAATTTTAAAAAATCTAAAATTTCTAAAATTTAAAAATTTTAAAAAAATTCAAAATATTTAATTTTTTTTAATTTAAAATTTCAAATATTAAAAAAATATTTTTTAATAGTTTTTTAATTTTTTTAAAAAAATTTAAAATTTTTTTGAATTTTTTTTAAAGTTTTAAAATTTTTATATTTTTTAGTTTTTTTATTTTTTTTTAAATTGATTTTTATTTTCTTAATTATTTGAATAGAAGAGAGAGAGAGAGAGAGAATAATTAAATAAATAAAGGAGTTGTTTTGGGTGGGGGACTTTAATTTGAGTTTGGGGGGGGGGGGAACTTTTGGGGGGGAATGTGTTTTGTGATGTTCGATCTAGGCCTTTGATTTTGGGGGGATTGAAGGAGAGCCACTTGATAGCTTTCTTTGTGTTTTATTATATATATAATATAATGGCAGAGGACAAGAAATAAAGATTACCTTATTTTGCTTTATGACATTAAATACTTTATTTTTTTTATTAAGCATAGTGACAGCAATTCTTGCATTTTTTTTAAAAAAAATCAAATCAATCACATCTCATCTAAAATGATTTCTTCGTGCATTTTTAAAAGTAAAATCATCAGTTATATGTTCAACCTCAATATTTTTCAATATATTCTTTTTAATACTTAAAATTACTAATCCATTTAACCTATCATAAATCATAGTTATTTGCAAATAAGATTTTAATAATTTTAATTTTAAAAAGTTTATTTCCACAAATGCAACTGTCACAAGTACAGTCAATAAAATTCTATGAACAACCAAAATATTTTGAAACATATCAACTTTTTTTTTTCAAACTCCATAATTTTAATGGAATGTCATGGTTTATCTGTTTTATATGCTTAATTCGTAGAATTTCTTGCAATATTTGTAATTCTAAAAGTAAATAATTTGCATCTATATTAGACATCTCACCATGTTTCAAAGCAATTTCAAGTTACATACAATAAATTAAAAGGTAAAAAAGTTTAAAATAAAAAAATAAATAATATATAACCATTAATTATTAAACAATAATATAAAAAGTTTTTTAAAAAAATTCCCCTTTATAGATATGCATATTTTTCTATATATTAATAAAATATAATATAACGGCGGAGGACAAAAAATCAATACCCCGAAAAATAAAGATTACCTTGTTTTGCTTTATGACATCAAATACTTCATTTTTTCATTAAGCATAGTGACAACAATTCTTACATTAAAACAAAATCAAATCAATCACATCTCATCTAAAATGATTTCTTCTTGCATTTTTAAAAGTAAAATCATCAATTATATGTTCAACCTCAGCATTTTTCAACATATTCTTTTTAATACTTAAAATTACTAATCCATTTAAGCTATCTTGAATCATAGTTATTCGCAAATAAGATTTTAATAATTTTAATTTTAAAAAGTTTCTTTCTGCAAATGCCACAGTCACAAGCACAGTCAATAAAATCATATAAGCAACCAAAATATTTTGAAACATATCCATTTAATTTTTTTTCGAACTCCATAATTTTAATGGAATGTCATGGTTTATCGGTTTTATATGCTTCATTTCGTAGCATTTCTTGCAATATTTGTAATTCTAAAAGTAAATAATTCGCATCTATATTAGACATCTCACCATGTTTCAAAGCAATTTCAAGTTGCATTCAACAAATTAAAAGGTAAAAAAGATTAAAATAAACAAAAAAATAATATATAACCATTAATTATTAAACAATAATATAAAAAGTAAAAAAAAGATTTCTTTTATTGAGAGTTGAAGACCATGTTAGAAAATAATCTGTGTGGGCTCACATATGTGACTAAATATATAATTGCTGTTCTAAAGTCTAACCCAAATTAGAGTGAACTAATCAAGATTAAGTAATGGGTTAAAAACATACAATTTAAAGAGTGTTATATTACATGTAGAAACCGTAAAGTAAATTTCTAAGTTTGTAATGGGCAAAATTGGAAATCAATAATTATCCATTAGGGTTGTGGTCCCCTATATTTACGTATCTTCTTATTCTGTCTGTCATCCGATCAACAGAAAAGAAAAGAGAGACGACCTCTCATAGAAGTACGTATTATATAGGAAGATCCAAACCCTCTGCGCAATCTCCATCAATGGCTTCAGGTTAGTGCTTCTGCTTTTAATGTTCTTCTTCTTTTGATTTAGCAAAGGATCTATAGTTTCAAGATTTAGGATTTTATATTAAAACACTTTTGTAACATGATTAAGATCTAGATCTATAAGACATGATTTAGGTTGTTATCAATATTTTATGCAAATTGCTTAAGTGTATATAAAAATCCATCTATTGTTATCAGAGTCATCTTTGCTGAATTAATTGAAGAACTGATGTTTTTTTTGTTTAAGAAATTTAGGGTTTCTTGTTTAAAGAAATTTAAGAAATCTAGAGTTTCTTTTTTATCTTCTTTCATGGTATTTGATCTTCCTGTTTAAGAAATTCAGATTCATAATTTCAGATTTTAAAAAAAAAAATCAAAACCATAAGAACCCCCTGATTAGGGTTTTTTGATTTTTTGATAATTCTTTTAAGATATGGTTTTTGATGATGTTAGAGATAATTAATATGGTTGTTTCCCATAGAAATTTGTATGGGGGTAGTTGTGTGGATTTAAGTCAAAATGAATTAAATTATGGAGTGGCTGCCATGATTGGCTTCATGGGGCCCAGGGAAGGCAGCATTGCCGCTGTGCTTCCTGCCATTGTGTCGGCGTGGCAGGTGGGCCTAGGAGTTGGGGCAGTGTGCAGTTGCTGCTGAAGTTGCTGACGTGGGCAGGGAGTGGGGCCCATCTGATTTGAAAGGAGAAGATGTTGTTGTTGCACGTTGTGCTTCTTGCCATGTGCGGGTGGCAAGTCTGTGGTGGGGACCACCAATTGGCTTGCTGCGTTTCTCTTGGGACAGCAAGGGAAGATATGTGAAATTTATTAATAGAAATTTTTTTGTTAATTTTCTCTTGATTTTCTATTATTAATATTAATTTTCTGTTATAGATATTTGTCCTATAAACGGATAAATAAAAATTAATTTGATATTATCTTGACATTATCTATCTAAAATAAATTAAAATTACAAAGGTTAAGGAAAAGATAAATTTTTTGGGAAACAATTAAATTCAAATTTTGGTTTTGGATTTTCATATGAATGTCTAATATTTTGAATAGATTAATTGAAACAGAATGTTGCCAAAGTGACCTCTTTTGTGTAGATTAATTTATTTAAAATATCAAGATGATTGTGTGTTTGTAATCCATGCATTTATTAACTTACCCAAAGGTAAGTTGATATTTGGCCGAATTTCATACACATATGTGGTAATAAATATGTGACAATTACAAGGTATTCTATGTGAACAATATGTCAGTCCAAAGAATGACTTATTATTTGACAGGATTTATTGTCAATATTTGATTGTCACAACAAGAGTACCGCTTACAGTTAATGTTACTGTCCAAAGACTTGATATTAATGTTGTGCCTGGTATCTTGAGATGAGATTAACTATTATTTGAATTTATTGTTTTATATGGACTTTTATGTGAAGCTTATTTTGTTTGTTTTTTGTTCTATATTCAGCTAGTGTAACTTCTGCTACCTCAATAACTGCTAACATCAATTCTATTCCCATACTTAATGAGACCAATTTTTAACGATTGGAAAGGTATCTTATTGATAACTCTTGGCTATATGGAATTAGACCATGCATTAAGAGAAGAACAACCTCCACCTCTCACTGCGGAAAGCACTCTTGATGATAAAAGGGATTTTGAGATGTGAGATCGTTCAAATCGCATGAGTCTAATTAAAGATTATGAAACACAGCATTCCAAAAGCCTTTAGGGATACAGAATCTGATGGGATTACTAACGCCAAGAATTTCCTCGATCAAATTGAGAAACATTTTTCCAAAAACGATAAGGTTGAAATGACTACACTTCTAACTTCTTTGATGTCTATGAAGTATAAGGGTTAAGAAAATGTAAGAAAGTACATTATGGAGATGTACTATATTGTTTCAAGACTTAAGACACTCAAGCTTGAATTTCCTGAGAAATTGCTTGTGCTTATGGTTTTGGTATCACTTCCTACACAGTTTAATCAATTTAAGATCAGTTACAACCGTCAAAAGAAAAAATGGACTCTAAATGAGCTCATTTCTCACTATGTGCATGAAGAAGAAATGTTGAAACAAGATAAGTCAGAAAGTGCTCACTTGGCCAATGCCTCTAAGGATAAGGGCAAGAAAAAGAAATCTGAGAATTAAAAAGCTAAGGGTCCAGCTCAAAAAAAACAACAAAAGAATACATAGAGTTATTTCTTTTGTAACAAGCCTGGACATATGAAGAAGGAATGTACCAAATATCACGCATGGCGTGCAAAGAAAGGGTTGCTGAGCTGCCAAAAGCCAAATGATGGTGAAAGACACATCTTCGTGGGCGATGGAAAATCGGTAGAAGTGAAAGCAGTTGGGCATTTTAGGTTTTTATTAGGAACTGATTTTTATTTGGATTTGAAAGACACTTTTCTTATACCGTCTTTTAGTCGAAATTTAATGTCTGTTTCTTTGTTGGACAAATTAGGTTAGTATTGTTCATTTGGAAAATTTCAGTTTAGTTTGTCTTTAAATTCGAATGTTGTTGGAACTGGTTATTTAAATGCTTATAACAACCTTTATTTGCTCAAAACAATTGCATCCTATAATGAAACCTTACATGTAGAGTCACGTGGTACTAAACGTAAATTAAATAAAAAAATTCGGCGTCATTATGGCTTAAACGCTTAGGTCATATCTCAAAAGGTAGAGTTGAGCGTCTTGTGTCTGATGGCATTTTGGAGTCCCTGGACTTAACAGACTTTGATGTCTGTATAGACTACATAAAGGAAAAACAGACCAAAACTAAAAGATTCGGTGCCAATAGATCTTCAGGCATCTTAGAATTGATTCATACAGATATTTGTGGGTCATTCCTTTTGGCATCTTGGAATGGTCAACAATATTTTATATCATTCATAGACGATTACTCACGTTATGGATACCTATATCTCATTCATAAAAAATCACAGTCTCTGGACATGTTCGAAGCTTATAAAGCTGAAGTTGAGAATCAACTCAACAAAAGGATTAAAAATGTCAGATATGATCGTGGTGGTGAGGACTACGGTAGATATGATGGCTCAGGTGAACAACGTCCAGAACCGTTTACTAAATTCCTCAAGAAATGCAGTATTGTTTCATAGTACACCATGCCAGGATCACCTAGCATGAATGGTATTACTAAAAGACGAAATAGGACTCTTAAGGATATGGTAAAGAGTATGATTGCTCATTCTACCTTACATGAGTCCGTCTGGAGAGAAGCATTAAAGACAACAACTTACATTCTCAATAGAGTACCAACTAAAGCAGCTACAAAAATACCTTATGAGCTTTGGACAGGTCGAAAGCCTAGTCTAAAGCACTTTCATATTTGGGGATGTCCATGACGCAAGGCCTTACAGGCCACATGAAAAGAAATTGGACTCCAAAATAGTGAGCGGCTACTTTATTGGTTATTCTGAGCGATCTAGGGGCTATAAGTTTTATGATCCCACACTTAGGAATAATCTTGAGACGGGAACTGTAACATTTTTTGAGGAAGTTGAGTTTGGAGGGAGAAATAAGGTTAGAGACATTGCCTTTTAGAAAGAATTGGATTCAATTACAAACTCAATTCCTACTATCACTTTTGATAATATTCTGGTTCCCATACCTATTATTGATCAAGAAGTGAATTCGGAACCTCAACAAGACAATGTTGAACAACCCCCTATTCAAAATGAGGTAATTTTTTCAGAAGAACAAACTCAACAACCTAAAAAATCAGTGCCATTAAGGAGATCTACGAGAGAAAGAAGGAATGCTATTCCAGATGATTATATTATATTTCTCCAAGAACATGAGGATGACAATGGAACGATGGAAGATGATCCAATCACATTTCATCAGGCCATGAAAGGTTGTAACTCTTAAAAGTGGATGAATGCCATGAATGAAGAGTATAAGTCTATGCAAGACAACAAAGTTTGGGAACTTGTCCTATTACCAGAAGGTGCAAAACCAATTGGTTTTAAATGGATATTTAAGACCAAGAGGGATGCAAATGGTAATATGGAAAGGTATAAGGCACGTCTTGTAGCTAAAGGCTATACTCAGAAAGAAGGCATCTATTTTACAGAGACTTTCTCTCCAGTTTCATCGAAAGACTCGTTCAGGACAATTATGGCACTTGTTACTCATCTTGATCTTGAGCTACATCAGATGGATGTCAAGACAGTATTTCTCAATTGCGACATTGACGAGACAATTTATATGGTGCAATCAAAAAACTTTGTGTCGGGAGACCCAAAGAATATGGTTTGCAAATTGGCGAAATCCATCTATGGACTCAAGTAGGCTTCTCGTCAATGGTACCACAAGTTTCATCAAGTAATTATCTCATTCGGTTTTGAGATGAATGTTGTTGATGATTGTGTGTATCACAAGTTCAGTGGGAGTAAACATATATTCTTAGTTCTGTATGTCGATGACATATTGCTTGTCACTAATGATATGGACTTGTTGCACGAAACCAAGAGGTTTCTGTCCAATCATTTTGAGATAAAAAATCTTGGGGCTGCCTCTTTTGTATTAGGAATTCAGATACACCGAGATCGTTCTTGAGTATTCTTGGATTATCACAAAAGGGATACATCGATAAAGTACTCAAAAGTTTTGGCATGCAAGATTGTAGATCAGGGAATACCCCTGTTACTAAAGGAGAAAAAATTAGTCTTAGTCAGTGCCCTATAAGTATCCTTGAAATTCAGGAAATGCAAAAGATCCCCTATACATCAGCCATTGGGAGTCTAATGTATGCTCAAGTATGTACGCGCCCAGATATTGCGCACATTGTTGGGATGTTAGGCAGGTATTTAAGCAAACCTGGTATGGACCATTGGATAGCAGCCAAGAAGATTATGAGGTATCTTTAGAGAACAAAAGACTACATGCTCACATATAGAAAATCAGATCATTTGGAGGTCGTAGGGTATTCTGATTCTGATTTCGCTAGGTGCCAAGATAGCAGAAAGTCTACATCAGACTATATTTACCTGTTAGCTAGAGGAGCTATATCCTGGAAATGTGTCAAACAGACACTTGCAGCTTCTTCCACTATGGCAATAGAGTATGTAGCATGCTATGAGGAGACGAATCATGGAATATGGCTACGGAATTTTGTCACTGGGCTGCGCATTTTGGAGAATGTAGAAAGACCACTCAAGTTATTTTGTGATAATAAGTCAACAGTGATGTATTCCAACAACAACAGGAGCTCAACAATGTCGAAGCATATTGACATAAAGTTCCTAGTTGTGAAAGAAAGAGTTCATAGTGGACAAATATCCATAGAGCACATTGGAACAAACTCCATGATAGCGAATCCGCTCACAAAGGAATTACCACCCAAAGTCTTTCATGAGCACACTGCTCATATGGGTGTTGTATTATTTGAGGATATCATGATTTAGTGGGACTTTGTATTTTATTTGATTTATGTTTGTCTGAGACATTTATACATTTGGTTATTTTCTAATAAGAAATAAAGTATTCAGTTTTCTCATTCTTTTGTCATGTTTTGATTCTGACCTCACTTAAGTTTCAAAATAACCAATTGGAAATAGGCATGTATATAGATCACATTGCATGAAATTTCCATACTACACATTCACACTTGATCTATATCATTTGATTATGTTGATATATGTAACCATTGATGAATTTAGTTACGATAAATGTAACAAAAATTGCTTTGACCCTATATTTGCATGATTAATGGACGAGATTGTTTGTCTATGCTTTTGGTTATGAAAGCAAAATTTTGAGCTCATAAAGTATGTACATTTATAAGGTGTAACATATGTGGCCCAAGTGGGAGATTGTTGAAAAATAATCTGTGTGGGCTCACATATGTAACTAAATGTATAATTGCTATTCTAAAGTCTAACCCAAATTAGAGTGATCTAATCAAGATTAAGTAATGAGTTAAAAACATATAATTTAAAGTGTGATATATTACGTGTAGATACCGTAAAGTAAATTTCTAATTTTGTGATGGGCAAAATTGAAAATCAATAATTATCCATTAGGGTTGTGGTCCCCTATATATACGTATCTTCTTATTCTGTCTGCAATCCCATCAACAGAAAAGAAAAGAGAGACGACCTCTCATAGAAGTGCGTATTATATAGGAAAATCTAAACCCTCTGCGTAATCTTCATCAATGACTTCAGGTTAGTGCTTCCGCTTTTAATGTTCTTCTTCTTTTGATTTAGCAAAGGATCTATAGTTTCATGATTTAGAATTTTATATTAAAGCACTTTTGTAACATGATTAAGATCTAGATCTATAGAGACATGATTTAGGTTGTTATCAATATTTTATGCATGTTGCTTAAGTGTATATAAAAATCCATCAGACCTCACACTTACTAATCAAGTACTCTAACCAACTAAGCTAGAAGACATTTTGCATGTCTTGTTCAAATATATGTTAGTCAAAGTGTTACAGACTCATTATACTTACAAAATTTTGTGCTCCTCATCAGAATTAGGCCCAAGCCGGTCGCCCAGCCCTCCCTGAGTTTGAGCCAACTTTGATATAGAGAGAATATATACACTTAAGCTAGATACTTAAAATGCCTTTATATTGGTATTTTGGTAATTTAAGCATTGATATCTTCTTGACAACCAAAATTCAGTTCCCATAATTTACACTTTTCTCCAATATATGAATATATACTTGGACGGTAGCACCGCTTGAGTCAATATGAAACTCGTTCAAACAGTTCTGGTCTGTTGAATATGGATCAGTCGGTTTTTTCAGTACTTTCATTTTGTTTTCAACTGGCGCAGGTTCAACTCAATCCAATTGGGATTTACAACTCTAGTACAAAAAATATCACTTGTTATCTCTAATATTTAACCTTAAATCGATTTTATTGCTAGAGAGTTAGTAGCTGTGTGTGACATTGCTTATGTGATTATTACATCTTACTCATCATTCAAATTCCATAAACTAGTATCAGACACGTGCACACGTGCACGTGGAAAAAATTGAAGGATAATGAAAAGGGTAAGAAGAAAATAATTTCCAAACCGATCCACTCTCGAAAATATTTACAAAACAGGTCCACTTTCGAAAATATTTATCAAAGTTAGTCCATAATTAAAAAGAAAATAATTTTATAACTGATCCACTTTCGAAAATATTTACCAAACAGGTCTACGTTCGAAAATATTTACCAAAGTAACCCAACCCGTGCGTTGCACGGGTTGGGTTACTCTCTAAGGCCTTCTCCCATTATAGTATTAGAGATAAATCCGGCTATTTGAATTTCAGTCATCCATTAATCCAACCTTTATTCAGATCACCATATCTCCCTTTAATCAAACCTTCCAAAATAATGTACTAATTAGTCCCATCAATGCATGCATTAAACTATAATATCAACCTAATGATGTCTTATGCCTTCTTCGAAATATACCATGATAGTTATTATGACAGGATAAATAAAGCTTTTAAGAAGAAGAAGAAGAAGAGAACTACTTACACTTAGTCTCAATCGTCAGAGTAGTTTTAGTTTATATATATTTTTTTAAACTTGTCCTATAAGCTCCACCATAAGGGTATTTTCAATGATTGATATCTCACTGTATTTTGTTACTTCTGAGTAAGTGTAAATGATCTCTCCACTTTTTTTACAAGGCAAAGAGAATATGGGTCCATATAAAATTAACAGTTTCATTGTTTCTCTTGGCTGGAAAAAAAAAAAACTCATAATATTCCTGAAGTTAGTTATGGGATCGATGGGCCCTAACTAACTTTTTGGGTAACATGACCTCTGTGCCCAAAACTTGGTTCCAAAAACAGAACTTGAAGATAGCTTGCTGCAGACAATCTTGTTGCTTCTATATTATACAACAGGGTGGAAATTTTCAATTTTATGCTCACCTTTTCATAGTTTTTTTTCTGCAGAATTGAAGGTTGGAGTTTGCTTGAGTCTCTGTGTTAGCTTCTGTTGCTGTGATAGTGTTGCAGATTTGGTTAGCTCTCTTGGTTGATGAGGGTTGCTTGAAGAATTTCTGTGTTTTTTGTACTTTTAAATCTACTTCAATTTTTCTGTATGTACTCTGTTGCTACTTTGTCTCTCGTGTGTTTGGATGGTAGGGTGTTATACTTTGTGGTTTGTAAGGCGTCTGATATGATTAAAAATAGGATTAAATTGGCACCGTTCAAATCGGGCACGAATCTTAAAGCTCTCAGGGGTAAAACGGTAATTTAACCTACAAACGGATCTGAAATGGAAACTGGGTCTTTCTTCAGAGCCCAATAACCCATAAACGGATCTGTCCTACTGGGTATGGGTAGCAACCCGTTACAAACCAACCCAGATGGATAAAGAGTAATTCAAATTTATGGTTATCTCTATAAAACGATTTAACCACTACATATTATCCAAAAACACCGAGAAATAGAGATAAATCCTTGTCTCAAAACGGGTCCCTAAGACGACTATAAATATCCCTCTCCCCACCATAACAAGGTAATCAATCTTTTTTCACATAAAGCTCTTTCATAATCTTCCTGATTACTGACAAGAGCGTCGGAGGGTTCGTCGCCGAGATCCATCTCGGTGTATCAAACTTTTTTGCAGGTTCACGGCAGCGGCAAGAAACCTGTTAAAACGCCGGTGAAAGTCAACAGGTTTGCTTTATTCGTTTCTCCAAGAATTCACAAATTCATCTATTTGCTCCCACACCAAAATCAGCAGCAACAGATTGACGCCGTCTATGGAAAACGAAAAAAGCAATCCAACCTTACTTCATTAGTGAAAGTGGTTTCAAATCATGCATCCGAAAGAGAAGGGGCAGGCTGCGGCCTCCAGCCGAAGAGCCACTCCTCTTCCTCCTCCTCCAGTCTAAGATGTTCTTCCTCAACAACCTCCTCCTCAACAGGCCCCTCCAGCGTCTCGGGGGGCTCTCGTCGGAGTCGTCCAAAGTAACATCCTCTTCATGACCATGTCTCGGTCCACAATCCTTCAGCTGACTCTATGGCTTCTCAAAGCCCTCCCGAGCAGGATCTCCGTCAAGTGATTGTTAACCACCAACAGGGGGTCGACCTCCAAACTCACTTGAATGGATGCCGAGCCCTTGAGGGAGTTCATCAAGCTGAGCACCCATGGGTCTCGAGAGTCCGGACCCCCCGCAGATCGAGGATCAGAAGATCCCCTCCCTCGAGGAGGCGAAGAGAGTCCCCTTCACGTCATCGGCGGAGAAGTCATACTCCAGTAAACCGAGCCACACCTAGGGACCACCAAGCTGAAGGGGCACCAGTCACAAGGGCGAAGTTCCAGGATTTTCAAGAAGTCGTTCTGCGGCCCCTCAATGTTGCTCCCAACCACGAGCAACGGGCACCTAGTCCTCAACCTGCCCCAAGCCATCACCACTGCACTCTCAATCCCCTTCTGCATGGGGAAGAGTCTCGAGGCTCGGCAAGATATGACTGAAGGGAAGACTCGGTCTACTGCCGCCTCCACGAGATGTCGATGCGCCTTAGCCGACTTGACGGAGAAGAGGAACAACGGGCGAGGAATTTTTGCCCAAGAAGGCTTCCGTTCTCTCGGACTATCATGGAAGCCCCGGTCCCGAAAAACTTCAAGCCCCCTAACTTTGAGTCATACAACGGGGAGTCAGACCCTGCCGACCACATCGAGAGTTTTAAAACTCTCATGATGATCCACCAGGCTTCGGATGCGCTCCTTTGCAAAACCTTCCCTGCCCCGCTGAAGGGGCCTGCGAGAGAATGGTACTCTCAACTCGCTCCGGCCTCCATCTTCTCCTTCGATCAGTTCGAAAGGCTCTTCCTTACTCACTTCGTGAATAGCCGTCAGGCCGAGAAAACAAGTGCATCTTTGGTGACCCTCAGCCAAAAAAAGGGTGAACGCCTAAGAGATTACGTTTGGCGCTTCACCGCCGAAGCCCAGTTTATTGCCTTCCTCAACCAATCAGTAGCCTCGGTGGCATTCGGGCACAACGTCACTAATGCCGACCTTAAGGCGTCCCTTGCCAAGAAGCCTCCTTGGGACTTCTCAGATTTTCTGCTTAGGAGTGAGAAGTACATCCGAGTGGAAGAGGCTCTCAACCCCCTACTCTTAAGGAATTGTCTTCCAGGAACAAACGGAAGAATACAAGCGAAGAAGGATCCCAGAAATTGTAGAAGGACGACAATGGCCAACACCGCCCGGCTCCTCGTTTTGAAAAGTTTACCCCCCTCAATGCTAGTATATAAGCAGTTCTTATGGAGGTGGACAAGGAAGGGTTACTCCACACTCTCCCTAGAATGAATATCCCTAGCAAGAAAAGAAACATGGATAAGTGGTGCCACTTTCACAGGGACCACGACCACGACACGGATGATTGTCAGGATCTCAAGGAGGAGATCGAAGAACTCATACAGCAGGGACATCAGGCCAAGTTTGTCCGAAAAGATGGGGCCGGTCTTCCACCTCGAGGAGCCTACAAGTGAACAGAGAAGCTCGTCGAGTTCCAAGATTCCGAACCTGGGGCCGTCCTCCACCTAATCCATGGATGTCCAATGGGGAGAGAACCAACTCCTCCCAAGAGGCCTTCACCCTATTGTAGAAGTAGGTTTTCAGTTTTCAATAAGGCCAATGCTTGTAATGTAACACCCCACATTTTTATTTATATTAAAAATGCATTTTTTGCATGTATAATGCACGTGCTAATTTATCCATCTCTTTTCTTACTCTCATTTACAAATTTTAGCATGCACAAGTTTTTAATTAGCTTTCTTATGACCCATGGACCTAAAGATTAAATCATAGCCCATTAGATTGATTAAGAAGAACCCACTAGGATAATTAAGTTAATTAATTAAAAGAGAGCCTATGAATCAAGCCCATTAGTAAAATCCTAATTTAAGTTAAGCGTGGACTAATACATGATAAGTTACAACTTTTAGTACACATTTAGAACTATAGAAAGATGTATTTATTTTGTATGTGCATGTGTGGAATTGCACACATGGGTGTAGCCGGTTTTGAACATAGGGTTGGCCGGATTGTAGTAGTGGAGGGGGGGTTGAGGTTTTGTAAGGTTGGAAATGTGGAAGGTTGGGAGTTTTAGGAGTTAGAAAATGAAGGGTTGAGTGGGCAATTAAGAGAGAGTTATTAGGTGAAAAATTTTGCTTTTTAGACCCTCACCTCATCCTATAAATACAACCTCATCTCCTTCTCTTTTACACCAAAAAGTAAACAAAAATAAAAGAAAGAAAAAGAAAGAGAGTAGAGTGTTCTTGTGCTTGAGGAGTTCTTGCTTGAAGGAGTTCTTGCTAGGAGAAGAAAGCGTTGCTTTGGGAGCTAGGAGTGTGTCTCATCTTGTTGTTCAATCTTCACTAGAGGTGGGTGTTCTCTACTTTCTAATTATAGAGAATGTGCATGCTAATAAGAAAAATAAATGAGTAGTGTGGAATTTGATTTGATAAAGTAGAACAAACCTATGCTTTGTATGTAATGAAAAATCCTATGTTTAGTAAATTAATCAACAATTATGTTAGTTGGTAATGAGAAAAATAATAATGGATCAATTTGCCATGAACTTTGATTATATGTACAAGAATGTAGAGATTTTTATTATATGAACAATTGTTGAACTTTCCTCTTAGAACAAGCAAATGAATTTTTGTAAAGAGAAATTTGATGTTTATGAACTCGTTTGAATGCTTGTAAGAGATACAATGCACTATCTTTGATTAAATTAACATAATGCATGTTCATGTTTATTAGTAAGAAGAAATAACTCGAGTGTTAATTATTCAAAAAATATGAGTATTGAATCTATGAGTTACTGTTAGGGAGTAAAACTCAGTTTTTATAAACTACTTTCAGTCTAATAAGAGGTTAGATCTAATAGAGAATTGAATTTTTATAAAAAATATGGTTCAACAGAAAGTTGGGACAAAAGTCACCAAAGTGACTAATTATCGTTGGGCGCATGTGGCCCCGTGGTCTGGCGTTGTGCTGTCTTTCTATTCGTCCTGGGTTCGAAACTTGGGAAGCTCAAACAATTTTCTTTGTCTCGTTTTAATTTAACTCAGATCCTGAGAGTTAGTATAAGAGGTTTCAGTGTGAAGTTTAGACTCCTAGTCCACTTGGACTTCTTGGCGTTCGGTGTGTGCTTGGGCGCTGTCTGATCAGTCACGGGTATGAAACCCTGTGTTGACTTTTATTTTATTTTTGTTTTTTTAAATTGATTTTGATGAGTTTTAACACAACAAAATTGGACATAAATTTTAATATTCATATAAATTGATATAGAATCTATTCAAATTAGTTTCAAGACTTTCATGTATATTTGAGAAATTAAAAAGAAGCAAAATGAGAAAGAACAAGAGTTTTGACAAAAAAATAAATTCATTGGTAGAAGAAGAGTAAATTATTCATGTGAATAGATTTCTCTTGATGTGATTATATGCTTATTCAATTTAAGAATACTTGGTATGAATTGAAATATAAATCTGTCATTTGTGCTTAAGTTATTAAAGAGATTGATGATGGATGAAAATTTTGTTCATGAAAAATGATTATTGCTATTAAGGATTGAGAATGAATAAAATACTGACAAGACTATGATAACTTGTGAATAAGTTGAATGATGAAAATATCTAAGTTTAAGACAAGTTTATTAAATGGTATGTGTACCTATGAATTCTTGTACATGATAAAGTTTGTGATTTAAAGTTAGTGAGACCTCGGGTACCGGCACTATTGAATTGAAAAGTGTTGAAATATATTTTGAGATATGGCCATGGAGCTATCTCGGTAAATATTGATTAAGTCCGGTAGGAGGTAAAACTAATTCTAGGCTTGAAAATTTATTCATGTCTTGAACTAAATAATTAGGCACATAAGTGAAGATGTAGTGAACCTGGGCAAACATAAGTGGGTTGCTTCTATATAGTCGGCGGTGGATCTCCGTGACTATTGATCCAGTCGACGGTAGATCTTCGTGACTGTGGTTGCTCCGTGAGAGACGGACTTTTATTTTTTTTATCCGGGACTTTGCATAGTCAGGCGGATAGTTTGCCATACTCCAATGTATTTACGTATACCGGGGCCAGAAGGGCACTTGCGGGATGATTCGCACGATGAGGGATCTATTATAACAGTCGGCGGTGGATCTCCGTGGCTGGAATCCATATTCGTGTAATGATCTAAACTTTGTTTTATTACTGGGTAGTTTCATGACGAGGGATCGAACACTTAAATGTGGAGTACGTAGGTGCTTGCCCTCGGACCTATGTAGTATGGGATGCATAGAATTCGAACAAGTGTGCATTAGTGTCATCCTAGTATACATATGTGCATTAGGCATTAAGGCATGATATACACTTACATATTTTAGCGTAGTCACGATTTAACACTTTATTGTTCATTCAACTTTTGTGATTTGTTAAAGTAATGAGATCGTTATATGTACCGTATAGAGAGGATGACCGAGTATAATATTTTTATCAGTTGTAAGTGACTGACGTGCCCACATCTTAATATGCAGGTAATGGACTTTTATGAAAAAGTAAAGATGTTATGATGCAGTTGATGATTCACATTGTTATAGTTGTACAAGTTGTATTTATTTCATTGTTGTATTCTTCCGCTATGTAAACAAAAGTGTAATGAACTCTAATGTTGTTGAAAAAGTTTTAATTTCCTTGTAAAATTGTACGAAGTGAAGTAAAGATCATGTGAAATCTGGAATTCGGTCTTATTTGGAATTCGGGGCGTTACATGTAACACGGAAAAAAGCATGTAATAATGGCTCGCCCTATTGAAGCGGTCACTTAGTTTATTTCAATAAAACTTAGCTTTTTTCTATTGAAAATTATTGCATTCGTCTCATTTCTATCGCTCCGAGTCACATCTACAACTCGTTAAATGGTAAGTTCGGAGTCCAGCTTGTCCTACAGGGCTGCTCCCACAACTTACTAAGTTCAAAATACGAGTTTGGAGTCCAACACTTGGTTCGACGCTGCTTTAGCCGCTTGCAAACAAGCAAGTGTGAAGTAGCTCACCATTCGGAATTGCTCCTACAACTCGTTAAACTCTCTTAATAATAAGTTTGGAGTCCAACACTTGGTTTGACGCTACTTTAGCCGCTTGCAAACAAGCAAGTGCGAAGTAGCTCACCATTCGGAATTGCTCATACAACTCGTTAAACTCTCTTAACAACAAGTTTGGAGTCCAACACTTGGTTCGATGCTGCTTTAGCTACTTGCGAACGAGCGAGTACGAAGTAGCTCACCATTCGAAATTGCTCCCACAACTGTTGAAACTCTCTTAAACAACATGTTCAGAACACGACTCTCCTCTAGAATTGCTTCTCAAACTCGCCTCCCAAATGGCTCTCCCCTAAAGCCCTCGCCTACCGAGCGGCCTTCTTCCAAGAGACTTCGGAGCCTAACTGTAACCCCTGTTTTTCACTTTTGGTATTTTTTTTAGGGTATTTTTTATTTTTGTGAATTATTATTTTCCATTGTATTTTCGGAACAATAAATTTAATTATTTTTATTCTATAATATTTTTCTGGCAGTTTTGACCTCCTTTTGCTGTTTGTGGCCGTTTGGCCGTTTTTCGACATTTTGAGCTCTTTTCCTTAATTTCTAGATTCCGTTCATGTATAAATATTATTTTAGGGTCATGGTGGATTTTTAGAAGATTTTTGACCAATTTAAGATTTTTGGCCCTTAAGGAGATTTTTAGGAGCTATAGGATTCATTGTATTTTGTATTTCCATTCAAAATCTACCCAATATCCATTACCCAATTGTATACCTAATTAATTCTATTGATATCCACTACCCATTAACCCACATTTGATCTCCTATATATACACCTAATACTAATTAATCCCTAACCCTAATCTTTCTCTCTCCCTCTCCTAATTGTAACCGGCTCCCCTCTTCCCCTCAATTCAGATCCGGCCTGCATCTTTTCCATTCCAAAACTGAGCCATCCCCTCTCCTACTCCTTGCAAATCCCACCATACAAACCACCATCCATCTATACAAACCTCCATACATCAAAAACCCCTTCTCTCCTCCCTTTGTGTGGCCGAACCCTACCCAAAGCAGCACCCACCTTCAAAAACAGCCCCCCCTCTTCCCTCTTCGCTGATTTGGAGTAGTGGGTAGCGTCCGTTTGAGTTCGTGCATCAAGGAGTCGATCGTAGACAAGATTCGGTTCGTGGGTTCGCTTGAAATCGCACGTGGAAGGACTTTTGTTCGTGGGTTTTCATTGCTAGGCTTCGTAGCATCGTGTTCTTCGTCAACGAGGCAAGTAACTTGTACTTAAATTTCTTAGGTTGATACAAGTCGAAAGTTCACACATAGGATAGTTTGATACTAGAGACGGCCAAAGATCATATTTTTAATTGTGGGTTTCGTCTCTATTGTTCAAAACAGGCCATAGACGACTTAGGACATGAAATTTGATAGGTTTGTGCCTTAGGATTCACCCAAACGCGATTTGATCGCGTATGTGACATATTGTATACCCGATGTATGTTTGAACACCCATATGAGGAATACTAAATTTTGACATGTTAGATACCCTCCATTATGACATTGCACAATGGGTATGCTGCGTTTTGAATTTGAAAGAATTTGGATGATTTTTGAGGAAGTTATGACGTTTTGAAACTTAGTTGAGAAATCTGGAAATTTGGATTGAACTGGATTGATTGCAGTTTTTACCTAAATTAGAGTCCGAATCTCAACATGACTATTTCTGGGTAATTTGTAGATAATTGAATCTAATTTCTAATCCCACTGATTTCACCCTGTTTGGAGTTTGTATGAATTAGTTATGATTATTTTAGTAACTGTATGCCGGTAGTTTCCAGATTTATTTCGGGGTAGATTTTATCACCAATTTATTTTCAAGATCCAAGTTAGACCTAATTTCATGCCACAAGATTTTGTCCTGTGTTTCAATATGATGTTAGGTAGTTCTCTGATTTTTGTGGTAATTAAAAGATGAGTTTTGAGTGATGCATTACATTCTTTTCTATAGATCGCTTTTGCTGTAAACTGCGTGTGATTGTATGTTGAATGCCGTGGTCACCTTATTTCTAATTACTGTATGAATATTTGATGTGATATATGAAAGTTGGGTAATTTTATCTACTTTCATCCCGTTTTGGCGGAAGTGGATTTTGATGCGCTGTGTGCAAGATATGCATGATTTTGTACAGCGGTGTTGAAGAATTCCAGATCCATCAAAACTTTGTTATGTGTTACTTTCTATTTTTTGAAAACATATCTATACTTTCTGGAAAAATATGAAAATTTATATTTTGAGACTATACATATAGGGGATTACCCCAGAATTTTCGTGGGTTTAATTAATGACTTTTTATGCTGTTTTCATGTGGTTTAAGTTATTCCCCTGTTTTCTAGCTGTACATGAAAACCGTGTTGAATTGTGTTTTGAGTCGAGATGTTGTGAACTAGTATATAGGTTTATTATACCCGTTAGAAGAGTGTGGAAGTCTAGTTTCCAGATCCTTTGACGGATCATGATTTGCATGCCTGTAGATCTTTGGATCACTGTTTTTGTACAGACTGGTCTTACTGTCCTGTTTATAAACATATACCATTTTGCTCGTATTTGTGAATGTTTTGCACCTATACTTGCTGATCTAATTCCCTGAGACTAAACCTGATTATAACCTGTTACTCTGACATTAGTTAGCACACTCTCATGCCTGTTGATGATCTTAATAATAAAAGTAATCAAGCCGGGATTTAATGGGACAGATCTAGTAGTGGATAGTGCAGAAATGTGTACTCGGAAGAACATGATATTTGGTGTGTTTGGAGTTGGAGTCTATTTACCTGATATTTGGTGTGTTTGGAGTTGGAGTCTGTTTACCTGATATTTGGTGTGTTTGGGGTTGGAGTCTGTTTACCTGATATTTGGTGTGTTTGGGGTTGGAATCTGATTTCCTGATATTTGGTGTGTTTGGGGTTGGAGCTTGTACCTGAGTATACTGCCCTGCTATGGTCCCCTACGAAATCTACAAACGAAATTGTTTTGAATGTAGCAACCATGTGATAAAAGTATGGCGCATGAAGTGCTACCTAGATAGTAATCACACAAGACTTACATTAATCTGAAATCTGAGATCTGAATATATTTCTGAAGTCTGAATCTGAATCTGATATATGGAAGTCTGAATCTGAATCTGAATACCTGTAATATGAAATCTGTTATCTGATTTGCCTGACATATCTGTTATCTGATTACCTGACATACCTGTTGACCTGACACTTGACATATGTTATTTATACCTGTTAGTATATCCTGTGGTTAGATAGTGTCCATGTGCTTGTATCATATTCTATTTGTGACCCGGACTTGCCATTGACGGGTACTGTATTTTCTTCTTTCCCTTTTTCCCTGCATTCTATGAATTGCAGATTTTGGAGGACAGGATTCCTGAAGGTATTGGCGAGATGAAGTTCTAGTTGGCTGAAGCTTTGCTATCTATATTTATTTCCTGTTGCTCATTTTGAACATTGTATCTGTTACTTGTATTTATTTCTGGTATTTGGGCAATATGACCCAGGAATATGTGTATTTTCAGATCATGATTATTTGAGGTTAATACATTTTATTTCAAGTATTTTGTTGGTATTTGGTTCATATGTGCATGTGGTTGATCTTTTTCTGGCTTCCGACTCTGATTTTACTGTGATATGTTGTAAAGAATTTCTTGAAACAGCTTAAGGATGATAATAATCATTCGCTGGACTTTTGTTACGTGCTCGTATTCCGTATTTTTGGGAAGCGGGGCGTGACACTAACTCATCTAAAGATGCTCCCTAAACTTGCCTCCAAGAATGGATCTTCCGAAGAGTTATACAAAGCTCTTCTCAACTTCAAGAAGACAGAGATATTACAAGACTATTTTGACCATGAAAAATGGTGATTCTTCAACTTATTTCTAAAGAAAAGTTGTAGATCTTTGAGTCAGCTTCGAAAAGAGGGGTCCCACGCCCCGATCCGACCTCCGTGCCACCGAGAAAGTGGGTTACGACACAACTGTTCGCCAAACATGGCAACGGTTCGCCGACCATCTTAACCATTCGCCAAGAGACACGACCGTTCGCCAACCATCACAATGCTCGCCGCATTCTAGCACTCGCCAAACGGATTGAGCAAGCCGAGCAAACGGTGATCCGATCAAAAAATGAGCAAAGTGGCGTGAACCAGTCAACGGTCTAGAGTCACGTGTCGCTCATCCGTTGTTCGACGCACGCTCGCCGCACTCGCCACTTCGAGTTGAACAGACGATGTTCCGATCAAAAAAAGAGCAAAGTTGCGTTGACTAGTCAACTGTCTAGAGCCACGTGTCGCTCATCCGTTGTTTGACACACGCTCGCCACGATCGCCGCTTCTCGCCGAACAGAGTTGTTTCTGAACAAAAAATAAGAGAAAAACTCTTTCTCCCGATGCGCGCCATCTCATGATCAAAGGCCAGAATCATGCTACGTCGACACAAAAAAGAGAAAGAGAGAAAAGCAGAGAAGAAAAAAATTAAATTAATTAATTAGCGGGTCGGGTTCAAACCCGAAACCCGCAAACCCGTCTCTTTCTTCTTCCTCTTCTGAAATACTCTTTCTTGCCAAAAAACCCAACATTGCCAACTCACCACCGCCTTCGCTGAAGCTCCACTGTACCGAACTCCTCCCCTCGCCGAGCGGTCAATGAACTCGAGGCTCCTCGCCAAGCCACACGATCGCCGAGCTGCACCTTGCTGTCCAAGCTCCATCACTACCACCACCCTCCCCCGTCTTCTTCTTCTCCTTCAGAATCGAGCACCATCGAACCCAATGCCGACCTCGAGCTTCCGCTTCTTCGTCGTCGACCATCTCATCGACAACTCTCTCCCCATCGTTCACAAGCTCCGCCACTATCTTGACGAGCTCTCATCGTCGAGCTTGAGCTCCTCCATCGGCGAGCTCATCCCAAGACCGTAGAGCTCACCCATCACCGAACTCGTCGAGCTTGCCTAACTTCATCGTCGCCCAACTCCAAGCTTCACCACGCTCCGACTCTCCCAAGTCGAACCCCATCGTCGCCCCCTTCGCCAAGCTCCGACTCCTCCGTTTCGAGCTTCACCTCTCCTCCTCGCCAAGCTCAACCCCACATCGGCGAACTCATCTCCACCTTGCCGAGCTCCCCCTTGCCGAGCCCCTCTCTTCATCTGCTACGTGGGGCGCTCAGGGAATAGCTCGGAGACGGAGATGGAGAATGTACGAGGTCGGAAACAGAGAAGGGACGAGGACATAGGCGAGGGCGAAGTCAAAAGGAGAAGGAAGAAGAAGGAGGACGAAGGCGGAAAAAAAACAAAACAAAACAAAACTAGTCAACGGATCGCCGTTGATCGCCACGTGTCACCACGGCGAACGTCGTCGAACAGAGCGTGTTCTGAACGAAATATGGGGGAAAATTGCCTCCTCCCGATGCGTGCCCCCTTGATCATGATCAACGCTCAGGATTGTGCCACGTGTACAGGTAAAATATTAATTAATTAATTAATTTTTTAAATTGAATTAATTATTTAAAAAATCCGAAAAAAATAATTAAAAAAATTCTAAAATTAATTATTAATTCAGAAAATAATTTTAATTTTTTTTGAAAATAATAATTATTAAATTAGAATAATTAATTAAAATTTTCGATAATTAATTATTTAAATTGGAAATTAAATAAAAAATTCAAAAAAAGATTAAAAATTGGGAAAAAATCAGAAAATTTTTGAAAAATAACAAAAAAAATCCAGAAAGTTCTAAGAATGATTTTGAGTATTTTACAAGCTCAGAATAATACCGTTACACCTCGAGCAAGATCCAAACTCACTCAAAAACTCCGATAAAATCACGTACGCCATTAGAATACCAAAACTACTCCTAAAAGATTGTAAAAATCAGGAGTGGGGGGCTCGTGATATGGCTAAAAATAGGATTAAATCGGCACCGTTCAAATCGGGCCCGAATCTTAAAGCTCTCAGGGGTAAAACGATAATTTCACATACAAACGGGTTTGAAATGGGAACTGGGCCTTTCTTCAAAGCCCAATAACCCATAAACGGATCTATGCTACTGGGTATTTGTAGCAACCCATTACAAACCAATGTAAATGGATAAAGAGTAATTCAAATTCATGGTTATCTCTATGAAATGATTTAAACTCTACATCTTATCCAAAAACACGGGGAAGTAGAGATAAATCTTCATCTCGAAATGGGTCCCTAAGACGACTATAAATATCCCTTTCCCCCACCATAACAAGGTAATCAATCTTTTTCAACATAAAGTTCTTTCATAATCTTCCTGATTACTGACAAGCGCATCGGAGGGTTCGTCGTTGGGATCTATCCCGGTTTATTGAACTTTTTTGCAGGTTCACGGCAGCGGCAAATAACCAGTCAAAAAGCCGGTGAAAGTCAACAAGTTTGCTTTATTCGTTTCTTCAAGAATCTACAAATTCATCTGTTTGCTCCCACACCAAAATGAGCAGCAACAATGCCGATTATGTCTTTTTATGTTATATATTAGCTGGAGTCCATATGGAACTCTATCTGTGTTATAAAAAACAAAATTAATAATAATAATAATAATAATAAGTGTGAAAATTGACAAATTGCCCCCAATTCCCCCAAAACCTGGGATAAAAAATTCGTAAATTTTAATGTTTCCTGTACAAAACTAGGATTCCTCCTCCCATATTGTTCATTCCCTTGTTCCTTCAATCAAACAATCCTTCGTGTTTAGCTTTCATCGTCGTGTCTCTGTCGAGTATTCGTATCACTTCCAAGTATGTATCTATATCTTCTTCCCAACACTCAATTAATTGCTTTAAAAAACTAGTCCTGAAATTAGCTGGTTCCGAAAGTAATAGCTATCCTGAAACTTTTCTGGTATCCAAAGTGACGTCTAACAACAAGCATATAGATTCATTGCAGAAAATGACATGTCCATAATATAACCTTTGTTAATTAATTATAGGTGATTAAGAGATCATAACCCACCACCAAGAATGCATAACTTTAATCCCCTAAATTCAAGTGGTAGGGACGACCCTCAGTTTCATTCACAGTCCTTTGTATTCATATACATCGAAGATATTTGGTTGAGTTAGGTGCCCACACTAAAAGCATTCAAGCAAATACAGGGTTAGCCAAATTAGCTGGAATCTCTCTTCATAAAAGTTGATACCACAAAACAGCCCTTCTTATCTTCATCCTCATTTCTTCTCCTTTCAAAAAAAAAAAAAAAAAAAGCAGTGATAGAATGACTCTCTTCGTGTACTTGAAGCTAGCCATCTTCTTTTCTTCGGTTTTACTTCAAGCTAATGCTCTCAATATCGGGGTTCAGTCAGTCCATTCAGATATCTACTTGGTTTGTGCATTTTGTATATTTAGATTATTTTTTTTCTTTTTTTTTTTTTAAAACAAAAAAAAGTTAGATTAAACGATTAGCTTTAATTGCAAATACGGTGGTTTGCAGAATAAAGTGCAGGAGTGCAGCAGGAAATGCGAATCCGAGCACTGTGCAGGTACTCATACAAATAAGTAAATTAGTTCAGTTTTTTTCCTTTTTCAGAAGGGCACTCTGTTTCCATTCATTACATATATTCATTAATTGATAGTAACGAGTTGGTTGTGATACATACTGAGATTGAGATGTGCAGTGCCTCCATTTCTGAGATATGGAAAGTATTGTGGGATTCTGTACAGTGGCTGCCCAGGCGAGAAGCCATGCGATTTCCTGGATGCTTGCTGTATGGCCCACGATGCCTGCATCAATACTAACCACAGTTATGTTTCTCTCAAATTCGAGCTCTTAAATCTTTCTTCTCCTCCATCTCTGAGATTCTTGTATTTAAATTGCAATGTTTTGGGGGGGAAAAATACAGTCAAGAAACCAAAGTCAGGAACAATTTTCACTTCTTCTTGATGGCTTTAATAGAATTCAGTATATATCGCATTTCAGACATGAAACTATTAATTATTGTCCCCTTTAAATTTGAGAGTTGATCAATATTACTACACATGTTAAATTAAAATTTAATCAAAATTTACCTAATCAGTTGGTTAAATAAAATAAGAGTTGGGGTTGGTAGGTCATGATTAATGTATTGTTCGTGTTGGTTTTGCAGATGACTATCTGAGCACAACATGCAACTCCAACTTGCTAGATTGCATTTCAGCATTCAAGAAATCTAATGGCCAAACTTTTCGAGGAAACAAATGCAATGCCAAAGAAGTGGCTGATGTGATTCATGTTGTTATTGAGGCTGCGTTGTTAGCGGGCAAGGTTCTTCACAGGCCATAATTAATTAAATTTATGTGTAAACTTTTTAACTGCTTAATTTGTTCCTCTATTAATTGTGAATTACTGAATTTTTAAGAGCTCGCTATTCATCTTATTCGTCATGTTTTTCTTTGGTTGATACCTTGGCAATTCGTGTTCAGTTATAATTCCGTCGATATATTTAGTAGTTTTTTTTTTTTTATTTGTTTAATTAGTGATAGTATCAGCCCTTGATACTGGGAGCCTGGCTTATGTTTCGTTGTTTTCTCTCTTAAAAAGAACAGGTGACCGATAACACTTCAAACTCCACCGTCTTTCAAAACATGTCATTACTCTTTTTGTCTTATAACTGCACTTCGAACCTCCAAAATTAGAGTATATTTAAAGAAGGAATGACGGTGCAGTTGTGTCAATGCAAAGACTTAACGATACAAAGCAATCATAAAATTACATTTTATACAGTTTTTTCAATAAGGAAGAAAAGTACTTCATAACCACCACCCTCTATATAACTATAGATTAGATTTTCGTGACCACACTTAAAAACATGTGCATTGCTCGTGTAAGAGATCTTATCACTTCAAAATATCTAAGTTCGGAGGGAACAGCATTCAACAAGAGGAGTAATTACCCTATCCACCTAAAGACAGATAATAGAGACAACCCCACAGGGCCCAACTTACTGAGAGAAGTCAAATTGTGGGCCCAATTATGGCCCAAACGTTATCAGATATTTATACAGATTTTTTGCTCCCAAAACCCACAGAACATCCAAGAACCTCAGCTCATCTTAAAAGCCTAAAATTCTTAGCAAATATCACATTTTTTCTTGAAAAAAAATAAAATGATAAATTTCTGTTAACCGGTACTCTAGTTTGGTAGTTTGGCAGTTAGCCATACTGAACCTTCTCTTTTTCTTTTTTTTTTTTTTTTTTTCGGACTATTAACCCTACGTACTGAAGTCAATTTTTTTGACATTTTGTCATACTCTGCACCTGAAAAGTTCCACAAACGGCAAAAAAAAAATTACGAAACTTTGTGAATAAGTCAGATTCACCAAACACAAGCTAACCCAAATTGTGGAAGTGAGTTTCGACTCACGGTTTGCGAGATACGACCATGTATCACTTTATGTTGTTTTTGCTTATATCGCGCAAATCGTGAGTTGAAACTCACTTCTACAAGTTTGGTTAACTTGTGTTTGGTGAATCCGATCTAAATGCAAAGTTTTATAATTTTTTTGTTATCGTTTGTGCGTTCTTTTATGTGCGGAGTACACCAAAGTGCCAAAAAAATAACTTTAGTTTGGCTAATTGCAAAAATAAAAAAAATTCGGTATGGTGAACTGCCAAACCTATGAACTATAGTATGGTTAACTGAAATTTATCATATAAGTAAGTACAAAATTATGAACTGATGGTTTCTAATAACTCAACTATATCCTTGATAATAGTAAAAATCGCAGCAAATCAGGACCGTACAATTCCAGCACAGATCTCAAAGCTTCCACAGGCAGATTAATCATAACGGGCATATTTAACAAGTTCGGGCCTTCTTCAGACTGCTATACAAAAACATGAGCCACTCTCAAGCCCATTAAAAGTGACAGCCCCACTAAGAGAGACTCAGCCCATGGAGGTAGTTAGTCAAATCTCTTATCCCCTAACAAGCGAGCTTATTTCTTGAGGAGGAAATTCGAATAGCAGATAAGGAATTCATAGTCAATCTAATGGATTCATATCGATCTTCTATACTGTTTCTCAAGCCTATAAATACCCTCCCCCCTCCTCAGTCAGAAGGTAATCAACAATTGGCAATTTCTTTCTCAAACTCTCTTTCTCTCTCTGAATCTGACGTTGGAGGGTCTGTCGCCGGCCCGGTGTTTCAGGCTTTTTGCAGGTCCATCGGTCGCGTCAACATCCATCGGATCTAGATCACGGTGTTCAATCAATGATCTAGATTCAATCTCAAGAGCCCTAACCAATTTTCATGGCAACGACCAAAGGTCAGATCTTTAGTAGTTTCCATCAAATATTAACTCACTATCTGTTTTCTCCCACACCAAAATAAGCAGTAACAAATTATCATCGTCTGTAGGAAACTACACAGACTTACCGCCATGTCACCAAAACTAAGAGGCATAGTGGCGGCCTCAAGCTGTCGTATCCATTCTCTCCGTCAACCAGCACCTCCTGTGGAAGATCCAATTCCTCCTCAACAGCAGCTCTGACAGCCTAGTCAAGCTCCCGTCAACGGAAAGGTATCGGGGGGCTCTCGACAAAGCCATCATGAACGGCACCCTCTGCACGACCGTATCTCAGTCCATAATGCTTCAACTGATTCAATGGGCTTGTGAAGCCCCTGGGGATATAGAGATCTCCGTCAAATCATCAATGCCAGGCAACAAGGAACTGGTCTACAAATAAACTTGGATGAGAGGCACGTCGGAACAGAGGCCTCTGACTCAGAATGTCAGGTAAACTGGAGAAGCAACTCTCCTAGACAGAGATCAAGGCATTCCTCCTCTCACAGGGGGGGCCTACTGCAAAAAGAAGCCTGGCTCATAAGAGTCGAAAACTTCGTGAGCAGAACAAAGAGAAAGATGCCCCAGTCACTAGGGCCGAATTGGAAAAGTTCAAGCTTGACATCCTCTGAGCTATCCAAGGTAGTCAAGACCAGGGTCATCCCTCCAAAGAAGAATCCAGAGACTCAATTGGATGCAAGGGGAAGGACGAACAAGTCCTTCGCCATATCCGATAGGTAGAAGATCGTCTAGAACAGATGAAGAATGAGGGAAACCGCTACAGCAGGGCCTATCGTCCCAGTCGACCTCGTTTCAGCAAAACCATCCTCATGCACCCATCCCAAAGGGCATCAAAGCTCCTCAGTTCGGATCATACGATAGGGAATCAGACCTGACTAACCATATCAAGAGTTTTGAAACTCTCATGATGATCTACAATGCCACCGATGCGCCCATGTGTCCGAACATTCCCCGCAACACTGAAAGAATCATCAAGGGAATGGAACTCCCGCCTCACTCCAGAGTCAAAATTCTCCTTCGACCAATTTGAGGAACTCTTCATAGCGCACTTCGTTACTAGCCACACAGCTGAAAAACCAAGTGCCTCTCTATTGGAATTGAAACAAAAGGATGGAGAATTACTGATAAACTTTGTCAAATGCTTAACAACCGAAGCAAGGTCCATCTCCTACATAAATTCATTATTGGCAGTTGTTGCATTCCGCCACAACGTCACTAACAAAGACTTGAAGGCCTCCCTCGCGAAGAAGCCACCCAAAAATTTTACTGAGCTCCTAGAAAGGAGTGACAAGTATATCAGGGTCGATGAAGCTCTTTATCCTCAAGGCAAGAATGATTCACCTTCTAGGAACAAACGAAAGAATAAAAAAGATGAAGCACCCAGGAAGTTTTAGAAAGACGACGCCGATCAACGCCGTCTACTTGCAGCACCACGCTTCGATGAGTTCACTCCTCTAAACGCAAGCGTATCATCCATCCTCATGGAAGTTGAGAAAGACGGAATAACCTGCCCTATGCCCAAGATGTCCATAACTAGCAAGAGAAAAGACAAAAATAAGTGGTGCGCATTTCACAGAGATTATGGACACACTACTGACAACTGCCAAGCCCTCAAAGATGAACTTGAAGGTCTAATTTGCTGGGGCTATCTCTCCAAATTTATCCAACAAAACAACAACGCTGAAACCCATTCGACACAGGAGGCTAATAAGCATCAAGAGAGGTCATCTGAATCATAAGACTCAGAACGCATGGTCATTCTCCACTTCATTCACAGAGCCCGATGGGGGGAGATTCCAACTCCTCCCGTAAAGCCTTTATCAGGGAAGTTAACTCATTGCATAACATTCCGCCTGCCAAGAGCACCAGGGTCCCGATATCTTTTTCCGATAAAGACTTAGAAGGTGTCAGAACACCTCATTGCGACGCATTGGTCATAAACCTATGCATGATGAATCAAGAGGTATGCCACATCTTGGTAGACAATGACAGCTCAGTAAATATTATTTTCATGAACACTTTCAACGGCCTCAAGCTTTCCCGGGACCGGCTTAAGCCAGCCAGCTATGTACTCCACCGATTCTCTGGTGTTCCCGTTCAAGTAGAAGGAATCTTTATACTCAATGTGATAGTAGGAAAAGCCTATGCTATTCGAATAGAAGCACTGGACTTTATGGTAGTCGATGTCAAAGCTGCATACGATGCAATATTCGGCCATCCCGGCCTAGCGGCCTTCCATGCAGTTGCTTCGGTCTTCCACATGAAAATGAAGTTCCCACCAACAGCTGGCATAGGCCAAGTTGTAGGGAGCCAACAGGTAGCACGAGCATACTACACCGCTACAATGGGGGGCTCGGTTATCCCCCTCGATGTTATAGAGCTACCGCCAGAAAGCAGTCACAGTAAATCCAAGCCCATAAAAAATCTTGAAGCTACTGCACTAGAAAATCCCGTCGAGAACTTCCAAACCTGCCAAATCATCTCCCACCAGGTCCAATTTCATCCTCATCAGAATACTATGATACACTTGAATCCCCGGCTGAAGCCACTCCGCTCATTCAATGAAAAGAAATAGTCTTGATTACACACATTGACAAATCCGAAGATCTCTCATTTTCGATGAGAAACAAAGGGAGGCTCGTTCCAAAATAGGAAAGTCCAGGCAATGTCTACTAAGTTCTTCGCCTCACAGCTCATCAACTTGAAGACCCATGGGGCAAGGAGATATCAGCAGAAACTTGGAAAGTATAAGACCTTATGAAATTGAATGATGGCGTCTAAACCGTCATCTCTTAGTAGTAGTAGCAAAATTTCTTAATTTATAATAAAGGTAAGCCACTAAAGAGCCATTTAGTTTCACTTTTCAATAAATACCACGTTCACTACCGGGCACTACATGTAATAACGACCAACCACTAGAACAACCGCTTAGTTTTATTTTTCAATAAAATTTTGTATTAATTTTCACAAAATTCTTGTAAAACTTAACGGATGCATACAATGAGTTAAATACCAAGCCTACTCCAACAACATCAAAAACTCATTAGAAGCTCCTTATAAGACGAGTTTGAAGTTCATACTCATGGCTCGAAGTTACTCTAGCAATCTGTAACAAAACAAGTTCAGAGTCTGCTTTGCCATTTGATCTGCTCCTGCAATCTGTTAACGCCTCGACGACAGGTTCGGAGTCCATACCCGTGGCTCGAAGTTACTTTAGCAACCTGCAACCAAACACATTTGGAGTTCAACTTGCCATTTAGTTTACTCCTACAACATGTTAATACTTAAACTAACAAGTTTAAAATCCACACCATGGCTCGAAGTTACTTTAGCAACCTGCAATCAAGCAAGTTCAGTGTTAAAACTCGATATTCGATATACTCCTGAAACTTGTTAAATTTCCTTAAAAACATATTAGTGGTCCAAAATCATGGATTGTTGTTACTCCAATAAAAATGGAAAAAGAAACACTTGGTGTTCAACTCGCCATTTGATGTGACTCTCACAATTTATTGAAGGACCCATACAACAAGTTTGGAAAATAGCTATCTCTCAGATTCGCTCATACAACTAGCTGAGTACACGATGGATAAGTTCTAAACTCCGTCAAGCATTATGCATACCATAGACAGTTCGTTAGCTATACACAACAAATTTAAGGCATTGTTCTTTAGCTACAAATAACTCAGTCAACGACTCATCAATCTCAACAACAAGTTGCACAACAAGAATCAAACATATGAAAAGAATTCTTTAAATCATAGAACTATCACAAATCTATGTATTTAGATCCAGCATCACTACAAGTATCTACAAGTACAAAACCATATACCGTTTTACAAGTAGTGAACAATAAGTTGTCATGCAAGTCATTCTTCTAGCTACACAGTAGAAAGATGCTCCGCCTAAGAGTAGTAAACCTCTTCACAGGCCTCCCACCAACTAACAGCTTCCAAGGGTCACTCCAACTCTTGACGATAAAATTCAAGACAAGTCTTCCTTAGGCAAGCAAGTTTCGGGTTTATCCTACCACCTTCATTTGTGTAGGTTCCAACTTCGTTTAGCATGAAGTGCCGCTTAAACGGACATGTCCCAACTCTATCAAGCGCCGTGAGGAAAGCAATCTCAATGTTCTGATGACCTTATTCGATGCGCACAACTACTTGTCAGCAAAGAGAAGAATGGAATCACGTCAATGCTGAACAAACACAAAAGACTTCATTTCAAATATCAAGAAGACTCGGAACAAGTTCCAACAACAACTCGTTGACTCAAACAACGAGTTCAATACTTTGCTCTTCACACAAACTCCGTCAACAACACATTGATCCAAATAACGAGTTCAACGTCTTGATCTTCGCTTAGGCTCCATCAACAACTCGTTGAATCCAAACAACGAGTTCAATGCCTCGATCTTTGCTCAAGGCCCATCAATAACTCACTGACTCTAAACAACAAGTTCAACGCTTTGCTCTTCGCTCAGACTCGATCAACAACTCGTTAACTCCAAACAGTGAGTAAAACACCTTGCTCTTTGTTTGAGCTCCATCAACAGCTCGTTGGCTCCAAACAATGAGTTCAATGCTCTGCTCTCTGCTGGAGTTCTGTTAACAACTCGTTGACTACAAACAACGAGTTCAACGCTCTATTCTCCGATCGAGCTTCATCAAACACTCGTTGACTCTATACAACGAGCTCAATGTCTTGCTCTCCGCTCGATCTTCATCACAACTTGTTGGCTCCAAACATTGAATTCAGCACTCTGCTACCCACTCGAGCTGCATCAAACAACTCGTTGACACCGTACAACGAGTTCAACTCCTTGCTCTTCACTTGAGCTCCATCAACAGCTCGCTGGCTCCAAACAATGAGTTCAACACTTTGCTCTCCGCTCGAGCTTCATCAGCAACTCGTTGGCTTCAAACAAGGTGTTCAGTGCTCTACTCTCCGCTCGAGCTCCATCAACAACTCTTTGGCCCTAAACAACGAGTTCCATGCTCTGCTCACCGCTCAAGCTCCGTCCACAACTTGTTAACTCTGCAAAATGAGTCCAACACTTTGGTCACCACTCGAGCCCCATCATTAGCTCGTTCACTTCAAACAATGAGTTCATCGCTCTACTTACCACTTGAGCTCTGACAAAATAATTCGTTGACTCTAAACAACGAGTTTAACGCCTTACTCTCTGCACGAGCTCCATTAACAACTCGCTGACTCCAAATAATGAGTTCAACAGGTTACACTCTGCTGAAGTTCTGTCAACAACTCGTTGGCTCCAAACAACAAGTTCAATGCTCCACTCAATGCGTGAGCTCTATCAACAAACCATTGACTCCAAACAATGATTTCAACACCTTACTTTTCACTCGAGCTCCATCAACAGCTCGTTGACCTCTTACAAAAAGTTCAACGCTCTGCTCTTTGCTCGAGTCCTTTCAACGACCTTTTATCTTCATGCAATAGGCTCGGCATCCAACACCGGCCTAGAATTTTCTCTACAAACTCGTTGGATGCAAATAGCAAGTACAAACATTAGCTCTGCCACAGGGTGTCTCTACAATACTTGTTGGGCGAGAACAGCAAGTTCTACATCTAAATCTGTTTCACAGTTGTTTCTATAAACTTGTTGGGTGCAAACAGCAAGTCTAAACATCGACTCTACTGCAAATCTCTCTACAAGCTTGTTGGGCACAACGGCAAGCTCTACATCAACTCAATTAAGGAGTTGCCTCTACAAACTTGTTGGGATCAAACAGCGAGCACTATGTTCAACTCCATCCTAGAGTTGACTCTACAAACTTGTCAGAATTAAACAGCAGGATCTACATCAACTCGATCAAAGAGTTTCCTCTACAAACTTGTTAGGAACAAATAACAAGTTCAAACGTCTAACTCTATTATCAAGTTCTCTCCAAACCTATTGGGATCAAACGAAAAGTTTAACATCAATTCTGTCTGAGACTTGCCTCTCTAAACTTGCTAGGCACAAACAATAAGTTCAAATGTTCAACTCCACTTTAGAGTTGCCTCTATAAAACTTGTCGGGCGCAAACAACAAGTTCAACGATCAACTCCATCTCAAAGTTGACTTTACAAAACTTTTCGGGCACTAACGAAAAGTTTAACATTCAACTCTTCCTTGGAGTGGACTATACAAAATTTGTTGGGCACAAACGACAAGTTCAAATGATCAACTTCGTCTTAGAGTTGTCTTTACAAACCTGCTGGGCGCAAACAGCAAGTTTGATTGTTCAACTCTGTCACAAGAATTGCCTCAATAATAGCTCGTCTAGGTCAGCTACATACTCGATATCCAACTATCAAAGCACTCAGCTCCCAGACCAACGGAACACTCGTCCAACAGTGAAATGCTCGATCGATAAAATAAGCGAACAACACAACACTTGGTCGACAAAAGAGAGGTTTAGCAGAAATGGACAATGAGATGTTTGATCGACAAAACAAGCGAATAACACAACACTTGGTCAACAAAAAAGTAGTTCAACAGAACGGACTATGAGATGTTTAATCGACAAAATATGCGAATAACAACGTTTGGTCGAAAAAAGAGTGGTTGAGCAAAATAGACGATAAGATGTTTGATCGACAAAATAAGCGAACCACTCAAAGTTTGGTCTACAATAAAGCAATTTGACGAAGAAGCGATAACTCATCAAAAAGATTCAGTTGGCCTATGGACCAGGGGTTATGAAATAAAATGTTGTGTACACATATACCCACATGTGTACATATACACGTGTATGTATATATTTATATATATGTAGATTTATATTCAAACATAAGAAAATCCAAAACCCTTTTCCACTTCAAATTCAGCAAGCTCAAAAACCAAGGATGACCAAGATACGTGAAGGGAGAATGAGAAAAAAGTACTACGCATTAAAGAAGATGGAAACCTCATCTAATAATTGGTTTTCAAGTCCAAACCTAACTCCTACCCAAACCCACATCACATAGTTGGTTTATAGGGTTTCGGGTCGGATCCAAATGAAACTCGAAACCCACAAGACTCCTTCAACCCATCTTCTTCAAAAAAAATCCAACAGTCAAGTTCGAACCCAACTCCATGCTCCTCGCAGGAGAACTCGAACCCTTAATCTCCAACTTTGAAGAAAGACAGTCGCTGAGTTCATTCTGAAATTCTACTATAACCCAAAGCTCGCAAAACCCAGCACCAAAGGCCTCGAAGCTTTGTCGACCAAGTCAGCAGATCGACGAAAGCGGTGGAAACTTGACGAGAGCGCAGCTTGACCAAGTCTCCGAGGTCGACCAAAGAGATGGTAGCTCGACGAAAGCGGAGCTCGACCAACTCCAAGGTCGACCAATTCTAAGGTCACCAAGTTTGAGCTCGACAAAAGTGGTGGAGCTCGACAAACCCATGCAGCTCAACGAGGTGACGAGGAGCTCGACTAAAACTTCTAGCTTGCCTGAAGTTCGAGCTCAACGAAAGTGGGGGAGTTCGAAGAACCCACACAGCTCGACGAGGTGACGAAGAGCTCGCTAAAAATTCTCACCTGAAGTTCGAGCTCAACGAAAGTGGTAGAGCTCGACGAACGCATGCATCTCAACGAGGCGACGAGGAGCTCGACCAAATCTTACAGCTCGATGAGACGATGTTGCAGCTCGACTGAACCACCAGGAGCTCGACTGAATCTCTAGCTCGACAGGAATGGAGCTCGCCAAATTCGAGCTCGACAAACTCGTCGGTCGAGCTGGGGGGGGATCTCACTACAGCCGTTGGCCACTGGATCTCCCCTATAATCGCGCTCCAATGCAACCGACGCTCGAGATTACACCATTCCATCTCCACCGCTCCTCTCTCCTCTCCATTGCTAGATCTCACTGAGTGCGTGATCCCAGTACTGATGAGCGATCCAGATTGCTCCACGTCGCCTGCCCCTTCTGATATCCTCTCAGATGTATCAGCGGGCGAGCAAGGAGCTGACGGACGCCCCTGATGATGCCACATCACTCCCTCATCAGGTCCATTTCATCACGACCACTCAAGTGCCTCAGCGGGTGAGCCAGCATGTGATCAACGCTGTGGATCGTTTCAAAATGCACGTCGTGACCTGATTATTCATAAAAACTCCCTTAAAATCATTTTAATTTTGAAAAATTAATTAAAAGAAATCCAAAAATAATTATTTAAATTTGAAAAAATAATCAAAATTTCAGAAAAATAATTTAAAATTGGGTTTATTAATTAAAATTTTGAAATTGTGTTTTTAAAATTAGGGAAAAATTATCAAAGATCCAGAAAAATTCTGAAAAATCTAAAGAAAAAAAAATATAGGAAAAATTCCAAAACACCATATGATCAGAAACCTCTGATCAGTCCCAGGTATCTCCAATACACCCCGAAAGCTTATATTACAGAATCCAAAAATAAGGCGAACTACTTCCCGAAAGCCAAGAAATTGTCTCCTGGGAGTAGGGGGCTTATGATAATGGTAAAAATCGCAGCAAATCAGGGCCGTATGATTCCAACACATATCTCAAAGCTTCTACAGACAGATTAATCATAACAGGTCTCTTTAACAGGTCTGGTCCTTCTCCAGACTCCTCTATAAAAATATAGGCTACTCTCAAGTCCATTAAAAGAGACAGATTAAGCTCACTTAGAGAGATCCAGCCCATGAAGGCTATTAGTCAAATCTCTTATACCCAAATAAGAGATCTCATCTCTTGAGGGGGAGATTCGAATAGGTGATAAGGAATTCAAAGTCGATCTAATGGATTCATATCGATCTTCTATACTGTTTTTCAGGCCTATAAATACCCTCCCCCTTCTCAGTCAGAAGATAATTAACAATTAGCAATTTCTCTCTCAAACTCTCTTTCTCTCTCTGGTTCTAACTTGAGCGTCGGAGGGTCTGTCGCCGAAGCCACCCCTGATTTTTTAGGATTTTTGCATGTCCATCGACCGGATCAGCAACCTTCGGATCTAGATCACGGTGTTCAATCAATAATCTAGATTCAATCTTAAGAGCCCTATCAACCTTTCAGGGCAAAAATCAAAGGTCAGATATTTAGTAGTATACATCAAATATTAACTCACTATCTATTTGCCCCCACACCAAAATAAACAACAACAATCATTTAACCATTTCTTTCAAACATTGCCATGTTCTTTTGTTTTTGTCATGCTCCGCTTCCCAAAAGAAATACGGAATATGATACACAAAAAGGTCCAGCGAATGGTTTTTACCATCCATAAGCTGTAAAGATCTACTCGACTCAGCATAACAGTAATTATAGCAATATACTCAACCACGCGTGCATGAACAATTATTAACCAACAACATTTATTTGCAACAATATAAAATTGCCAATCAAATACAAGATCTGAATCAAAACAACTTCGGGACTACAAGCCCGTTACAAGTCTCAATGAAGCAACATGAATGAAATAATTCAAAAACAAATCACTAAGCAGGATTTTCCAAAGCGAGGCCTAAAACCTTAGCTCACCAACTCCCTCGGGTAGTTTTTTTTTTTTTTTTTTTTTTTTGAAGAAAAGGTGGAATAACTCCCTCGGGTAGTTGATCACCAAAATATGCTTATATAGTAATTGCAAGAAAATAGGAAGACAGGAAAATAGTATGCCCGTTAGTTGCAAGTTCCGGGCTGCAAGTAGTACAAGCAGGAAAAGTGAAAATAGAACATATGAACCAAAAACAGGAAGTACTAGCAGGGAGGGAAAATAACAGTAGATGACAATCTACAAACAACAGGAAACAGTATCAGGTAAACAATAAAGGATAACAGTAACAATATCAGTAGAGGATAACGGTAACAGTCTCAGTAGAGGATAACGGTAACATTAACAGTGAAAATGACAGTAACAGTAACAAGGTGTGTCAGTGAAACAGTTATTCTTATGTTTATTGTTCATTACTATCTATATAGCATTTCGTGCGTCCCATTTATTTACCACATGGTTGCTACATTCAAACAGTTTCGTTTAGATTTCGTAGTGGAATCTATAGAACCCTGTACTCAGGCAAACAATAACAGTAACAGTGTCATAGATCATGTAATCATGCATCCAGAGAAAAACAGAACAGTAACAGTAAACAGTTACAGTGTCATGGATCATGTAATCATGCATCTAGAGAAAAACAGAACAGTAACAGTAAACAGTAATGGTGTCATGGATCATGTAATTATGCATCCAGAGGAAAATAGTCCGTGAAACACTATACCACGGTAAACAGTTGGGAAAATGAGTCCCCTTCTGTGTACACATTTCTATATTGTCCACTCCTAGATCTTTTCCTTAAAACCCGGCTTGATTAGTTGTTATTATAATTAAACAGATGTGAACAAACGCAAACAGGGCAAAAAGACATGGCAAGAACAAGGGACAAGTCTAATTCAAATAGGAAACATAAACGAGTGACAAAACAACTTATAACAGTTAGAACAATGAAACTTCCAGTTCTGGATAGCAAGACGTTACTGTACTGAAACTGAGATTCCCGTTGCCTCAAGAATACAAATCTAGATCTGTCACAAAATCTAGAAACGAGACTCTCTACCGAATCTAGTGCATATAGACAAGTCATACATCTACTATAGTAACAGGGTCCAAAACAGAGTTTTATACAGAGTTTACGTTCAGCCAGAATATGCACAGTATTGTTCATAAGCATAAAAAAGGTAAAAACATCATAATAAAATCTGAGAAAAATCTGGATAGTTCCCTAGCATGTCTAGTCTCAACAAATAAATTTGTTTGAAATTCCATTACAGATAGTATAGTCTATTTAATTTGGAAAAAAGTGTGATGCGGCAAAATTTAAGTTCTGAAAGTTCAGACACAGCAGTACCAAAACAGAGATAATTCACAGAATAAAATTTGAAATCCAAATCCGTCAAAAGGGTTGTAAAATAGACATAACAAGCTATATTTCATATTCACAAAGATTTAATCGACAGTGACTAGAATCAGGTTGAAAATAGAGTTCTTTACTGAACAACATGCAGTTTGACAATTATATGATTAGTTTTACAAGCATGAAATGAGTTATAAAAGTCATTAAATAATTCTAAAAAATTAGGGGTTGATCCCAGTCATGCCTAAACATACTAAGAAATATATCAAGTCCAAATTTTACTTTTAGCATCAGTTTTAAAATAATAACTCATATAGAAATCTAAAAATTTAGAATCTGAAAATTTTGATACAACTGCAGTAAAACAGCAATAACTCACACATCCGAAATTGGAATTGAGATCCGTCGAAAGTTCTGAAAAATAGACACTGAGGTCTACGAATCATGTTCACAAATTAATTTATTTTACTGATTCAAACAGGGTCTAATTTGCTGTATCAAATCAGGTCAGCAGTAAAAAGAAACTTCTTTTATGCATTTCATCAAACAACTCAAATACAGTAGGTCCAATTTAAGATGTAATGCAAAGCATGGTATATTGGTCTTTCAAATCAACATGGTATGGGTATTAATAAGTCTATAATAAGATAACATGTCTATCACATCATTCATGTAACAAAATCTACAACATACGGTATGTTACGAACAAGCACATACACATCAAGATGTCCATCTAAATCCAATTTGTTTCTATGTAATGTGTGACAACTTATTGTGAACTAATCATGGTCATGAAATGGAGGAAACGGATCAAAGAACAAGATTATGATTTTTGGGGAATGACAAGAGAGTACAAAACAAAGACGCATGCAAGACTACTTACGTTATTTGCCTTTAGAGACGACGAAGACGATGAAGGAGAATAACGGGAACGGATCCCGGCACACGAACACGAAGACACGTGCACAAGGGATAGCACGTACAACAGCAGAACAGCCAACATAGCAATAACACGCGCGTTGCACGTGTTGTAACGCCCTGAATTCAAAATAAGACCGAATTCGAGATTCCACAGGATCTTTACACTTCACTTCGTAAAAATTTACAAGGAAATTTAAACTTTTCATCATACATCAGAGTTCTTTACAATTGTTTACACAATGGAAAATAAAATGAATTACAACCATGAAAATAATATACAACTTGCGACATCTTTAACATGTAACATCATCATAGCAACTTTACTTATTCATGAAAAGTCCAATTCCTGCATAATAAGCTGTGGGCACATCAGTTATTTACAACTAACGAAAATTTTATACGCGGTCATCCTCTCTATGCCGTACATATAACGATCTCAATATTTTAATAGACCACAAACTTAAATGAAAACTAAAGTGTTAAATGTGACTACGCTAAACATGTAAGTGTATGCGATGCCTTAATGCCTAATGCAGATATTTTATACTAAGATGACACTAATGCATACTTATTCGGATTCTATGCATCTCATACTACATAGGTCAGAGGGTAAGTACCTACGTACTCCACATTTAAGGGTTCGGTCCCTCGCCATGAAAACTACCCAGAATAAAGCAAGGTTTAGATCATTCCATAAATACGGATCCTAGTTCCGAAATTCTCCTCCCGACTGTTATAACAGACTCCTCATCGTGCGAATCATCCCGTAAGTTTCACTCTAGCCCCGGTATACGTATATACATTGGAGTACGGCAAACTATCTGCCCGACTATGCATAGTTCCGGATTTAAAATAAAAGTCCGTCTCTCACGAAGCAACCACAGTCCCGAAATCCTCCACCCGACTGGGTCTATAGTCCCGGAATCCTCTGCCGAACTATATAGAGTGCCCCACTTATGTTTGTCCAGGTTTACTACATCTTCACTTATGTGCCTAGTTCTTAAGTTCAAAACATGAATAATATATCAAACCTAGAATTAGTTTTACTCCCTACCGGATTTAATCACAAAATACGAGATAGCTCCATGGCCTTATCTCAAAAGTATATCTCAAATCTTTTAATTTCAACAGTGCCAGTGCCCGAGGTTTTACTAACTCTAAATCATAACTTTTCATGTACAAGAAACCATGGGTACTCATACCCTTCAATAATCATGTCTTAAACTTAAAATATTTTCATCTTCAACTTATTCACAATTTGATAGAAGTCTTGTTTTAGCATCATTCACAAAGGGATCATGTCTTATTTTGACACTATTCATGATTCACTTATTCATTCATACTCTAATAATTCTTTTCATGAACACACTTTCATCACTTGAAATCTTATTAACAAATTTAAGCTCATACAATGTATCTCAACCACATCAAACAATTCTTAAACCAAGTAAGAGTATAATCTTTTCAAAAGAAATCACTTCACACAACCAAATTTTACTCTTCTTCAAAATATAAATTTCATACTCTTTAATAATTAAATCTTAAGTCAAAACTCACTTTCTATCTCAATTTCTACTTTTTAACTTCTCAAATATATTTGAAAAATTGTACAACTCTTTTTAACAAACTCTATTTCATTTTATAGAAATTCTAGTATTTTTTCTCAAATTTTTATGACATTAGAAAATCCCCAAAAAAATATTAAAACACAAAATCAAAAGAAATGTGGCTATTAGGTTTCGAACCCAGCCAATCCACCCAACAAAGAGCACCCAAAGCTTACCTCACTAGCCGAAATGTCCAAGCGGACTTGGCTGTCACATGCTCAAATTAAAACCCCATATACCTACTTCTTGGTTCGGAATCATTTTTAAAGGAAAACAAAATAAAATGTGCTCAACAAGTTTTGAACCCAAGATCTCTTACAAGTACAGTAGTGCTCTGTGGTGCACTGGCTAACCAATAAGTCCAAGTGTAATTTCTGATTAGGAATCAAGCTACTGTAGTTTTGTTCACAACATTCTGAAATTAGTTATTTTTCACAAAGCTCGACATATAATCGATCTATTCTTTTTAATGAACTATAATTTTCTTATTCATACTGATTGTTCTTGAAAACAAAGGTTCACGAATTTCCAAACTTGTTTTTTAAACATTGTGTTTATATTTCCAATTTCTCCTTCTCTTGAATAAACAAAAATTTCATTTCTTCATTCTAATCAAAAATATCATAATGTATCTCTTGCAAGTAATTTTAAAAATGATTCTATGAATAACAATTCAATTTCACCCACAAATTCATTTTTATCAAAAGAAAAAATCTCAACAAGTAAACTTTCCCTTATATTTTTACATAAGCATGTATGGCCATAACTCTTTTTTTCATTTCAAAATAATATGATGACAACTTGTTTCTTTAATCACATCAAAATTTCTATAATTCATAGTACACATAAAAGCATTTATTTTGTTCCCTTTCTTTTTCTTATTTTCAATCAATAACATTTCTACCATTCATAAATAGTATGGATTTGTTCTCTTATTATCACAGTCACTTTATCTTTACTACTATAATAGCATGCATGTCTCATAATTTAGAAAAACATAGGATTACTCACATTGCATCAATTGATCTATATTACTAATTATTATGTTCTAGCATGCTCAAACTAAAATTTAGAAAATATCAAGACCACCCACCACTTACGAAGAATGAAAATCAAGAATGAAGAGACACTTCTAGCTCTTAGCTCCAACTAGCACCTCCTTGTCCTTCTCCTCCTAGCAAACCTCCAAAGCACAAGAAATACTCTCTTTCTCTCTTTCTTTTTCTCTCTTTATTTTGTTCAGTTTAGGTGTGGCAAGAGAAGAAAATTGAAGGTGTATTTGTAGGATTAGGTGAGGGTTTAAAGTGCAAAATTATCCACCTAATAAATTACTCCACTTAATTTCCAACTCTTCATAATCCTAACTCCTAAAATTCCCAACTCTTCATGATCCCACCTCTTCAAACCCCCCCCCCCCCTCTTATCTAAAAACCAGCCACCCCTCTTGGCTCCTCACATTCCACGTGCACGTGTTGTGCACTAGTGCACACACATGCACAATATTCAATACAATTTCTATAGTTCAAAAATGTGTATTAAAAGTTGTTACATGTCATGTGTGAGTCCATGCACAACTTAAAAATAGTATTTAATTAATGGGCTTGTCCCATGGGCTTTCTTTTTAATCAAATTAATTAATTATTCTAGTGGGCTCTCCTAATAGTCTAGAACCTCTCTTTAGGTCCATGGGTTTAATAAAGGACTAAATAAAGATTATGCATGCTAAATAGTAAATGAGAGTAGGAAATAGAGATGGAAAAATAAACAAGTGCATCATACGTGTAAAATTGAAAAATGTATTTTTTAATTAAAATAAAAATACAGGGTGTTACACGTGTTCTCCACATCACGCAGCGACAGCAACAGCAAGTGCGGCGGCGACGGCTGATGGTGACGACGGCTGACGGCTCCGACGGCGACGCGATGGGCGAGGCTGACGGTGAAGAGCGGCAGGGTGTTGGTTGAGGGGATGGTGGTCGATCACGGCGGCAACGATGAGGTGAAGGTGGGTCGTAACGCAGCGTCGAGGGAAGCTCGACGTAGGGGAAGGCGAGGGGGGGCTCGAGCGAGGCGGCGACAGGGACAGGGTGCAAGGGGTTGCGGCTGAGGAGGAGCAGCGGAGTATCAAGGCTACGTGGGGGTGAGCAGGGGATCGGAAGTGTGCACTGGAGAGGAGGGCGCAACTGGTGGCTCGAGGAGCACCGCCGAGGAGGGGGGGGAGGGGTCGACGGCAGGAGATGGGAGACAGAGAGAGAAGTCGGGAGGTTAGGGGTGACGGTTGTAGAAGTGTATGGGATTAGGGTTTTAGATAATTAGGGTTAGGATGAGATTTGTTAGGTTATATAGGGTTTAAGCGGGTTTGGGTTATTGGGTAGTATCCAATAGGAATGAAAAAAGTCAAATATTAAATAAATAGGTCATGAATTAGGTTTAGTCAATACACAAGAGGAAGAACGAATTTTTAGATCAATCAGATTGGGAAAACAAAGCTGAATCAAGACAACAATGAATTTTTATTAAGAGGGGAACAAAAATACAAGGTCCAAAAGGGATAGAAGAATACAATCAGGAATAAAATAACTAGGAAAATAACTAAATACATACAAAATACAATAATGAGTCACAGGGTTACAATTTTACTTTATCTATCGAGTGTTCTTGACTTGTTGGTTAAAAGGAATTACATTATTGTTTCAGATATATATACACAAGTGGTCCGGACCTAGGCCTGAAACCATTTCCTCAGTGAATTTTAAGATCTAAACTCGAGTCTGGCACTCCACACACACACATGCCCTATAATCCACACATATCACACATCTATCCAAAACGGATTATGCTTGGTTAGACAAACATATATTAAAGCACAAAAGCAAAGTTTGCCTAATAAGCATACTCATTTAACACCCAAAATTGTCAATGCCAGAAATCTCTAGTTCCATGTCAGCAAAGCGGTTATCAATAAATAATATTTATAAATACATTAGATGACGTAAATTATCCTATTAAAGGAGTAAACATCAAAGCTTACGACTTACGGTGTTAGCTGGCATAACATAAGATGTTATATCCTTACAAACGGCAGCTTAACCTTTAATCCTTTAAGTTTGACTAGATTCTTGCCCAGCTCTTGCAAGTGGTAATTAATCCGATAACCCGATAAATTAATCCTAACTGGACCTAAGTTTTTATCCTCAAAAGATTTACCAGATCACAGTTAGAATTAGATCCTGCAGCCGGTTTCTCATAAACTCATATATCTCTACTATTTTAATGGGAGAGTTTCTCACCAAATAAACTTCATTTGTAACCAAACAAATACGTGTATTGGAACCCAAAATCACGTGCAATACACATGTATAACTAATATAAAGGAGGTCGTAGGTTCGATATCAGACAATTAATGTCGGAATTTTTTAATATATATATATATACATTTATTTATTTATTTATTTATTTACAAAGAGGTACATCGCACGTCTAAAATTTATTAATGGAACATGGTGACTATATATCACTTTTTCTGAAAATAAAAATAAAATAATTACAATTGAGTTTTACTTTTCAACACGGTTGTAGAACAGGGGAGACATCCAACATCCCAAACTTATTCATGGAAAACTAGTATATATACATGGTTTGGATCGTCAAGTGTATCATACAAAATCTAAGTGAATCCTGGAGTATATCTTGCAGGATCCAAACCGAGCATTAGGGAAGTGAGGAGCAGGTCAAAGCCGGCACAATGCATATGAGAGGGACTTATGCACTCAATTGCCAGAAGCAAAGATCAAGATATAGGAGCTTCTTGCCTACTCCTACAGTTACACTACACACACTTGTACTTGTGAAAAAAAATTATAAGCTCTTAGCTTAATCGCGAATTTCCCTCACCGCCTTCCTATTCATTATATGCTTTGAAACCTCCCCATCGTCCAGGATATTCAGAAAACCCTCATTTGTTACATCCAACAATTTAGTTAATAGTACATTGGAGAAAATAACCCCAACAAAAAGTAATAAGTTTCGATATAAAATAGTACATACCACAACTGAAATCAATAATCTTAACAATAAACCATAGAATTCAAAGCGAGCATATTCGTTCGATTTTATTTTATTTTATTTTATTTTTCGACTCCTTACATTGAAGGAGATTTTTGTAAAATATTTTGGACAAGAAGGATTTTCAGTTTACAAAATAAAGTCCAAGGGTCTAACTATAACCTACAGCCAAATAGGGTCCTGAATCACATTTCCCCTGTATACCCAAAAGGCAATTTGCCCTCATTTGAGACAAGTCACCCACTCACCCACCAAATAATTACACCTGTGGGTCACCCTCCCATTTAAATGATTCTATATAAACACTGTTGTCACCAATATTACACACAAATTACTACATAATCAATACCCTGATCACTAACTAAGCAAGCAGAAGATGAGAGAAATCCTTCACATCCAAGGACAACCAAATTGGGTCCAGGTTCTGGGAAGTAATCTGCAATGAGCACGGAATCGACCCGACTGGCCAATCCATTGGTAACTCCCAGCTGCAGCTGGAAAGAGTGAATGTCTACTACAATGAAGCTAGTTGTTGCCGATGCGTGCCACGTGCAGTGCTTATGGATTTGGCATGGAGAGTGTCCGAACTGGATCTTATGGCCAGATTTCTTGTCCAGATAAATTTGTTTTCTGTCAGCCTGGTGCTGGAACCAACTGGACAAAGGGTCACTTCACTGATGGAGCAGATCTCATCGATTCGGTCCTTGATATTGTTAGAAAGGAGGCTGAGAACTGTGATTGTTTGCAAGGTATTAACTTCCAGTTGTTAATTAGCCTTTATAGAATTTTGTAGTACTGTAAGAGCATCCACGCTTGTTTGCTATGCTATTTAGACAAATTTGTCGGCTTTTTTGGCAACTTGAGTGCTGCAGTGGTTTGCGATTTTGTCAAAATTTTGAGAAATGGGGAACAATAGTTTCCCATATTTGAGAAATGGATTTGGAAATTGCCAAATATAGAGGACGGTACGTAATGTTTCGTCTCAAATTTTTTATAATTTTTTTCATGGATCAGGCGCTTCTTGTTCCATCGTTGGTTTTTTTTTTTAATTAAAAATATATCGAACGGTACATGATGTACCGTCCCAAAAAAAAGAAACTTTAAATTAAAAAAAATCGGACATAAGATGTTGTCCCGTCCGAAGTTTTTTTTTTGTTGGATGGGACAACATGTTCCATTCAAGTGATAAGGAATGATTTATTTTGAAAATTTTTGGTCACTTTTTTACCCTCCAACAGTATGATTTTTTTATATAAAAAAGTCAAACGACAATTGTTGTTTCGTCGGATAAACACTTTTTTGGGACACTCTCATATTATAGCAACCGATGAGTACAAAGAAACACTCATTTTTTTCATTTCTCATTTTGCCAAATTAGCAAAAATAGCAAAAACAAGTGTGGATGCTCTAATTCGTACTTTGTATGAATCTTACAGGATTTCAAGTATGTCATTCTCTTACAGGAACTGAGTCAGGAATGGGAACTAGTCTCATCTCGAAGATTAGGGAGGAGTATCTGGATCACACGATACTCACCTTCTCGGTGTTCCCATCCCCCAAGGTTTCATGTTTCAGAGAAAGATGTCAAGCCCTATCATGCGTGTACCTCAGTTTCAGGGAGCCCTAAGCAAGTTCTCAATATAGCCTTTTACGAGTTGGCAAAATAAAAATAACAAATATTTAAATGCAAACAAACTTGGAGTCTTGGAGGAAAAACTATTTAAATGAAAACATATATATATAGGATAAAAGGGATATGAGCAACTTGCTCATTTAGTAAAGGAGCAATTGATTATGTGGCATGCATGTGATACATTGGACAACTAACCCTTTTAAAAATTTTCCAATCACATGTATGCCACATCATCAATTGCTTATTTACTAAATGAGCAAGTTGCTCATACCCTTTTTTTCCCATATATATATATATATATATATATATATATATATATATATATATATATATATATATATATATATATATGCTTCCAAATAATTTAAAATTGATAACTTATGCATTTTACATGAAATACCTCTTTGCAAAAAGAAACCCGGACAAACTCTAACAACAAAAACAAAATATGTCATCTCAACTATTTTCAAAAGTCTTGCTACATTTAATCTTTGACATCGCATAAACAATTCCTGTTCTCCAAAGCAAGCTCCTTGTTTGCATCTAAATTTGGCTTCAAAATAAAACACACAACAAAATATCACTTAAACATTACTCTTCTCACATTTTTAGAAGTAAAATCACTGGTTATGGTTTGATAGTCGAGCTTTCCTAATAGATCATGTTCAATTGATAACATGGCTAATCAGGGCCGGTCCCACCCTTGAGGCGGGTGAGGCGGCCACCTCAGGCCCCAGGTGTTTTTGCAATTTTAGGGGCCCCCAAATTTGTAATTTCCTTGTAAATGTAGGCACGTATTTTGCGCGTAAAAGAAAAATACTGTTATTAGGGACCCCCAAAAATAATTATTTGAACCTTTTAAATTTTTTAAAAAATTATTTGGGTTTAGGCTTAAAGACTTGAATTGAATTTGAGACTTTAAATTTGTGTGATTTAAAACAAATTTATATATTTTGCATATTTTACTTTCAACAATGTGCAAATTTTTTGTATACCTGCCTTTTTTTTTAATAGTGTATGGGGGGGCTATTTCGAGAGTTCGTCTTGAGCCCCCGGAACTCAGGGCTGACCCTGGGCTAATCCATTCAATCTTTCTTGTGACATGGTTGATCGAAAATAAGTTTTGATCAACTTCAAATTTGAAAAGTTTCTTTCCGCAGATACAACTGTAACTGGTATAGTTAGCAAAATTTTATAAGCTATCCACGCATTAGAAAAACCAACATTGACATTTCTTTCTTTCATAAAACTTAGCACTTCAATTTGTTAGGAAAATGTCTTGTATAGTGTAACGCCCCTGCCCCTAGATCAGACAATTTAGACAATTTATCAGACAAGTTATTTATAGTATATAGTACAACTGCCCACCACAGGCTGCCTCTCAAAAGGTGGTTAATCGAATTGGTGACTCTTGATCATAGGCATTATTATTTATTAATATTTTATTCTTAGTTTACTCCCGATATAGGATTAACTTATACACTTTTCTCCTCTTACCTAGGCGGGCCCCACTCCAAATGCCAAGTCAGCATGGACTGACGAAGTCAAAGCAGCTCACTGATGCCTTACACAACTGGCAGGCCCCCCACTAGACGTCAGCGTGACGTCATCCAGAAACCACAACACATTGTGCTATTTTTTTTCACACCGTGGGCCCCCCACCATACTACATATTTACATTCATGCCACCATCTCTTTATTATATATATATATATATATATATATATATATATATATATATATATATATATATATATATATATATTATAGAAATTACGGGGTGTTAGATACACTCTCCCCCTCAGAAATTAGCATCCTCGCTGAGCACGGAGCATGCACAATCTAGTGCAGGATCTACTTTCTAGTCGATGTGGAGCAGTCCGTGAGTTTCGCTCTCGTCTTTGGAATACTGGTGACCAATCCCACTCTGCGAATCATTCTGTGGCCCTTACGTTCATCGTCCCAGAATACTGGGGATTGTCTCACTCCGCCGATTATTCTGGAGTCCATAACTCTCGGTTCTCCCATACTCGGTGTCGAAAGTCGGCTCTGATACCATTTGTAATGCCCCTGCCCCTAGTTCAGATAATTTATACAATTTATCAGATAAATTATTTATAGTATAGTACAACTGCCCACCACAGGCTGCCTCTTAAAAGGTGGTTAACCGGATTGGTCACTCTTGATCATAGGCATTATTATTTATTAATATTTTATTCTTAGTTTACTCCCGATATGGGATTAACTTATACAATTTACTCCTCTTACCCGGGCGGGCCCCACTACAAATGCCAAGTCAGCTTGGGCTAACGAAGTCAAAGCAGCTCACTACTGCCTTACACAACTGGCAGGCCCCCCACCAGACGTCAGCGTGACGTCATCCAGAAACCACAGCACATTGTGCTGTTTTTTCTCACACCGTGCCCCCCCACCATATTACATATTTACATTCATGTCATCATCTCTTTATTATTATTATTATTATTATTATTATTATTATTATTATTATTATTATTATTATTATTATCTATATAATAAAACACAAAGAAAGCTATCAAGTGGCTCTCCTTCAATCCCCCAAAAAATCAAAGGCTCAGATCTAACTTCACAAAACATATTTTCCCCCCCAAAAGTTTCCCCCCAAAACTCAAATTCAAATCCCCACCCAAAATAAATCCTATATTTATTTAATTATTTTCTCTCTCTCTCTCTTTCTCCCTCCATCCCTCTTCTTCAAAAAAAATTAAGAAAATAAAAAATTTTAAAATTTTAAAAAAATAAAAAAAATTAAAAAACTAAAAAATAAAAAAAATTGAAAACTTTAAAAATAATTCAAAAAAATCAAAAAAATCATACAATATGTTATTTGCTCAGTGTTTGGTACTTCAATTAATTTGCTGGACCCCCAAAACTATTTTATATGATCAAATAAGGTGCACTGTTCCGAAGACATGCCATAGGCACGTGTCAACGGGCAAACCTAGTTATTATATATATATATATATATATATATATATATATATATAATTACGGGGTTTTACATATAGTCGTGGTTCATATTAGAAGAGTATACGATGAAGTACGAAGGTTGAAGGGTCGAAGAGAGTAGAAGAAAATAGCAACAGCATCAGCACTTGAAGCAGGACAGTCGACCGACCTTGGGGGCGGTCGGTCGCACCCTATACAGGATTTTCCCGAGAAAAAGGGCAGTCGACCGTACTTGTGGTGCAGTCGACCAGTCGCTGCGCTGTGTTATTTTGGGCCTTGATTTATCAGTTCATTTCTGCCTAATCTTCAACTCCAAGTCAGATCGTACGACTCATATTCAGTTACTTCTTCTACAGGATATATCGGACGACTGAGAATCAAGATTAACCTAGGGTTCTCTCTATTCTTGTTCTATATATTTTTGTAGCCTCCAATATAAGAGGCAAGTACTTCATTGATTATTTTCTCTATTGCAAAGAGAGGCTTGAGAGAGATAGTTCTAGTGAGTGAGTTTAATTCCTTGTATTGAGTGAATCAATAACTCTTGTAATATCTTCTAGTTGAATAGTATATCTCCCTATATTTTTCTATGGATTAAGCGAAAGTTAATCGAGATAAATCCTCGTTGTATTTGTATTGGATGGGTGGATCTATTTTGTAACGCCCCTGCCCAAGCTCAGACAATTTATACAATTTAGAAGACAAATTATTTATAGTATAGTACAACTGCCCACTAGAGGGTACCCCTTAAAAGGTGGTTAACCGGATTGATGACTCTTGATCATAGGCTATTATATTTATAGTTATTTATTTTTGTGTGATTTTCGATGTGGGATTAATCTCAAACTCCTCTCTCTCTTTTTATCCCGTGAGCAAGAACCCCAAGTGGCCAGGCCCCTCGTCCACGTCACCAACATCAGAGAGTAGCAGCACTTGCTGCCTTTACAATTCCAACCGGGTGGGCCCTTGCATTGTCATCATGATGTCACCTCTTCAAGAACAGCAAGTTATGCTATTTTTGCCTTCACGTGCCCCCCCCCTATATCACAATATTTACATTTATGCCATTGCCAACTTATTCTATATGTATATATATATATCTGTGTGTGTGTACTATATTTAGCTATTTTGAAATTACGGGATGTTACACACACACCTCCCCCCCTTCAGAAATCAGCGTCCTCGCTGAGCACGGGACATGCACAATCTAGTGCAGGATCTACTTTCTAGTGAATGCGGAGTAGTCCGTGAGCATCGCTCTCGTCTTTGGAATACTGGAGACCAATTGTAACAACCTGAATTTCTTAAATAATAAATATGAAGTTTCTTTTATTATTATTTTTTTCAGGTGTCTTGCATGTGTATTTTTAGCTTTAAAAAGTATTCACATTTCATAAATAAACATTTCTTAATTTTTAAATTAAAGCCTATTTTAATCTCTAGGCCTAATAATCTTATTCTAGCCCACTTGATTAAATTAATTAATTTAATTAAAGAGCTCATGTCTTTGGCCCACCTAATTAGCCCATAAGTCATTTTTAATAATTATTAATACAACTTGTAGTGTAGACTTGATCAAATAGGTAATTAATTTAACAATTTATTGTACAACTAAATTGTAGTATGCATAGTGTGACACGTGATTTGCACAAGCACGTGGAAATGCATGAAAAGGGGTGGCCGGATTGTGCATAGTGGGAAAGATGGAGAGTGTGGTGAGGTGGTTATGTGATGGTGGGTAGTTGTTCTAACTCCTATATGCATCCTAGCCTCTCATCTAAACTCATCTCAACCCTCAATTTGAGTTTGAGTAGTGTATAAATACCCCCCCCCCCCCCCCCTCCCCGTCTTCTTCATGACTTACACTAGAAAATTTACAAGAGAAAAGAAAATAAAAAAAAACGAATTGTGAGGAAAAGATTGAGAGTTGTGTGAAAAAAAGATTGAGTTGTGTGTTTGTGTGCTCTTGCAACCATTGGAGGCCGACCTAGCATATCAAGGAGGGAGAGGAGCTCGGGTTCACACTAGCAAGGAGGAGAGGGCTAAAATTTGGTGGCACAAACTAGGAGGAGAAGGGAACCATTCGTGCGTTCAAGGAGTTTTTAGGGGTTTTTCCATTTGTTTCATCAAGAGGTGGGCAATTTCTTAAACTTCTAATTTAGATACCATGCTAGGATTTAGAATTGTGAATATGTTAGAAATAAGTAGGAAAGATTGATCTATACTTGTTTGAAGAAACTAGTAAGTTTAACTACATGAAAAGATAGTAAAATGAATTGAATTGTGTTAATTTAGAGTTGTTATGATGCTTGGTTAATATATTTGCATGCTAGAATTGATGAATTATGATTTTATGAAAAACTTGCTTATGAATGAATTGTAGAATGCAATATGTGAAAAATTGTGCCTATAAATAATTTATAGAATGCAAACTAGTAAACCATGGATTATGAAATAAATTGATTTGTGGTAGAAAGCGTGTTTTTAATTGCCATATGTGAGTAATATTGTAGTCACTAGATTATCATCCATGTTGCTCCTCGAAACATAAGAGAAAGATTAGTTTTGTAAGAATAAGACTAATTTAAGAGTTTGATCTTTGTTAAAGAATAAAGAGAGTTGTATGAACTCATTATGAATGAAAGAGGGAATATGGTGATAAAAGATTATTCTAAAGAGGAAAAAATTCCTATGCCGAAAATGTATTCATGAGCCACCTTTTTCAAATGAACTAAAGAAAAATAGTCTACTATGTGTAAAAATGAGATTTTTTGACAATCTAAGTATAAGTTACTGTTTTACAAAAAATAATAATCTGGAAAAGATCTAAATTTTAAAAGTGCAAATAAATTGAGAAAAATCGAGTTTACTAAGAGAAGAACTAGAGACAATACAGTCTAATACAAAATTATTTTATTCCGAACGTATACCGGTTAGACACTAAGACCTACTGATCTTCGGGTGCATTACTGTTCACGAGCGGAGCTATTGGTCTGGATTCGAGTCTTGTAAGAGACTCTGTTTTTCTGAAAATCTAATTTTTACTCAAAACCGAAAGCCAAAAATTAAATATATATTAAGTTATCTATAGGACAGTTAGACACTCTGGCCTTACTGGTCGGCGGGTGCGATTTAGGGTTGTCACTATTCATTGGCAGGGGGTTTGACCTAGGTTCAAATCCGGCTTTAGCCACTGTTTTTGTATTTTTGATTTCTTTTATTATTTTGATTCTTTTGAGTATTTTAAGCATATAAAAATTGAGAAAAAAATATTAGAATTTTTCTAAAAATACCTAGACTTCATGAAAATTATTTCCACAATATTTGACTTATTAAAATGGGAATTAGAAGCATTTTCGAGAAGAAGAAATCAAATAAGTTTTTTTAGAATATAATTTTGATTAATTAAATAAACAAATATTTTTCTTTTTGAAAGAATTCTTGGTGTAGAGATCTAAAATGAGATTTTGATATGGAAAAATTGAGTAAGACTAAATATGAGATTGTTTAAATTGTGCATGGAAAATGAAATAAAACATGATGAAATATGGAATTTGTGAATATGAACTCTCATTTTGATGAACATGAAACGAGTTTGACACTAAAGTTTAGCTAAGTCTCTACATCGGCATTAAGAAAATTTTGAAAGAGAAATGTGATGATAAAAGACCAAGATTGGGACATGGTAAATGATTGATGTTTAAGACCGATGTAGACGTAACACTAATTCTAGAATATTAATTTTATTCATGATTCAATTATCTAAGAATTAGACTCATAGTGGAGATGTGATGAAAGTAAGAGAAAAACATAAGTATGAGGGCCTCGGATTTACGGTGTGAGAGTGTTCACCGGCTGTCTACATGATGCATCATGTCATGACGTGAATACATCTCCATTATCGGGACCGTGGCGATGCTTGTGAGATGTTTGGTGACTACGTAGTGCCATAGTCCCATGATGGAGGCGAATTATCCATAGGCTTATATGATGTATTATGTCATGACATGGGATTCCTTTCCAGACTGTCTAGACATGGGCTCGTTGTAACGCCCGGAAGTCCACCGCTGACTATCCTCATAGTCCCGGAAGTAAATATAAAAGCCCGTCTCCCACAGAGCAACCACAGTTCGCTGACTGGATCTATAGCCACGGAGATTCACCGCCGACTATATAGAAGTAACCCACTTATGTTTGCCCAGGTTTACTACATCTTCACTTATGTGCCTAATTATTTAGTTCAAGACATGAATAAATTCCAATCTTAGAATTAGTTTTACCTCCTACCGGACTTAATCAACATTTACTAAGATAGCTCTATGGTCATATCTCAAAATATATCTCAACTCTTTTCAATTTAATAGTGCCGGTACCCGAGGTCTTACTAACTTTAAATTACAACTTTTCCATGCACAAGAATCAATGGGTACACGTACCCTTCAATAAACATGCCTTAAACATAGATAATTTTCATTTTCAACTCATTCACAAATGATCAAAATCTTGTCACTATTTAGGATCTATTTATTCATTCATAATCTTTATAAGCAATTAAATTCTTTCAAGAACACAACTTTAGCATATGAAATGTTACAACAAATTCAAACTCTAACAATTCTTTTCGTGAACACCTTTTTATCACTTGAAATATTATTAATAATTTAAGTTCATACATTGTATCTCAACAATTCTTAAACTAAGTAAGAGTATAATTTTTTCAAAAGAATTCACTTCACACAAATACATTCTTCTTCAAAAATATAAATTTCATACTCTTTACTAATTAAAGTTACAATTCACTTTCTATTTCAATTCCACTTTAAATTTCTAAAAAAATGCTTGAAAAGTTTTGAAACTATTTTTACTAGATTCCATATCAAATTATAAGAGTATTAGAATTTTCTTTCAAATTTAACTGCATTAGAAATCTCTTTAAAACATTTAAAGCACAAAAAAAGAATAAGTTGCGGCCACTAGGTTTCGAACCCAAGCCCAAACCCAGTCACCACTTAAGTCCCGCTCCACTAACCACTAAGTGCAAATGGACTTGGTGTTCTAATTCCACACCGAAATCCCTAAGTACACTGTCTCGGGTTCGGGTTTAATTTAAAAGAATTAAAAATAAATGTAACTATCAAGTTTCGAACCCAAGATCTCTCACAAACAGTGCTCTGTGTTGCACTAGCTAACCAGTAAGTCCAATTATGATTTCTGATATCAAAATATACTATAATGCTTTTGTTCAACTTTTCTGTCATTTTATTATTTTCATAAAAACTCTCTTTTTCATTCAATCTAATCTTTCATTAGGTTATAATTAGTTCATCTAAACTAAACTTTCTTTTAAAAGTAACCCATGAATAAAAAAATCAATATTTTGACAATATATCTAAATTTCAAATTCATCTCCTCTTTTATGAATAAGCAATTTATTTCTTCATTTTAGTCAACTAGAAATTTTCAGCAACCAAATGAAATTATGAGCACCAAAGTACAATTTTTACAAAAATTCATTTGCTTATCAAAAAGGAAAACTCAACAATCATTCACATAATCAAAAATCTCTACATTTAAGTATACTAGTTTATGACAACTAATCAATTATTTCTTTCTCATTTGCAAACAACATGGTGATAATTTGTGTATTAATCATAGCAAAATTCTCCACATTTCTTGACACAAATAAAAGCATGTATTTGATCTACATAATCTCATCAAAATTTCTATACTACTCATTTATTAATACTAGCATGCATAGTTCTAAAATTAGAAAGTATGAGAACACCCACCTTTAAGAAGAGAGAAGACCACAAATGAAAAGAGATTTCTTCTAGATCCTAGCTCCACTAGCACTTCCTTCTTTCCTAGCAAGAACTTCTCCAAACAAGAACTCCTCCAAATAAGAACACTCTACTCTCTTTCTTTTTTTTCTTTCTCTTATTTTGATTTTGTTTTTGGTGTGAAAAGAGAAGGAGAAGGTGTGAAAAGAGAAGGAGAAATGGGGTGCTATTTATAAGAAAATGGGAGGGTCTAATTTGCAAAATTCTCAACCTAATAAATTTCTCTTTTTAATTCTTCCAACCCTTCATAATCCTAACTCCTATAAATCCCAACTCTTCATGTTTCCACCTCTTCAAAAACCTAACCCCCATATTTTCATGACAAAACAAGCCAACTCCCACCCCTTTATCTTACACGTGCACGTGTTGTGCACCAGTGCACACACATATACAGAATAAATACAACTCCTATAGTTTAAAAATGTATAATAAAAGTTGTAACATGTCATGTAGTTGTCCATGCACAACTTAAAAATATGATTTTATTAATGGTCTCGTCCCATAGGCTTTTATTTTAATTAACTAATTTAATTATTCTAGTGGGCTCTCCTTTTAATTAATCTAATGGGCTAGAATCTAACTTTTAGGTCCATGGGTTTAAGGAAAGGCTAATAAAAATAAAAGACTCATGCATGCTAAAATAATAAATGAGAGTAAGAAAATGAAGATGAAGAATTAGCACGTGCATCATACGTGCAAAAATCGAAAAAAGTGTTCTAATAAAAATAGGGGGAAATAAATTTTCATATTATAAAACGAGTTCGAACACGTAAAATAAATAGTCAATATACATAGAAATATCACACTTAGTGATGGAAAAATACGCAATTGATATGTGCATCGAAAACACATAAAAAGCATGTAAAAATACAGGGATTGAAATATTATTTTTTTTTAATGGGTAAAAGGTAGGATTGCCCTACCTCACAATATATATATATATATATATAAGAGTAGTTTAAAAAACACTATTACAGAAAGTAATATAAGTAGGGGTTTAAACACGAGTCATTTGATGGGTCCAGGTTTGAAATAGCATGCATTTGTGTTGTAGAGAGGGCATTGGACTATTGTTGTACTCCTCTACTAGCCACAACCACATGATCTCATCCCCCTTCCCCATCAAGTAATGGAACTCGTTTGACAAAACACCCCTATCAGATATCCCAAAAAATACTTAAAAGTTACATCAGTAAAGTCTCAAAATAAGTTTCCAAAAAACAGAAGAAACATCAGCAATTTAGGAGAGCGCTTCGCTGCAAGGTGCTAGGCCGAGCAACTCCCCTCGTCACTGTCCAATTGATCAATCCTTATGAGTGCTTGCTTTAACAATGCATCTTGCACACCTTCCATTTCCATTTCTTGCATCAGCTTCGCCTTCTTTTTGCCGCTGTCCATCCCATCTATCCAAGAGCGAAAGTGAAAAATTGCATTAGTAATAATTCCCTTTGCTTGCACATCTTTAGAAGAAAAAGTGCGATGATTTCTAGCTAGCCACAAACTCCAACATATTGAGACAGTCAAGAGGTGCCAAGTGTATCTGTGATTGTGATTGTGATTTCCAAAGCACGAGGTCGTGAAGCACTCGTGTAAGTGATGGGGCATGCTATGAATATTGAACAGTGCGGTGAAGTGTTTCCAAGTTGCAACAGCAACTGGGCATTCAAAAAAATGTGGAAGGTCGATTCAACAAGACATGCACAAGCTGTGCATTTAGTGTCGCCCGACCATCCTTTGGAGAGGAGAAATTCTTTTGAGTTGAGCTTGTTCCAACTGAGCATCCAGATGAACACTTTGCATTTGAGCGGGGCAGACGATGACCAAGTAGCAGTGTAGTAAGGGGATCGGAGTCCAGCCATGATGAAGAAATATAAGCAGACTTGACAGTGAAAGAAGAGGATGCAGTCAGGCGCCAGGACGGTTGGTCATCAGAGGTTGAGGGTTGGAAGTGTACAAGCAGCTCAAGCAGACGCGACTTTTCCTCCCTCATGGTCTCCGTGAGAACACAATTCAGCCTAGGCTGCCAGGTCCAAGAGCCATCAGACCAAGATCCTTGAGAGATAATGTCTGCTTCAGTATTCCATGCTGCTGCAGCCAGATTTGGATATAGGGAAGAGATGCTGTCTCCATTAATCCATTTGGACGACCAAAATTAATAAGGTTACCCCTACCAAGGCTCCATTGGATGTTTACAAGGAATTGGTCTTTAAGCGGATAGATACCTTTCCAGAAACAAGAAGCAGTAGAAGGGCATACAAGTTGGTTAGAATTGCTCCGTTGATACAGGCTTCTTAAGGTTCGGCTAGGCAGAGAATCTTATGCAATCAACTTCCACCACCACTTCATCAGAAGAGCTTCATTGAACACCCTTAGATCAAGAATCCCTAGGCCACCCTGGTCTTTCAGCTGGCAAATTTTTGTCCACTGTACACTTGCAATACCTCGGATATCGTTATTTGCACCACACCAGAAGAATCTACTACGCAGTTGATCGATTTTCCTGATTACCCAAAGGGGTAACCTAAAGAAAGAAGTGTAGTAGACCGACAGAGCACTAAGCACAGAGTTTATAAGAACAAGTCTGCCGCTTCTTGATAACATTTTCCCTTTCCACACAGAGAGTCTCCGCTCAATTTTAAGGAGCAGCGGTTGCCAGTATTGTTTGCTGAGTTTACCTGAAGCAAGTGGCATACCAAGATATTTTAGACGCAACCTCTCCTCTTTGCATCCCAGGATAGTTGAGAAAGCTTTGAGTTTCATTTTTGACTTTCCAAAATACACTAAGGATGATTTGTCGAAGTTGATAGCAAGGCCAGAGATGTTCGCAAATAGTTGCAGTGCTACCTTAAGATTGATGACCTCTTCTTCATCCCCCTTGCAAAAAAGCAGTGTGTCATCTGCAAACTGTAGAACTAACAAATCCGCAATTGAGCCTCTGATAGGCAGCGGAGAGAACACTTCATTTCGGAGGCCATGTTGGAGCATCTGAGCTAGGACATCTACTACCAGGATGAACAACATTGGTGAGAGTGGATCTCCCTGTTTCAAACCTCTTTTCGAGTTAATTTGACGACCCCCTTCACCATTTATAAGGATGGAAGACTTAGCTGTCCGCATGATCATATGGATCCATCTGCACCAAGACTGGCCAAATCCTCTAGCAAGTAAGAGCTGGTCTAAGAAATCCCAATTTACCATGTCAAATGCCTTAGCAAAATCAATTTTGAAAAGTAGGGTGTCGGAATGTCTCCTGCTGCACAAGTTAATTGCTTCATGGGCAACAACAAAACAATCTACCGTGGATTTACCTTTTAAGAAAGCACTCTGGGAGGATGAAACGAGGGAGTGAAGTATCGGAGCTAGTCTATTTTCCAGCAATTCGGTGAAGATTTTAAAAGAGCAGTTGAGCAAGCTGATCGGTCTGAAGTCAGAAACAGAGTTTGCTCCCTCACACTTAGGAATGAGCATGATGTTGCAGTAGTTTAGCCTGTATAAGTCGCCTTCACCTTTCTGAATCGTGAGGAGCATGTTGAGGAGATCCTCTTTGATAGTGTCCCAGAAGTTGTGGTAGAAGCTCATTGAAAAACCATCAGGTCTAGGAGCTTTGTCACTGCTCATACCAAATACCGCTGTCTTGATCTCTTCCATGGTGAATGGTGCCTCCAAATGATCAAGGCTATGATCCCTATGGGGATAGAGCGAGTTCCAGTCTATTTGGAAATCAGATATGGCAGTTGTACCACAAATCGATTGGAAATGCTTTTCGAAGGCTCCTCTAATTTGAAGGGGGTAGTTTCAAGTACTCCATCAATAATCAGACTGTGGATAAAATTCCTGCGCCTTCTCCCGTTTGCAATGCAGTGGAAGAAACGAGTGTTTGCATCCCCCTCTTTAATCCATTGCACTCTCGATCTCTGTCTCCAGTAGACTGCTTCTGTTCTGATAAGATTTTGGAGCTCTGTTTGGACTGTCTTCATGGGCTCAACAGCGCTTGTTGACTGCTCTGCTTCAATTTCCAGCTTCAGAAGCTGTTCTTGCAATTTCTTCTTCGTCTGCGCAATATGCCCAAAGCTTTCATTTCTCCATCTCCTGATCCTTCTCTTAAGGAGTGTAAGTTTTGTTGCAAAGACATCAACCGGATTCCCTTCACATCGGAAAGTAGTCCACCACTCTTTAACAGTAGGGACATGGTGCAACCCTGCTTTTTCAAATTTAAAATAGTGCACCGTTTTTGCGATTACTTGGTCATCGAGGACAATGGGGCAGTGATCTGAAGAGATTCTTGGCAGCGAGTATTGGATACAGTTGGGCAATAGAGTTTCCCTAGCCACAGAGCTAAGGACTCCGTCTAATCTGGCCATCGTCGGAAAGCTTCTTAGGTTCGTCCAGGTAAATTTCCTCCCTGATAGAGGTAGATCAATCAACTCCAAGTCCTGAATAAAATTGCGAAAAGTTTGCATGTCTCTGCTTGAGCCTCTTCCCTTAGATCTTTCCGCATCAGACATAGTTACATTAAAATCACCACATAAAACCCAGGCATCATTTAGGAGTCTCCGTCTTTGTTGAATCTCATAAAAACATAACTCCCTATCGTCAAGCTCAAAAGGTGCATAGACTGTGGTAAGTGACCATTCTTTGGCTGATGCTCTGCATTTGAAGGATGCAGATGCAGAGAAAATATCCACCGCTGAGTACGTGCAATCAAGGATCTGATCATTCCACCCCAAAAGAATACCTCCACAGCTACCAATAGAGTCTAGCGGGACCCATTTGGTAGTAATCCCTCCTCCAATTGACGATAGCTTTTGTGGTCCCGAATTTCTAAGCTTGGTCTCTTGAAAGCAAATTACAGAAGGTGCACAACTCCGAATACCTTCTTTGATCATCGAGCATTTGTCAGGGTTGCCCAACCCTCTAACATTCCAGCTTGTAATCCTCATTGAAAAAACAAAGCACACAAAGAACACGCACAACAAACAGCAAAAGCAAAAAAACAAGACTGCTAAGCAGAAAGCTGTTGTTGATCTGATTGATCAACTACAGCTTTCTGGCGGCCCCTGAACTTTGAAATTGAGTGTGGCCCCAGAGCCGCCACTCCAATGGATGTCGCTACATCGACTATATCCTCATTCGACAGTAAATCAAAAGGATTTAGATGTGCATTTGAAACGGAGACACTCGAGGAGGATGTACCTGTGGTCTTTTTCTTAATAGTTGTTGACAGGTGCTTCATAAATGGTCTAGTGCTCTTGAGCTTGCCAGTGGATCGTGAATGCTTCACTTTCTTGGATGGGCCATCCTGAAATCCTGGGGGAATGGCAGCAGATGAGCTAGCGGCTCTAGAAACAGTTTTCTTCAGCAGAGAGCGTGTGTGGAAACTACCACTTTTACTGACTCCTTCCTTGAAAGCCAACTTGTCTTCGTCACAGAGTTTACTTGCTTCTTCTCTCATTGATTCACGGAGCGCCCCTTCGACAGCAGGCTTAATCTTATCAAATAGGGATAGCAATAGTGTGATGAGCTTCCCTTCCCACATCATTTCGCGAACCTCTGCTTGAGGACTACCTCCAGAGGATTCATCAGGAATTTGCGGAGCCAACTCATCACCTTGTGGGGACCCCTCCTTGTTACTATCAGCTGACTCCAAAGAGTTTGCAGAGATTGGTGCCATCATTTCGGGATTTTTTAGAGACGAATGATCCTCCACAGATTTGGGTAACAGGGGCGGAAATGGAGCTATCTCAACAGCTGGTGCTAACCCCATTAATTTAGGGGGATTTGAAAAAGTTTCCACATCAGCATTTGCATGCATGGATCGCGGGGCCGTTGGACCCCCATCCCCCAAATCTCGGGGATTTGAAATTTCAATGTCAGCTGTGGCCGTCGCCGGTTTCCGGCGCTACGCCGTTCCCTCGATCTTGTCCTCAGTATGCCCTATGGGTCGCCAAAAGCTAGCGCTTCCCTGCTCCTCCGAAGCCCCAGTAGTAAACAATTGGACCTTCTCAGACTGGACATCTTCAACCGGGATGGGGTTACCGAGTAGGAGGACCGGAACATCATGGATATGGTTCTGCAGATCCCAAGGTGTTGTATACCTGATGGTGATGGACTTAGGCACCAGAGTAAGATCTTCTACCTCAATAAGGACCAGTGCTTGGTCCCTGGTATCGGCATGCAACATTTCCCGACTGAGCGTAATAAGTTTTCCAAAGTGCTTAACCAGGCTCTCAATCGACTCCCTGTTCCAAAAGTGGAAGGGGAGGAGTGGCAGGTTAATCCAAATGAAACAGGGTTTCGGCTTCAACCTCGCACCGAAATCCACTGACCACGGTGAGAAAGTCGCATTGAAACCTGAGAACTTAAAAACACCCTCGGCTATCGCCGCTTCTGCCTCGGTCGTTGTCGGGAATTGGACGTGATAGACTCCATCACTAACTCGCTTAAGCTCCCACCATTTGCTTTTTCTTCCCCACGAAAAGTTGAAAGCACATTCAAGGTCATTTGTCAGTGGGATCTGCTTTGGGTTAATGAGGTGGAGAAAAGCGCTTTGTAATACCCTGATTTTTCAAATACATGAAAGATTATTTATTTTTACATATGGTATGCTTGTGTAGCATGTTGACTATTATTTCTCAACATGATGAATAAAGTCTATTGTTTTCTATAAAACATTTTCTTAAAGCCCAATGTTAATTTACTTATCTTCTTTTAAAAATATTTATTTTGGCCCAATTAATTTTAGCCCACGAATTCAAACCTCTTGTATTATTTTCTACAACTTGCAATATGTAGCACCTTTTCTTCTATTTTCCGGGTATTTTATATTAGTGGTGCGGTTTGTGTGTGCACGTGCACTCAACGTACATGTGCACAAGCACACTAGCTTGTGGCCGGATGTGAGTAGGATAGTGGGGTAGTAGATCATGGGTGGTTATTTGTGAAGTGTGGGTAGTTTCTCAACCCCTAATGCATCCCAACCCTTGATCTTATAACTCCCCAATAAATCCTAGCCTTCTATTCTACTTATTTCCTAGTATAAATACCCCTCCCATTTCCCTATCTCTCTTACACTAAGATTGTTCTTATTAAGAGAGAGGTATTGTGAGAGTTGTGTGTGGGAGCTTTTTGTGAAGACCGAGGAGTACATCTGAAGGTTCGGTGTGGAGCAAAGGAGCAAGGTGCAAGGAGCAAGGAGGCATTCACTATATTGAGGAGCTTTTGCGGGATTTCGATTATTTCTTCATATAAGGTGGGTGTTTCTCAGGACTTCTAATGTAGGAATTATACCATGATTATTATGATTGCTACCATGTTATTAAAAGTAAATTGAATGTATTGGAAATTGCTTGAACATGCTGTTGATAATAAGAACGAAAGTGTTGGTACAGTCGACTGTCGCATGAACCAGTCGACTGGTACGAGACAATTATTTTTCATGATGCGAGAATAAACATATGTGCAAATAGACGTAATCGTGTGATCATTAATTTTTACATTTTTTCCTATGACACATATGATGGAGGGAAGGTAAATGAATAAAAAAAACTAGCGATGATTGACAAAACTGAGAACTGTCGGTGCAGTCGACTGGCAAGGTGTTCAGCCGACTAGTGCCTTGACTTAAGCATGACTATTTGGAAATTCCATGAAATAAGATATTCCATTATGTTTGACCTAGTATAATGACTTGAGATTTATATCTTCATTTTCGTAAGAAAGTTATGAATAATGTGAGTGCATGTTTAAAGTGTTTTCCTTAAAGAAAAGAACATATTAGTAAATTGAAATTCCATGCTACCATGTTACTGAACCAGTAAGAAGTGTGGTGTCTATAAAAATATGAATGTATGTATGCTGTGATGAAAGTGCATATGAGAATGGTTGGAAACATAACCTCTTTTTTATTACATTAAGAAACTGACCAGTCGACTTAGTGCGTGTAGCCAGTCGACTGAGCTGAACATGGAAATGTACTATTAAAGAATCCCAGAACAGACGACTGATAGATGAACAGTCAACTGTTATGTGGATGACACTGTGAACATGAAATGTTGCGGGACAGCCGACTGACTGGGTGCAGCAGTCGACTATCCCGAGTAATTATGATGAACCTATATTGACTGTATGAGTCGACTGGTGTCCTTCCAAGTCGACTGTACAGAGTGAACTTTGGTGTGTATGAGTTTTCATTTTATTTATGGTTGTTGGAAGTTGTGAACTTTATGATCGAATTCTTTGAACTCTTTTTATGACTGTGTGGATTTATGTAAAAATGAATCATAAATGGGAATTGAGAATAGAATGAATATTAAAGGCTAAAATCATGATGAGAAAGTCTGTGAGACTCTAAATGAATGATGAGCTGAAAGTGCTCGATTGGAAGTTGTGAATTGTAAATTGAAACCAAGAGTAGCTAAGTCTCCCCCGGCAGTGAAATGAATGAAATGAAATGGGAATTGAAAGACCAAGGTTGGTCATGTATCGAAATGAAATGATAAGTCCGGTTTAGTGGAGAGGCTAACTCTAGAGCTTTGATTTGTATTCATGATTCTAATATTTAGTACATAGTGAAGAGGTGATGAAAGTGAGAGAAAAACATAAGTATAAGAACTAGGATTTACGGTGCGGATGTGTGAGCCGCAGAATGCATGCTTGATGAGTCAAGACATGGCGCGGACACAACTCAAAATGATCGGACCTTAGTCACGCTCATGGGATGTTTTGGTGACTGCAAGAGGATTGTGTTCAGGGAGGAGGCTGAATTGCCGCAGAATGCATGCTTGATGAGTCAAGACATGGCGCGGAATTCTACTCCAGGGGCCAGGATACATGCTTGTACTCATAGAATCATCTAAGATACTCACCGTAATTACAGAAGTAGAGTAAGTCATGGCGAGGGATTGAACCCTACAGAAATGAAGAACGGTTAAGAGGCTTGCCCTCGGACCTATGTAGTATGGGATGCATAGAATCCGAATAAGTGTGCATTAGTGTCATGTAAATTAAATAATTGCATTAAGGATTAAGTGCACAATCACGACACGACATCTTTAAGAGTTCCCTTTGACTTATATGCTTATATTGAACAAGTTTGTGATTGTTAAGAAATGAGATTCGTTATACTGTTTCTGGCATAGAGAGGATGGCCATGTATAACTATCGTCAGTTGAATAAGCTGACGTACCCACAGTTTGTATGCAGGTAATTGCATGAGTAAAGAGGAATGGATGCATAAAGATTGTACCATGTTGTTGTACATTTATTTAATTGTTGTATTTTACTTCCGCTGTGCAAAGGAAAAATGTAATATTGATGTAACTCTGATGTATCAAGAAAAATTTGAATTTCCTTGTAAAATTGTACTAAAGAAAGTGAAAAGATCCTGTAGAACATCTCGAATTCAGTGATTTGGGATTCGGGGCGTTACAGAGTGGTATCAGAGCCACGCTTTCTACGCTTTCACACTTGTACAAATTTATAAGGAACGACACCCTAGATGTGGACATTAGAGTGTGTGTTTGAGTCTAGAAATTTAAATGTAAGTGACTTACATTTGTGTTGCTCTATGATTTATGCTTCTTCCTCTCTATTTCTAAGATGGCTGATCACTTCGACCCTGCTAGAGGCGACGACTGGCATATTATTGAGGAAGAGTACCATCCTGAACAGGCTGATTCTGAGGACGAGTATCACCCTGGACAAGCAGATTCTGATGATGAGGAGTGGCCTGAATCTCGAGAGATTACCCCACCTCCAGACTCATCTGATGATTCTTCTTCCGATGAAGAAGAGGGACCAGCTCTGAGTGGCACTGTGGCTTCTCTTCAGAGGCAAGTGGAGACCTTGAAGGAGAGAGTTGGAGTTTTGGAAGCTCAGCTGGCGAAGCGAAAGGACGATTTCTCTGTTCTCAGTCACCGGGTGTGGGAACTTGAGAAGAGGAAGAACCTGACGGATGTGCTGAAGGATGAAGTGGATGAACTGCGGGAAGAACTTCGAGCAGCGAAGAGGACCCGTAGGAGTTAGATTGTTGTAGCTTCCTTTTTTTTTCCCTTCATTTCTGATGTCAAGAATGTTTTTAATTCGAATGTATAAACTTTAGAATTCAATGAAATGCAAGTTGGTTTAAATTCTTGTCTTATACTTCGAATTTAATGGATCTTTTGCATCAGAATATGTCGAGAAGAGGAGCTAGGAATGGTGAGGGGTTGGATCTGGAGATTGAACTTGCAAGGGTCTACCAGACGCTGAATGCAGTGGCTATGAACCAAGAAAGGGGGCCGGTGAATCCAGTGCCCGAGGCGATTAAGCTAGTGGAATCGTTCAAGAGAATGAAACCACCAGTATTCGAGGAAAAGTCAGACCCAGATGCGGCTGACAACTGGATCCGTCAAGTGGAAACGATCTTTGAGGTATTGGAGACCCCTGAGGGTAGCAAGGTCAAGTTGGCGACTTTGCAGTTGGAGAAGGATGCGGCAGTCTGGTAGCAATCCATGAAGAGGACCATGGGAGGTATAGTGCTTGGACGGGAGGAATTTCTGGAAGAATTCCGCAGCCACTATTTCCCCTCTGACGTCCAGGAGAAGAAGGCGATGGAGTTCCTATCGCTACAGCAAGGTAGCATGTCCGTGAGGGAGTATGAGACTAAGTTTACTCAGCTCTCTAGGTATGCGCCTGAACTGGTAGTGGATGAGACGAAGAAGGCTCGCAAGTTCGAGCATGGACTGAGGCCAAGCTTGAGATCCCGGATGATACCTCTTGGTATCAGGCGATTTGACAAGCTGGTGAAGAGGGCGGCAGCGACGGAGGCGGATATGGAGCAGTTCCATGTTGCTCAGCACCAGAGGAACAACTGGCAGTCCGGGAAGAGGCCTGCACAATCGGGGAGTTTCAAGGGGCAACCATCTGCACAGAGGTTCAAACGACAGGGGCGAACGCTGTCAGTGTAGCTGGAGGACCTGGGAACAATGTGGGGAGACCTTCTGCAGTCACCTATTATAACTGTGGGGAAGTGGGACATTACCAATATCGATGTCTCAAACCACGGGCTGGCAATCACAATGTGCCAATACAGCAAACTGGGAAGAGGCCGTACCAGTCAGGGCGAGTATTTGCTTTGACGGAAGCTGATGCTGAGGAAGCGGATCAGGTCATCTCTGGTATGAGGGCTGATGTTTAGTGTGGTTTTGTCATTTCTTCTTCCCGTTTATATTGTGAAACTGTTATGTAATGGTGTGTATTATGTAACAGGAGAACTCTATCTTAATGGAATGAAAGCTGTTGTATTGTTCGATACTGGATCCTCTCATACTTTTGTGTCTCCTAAGTTTTCTAAAGTGTTGGGAGTTGAACCGAAGATTTTTCCAGGCAAGATCTTAGCAGTAGCTACTCCATCAGGGGAAACTCTAACCACTGATCGGTATTATGCTGATTGCGAGATTGTGATTGGAGATCGAATCTTTGGCATTGATCTGATCGAGCTGACTATCTTGGGAGTCGATGTTATCATTGGCATTGATTGGATGTCGGTGTACAGTGCAAGCATCGAGTGTAAGACCAAGACCGTAACAGTGAAGGCTCCAGGTGGACCTGAAGTCACTTTCCAAGGGAAGAAGAAGTGTTCTAAGCTGGTGGCAACTATCCGCAAGGAAGAGACTCCTGTGGAAGTGCAAGGGATTCCTGTGGTTCGGGACTATCCGACTGTGTTCTTGGAAGATTTTCCTGGATTACCTCCACATCATGATGTAGAGTTCAACATCACTGTTCAACCGGGAAGTGCACCCATTTCGAAGGCACCGTATAGGATGGCTCCAGTGGAACAGGATGAGGTGAAACGGCAGATTGAGGAACTATTGGAGAAAGGCTTTATTCAACCTAGTGCGTCACCTTGGGGAGCACCAGTGCTCTTGGTAATGAAGAAGGATGGATCGATGAGGATGTGTATCGATTACCGGGAGCCGAATAAAGTCACTGTTCAGAATAAGTATCCGATTCCTCGAATTGATGACTTGTTCGATCGTCTACAAGGAGCAGCTGTTTTCTCCAAAATAGATCTTCGATCAGGATATCACCAAGTGCGAGTGAAAGCTGAAGATGTGCACAAAACTGCATTTAGAACTCGGCATGGGCATTACGAATTCTTAGTTATGCCATTCGGAGTGACGAATGCACCCGCAATCTTCATGGATCTGATGAACAGAGTTCTGAGGCCGTTTATTGATTCTTTCGTCGTGGTGTTTATCGACGATATTCTCGTGTACTCCAAGTCTGAGGAGGAGCACACTGAGCATCTGGCAGCAGTTTTGCAGAAGTTGGAAGAGCAGAAGTTGTATGCCAAGTTATCCAAGTGTGATTTCTGGAAATCTGAAGTGGCATTCCTAGGTCACATCCTTTCTAAGGAGGGAGTGACAACTGACCCTCAGAAGATAGAGGTAGTGAGAGATTGGGCTAGGCCTACTACAGTGAAGGAAGTCAGAAGTTTCCTTGGGATGACTGGATATTACAGGAGATTCATTCAAGGTTATGCTCAGATAGCTGTACCGCTTACTGGACTAACCAAGAAGAATGTGAGCTTCAAGTGGGCCGAGCAATGTGAGGCGAGCTTTCAGGAGTTGAAAGATAGGCTGACTACTGCACCTATCCTGGCTTTGCCTAGAGCAGGTGTTGAGTATGATGTCGATGCTTCACATCGTGGGCTTGGTTGTGTCTTAATGCAAGAGGGAAGAGTAATCGCTTATGGGTCTAGGCAACTACGACCACATGAGAAGAATTACCCGACTCATGATCTGGAGTTGGCGGCGATTATCTTTGCCCTGAAGCAATGGAGGCACTATGTGTACGGTGAGAAGTTGAACATGTACACGGACCACAAGAGCTTGAAGTATATATATCAGCAAAGGGATCTCAATCTGAGGCAGCGGAGATGGTTGGAAGTGCTCGAGGATATGCGACCTGAGATCAAGTATCATCCTGGTAAGGCTAATGTTGTTGCTGATGCACTTAGTCGCAAGAGCAGTTTGGCCAGTCTGATTACAACTCAGAGGCATTTGATCGAGGAGTTGGATCGAGCAGGTATTGAGGTTGTCTTGCAAGGATTGGGAGCGTCTTTGTCTCAGTTGAAGCTTCAGCCTACTCTGAATGCAAAGATCATTGTAAGTCAGGAAGTTGATGCTGATATTTTGGAGATGAAGGAGCAGGTTGGTGCTGGCAGGTTGGCCGGATTTCAAACCAGGGATGGAGTGCTGTGGTTCGGAGATAGGCTGTGTGTTCCAAATCAGGCGGACCTGAAAGAAAGTATTCTTCAGGAGGCGCATGCTACTCTTTTGTCGGTACATCCTGGGAGTACTAAGATGTACAAAGACATCAAACAGCATTTCTGGTGGTCAGGTTTGAAGCGGAATGTGGCTGAATTTGTTGCGAAGTGTGAGGTTTGTCAGCAAGTCAAAGCCGAAAATCAGAGACCCGGAGGTCTATTACAGCCGTTACCTATTCCAGAGTGGAAGTGGGATAACATCAGTATGGATTTCATCACGGGATTGCCTAAGAGTTTTAAAGGCAATGATGCGATTTGGGTTATAGTCGATCGACTTACCAAGTCCGCTCACTTTTTGGCAATGAAACTCACTGCTTCGATGGACAAGTTGGCTGAGTTGTATGTTGGTGAGATTGTCCGACTTCATGGCGTTCCGTCAACTATTGTGTCTGATCGTGATGCGCGGTTTACTTCGCATTTCTGAAGGAGTCTTCAGGCAGCTTTGGGTACCAAGACAGATTTCAGCACTGCTTTTCATCCGCAAACCGACGGGCAGACCGAGAGAGTCAACCGTATTCTTGAGGATATGCTTCGGTGTTGTATACTAGACTTTGGAGGCAGTTGGAAAAGGCATTTACCTTTGGTAGAGTTTGCCTACAACAACAGTTTTCAAGCTAGCATTGGGATGGCGCCATACGAAGCTTTGTATGGCAGGAAGTGCAGAACACCTGTTTGTTGGTATGAAGTTGGGGAGCGGCAGTTGTTTGGTCCTGAGCTTGTGCAACTAACTTCTGAGAAGATTGATCTGATCAGGAAAAGGTTGGTGGAAGCTCAGAGCAGGTAGAAAAGCTATGCAGACAACCGGAGAAGGGACCTTGAGTTTGAGGTTGGTGACTTCGTCTTCCTGAAGGTATCACCCAGTAAAGGTGTGGTTCGTTTTGGCAAAGGCGGGAAGTTAGCCCCGAGGTTTATAGGCCCGTATAAGATATTGAAAAGGATCGGGAAAACTGCTTACCGGCTTGAATTACCGGAAGAGTTGTCTCAGGTTGCACAATGTCTTCCATGTGTCTATGCTGCGAGGTTATATTCCAGATCCGAGTCATCATTTGCCAGAAGTACCGGAAGGTTTGCAGTTAGACCTGAATTACATCGAGACTCCTGTCGAGATTGTCGACCGTAGGGAGAAAGTCTTGAGGAATAAGACGATACCGATGGTCAAAGTAGTCTGGAGAAACCACTTGGTTGAAGAGGCTACTTGGGAATCTGAGGAGAGGATGTTGAAGGACTATCCTGAGCTTTTTGCTTGATTGTATCTTTGTATCTTTGTATCTTTTGTTTTGTTGTTGTGTTGTATTTTTCTGTTGTCTCGCTCTTGACTGTAGTTCCAGGGACGGAACTATTCTAAGGAGGGAGTGATGTAATACCCTGATTTTTCAAATACATGAAAGATTATTTATTTTTACATATGGTATGCTTGTGTAGCATGTTGACTATTATTTCTCAACATGATGAATAAAGTCTATTGTTTTCTATAAAACATTTTCTTAAAGCCCAATGTTAATTTACTTATCTTCTTTTAAAAATATTTATTTTGGCCCAATGAATTTTAGCCCACGAATTCAAACCTCTTGTATTATTTTCTACAACTTGCAATATGTAGCACCTTTTCTTCTATTTTCCGGGTATTTTATATTAGTGGTGCAGTTTGTGTGTGCACGTGCACTCGACATACACGTGCACAAGCACACTAGCTTGTGGCCGGATGTGAGTAGGATAGTGGGGTAGTAGATCATGGGTGGTTATTTGTGAAGTGTGGGTAGTTTCTCAACCCCCTAATGCATCCCAACCCTTGATCTTATAACTCCCCAATAAATCCTAGCCTTCTATTCTACTTATTTCCTAGTATAAATACCCCTCCCATTTCCCTATCTCTCTTACACTAAGATTGTTCTTATTAAGAGAGAGGTATTGTGAGAGTTGTGTGTGGGAGCTTTTTGTGATGACCGAGGAGTACATCTGAAGGTTCGGTGTGGAGCAAAGGAGCAAGGTGCAAGGAGCAAGGAGGCATTCACTATATTGAGGAGCTTTTGCGGGATTTCGATTATTTCTTCATATAAGGTGGGTGTTTCTCAGGACTTCTAATGTAGGAATTATACCATGATTATTATGATTGCTACCATGTTATAAAAAGTAAATTGAATGTATTGGAAATTGCTTGAACATGCTGTTGATAATAAGAACGAAAGTGTCGGTACAGTCGACTGTCGCATGAACCAGTCGACTGGTACGAGACAATTATTTTTCATGATGAGGGAATAAACATATGTGCAAATAGACGTAATCGTGTGATAATTAATTTTTACATTTTTCCCTATGACACATATGATGGAGGGAAGGTAAATGAATAAAAAGAACTAGCGATGATTGACAAAACTGAGAACTGTCGGTGCAGTCGACTGGCAAGGTGTTCAGCCGACTGGTGCCGTGACTTAAGCATGACTATTTGGAAATTCCATGAAATAAGATATTCCATTATGTTTGACCTAGTATAATGACTTGAGATTTATATCTTCATCTTCGTAAGAAAGTTATGAATAGTGTGAGTGCATGTTTAAAGTGTTTTCCTTAAAGAAAAGAACATATTAGTAAATTGAAATTCCATGCTACCATGTTACTGAACCAGTAAGAAGTGTGGTGTCTATAAAAATATGAATGTATGTATGCTGTGATGAAAGTGCATATGAGAATGGTTGGAAACATAACCTCTTTTTTATTACATTAAGAAACTGACCAGTCGACTTAGTGCGTGTAGCCAGTCGACTGAGCTGAACATGGAAATGTACTATTAAAGAATCCCAGAACAGACGACTGATAGATGAACAGTCGACTGTTATGTGGATGACACTGTGAACATGAAATGTTGCGGGACAGCCGACTGACTGGGTGTAGCAGTCGACTATCCCGAGTAATTATGATGAACCTATATTGACTGTATGAGTCGACTGGTGTCCTTCCAAGTCGACTGTACAGAGTGAACTTTGGTGTGTATGAGTTTTCATTTTATTTATGGTTGTTGGAAGTTGTGAACTTTATGATCGAATTCTTTGAATGCTTTTTATGACTGTGTGGATTTATGTAAAAATGAATCATAAATGGGAATTGAGAATAGAATGAATATTAAAGGCTAAAATCATGATGAGAAAGTCTGTGAGACTCTAAATGAATGATGAGCTGAAAGTGCTCGATTGGAAGTTGTGAATTGTAAATTGAAACCAAGAGTAGCTAAGTCTCCCCCGGCAGTGAAATGAATGAAATGAAATGGGAATTGAAAGACTAAGGTTGGTCATGTATCGAAATGAAATGATAAGTCCGGTTTAGTGGAGAGGCTAACTCTAGAGCTTTGATTTGTATTCATGATTCTAATATTTAGTACATAGTGAAGAGGTGATGAAAGTGAGAGAAAAACATAAGTATGAGAACTAGGGTTTACGGTGCGGGTGTGTGAGCCGCAGAATGCATGCTTGATGAGTCAAGACATGGCGCGGGCACAACTCAGAATGATCGGACCTTAGTCACGCTCATGGGATGTTTTGGTGACTGCAAGAGGATTGTGTTCAGGGAGGAGGCTGAATTGCCGCAGAATGCATGCTTGATGAGTCAAGACATGGCGCGAAATTCTACTCCAGGGGCCAGGATACATGCTTGTACTCATAGAATCATCTAAGATACTCACCGTAATTACAGAAGTAGAGTAAGTCATGGCAAGGGATTGAACCCTACAGAAATGAAGAACGGTTAAGAGGCTTGCCCTCGGACCTATGTAGTATGGGATGCATAGAATCCGAAAGTGTGCATTAGTGTCATGTAAATTAAATAATTGCATTAAGGATTAAGTGCACAATCACGACACGACATCTTTAAGAGTTCCCTTTGACTTATATGCTTATATTGAACAAGTTTGTGATTGTTAAGAAATGAGATTCGTTATACTGTTTCTGGCATAGAGTGGATGGCCATGTATAACTATCGTCAGTTGAATAAGCTGACGTGCCCACAGTTTGTATGCAGGTAATTGCATGAGTAAAGAGGAATGGATGCATAAAGATTGTACCATGTTGTTGTACATTTATTTAATTGTTGTATTTTACTTCCGCTGTGCAAAGGAAAAATGTAATATTGATGTAACTCTGATGTATCAAGAAAAATTTGAATTTCCTTGTAAAATTGTACTAAAGAAAGTGAAAAGATCCTGTAGAACATCTCGAATTCAGTGATTTGGGATTCGGGGCGTTACACGCTTACATGCAGCGCCTATAGGACTTGGGAAATGGCATTGTTGTGTGGGAGATCAATGAGCAGCGTCTCACACCGGTTGTGGAGAGGACAATCTCGCGCCTTGTGACCAAATTTCTTGCAGTTGAAACAATGAAAGCCTAGTTTTTTGCACTCCGCTGTGAGATGGTCACCTTCACGGCACTTGAAGCATCGAACTTCCATCTTTCTTGAAGATCGGCTCCCTGGTCGTCTCCAAAGCTGGGATTTTTGAGGGAAAATGGCGGTAGGTTTCGGCTGATAGTAGGGTTTTGGTTTGGGGAGAGGGGGAGTGGGATGTGAAGGGACTTTTTGATAGGTGGTTTTGGACTGTAGTGGAGGTGGGTACGGGGATCGAAGCGGTAGTTGGAAGGGGTAATGATGAGGGGGTGGTCTGCGTGGGGGAAGTCGAAGTACCTGAGCATAGGATCTGCTCAGGTCCCTAGGGAAGACGGCGCACTCTCTCCTCACCCCTCTCTCCATTTTTTTTCTTTTTTTGAAATATTATATTTTTGTTGACTCAAAATAGGGTAAAATCAATACGGGAAAAGCATAAAGATTCGGAAATCAAGATATGTGGTGAAAACACGTTACAAAATATGCGTGCATAACACATAATGACAAAATTGTCATTTTCAATTTTGCGGGGTATTACACTCTCCCCCCTTAGAGTAGTTTCGTCCCCGGAACTCGCTAGGGTAAATGTTGTATTTTGTACCTGCCAAATACAATTTCTTTATTGCATTTAGAAAACTGCAAGCTTTAAAAAACATAAATGTAGTATAAAAATAAGAAATGAGGAAAAAAAACCTGACAAACTTTATATAAGGAAAACTATGAATATCAAATTTTTATAAGAACAAAATGAGAAAAACCAGAAGAAAAGAATGCGACAAAAGACAGGATGTATTGAGGGAAAATTTTCTTATAAAAATAATATTTGGATAACAATGCGATAATAGTTTGGAAAACAATGCGATAAAGAGAAATATAGTCAATGGATAATTTATAAATCGATTTAGAAATCAAAATTCATCAAGGTAATAAGCGATAGAATAAAATTGCAAAACTGAATTGGTACTATATGACCAAAATTGAATAAGCAATTTAAAAGAAAACAGTCTGAAAAATAAACGAGAATGAATTTCAATTAAAAGTATAGACAACGCAAAACGATTTTTTGTACCAATTAATATCATTAATTAATTTGTAAGCCAACTATAACAATTATACATATGATTTGAAAATTATAGATATGGAAATACATTGAAATACTTTCGAATTGTTAAGTAAAGCCAGAAAAACTAACATGAAAAATTTATATTCGTACATAGGCATCAAAATTATAAGGATGAAACAAACAATAGTATGATTTGAAAATTACAAATAATTTGTAGTAGTAAAACCAAACATCATAGTAAAATCATGTTATTGAAATAATGCGAAAACTAATCATATAGAAATAACTTATGAATTAAAGAAAAAAGTATAAAACCCAATTTTTATTTTTGTTAGGTGAGTAGACACCAAAATCTAAGATAAGTTAGTAGCAAAATATGAAATGCTAAAATATTCAAAATATTAGGAAGAAGATAGTTGATATTAAGTAATAAATACACAAGTAGGATAGAAATCAGTTTAAATAATGAAATGCTAGGTTGTAAAATAATATAAAATAGTATAAGCTAGTACAAAAATAGTTTAAAGATATGTAAATATTATAGAAAACAAAGTAGGGATTATCAAAGTAGACAATCTCCTTATAGTGTAGGTTCGTCTCGTTGGCATCCAACTACAGACTTGCCTCTACGATCTCAAGTTGCAGAATTGCCCTCTATGACATCCGATTGCCGTTTGCCTTGTGGACATTCGGTTGTAGACTTTGCCTCCCCGACATCCAGTTGCATTTTGCATCTATTGACGTCTAGTTGCAAATTTGCCCTCTCGACATCAGGTTGCACCAAAATGGGAGATGGAAAGATGTAATCTTCCATGTACTCTTGGATATTAGGATGTTTAATAAAATATAGTATATGTTTGAAATCAGTGATATAAAAGTGGATGGAAAAGTTGCAAATTAAGCAGGAAATTATGACAATAAAATATTAAAATTGATAGACTTTAAAAATACGATATACAAAATTTTCCATAATGAAAAAATGATTTATAATATTAAGACGAAAATAGTGTAAAGCATATGCACGAGATGAAAACACCAATGAAAACAATAATGTGGTGTATGAATTATATTGAAGAAACGTAAAACTACAAAATTAAGGAGTAACGATTAACAACAAAACAAATTAGCAAATAATATAAAATAACAATAGTATCGAAAGCAGACAATAAAACAAAATGGTAGGTCATATTTATATAGGTAGAAAATTTCAATCTTGTTAAAAATATTGAATATATAAGGCAATAAAAATATGGCATCATCAAAGTCAAATTATATAAAATGAACACACATAAGAAAATTCAGAATATAATATAAATAAATAAAATAATAGTTGCAAATGTAAACGGATAAAAACACGAAGGATAAATCTTTAAGATTGAAAGACAGATAAAACAAATTCAAATGATCAAGACTAAGGAAGATAGATAAAATAATAGATATCCAATTGATTTAATAAGAAAATATTTATTTGAAAAATTATTGAATGTTGAAAAATATTGGGATAAAAATCCACGGAAAATAATTTGAAAGGGAAGTGTGTCTATGTGTAATGAATATAGGGTCAACTAACCACGCTTCCACAGCGCCACGCTGATACTCAGAGAAAACCTGCTCGCATACAATCTCACATCAATGTATACGAGGAGAGCATCATGAATGAAATTGAATGCAAGTTCAATAACAACTTTCATTCACGACTTCAACCATCCAATAGAAAGAGAACATCAGCCTATAGAGCAACACAAATGTAAATCACTTACATTTAAATCTCTATAAGTTGAAAACTAACACTCTAATGTCCACTCTATGGTGTCGTTCCTTATAAATTTGTACTACTTGTGAAGCCTGCTCTGATACCATCTGTAACGCCCCGAAGTCCACCGCTGACTGTCCTCATAGTCTCAGATTTAAATATAAAAGCTCGTCTCTCACAGAGAAACCACAGACCACCGACTGGATCTATAGCCACGAAGATCCACCGCTGCCTATATAGAAGCAACTCATTTATGTTTGCCCAGATTACTACATCTTCACTTATGTGCCTAATTATTTCGTTTAAGACATGAATAAATTCCAATCCTAGAATTAGTTTTACCTCCTACCAGACTTAATCAACATTTACCGATATAGCTCCATGGCCATATCTCAAAATATATCTCAACTCTTTTCAATTTAATAGTGCCGGTACCCGTGGTCTTACTAACTCTAAATCACAACTTTTCCATGCACAAGAATCAATGGGTACATGCTCCCTTCAATAAACATGCCTTAAACTTAGATAATTTTCATTTTCAACTCATTCACAAATGATCAAAATCTTGTCACTATTCATGATCTATTTATTCATTCATAATCTTTATAAGCAATTAAATTCTTTCAAGAACACAACTTTAGCATATGAAATGTTGCAACAAATTCGAACTCTAACAATTCTTTTCATGAACACCTTTTAATCACTTGAAATCTTATTAACAATTTAAGTTCATACAATGTATCTCAACAATTCTTAAACCAAGTAAGAGTATAATCTTTTCAAAAGAATTCACTTCACACAAACACATTCTTCTTCAAAAATATAAATTTCATACTGTTTACTAATTAAATCTTAAGTTACAATTCACTTTCTATTTCAAATCCACTTTAAATTTTTTTAAAAAATACTTGAAAAGTTTTGAAACTATTTTTACTAGATTCCATATCAAATTATAAGAGTATTAGAATTTTCTTTCAAATTTAACTGCATTAGAAATCACTTTAAAACATTTAAAGCACAAAAAAAGAATAAGTTGCGGCCACTGGGTTTCGAACCCAAGCCCAACCCAGTCAGAACCTAAGTCCCGCTCCACTAGCCACGAAGTCCAAATAGACTTGGTTTTCTAATTCCACACCGAAATCCCTAAGTACACAGTCTCGGGTTCGGGTTTAATTAAAAGAATTAAAAATAAATGTAACTATCAAGTTTCGAACCCAAGATCTCTCACAAACAGTGCTCTGTGTTGCACTAGCTAACCAGTAAGTCCAATTGTGATTTCTGATATCAAAATATACTATAATGCTTTTGTTCAACTTTTCTGTCATTTTATTATTTTCATAAAAACTCTCTTTTTCATTCAATCTAATCTTTCATTAGGTTATAATTAGTTCATCTAAACTAAACTTTCTTTTAAAAGTAACCCATGAATAAAAAAATCAATATTTTGACAATATATCTAAATTTCAAATTCATCTCCTCTTTTATGAATAAGCAATTTATTTCTTCATTTTAGTCAACTAGCGATTTTCAACAACCAAATGAAATTATGAGCACCAAAGTACAATTTTTACAAAAATTCATTTGCTTATTAAAAAGGAAAACTCAACAATCATTCACATAATCAAAAATCTCTACATTCAAGTATACTAGTTTATGACAACTAATCAATTATTTCTTTCTCATTTGCAAACAACATGGTGATAATTTGTGTATTAATCATAGAAAAATTCTCCACATTTCTTGACACTAATAAAAGCATGTATTTGATCTACATAATCTCAGCAAAATTTCTATACTACTCATTTATTAATACTAGCATGCATATTTCTAAAATTAGAAAGCATGAGAACACCCACCTTTAAGAAGAGAGAAGACCACAAATGAAAAGAGATTTCTTCTAGCTCCTAGCTCCACTAGCACTTCCTTCTCTCCTAGCAAGAACTTCTCCAAGCAAGAACTCCTCCAAATAAGAACACTCTACTCTTTTTTTTTTTTCACTCTCTTATTTTGATTTTGTTTTTGGTGTGAAAAGAGAAGGAGAAATGGGGTGCCATTTATACGAAAATGAGAGGGTCTAATTTGCAAAATTCTCAACCTAATAAATTGCTCTTTTTAATTCTTCCAACCCTTCATAATCCTAACTCCTATAACTCCCAACTCTTCATGTTTCCACCTCTTCAAAAACCTAACCCCCACCTTTTCATGACAAAACAAGCCAACTTTCACCCCTTCATCTTACACGTGCATGTGTTGTGCACTAGTGCACACACATATACAGAATAAATACAACTCCTATTGTTTAAAAATGTATATTAAAAGTTGTAACATGTCATGTAGTAGTCCATGCACAACTTCAAAATATGATTTTATTAATGGACTTGTTCCATGGGTTTTTATTTTAATTAACTAATTTAATTATCCTAGTGGGCTCTCCTTTTAATTAATTTAATGGGTTAGAATCTTACTTTTAGGTCCATGGGTTTAAGGAAAGGCTAATAAAAATAAAAGACTCATGCATGCTAAAATAATAAATGAGAGTAAGAAAATGGAGATGAAGAATTAGCACCTGCATCATACGTGCAAAAATCGAAAAAAGTGTTTTAATCAAAATAGGGGAAAATAAATTTTCATTTTATAAAACAAGTTCGAACACGTAAAATAAATAGTCAATATACATAGAAATATCATACTTAGTGATGAAAAAATACGCAATTAATATGTGCATTGAAAACACATAAAAAGCACGTAAAAATACAGGGATTGAAATATTGTATTTTTGTTGACTCAAAATAGGGTGAAATTAATACGGGAAAAGCATAAAGAGTCGAAAATCAAGATACGTGGTGAAAACACGTTACAAAATACGTGTGCGTAACAGATAAGGGCAAAATTATAATTTCTAATTTTGTGGGGTTTACACCCGTAATTCATAGAACATCTAGGATACTTACTGTAGTTACTGTAGTAGTTTAACTCACGGCGAGGGAATGAACCCTACAAGATGGAGAACAATTAAGGACTTGCCCTCGGACCTATGTAGTATGGGATGCATAGAATCCGAATAAGTGCGCATTAGTGTCATTAATCTCTACTACTATAACCAGAGAAGACCTTAGTGTAATTTTTCCATCTACCAACCCGTGCAATGTCCGTACATTTAAACTCTCCAATATAAACCCATGAAACCCATAAACTATTCGTGCAAATTAATTTCTCTCTCCACATCTCTCAAAACTCAATTGCCTTATTTCTCTCTCTCTCTCCCTCTCTCTCTCTCTCCCCCGATAATTCCCGATCCTTCTTTTCATCTCCCTCTTCGTCTCGATTCTCATATCTCCTAACTCGTGCCGCCGCCGCTACCCTAGCCCTAACTCTATCAACTCCTATGTCACAGCTCAACCCTATCCCTCTCCTCTCTCGCTTGTGTGAAGCCCAACACTAGCTTCGATTGATCGATTTAAGGTATTTTCTACTCCTTTTGTTTTAATTTCAGTAAATTCTGTTTCTATTGCAAGTTTGACTTATTAGTAGTATGGCTATTATCTTTAGGGGTTTTCGTATTTAGATAAAATAATTGTAGAGTTATTGGAAATAAGATTGGGGATGATGATTATAGTGTATGGATTTACATTGTTCCTATAAACAGTGTAATTTGTCAATCAACCAACCCGTTCAACGTACGTACAACCAAAATCCTTTCTATAAACCCATCAAACACATAATCTACCCATACAAACTCCCTCTCTCTAAAAAAAAAAAAAATAAGACGAATGTTCCTCTCCCTCTTTCTCAAAACTCACGCACCCTTTCTTCGCCCTGCCGTCTAAGTTTTTACTTTAAAAAAAATTATATTTATTAAAACGTGCATCGCACGTGTAAATTATTAGTAATAAATAACTGTATTAAGGACTACGTGCACATTCACACACGACATCAATAAGATAGTCCCCTTAGCTTTGTTTGTGACAAGTGTGTGCTTTCTAAGTAAGAGAAATTGATGTATTATATTCTAGCGTCAGTTGTATGCAACTAACATGCCCACAATTTCTATGCAGGATAAAGTGATTGACTAGACTAAAGAATAAATGCTGCTTAAAGAAATGTTCAAGTTGTTGTTTATTTCATGTATCATGTTGTAATTTATAATTCCGCCATGTTGATGTAATCATTGTTGTATAAAAAGTTTTAATTTCCTTAAAAAATTGTACGAAGAGAAGTGTAAAGATCCTGTGAAACTTCGAATTCAGACTTATTTGGAATTCGGGGTGTTACACCAATCCCACTCTGCGGATCATTCGGTGGCTCTTACATCCATCGTCCCGAAATACTGGGGATTGTCTCACTCTGCCAATCATTCTGGATTCCATAACTCATGGCTCTCCCACACTCAGTGTCAAAATTCGGCTCTGATACCATTTGTAACGCCCCTACCCCAAGCTCAGACAATTTATACAATTTAGAAGACAAATTATTTATAGTATAGTACAACTGCCCACCACATGTTGCCTCTCAAAAGGTGGTTAACCAGATTGGTGACTCTTGATCATAGGCTATTATATTTATAGATATTTATTTGTGTGATTTCTGATGTCACGTACCGCTTTCCAAAAAGAAAATATGGAATACGGATACGTGACAAAACCCAGCGAATGATTTTCATCATCCATAAGCTGTTCAAAATCTTTACAACATCTCACAGGAATAATCAGAGTCGGAAGCCAGAAAAGTCAACCAAGTATGCATAATCGAATCAGATAGACCAACAGAAATTTACTTGAAACCAAAATATAATAATCTCAAATAAATCAGATCTTAATAAGTCAAAATTCTGGGTGACATTGTCCAAATACAAATAAATCCAAGTATCAAATACAATTGTTCAAATAAGCAACAGAAATAATACTAATAACTCCAGCACTAATATTGCATATCACCAACATCATCTGGTACTTGTTCTCCAAAATCTGCAATTTAACAATTGTAGGAATAGGAGAAAAAAATAAAATCCCGTCAATGCAAGTTACGGGCCGCTTGTAGTACAGGATAAAAGTACATGGAATAAATAACTAATATAAAATAACAACAGAACAACATAGCATGATATAGGCATGTCAACAGAATATTACATCTAATATGAATCAGGGAAACAGAATCATATAGCATGGTATACTAACAGTTATAAGTAACATGTGTCAAGTGTCAACAGTATGCAGACAGGTATACGGATAACAGTATCAGGTAACAGTCAGTTAGTAACAGATAACAGTGTCAGGTAACAGTCAGATGATAGCAGGTAACAGTGTTCAGTAGCATGTAACAAATAACAGTTAACAGATGTCAGTTCTTACAGTCTTGTATTTATTACTATCTAGGTAGCACTTCATGCGCCCCAGCTTTTATCACATGGTTGCTACATTCAAACAGTTTCGTTTAGATTTCGTAGGGGATCATATAGGGCAGTGTACTCAGGTATCAGTAACAGTAACAGTAACAGTCAGAACCTAGTGGTCCTCCTCCGAGTACACCTTCATATAGGAAAGTGTGTAGTCAGGCAATCAGTAACAGTAACAGTAATAGTAACAGTCAGAACCTAGTGATCCTCCTTCGAGTACACCTTCTTATAGGAAAGTGTACAGTCAGGTAATCAGTAACAGTAACAGTCAGAACCTAGTGGTCCTCCTCCGAGTACTCCTTCCTATAGGAAAGTGTGCAGTCAGGTAATCAGTATAACAGTATAATAGATGCTCAGTATGGGAAACACGGGCCCCCTTCTAAGTACACATCTATAATTTTCCACTACTAGATCTTTCCCTTAAACCTTGGCTTGGTTATTTATTATTATTATCAGACATGCATGTATGTGTCATAAAAAGGTTAAGAATAACATGTTATAAATGTGTAACAGGTTCAGAGTGATAGATAAACATGTACAGATGATAGACAGTACATAAAGGAATAGAATAATGTAAAACTGGGATTCCCATTGCTACAAAAATGCAAATCTGGATCCATAAAAAAATCTAGAAAATAGACTCCCTTCCAAATCCAGTAAATATATATAAGTCATATAGTATTTCACAAAATCAAGTCTCAAAACAGCTTTAAATTCCGAAAATGTGTTCAGTTAGAAATTAGTATTTTGTATTCACAGTCAGGAAAACAGCATGAAAACTCATTAATTAAATCCACGAAAAATCTGGGCTATTCCCCTATATGTGTAGTATCAGCATATAAAATATCATAATTTTCCAATATAGATAGTTTCGTCAATAAAAATTAGGAAATATCAAGATGCGGTAGTTTTATAAATCTGGAATTGTAAACAATGCAATACGAAAACTGCAATATCTCACAAATCATAAATCCAAATCCAAATCCGCCAAAAGGGTGATAAAATAGATACAGTAGGATAACTTTCATATTCAGAAATATTTTAGAATTAGCAAGTATAATTTGGACGAAAATCAAGTTCTTTACTAGGGATGGCAACTGGGCCGGGTCAACCGGCGACCCACCCGCGACCCGGCCCACCAACCCGGCCCGTTTAAGCGCTTCGCGGGTTCGGGTCGAACCCGGTGAACAGTACCGGGTCGACCCGGGTCGCAATTTACTCGAAATAAATTTGCAAAACCCGGCCCACGAACTCGGCCCAATTCGCGAGTTGGACCCGTTAACCTGCGGGTCGACCCACGGTTTTCGACCCGTTCGACCGTGACGGGTCGACCGTTGACCTGCGGGTCGAACGGGTCGAAAACAACGGTCGACGCTGCTGCTGCTGGCTCTGGATGGAGCCGTTGTAAACGGCTCTAAGAGCCGTTGTTTGGTTTTTTTTTGTTTTTTTTTTTTTTGTTTTTTCCCACTAATAAGCCTATAAATATCCCGTAAAAATCTCAAAAAAAATCACACCTCACTCTCTTACTCTCTCTACTATTATACATCATTTTAAAGAATTTTTGAACAATTGTAGTATTCATCAAATAATTGTACAAGGAGGCATATACACGATCAAATTTTGGTCGTATCGGAAACAAAATTCAACGTCTTCAATGTCTTCAACTCTCTTCAACCCTCGTCAAATCTACTTCAACCTCTTCTCAACTCTTCAATTACGGAATCGGCAAAGCACTCCTCCATCTTTTCTATTATATTCTTATTTTCACGGTTTTTTTTACATACGCGTATTCTACGGTAAACAGTATCAAAATATCTCTATCTCTCTTGTTAAATTTTTTTTGCGTTGTAGTTAAAATTATTGTTTGTTTTTTGAACTTCTCTATCTCAACCCTCTTGTTTTTTAGATTTTTTTTGTATAATTCACCGCTCCTACATTGTAGATTTTTTTTTACATACTTTAGCACATTACTACATTATGTCTAGATCACGCGGTAGCGGTCGTAGTGGACAAGATTCCTCCTCCTCTTCACGTAGGCCACCAATTGTCCCAACTAGTGAGCCCGCCCAAGAATACATTGATCCTACTATGGAACAATGGGGTACACACGACATGGATGATGTAGGTGACATTCAATTAGAAGAAGAAGAAGAACAACAACAACTCGAAACCACACAATCCCGTAGTAGTAGGAAAAGTAGAGGAGAAACTAGCGATTGGCACAAGTTTTATGAGTATATCCCAGACGAACACACTCCGGGTATAGGTTTGAAAGTGTGTAAAATATATAGTAAAACATACAAATTCAAGAGGGGTGACGGCACCGGTACAATTAGTAGGCACATACAATATAATCATAAAGAACTTCTTGATCAAATACAAGGCCAACAAAAAATCAACCCTAGGACCGGTCAAGTAGATAGCCACCCTTATGATCCCGAACTTGTTCGTCGGGAAATGGCTCGATTAGTCATTAAGGAAGAGTTGCCATTTTCCTATCCCGAGAGTAGGAACTTGGAAAATTTTAATCAAACGGCCTTAAACCCTCATTTTAAAAGAATTCCGAGAAATACTTGCAAATCGGATTGTTTTAAAATGTATGTTGAAATGAAGGACGCGTTGATTGCAATTTTATGGAGTTTAACTTGTAGGGTTAGTTTAACTTCGGATTGTTGGACGGGTGTCAACAATATTCCAACGATGGGAATAACCTGTCATTGGATCGACAATGATTGGATTCTTCAAAAAAGAATTATATCACTTGCGGCGTTGCTGTATCCCCATAGTGGCGCTGAAATAGCAAACCGTATTATAGAAATTTGTGATGTTTTTCATATTCGCGATAAAATTATGGCTATTAGTTTTGATAATGCATCTAACAACAATGTTGCGATTACTACTTTAAAATCTGTATTAAACCCTCCACCTGACAATATTTTTCATGTTAGATGTGCATGTCATATTATAAATTTATGTGTTCAAGATGCATTAAGAATAGCTGATCCATATATACATAAAATTAGAAATTGTGTACATTTCATTGCATTAAGTCCAAGCATTTTACAAGAATGGAAAGCTTGGTGTAGGGTTAGAAATGTTCCTTTTAGAAAATTTCCAAAGGATGTTAGACACCGATGGAATTCTACTTTTGATTTACTAAATGTTGTCACCGATTATGAAGCAGTTGTAAATGATTTTTGTATCGCAAAAAATATGCACAATTTTGAAATGACTCCCAACGATTGGTTTTTTGCCGAATCTTTGTTGAAATTTTTAGAACCTTTTAAAACCGCAACTTTAAAGTTTTCAAAAATATATGAATCTACTTCTAGTAGCATTTTTATTGAATTAGTTAGCATGATGCAAATATTTAACGAAATGTTAAATGATCCCTATATTAGTGACATTGTAATACCTGCATTTCAAAAATTTTTGAAATATTATTTTCCTCCACCTATGTTGATTTGTGTTGCTACTGTTATGGATCCCCGTATCAAATTAGAAGGTATGAAGAATTTGATAGAAATGTTTTTTGGATATTTAGAGAACAATGTAGAATTAACAACTGATTGCGCTACATTTTTAGTTCAGTTTGAATCTACGTTAAATAACTTGTATGATTATTATGATAGACGTTTTGCTTCTAGTAGTACAACTTCTGTAGTTAGTTCTTCTTCTGGTAGTTCTAAAGGTAAGGGTAAAAGTAGAATTGGTGATAGAACATTTAGTTTACTTGAACAAATTCAATCTAAAAAACCTAGGACTAATCAACCAAATGAATTAAATTGGTATAACCAACAGGATACTGAGCCTACTCTTTCTCCACTAGATATTTTACAATGGTGGAAAGAACATGAACACACTTTTAGTATTCTGTCAATTATGGCTAAAGATTTGCTAACTCCTCCTGTCTCTACAGTTGCTTTTGAGAGTGCATTTTCTACAAGTGGCAGGATTCTATCTGATTACAGAAATCGGTTGAAGCCCGAGGCGTTGGGGATGCTCGTTTGCACAGAAGACTGGCTGAAGGCTGAAGATAGGACGCAAGGGGAAGCACTATCAAGTTCCACAAGTGGGAGCAACTCGCCCGAAGAATAACAACAACAACAACAACAACAATAGCTTTTCTTGTTATGTCAAATTAGAAAACTTGTACTCAATTAAAATTGTATATAACAAATATATTATTGTATAAAACTTATTTGTGAATTGAATTCTTCATTTCGTTTGTATAACTTAAATTCATATGAATAAAATTTCAAAATTTGTTGTCAATTTCACTCTTTCAATCTTATTATTATCCTTGCACTTTTTTGTGTTTATTAGTATTATTACTTACTTAGTATTAAAATTAAACATCATTTGGGGATATTTGAAGAATTGTAGTATTATTACTTATTAGTATTATTACTGAATTACATACTTAGTATTATAATTAAACATCATTTGGGGATATTTGAAGAATTGTAGTATTATTACTTATTAGTATTATTACTTACTTAGTATTATAATTTTTTAAGAATTGTAGTATTCATCAAACAAAAATATGGTTGTTTGTATACATCATTTGTAAAATTATTATTATTATTAGTTTAATTTAAGCTACCAAAATATATATATATATATATATATATATATATATATATATATATATGTATATTATTATTATTATTATTATTATTAAACGGGCCAACCCACGGGTCGACCCGGCCCAACCCGGGTTGAGCCCTAAAGGGTTCACGGGTTGGGCGGGCCACCTAAACGAAGACGTAGCCCGGCCCGGCCCGGCCCGTATAAGGGGCCAACCCGGCCCGGACCGGTTACGAATTCGTGCCAACCCGTACGGGTTGGGCCCGGCCCGGCCCGAATGACCCGTTCGCCACCCCTATTCTTTACTAAATAGTAGTAAAAATCTGCTAGAATAGTAGTTGTTCGAAAGCATAGAACGGTTTGTAAAACTCATCAAATAAATCCATAAAAACTCTGGGTTAATCCCAATCAGGTCTAGGAGTACTGAGCAAAATTGCAGATCAATATAATAATTTTAATACCCAAATAAAAATAGATTACTCCTCAAAATTCATAGAAAACAAAATCTGGAAATCTTTCGACACCACTGTAGTAAAATCGACATAACTCACAAACCGTAAATCAAAACTGAGATCCGTCAAAAGGGTTGGAAAATAGACAGAATTCTCTACAAATCATGTTCACAAAATATTTTCAAATACTGACCTTAATAGGGTCTAAAATACTGATCAAAACTGAAAAGTCAGCAAAACTAAAAATATCGCATATGCACAAAATCCACTAGTTCTCATAAAACTCATCCAAAACACAACCAAACATGATATAGATTATACTAGATATCCAAACAACACGGTATATGGTATTTCACAAGTCCAAGACAAGTCTATCACGAATAACACGAACGAGCACAAGATAACACATGAACAACATGCTTATATGCAACAAGATGTGGTCAATCCTAGGTTATATCATGTCATGTATGTCATGAGGCAACTATGGTCAAATCATCACTACAATATCAACAAGGGATTTCACACACAAATTGTCTCTAGAACCCAATTATACTACAAGCGGTATTTAGTACTTGTATTTGCAAAGGAATTTAATACAAGTTACTTGTCTGGAAGACGACGACGGGAACGAAGCAAAGAGCAAGAATAATGAGAACGAATTCCCGGGCATAACACAAGCGAACAAACGGATCACGAACCAATCACGAACAAAAATCAACGAACAGATCACGATGATGATCAAGATCAAGATGATCAACCAACGATCGGGCGAATCAGCACAGATGAGATCAAGATCAAGAACAAGATCAACAAGATCGGACGGTCCAGATCAAGGTGATGATGAAGTTGATGATGATCGCGATCAAACGGCCAAGATCACCCCGATGGTGACGATCAAGATGATGATGATCAAAGTAGATCCGACGGATGGCTAGAATCAAAATCAAGGGGACATGATCAAGATCATCACGGTGATCATGGCTCACAGTCAATAAGATCAAAACAACACACCCCAAGGTGATGGGTGCACTGGCTTGGCGGCAGATGGAGACGCAAGGGCTGGCTGGCGGGACTAGCGGCAAGGCGGAGGACGACAGCCGGTGACAGGGTTAGGGTCGTGACTGGGAGTCATGAGGCAGCGGGAAGGGGACAATGACAGTAAGGGCGGTAGCCACAGGGGGGTGGCTGCATCGCCAAGAGAACAGCACGATAGGGAGGAAAATGAGTGGGAGGGTACACCTGGGGATCGGGGTGCTGTCTGCTGCCGGGGCTGAGGATGGCAGGGGGGTCGCTGGGGTTAAAGGCAGAGGATGGACGGAGAGACAGGGGCGCTGCAGGGTGGATGGGATGAAGACGAGGTGAAGGAGAAGGCAGAGGAGCATAGGGTGCGGTGCTGCTGCTCACTGGGAGTGCAACCAAGGAGGCGCGAGGGCAGCTGGCGTGACAGGCTATCGAGGTAGGGAAAGATGAGGAGGACGAGGTGCAACGGGATAGAATGGAGGAGAGGTTGAAGATGATGAAGGGGAGGCTAGGGTTTTTCAGTTTTTGGTAGTAGGCGGCGGATGAAGGGTAGCTGAACAGGAGGAATACAAGTGGGTTAATATATAAGAGGTATGGGTGTGTTAACGGGTCAGGGATAGGTTAAACGGGTTTTGGGTTTGATAGGGTTAGCTGTATAGGAATAGGGTAATAGGGTAGTGTATGATAACGGGTTTGGGTAGTTAGGGTGCTAACGGGTAGGGAGTGTAACACCCCGCAAAATTGGAAATTATAATTTTGCCCCTGGATGTTACGCACGTATATTTTGTAATGTATTTCATTACATATTTTGGATTCGTACTATTTATACATTTTCCGTATTGATTTCAGTCAACTAAAATATAATATTTCAATCCCTGGGATTTACGTGCTTTTTACGTGTTTTTGATGCACGTGTTTCCACCACTATGTATAATATTTTCTATAGGTTTAAATTATTTATTCTTATGTATTTAAATCTATTTTATAAAATGGAAATTTATTTTCCCCTTGTTTTGATTAAAATGCATTTTTCAATTTTTGCACGTATGGTGCACGTGCAAATTTTTATTCTCATTTTGCTACTCTCATTTTACTATTTTTAGCATGCATTAGTTTTATAGCCTTTCTTTTGATCCATGGACTTAAATTTAAATTCTAGCCCAATAGACTAATTAAAAAGAGAGCCCACTAGGATAATTAAATTAGTTGAATAAAATGAGCCCATGTAGCAAGCACACTAGATAATCAAACTAATTAATTAGAAATGAGCCCATGTAGCAAGCCCATTATTAAAATCACAAATTAAGTTATACATGACAAGTTACAATATTAGTACACATTTTTGAGTTATAGAAATGTGTTCATATTTGTTTGTGCATGTATGCATGCACACACAAATGTATTTGGACCATTTTGTGGGCTAGGGGAGGGGATTAATGGAGTGGTTAAGTTCATGGAGAGTGGGGAGATGAGAGGTTGGGAGTTTTAGGAGTTAAAAATATGAAGAGGTGAGAATTAAAAAGAGAATTAAAATGAGAAGTTATTAGGTGGGAGATTTTGCAATATAGTCCCTAGCATTGTCCTATAAATAGCAACCCATTTCTCATTCTTTTTCACACCGAAAATAAAATAAACAAGAGAAAGAAAAGAGAAAGAAAAGAGTGTAAGAAAAAGAAAGAGAGTTATTGTGCTTGGAGGATCTCTTGCTTGGAGCATTTGCTAGGAGGAGAAGAGGACTAGGAGTTGCTAGGAGCAAGAAGAAGCCATTCATTTGTAGTTTTCAACCTTCAAACAAAAGGTGGGTTCTCATGCTTTCTAATTTAGAACTATGCATGCTAGTGACAAAATATGAGCATTTTGTTTTGATATGTAGTTAAGATTTCATGTTAGTGTTACATGCTATGAATGAAAACAATATTGTTATGATTAAACAAATAATAGGAGATTTTGACTAAAGAGCTAATACCATAGATCATGTTAGAATGCTTGTAAAATGTTATGCATGTTAAAAATGTATTCTTTTGTATGGGAAATTTGTTGAAAAATGTTGTTTTATGTTCTAGGGTCATGAATAAGAAAGAAAGATTAATATTGTGTTAGTGGTTGATTTTGTAGTACAAACATGCTAATTTTGATAAATAAAGTAAAATGTGATGGGATAAATATATTGTGTTTATGAATGGTAGAAATATTGTTATGACTAAGAGAACAATTTTCCATCACGATAGTTAAAAATAATAAAATGAATTACTGTCACAAACCATACTAGTACGCATGATTGTAAATGTCGAAATGTATAATTTGTAGGAAGATTGTTGAGACTTCTTAATGAGTTTAAATGCAAATTAAATTTGGGGAAAAATTCTAATACTCTTATAAAATGAAATAGAATATAGTAAAAATAGTTGTAGAATTTTTCAAGTATATTTGAGAAGTAAAAGAGATATTTGAAGATAGAATGAAATTTTGTTCTTAAGTTAATTATTTTTAAGAATATGAATTTTTTTAAAAAAAAAGACTCTGATGTGAGAATTAGTTTCTCTTATTGAGATTATGCAATTATGATGAATGTGAAATTCTAGATTTCTATGTGTACTCAAATTGTTAATGAGTTTAAATTAGATGAATGCATGAATAGAATTCTTGTTGGAAAGAATTGAGAATAAGTGAATTATGAATAGAACATTGATTAAGTTGTGAATTATTTGTATTTGATTAATTGGAGAGACTTCATGAGTTTAAAATTTGCAAATGAAATTGCTATTGTTGTTGATTCATGAATGGACTAAAAGAGAATTATGATTGATGCCAAATGAGATATAGATCAAATTGTGGATGGCTAGAGACATGGAAATATCTAAGTGAAGACATGATAATGAGAAGGGTAAAAAGAAAATAATTTCCGAAACTGATCCACCTTGAAAAATATTTACCCGACTGGTCCACTTTTGAAAATATTTACCAAAGTTAGTCCATAACTGGTCCACTTTCGAAAATATTTGGCCTGTGTACCCAAGCAAACTGTAGCAAACTAGTTGTTCGGCTACTTGTGCATTGTATAATGTAGTCTTCATATTTACTACAAGGTTTATGTGTTTTAAGAAGAAATGTAAAGTATTACTTTTGTGAAGTGATTTTCTTGAAGAGAATTTTACTCTTATTTGTTCGAAGAATATTCTAAGTAAAGTGAGACATTATAATGGCTTGATTTTATTATGAAATCTCATGTGATAGAATTGTGTTCTTAAAAGAAATTATTCCTTTGCTTATAAAGAATGTGAACGGATGACTAGATAATGAATAATGATGAGACTATGATTACTTGTGATTAAGTTGAAAGAAGAAATTATATAAGTTTAAGACATGATTACTAAAGGGTATGTGTACCCATGTTTCTTGTACATGAAAGATTATGATTAAGAATTAGTAAGACTTCGTTTACCGGTAATTTTGAATGAAAGAATTGATATGATTTTGAGATAATGCCGTCGGGCGATCTCGTATTTTGTGAATAAATCCGGTATGAGGTAAAACTGATTCTAGGGTGATAACATATTCATGTCTTGAACTAAAAATAATTAGGCACTTAAGTGAAGATGTGATAAACTTGTGCAAACATAAATGGGTGCTTCTATATAGTCGGCGGTGGATCTCCGTGGCTATAGACCCAGTTGGTGGACTGTGGTTGCCCCATAGGAGATGGACTGTATTTTATCCGGGACTTAGGGTAGTCGACGGATGTTTACCATACTCCAAAGAATATGTATATACTGGGGCTAGAAGGGCATTTACGGGATTATCATCACGATATAATAGCCAGGGAGGCTGGGATCTGTTAATATAAGCCAGGGAGGCTAGCCAGGGCGGCTGAGATCCGTATCTGTGAAATAACTCTAAAACTTGTTTTATTACTGGGTAGTCTCATGGCGAGGGATCGAACCCTTTAATGTGGAGTACGTAGGCGCTTGCCCTCAGACCTATGTAGTATGGGATGCATAGAATCTGAACAAGTGTGCATTAGTGTCATCCTAGTATAGAATTGTGTGCATTAGGCATTAAGGCATGATATACACTTATGTTTAGAATAATCACCTTTGACACTTTACTTGTTCATTCAATCTTGTTGTTGATTTGTTAAAGTATGAGATCGTTATACTATTCCCGGCATAGAGAAGATAGCCGTGTATAACATTTCGTCAGTTCTAAGTAACTGACGTGCCCACAGATTAACATGCAGGTAAAGGACCATTCATGGAGCTATAAAGTAGATATGCTGATGCTGTTTTATTTTAAAGATGTTGTAAATGCTTTATTGTAAATTTCAGTCTTCCGCTGTGTAAAACCAAGTTGTAATTGAACTCTGATGTATTGTGAATAAAAAGTTTTAAATTTTCCTTGTAAAATTGTACGAAGTGAAGTAAAGATCCTGTGAAATCTCAAATTTATCCTTATTTGAAATTCGGGGTGTTACAGGGTTAAATAGGGTAATGGGTAGGATTAAGTTGGCTAACGAGTTGGAAAAAAATGGGTATTGGTATAAAACAGGGTATAGGGTATTAGGATTTTATTTGGGTTCTAGTTTAATTGGGTTTGGTGCAATTGGGTATACAAAATCCAATAAAAAAAACATAAAATAACCAATAGAACATAATTTATAAAATAATATAATTTACATTACAATATAGACTTTATTTAAAATAACTACAATACAGTTAGTAAATAAAAGTGTATTTTTAATAACCAGTCCAAAATTAATAACAATAATAACAATAATAATAAGAAAAATAATAATAGTAATAATAATAATAGTAATAGTAATAAAAATGGAAATCAAAGTAATAATAACAATAATAAGATTTGTATTAAAACATAAAATTATAGAAAATAGTTACAAATACAATTATTGATCGAAAATAGATTTTAATAGAAGATCCAACAATACATTTTGACAAAAGAGTTTCAAAGCGGAAAAACTAATGTACAAAAATTTAAAATACCGAAAATACACAGAAAATACATTTTTAGGAAACATGGGTTACATCCGATGTGGGACTAATCTCAAACTCCTCTCTCTCTTTTTATCCCGTGAGCAGGAACCCCATGTGGGACCCTCGTCCACGTCACCAACATCAGAGAGTAGCAGCACTTGCTGCCTTTACAATTCCAACCGGGTGGGCCCCTGCATTGGGTGAGCAAGAACAGTAAGTTGTGCTGTTTTTGCCTTCACATGGCCCCCCTTATATCACAATATTTACATTTATGCCATTGCCAACTTATTATTATTATTATTATTATTATTATTATTATTATTATTATTATTATTATATATATATATATATATATATATATATATATATATATATATATTTTGAAATTACGGGATGTTACATATTTGCTTGGGTGTTCAGTTGATTCTTCTCATCTACTTCGACATCCTTATTGCTCTAAGTAGTTCCGCTGCGCCACTGGGGTGTTTGCAGACACTCAATCCCAACACAACTGACCTCTTTATTTCATCTGACAATGCTTCCTTTAAAGTTTCAACTCTAAAAATAAGTCCATTCCATTAATAGCTGAGACATCGCCTTGTTTCAAAAAGTTTTCAAGATTCAGACAATCATTCTTCAAACTACCATTACTTGCACAATTTAACTTCTTCAAATCAAACAGAAATTCAAGTATATTTTCATATGTTTTAAATTGTTTAAACCTACACCTTAGAGAAGAAAGAGATTGATCCACAATAAATATGAAGTAATTAACTCCAAAGGATTCTTCAGCCGATTGTATCACATCTTCACTAGGAGTTTCATCAAACTAATTTTTTTCTTTTAACCAACCATTTATTCATAAAATATTGCCTCAATGCCTATTTAATTTGCCATTTCTTTAGCTTCAACCATTGCTTCATCAAAGCCAGTTTTTCTATATTTTTCATAAAATGAAACGAGTCATTTTAATTCTTCTATTGCCACATCAATATTCATATCTTAACTTTGAAAAATTTTGCTCACAGAGTTGATTGCAAATAATAAATTATGCCAAATTCTCCATTTCATTTTTGGCTAATGTTGTAGCTGCACTAATTACCTTGGGATCATCATTAGAATTAGCCACATCAATTAAAACATCTCTTATTTGTAAATGTTGATATCTTATAGCTTTGACACTTTCAATACGACTCTTCCAACATGTGTGACAATGGTTTAACTGTTATACCTTTCACATTATCTTTAAAAAATTTCCATCGCTTTTTAGAAGCCGAAAATAAACAATATATGAGTTTTATAATTCCAAAAAAAGAGGTAGCTTTGGCACAAGAGTTAGCCATATCACAAAGAGTAAGATTAAGACTATGACAACAACATGGAGTGTAAAAGACTCTAGAATTAATTTCAAGTAATCTTTTTTGTACACATTTATGTTTTCCTTTCATATTAGCTCCATTATCATATCATTGTCCTCTAATATCATTAATATTAAGTTGATGAGTCTCTAATTCACTTTCAAGCTCCTTAAAAAGTTCAAGATCCGATGTATCATGCACTTTCAAAAACCCTAAGAAAAACTCTTCTACTTTGATTGGATTTGAAGAAACATCCACACATCTTACAACTAGTTACATTTTTTCTTCATGCATTATATCCAAAGTACAATCAAGTATAATTCAATAATACCTCGCTTCTTTAATTTTCTTCAAAATTATATTTTAAATCTCATTCGCCAACATTTGAATCAAATCATTTTGAATACTAGGACCAAGATAATGATAATGAATTTTACTTCTATGAACGTGTCTAAGGTGTTCTTGCATAGCTGGATCAAACTCACTGATCATTTCAATAAAATTTATGAAATTTTCATTATTTCTTTGATAATTTCAATGTGCCCACGAAATTCCGTATTATTTTTAGTAAGAGTATTCACAAGGGCAATTATCCTTACTAATACTTGCCTCTAATATTCTCTATCTTTGATAATCTCTTCTGGCATGCTTTTATCAATTATTTGATTCTTTTTCAATCTAACTTCCAATTTAAGCCATTTACTTAAACAAGTAAGATGATCACTCCTAGTTTCATGTTCCTTAAGTCTATGTCCAAGATTTCTTTAATCATTAAGTCCTTCACAAACTAAATGAAAGACGTTTGATTGATGCATAAACAATTTACAACAAAAGTAAAAAACTTGTCAAAGGATTTTGAATACACCAACTAAATTCTATCTTATTTATCTCCGTTTTGTAAATGTCTAATATAGTATGAGTAAGAGAAACATCTATTGAAATCATTTAGAGGAAAGTTGATATCATTAACTCCAATTGGACATTTTATTACTGATAAGTCTCTAAAATCTTGATCAACAATCCCCCAATTTCCTGAATCATGATTTAAAGATTCACATTCTTTGTATACAGTCATTATGATCAATTTCATTTACCAATTTATTAACTTAATTAGCTTCTTCATTTACCAAATTTTCAAGTCCATCCTCATTCTTATGCCCCTCATTCACTACACGTTCAATTTCTTCATCAATTGATTCATTTATATATTTATCATCAACCAAAGTTTGAGGTTCAACACTTTGACTAATCAAATTAGTTTGTTTAGTATTTTTATAAAAACTTGTTCATTTCACCCTTTTGAGATTGGGTCAATTCTTCAATTATTTATTTTATTTGTCGTTTTTCATGTCTGAAATCATACTTTCTAGGAGCCAGACTTCAAATATTAAATAAACAACACAAAATTTAAATAACAAAGTTAAGGAACAATAGCACCTACTTGTTGGAACTTCGAAAGTTCACTTTTTCTTCAAATCTTCAACAATTTCCTCCAATTTCAGTCCCAATTCAAGAATTGAATACTTCTTCTCCTAATGAATTCTGAAATTATAAAATAAAAATACTAAATTAATAATTAAATAATTTAAGGCTGTAAAAATTATACTTTACTAATCACTTAGACAGTTAAACACTTACTATTTCACTACCACAACTTTAGTATTTGAGAACATATAAAAATAAAAAAAGACTTTGCCACTTTGTCCGCTAGTGACTAGTCATGCACACTTCAAATACTAAAGAAGTCTTTTTTTGAAACTCAGTGAGTGACTGTCTGACACAATTCAGTGAATTGTCCACTAGCTACACTTCTCTAGACTGTATAGTCAATAGAAGACTTTTGTTTTCCTTTCATCAAACTGTTCTTCATCCCATACCCATGAAAAGAACCCAAAAAAGAAGAACCCGAAAGAAAAAAAAGAACTTGAAAACTAAAAACTGAAAAAGAAGAGAAAGAGCCGCCCAAAAAGGAAGAAGAAAAGACCCAGTGAGAAGAAGAACCCAAAAAGAAGAGAGATACAAAGCCACCCGAAAACTGAAAACTGGAAACCAAAAAAGAAGAGAGATACAGAGCCACCCGAAAACTGAAAACCAAAAAGAAGAAGAAGAAGAAGAAGAAGAACCCAAAAACTCTGGTGGAGAGAGAGAGAGGGGAGAGAGGGATACACGTTCACCAAATTTAGGATGAGTTTGATGTTCGCCGGAGTTCCCAAGCACCGCTACCTCTCCTCTCCAAAACGGAAGAATCAAAACCCTAGATCTAACTTCTAAAAGGTATTGATTTTTTAAAATGAGAGAATAAAAATGTGAATCATTCATTGTACGAAATCAAAGAGGTATCCATTTTTTTTTACATAAGACTTTAAAAATATGGGGCGCAAAGCATTTGCTTGTGTTGCTTTGGTCCAGTTTCGCCCCAGCCAAAAGGGAAGAATCAAAACCCTAGATCTACCCTCTGAGAGGTCTCAATTTTTGAAAATGAGAGAGTCAGAATGTGAATCGTTCGCTGTACAAAATCAAAGAGGTATCGGTTTTTTAAATTATTTTTATTTTAACATTGTAAAGACTTAAAAAATATGAGGCCCTCTAAATTTGGGCTCAAAGAAATTGTTTGGGCCCAGCTCTGCCATGAGCCCTATAATGCCACTTTTTCAGTTCACCGGCCCATTGAGTTACGACAACTATTTCAGAACCCTCAAACTCAGCACACCTTGCTGTAAGTTCTTTTCTCCCTCACTCATCCACTATAAAACAGGGGAATTATTAAGTATAAAAATTTCTATTTATGAATTATGTTGGTTTAATGAATCATATGATATAGGCTGTGACTCATTATGGTCCTATTCATTATGTCAACAAAAAGTTGTGTCATATCAGATAGGCCCGACCCTGGGGCAGAGCCTAGAGGGCGACCGCCCTGGGCCCCCAAAATTTTAGGTCCATTTTTTTTATAAATTTTCAATAATAATAAAAAATTTTAAGTTATTATAAAAAAATATGCATAGAGACTCAAAGAGTCTCAACTGTCCAAACTCCAAATTCAACAATAATGGGTTCACATAATGACAGGTTGTAACTTGGTATTTGGTATTTAATAATTATGGTTCTTGCCTTCTTGGTTCTTGAGTTATTTTTTTATTTAAACTTTCTTTTTAAATTTTTTTTCATTTTAATTCTAACTTGAACAGTTGAGGACTAAGGATTTTGACTTATGGTTGGATCTTGGCTTTTTTTATTGTTATCCTAATGTTTCGATTGTTTATAGAATATTGTTGACTATACTTGTGACTGTGTCATATGATGAAAGAATTTTTTCTAAATTAAAAATTTTGAAATCTTATTTGTGATCGACTATGTCACAAGAGAGGTTAATTGGATTAGCAATCTTATGTATTGAAAAGGATTTATTGGAAAAAATTGATTTGGAAAACATTATTGATAAATTTGCTTCTCAAACTGCCAGAATAAGTTATTTTAAATGATAGTTGATACTTTTTTATTTTGTTGTCATCTTGTTTTGCAGTTGAAAATATTTTGGAGGTTTGGAGCTGTCAAGATTATTTGGAACTGGTACACATATATATGGTTATTTATTATAATATTTGTATGATGTTTTTTTGAATCTTAGAACTATTTGTAAGCTTTCTTATCATTTAAGTATTTATATATGACTATATTTCTTTGGTTATTTTGAACATGTAAATTATTTTTATATATTAATTTATTTCAATTACTAAAAGAAGGGTCTCATAATCTTTGTTTGCCCTAAGTCTTCAAATTGTCAGGACCGGCCTTGCAGATATGATCCAGAAACACATGGCTAACAAGGTGTTCCTTATTTTGATACGGAAATTTAGAATTTGGCTGTGTCACTTTTTAGTGTTGCATTGATTTCTATGTTAGCGTACTTTTCAAGGTATGAAGTATATGATCTAATTTGGTTGCTTTTTTGTTATCTCCAGATGGGGACCTGAACCATCTCATATCAGCAACTATGAGTGGAGTCACCTGCTGCTAGTGATTCCCTGGTCAACTGAACTCAGACCTGAGGAAACTCGCAGTTAATCTCATCCCCTTCCCTTGCCTCCACTTCTTCATGGTCGGATTTTCCCCCGTAACCTCTCGCAGGTCTCAACTGTACCGTTCCTTGACCCTCCCTGAACCCACCCAAGGGACACCGAGAACATGATGTGTGCAGCTGACCAAGGCCGGCCCCACCCTTGAGGAGGGTGAGGCGGCCGCGTCAGACCCTCGGCGTTTTTGCGATTTTAGGGACCCCCAATTTGGAATTCCCTTGTAAATATAGACATGTATTTTGCGCGTAAAAAAATGCTATAATTAGGGGCCCCAAAAATAATTATTTGAGGCTTTAAATTTTTTATAAAAATTATTTAGGTTTAGGCTTGAAGACTTGAATTGAACTTGAGACTTTAAATTTGGGTGATTTAAAACAAATTTATATATTTTGCATATTTTGCTTTGAACAATGTGCAAATTTTTTGTATACATGTTTTTTTTTATAGTGTATGGAGGGCCCATTTCGGGAGTTCGCCTCAGGGCCCCTGGAACTCAGAGCCGGCACTGCAGTTGACCCCTGACATGGCCGATACCTTACTGCATCTGCTATGTTTAGAAGCAAGATGAGCACAAAAGAAGTTGACGAACAAATAATCAATGTACAGAACAAGAACTCATCCTACTTCGTCGAGTGGATCCCCCACGATGTGAAATCAAGTGTTTGTGACATATCACCTAGAGGTCCGTCGATGGCTTCAACATTTGTTAGCAATTCAAGGTCGATTCAAGAAATGTTCTGGCGAGTCAGTGAGCAGTTCACTGCTATGTTTAGGAGGATGGCTTTCTTGCGTTGGTACACACGAGAAGGCATGAATGAGATGGAGTTCACTGAGGTTGAGAGTAACATGTATGACTTGGTTTCAGAGTATCAACAGTATCAGGATGCAACTGGGGATGATGAGGTGACTATGAGGACCAAGAGGATGCAGACGAAGACAACTAATAAAATATATCACCATAACTTACCATCCTACCTATTATAGTACAAGTGGTATTATTTCCTAAAATAATCATCATGTTATTTGGATTAATGAGAGGATGAGCTGTTTGCTTTCTGATATTAGATTTGGTAGTATGTAAGCTTCTCTCATTTTAAGGTTAATACTGAGCAAGCTTTTATGGCATAATGATGATCATCTTGTTAGGGTGCATGTCCTGTATACTGGGTTAGATTTGAAGAGAATATGATGAAGCAAAAAGATGTTCGAAGCAAAGAAAGAAAATGAAGAAGGATGTTGTTTCTGATTGTTGAAGGGATGATCGTGGACTGCATCCAATGTAGTGGTGCTTGACTTCAAGCGTCAGCGACAACAAAATTGGGTCGGGATCTTTGGTGGATCGGATTGAACCGGTTTGTACTCCAAGTAATATAGTACAGTTCCAATCGTGTGGGTTTTTCTAGATCTTTATATAATAATGTAATGACCTCAATTAAGATGTGTGGCAACTTCATATAAGAATTTTCTATTATAAACAAAAAAGTATCTTATAGTAAGACTTGAGAGACAAGATAGGTTCTTGGTGAGGGTATTATAACTCTTATATCTTCTCTACTTGAATAATATTTCGATTATTTCTCCTCTATATTTGGTTCGCAGAATCGGGATAAAATTGTGTGCTTGTGTGTTTGGTTTAGTCTACATTGCTTGGTTATTCACTGTGATCAGTTATCGCCTCTTGCTATATCCTTACCAAAAAAAAGAAAATTGTCCCAGCTGCCTACACAATGGTATTAGAGCAAAGGTTGTGAGTTTCTTGATGAAGATGACAAATCATGGTTTTCCCAAGATCAAGTAGTTGATGGTAAGATCAACTTTAATCTTTGGAATGTGGACATGTACGGCGTAATGGTTTAACAGGGCTTGCATCTTGCCCTAGAAGGAGATAAAAGGAAGCCAACCGGCATGAAATAGGAGAAGTGGGATGAGAATTGTTTAAAAGCCTTTGAGTTTAATCCGGTTATCTCTGACGGACGATGTCAAGTGCAACTTCCTTAAGTAGACAAGCGCGGCAAATCTGTGGGCGAGGCTCATAATTTACTATTCGGAATCATCATCATTCGATCAAATGTACTGAAAGAGAAAATTGTTTCGTCTCTCGATGAAGGAATGTACCGCTCTTCATGATCATATAGTGGAATTCAATAAGGTATTATTCGAATTGGAGGCAATAAACGCAAATGATCTAAGCAAACAGTATAAAGCTTTCAACTTGATATATTTACTGTCACATTCGTACGAGCATTTGATAACCACCATGCTATACGAAAAATCTGCAAAGGAGAAGCTCTCGACGGTCGGTGTGATCAAGGGCTTGTAGGAAGACAAACTTCATAAGGAAACCCATAAATCAAGGTCTTTTTTTGAATTGCATGACAGTGGATGGAACTTCACTTGGAAGGGGTAGTGCGTGTAAGGGTGGGGTCTATTACCACTATTGCAATGGGATTAGGCATTACTAAAGGGATTTTCGAATCAGAAGGGTGTCAATATAGTTAGTGCCGCTGAATCAGGTGATAATTTAGACTGATTTCTTTTTTTAAGTTATAAAGATATAGATTATGTATGATTTCTTAATTCGGGTAGTTCTTCTCATATTTCCATTGAGAATGAGATATTTTCTACTTAAAGGTCTACAACCTTCTGTTGTGTGAGGATGATGACTTTTGAGAATTGTGACGTAGTGGATGCGGGGTAAGTTGAGTTGGAGATGCTATATAGAAAGGGGTTCACATTGGAGAAGTTCATGCTGTTGGGGTTTGTGGATCCAATACACGATAATGGGTTGAAGAAGATAGACGAGAAGGAGACTCGAATGGGAGCAAGCACGTCAAGAGTAGTTTGAGACTATAGGCAGAGTTACAGTCGTTCGCACCCCCCAGTCGCAACCCAGGCAATGTATGGTCGACCGCACAGTCGACCGACCTACACTCTGTTGGATCCTGTACAGTCGAAGGAGAGATCTGGTCGACCGACTTGGTGTTGCGATCGACCATCCCGATGCTGTTTGATGAGCAGCTGAGATTGAAAGTTAAGAAAACATATATATATTGTATTGTGTACAATTTTAGGGTTAAGTGAAAAGAAAATAGAGATCTACCAGTTGTCATTGAGAGAGAGGAAGATAGAGTGAAACCCTACACCTTGGGGTGAGACTCTTGAGAGATTTGTAAACCTATTCTTCATATTTTTAGTGAAAATTGCAGTAGTGCCTCTATGCGGGGAAGTAGCCATTGTTTGGGTGAACCTTGAAAAAATCTCGTGTGTTCTTGTGTGTTGCTTTTGATTGTTCTTTATTCTCTTGTTTTGATTCTATTGTTCTTGCATGTCATCGTCGTTGTTGAGTTATTCCGTAGTTAGAATTCAACACATGCATGTTCCTTTGTTGAAGCAAAACTTAATATCCTTGGAAACTCTTAAAGCACGGTGATGCAGGTGTTGATTCTTGATTTTGATGATTACAACACAATGCAAAGTTGTTGTGCTACTTCTTGGATATTACAGGATGTACACAAAGGCAAAATGTTCAAACAAGCTCTCAAAGCAAGTTGATCAAGCAAAGCTACAAACAAAGCTCTTATAGCTAATTGATCAAGAAAGCTACAAGGTTGCCAGCTTCAAAGAAAAAGACAAAGGCTAAAGCTCCATCTCAAGACTCAAGACTCAAGACAAGACCTATGCTTCAATATATTGTATTAAGTGTCTTGTAACAATTGTAACTTTTTTATTTCTTTGAGTCTTAGAAATTCTGTAATAGCCTTGTCACACACACTCACACATATCTTTAAAATAATTGAGTATTTTTCAAACTTAAAAAGATCGAAACAAGATTGAAAAAGCTCAGCTGTTAAGTACTAGTCGACTGTCCTAGTACGAAACTGTCTGAACTTATTCAAACTCTGACCAGTCGACTCATAACTGCAACCCAGTCGACTGTTCAAGTCATTTCGACAGTTTACTAATTTCAAAACTTGATTTTTCGAATTCAAAAGTTTTATTTCCGTTGGTTGACAGTTGGTACAACTGCTTTTCAATGTCCAGTGATTCTAACTCTATAAATAGACTGTAGAAATCACTTGGAAAAGGTTACAAGACAATACTCTCTTTTACAAGCTTTCAAGTACTTATTTTCAAAAAGAGAACAAGAGTTCACAAGCTTTCAAATTCTCTAAGTTTTTGGTTCCCAGTTTTCAGTCCAATATAACACTAATTTTGTTTTGGACTGATTTCATAAGTGACCTATTAGCCTCCATACAAAAATCACAATCACAACAAGGCTATAGGTTGATTGTAACTCTTTCATTGTTCTTTCTTTCACTCTCAGTTTGTGAGAGTGGTCCTCTCGGTTGGAGAGTAGGACTCTTTGTTGTAGAGTCGGTTTGCACTCTCGGTTGTGAAAGTGATCCTCTCGGTTGGAGAGTAGGGCTCTAGGGTGTAGATTCAGGTTTTCACTCTTGGTGGAAGAGTGGGTTGCACTCTCTAATGGTGAGAGAGGATTACGGGTTGGACAAGGTTGTTGTCTAACGCCGTAGGGTATTCTTGTATTTTTTTCAAGAATAGTGGAAAATCTCAAGTGGGTTGCTTGGGGACTGGATGTAGGTCGGGAGGACCGAACCAGGATACATCGTGTGTACTCTGTGTTTATATTTCTCTGAACTTGCATTTCATTACTTGCTTTTTTAAGTTCTCTGTGAAACTTGTCTGGACAGTCGACTGTGTCCCTTTTTAAGTCGACTGGTCAGACTTGTACTACATTCTCTCTGAAAACTTGTCTGGTAAGTCAACTGGTTCTTCTATAAGTCGACTTATCAGACTCGTTTTAAAATACTCTTCTTAACTGTCGCCCCAGTCGACTGATTTCTCTTTTCAAGTCGACTGGACCAAAGAAAAAGTTCAATTCCACAATTATTTTTATAAAATACTATTCGCCCCCCCCCCCCTCTAGTGTTTCTTGCCTTGCCTACAGGATCCAACAGCAAGTACACAGCTCAAGGTGGGGTTCTATCAGTTTGAAAGATCGTCGTAAGGTGATGAAGGGAATGATGGGTGTTCAGCACAACCTCTACAAGCTTTGTTCGAAGGGAGGGAGATCTAGCACAAGTGTTTCTAAGTCCAGCTTTCCTAAAGTGCCTATTCTGCTGCCACTAGAGTCACTGAAGCGAGATCACGATGTTGAATAACATCGAGAGGTGGAGGATTCCCCGAGGTAGGTGGAGTTTGTGCGAAGGATGACATTTCAGCATTGACACCTACTGAGGTATGCCCTTGAGTGGGCATACGATTGGAGAAATAATCAGGGCCAACCCTGAGTTCCTGGGGCCCCGAGGCGAACTCCCAAAATGGGCCCCCCATACACAATAAAAAAAAAATATGTATACAAAAAATTTGCACATTGTTGAAAGCAAAATATGCAAAATATATAAATTTGTTTTAAAATCACCTAAATTTAAAGTCTCAAATTAAATTCAAGTCTTCAAACCTAAACCGAAATAATTTTTTAAAAAAATTTAAAGACTCAAATAATTATTTTGGGGCCCCTAATAACAGTATTTTTTTTACGCGCAAAATACATGCCTATATTTACAAGGGAATTCCAAATTGGGGGTCCCTAAAATCGCACAAACGCCGAGGGACCCACCTCAAGGGTGGGGTCGGCCCTGGTCAGCTGCGCACATCATGTTCTCAGTGTCCCACATTTGTTGGGTGGGTTCAGGGAGGGTCAAGGAACAATACAGTTGAGACCCGCGAGAGGTTAAAGGGGAAAATCCGACCATGAAGAAGTGGAGGCGAGGGAAGGGGATGAGATTAACTGCGAGTTTCCTCAGGTCTGAGTTCAATTGACCAGGGAATCGCTAGCAGCAGGTGACTCCACTCATAGTTGCTGATATGAGATGGTTCAGGTCCCTATCTGGAGATAACAAAAGAGCAACCAAGTTAGATCATATACTTCATACCTTGAAAAGTACGCTAACTGTCACGCCCCGCTTCACAAAAAGAATACGAAATACGGATATGTGACAAAAGCCCAGCGAATAATTTTTATCATTCATAAGATGTTAAAGAATCTTTACATCTCACAAAATAATAAGAGTCGGAAGCAAGAGAATCAACCACACATGCATAACTGAACTAATCATCCAACAGAATTTACTTGAAACGAAATATAATAATCTCAAATAAATTAGAATCTGGACAAGACAAATATCCTGGGTCACATCGCCCAAATACAAAATAAATATCCAAGTACTCAATACAGTGTTCCAAAGCAACAATAATAATAATAGCAAAAAAGATGTCCAGCACTAATATCTCATTTTGCCAAAACCATCGGGCAAACGATCATCCTGATCTGCAATCAATAAATTGCAGGAGAAGAAAAAGAAAACAAGTACCCATCAATGCAAGTTACGGGCCAGTTATAATGTAGGATACAAGTACATGGGGAAACTAACAAATAGCATGGAATAATGCATCAACAGTAATAACTAGCATGAATCATTAAAACAAGGTCAGCTAGCATGGTATACTAACAGTATAGATGTTTGTGTCAAGTGCAGTGTCATATGGCAACTAACAGTGTCCAGTAACAGTAATCTCAGTATATTATTATAACAGTATAACATTATCAGGCTAACAGTATAAGTCTTATGTGTATTACGAGCTAGGTAACACTTCATGCGCCCCAAAAATATAACACATGGTTGCTACAACAAACAGTTTCGCTTTTAGATTTCATAGTGGAACATAATGGGGAAGTGTACTCAGGTATCATTAACAGTAGCAGTAGCAGTAAAAGTAACAGTAACAGTAACAGTAACAGTATGGAACACTAGTTCCCTTCCAAGTACACGTTTCCATATTTTCCACTACTAGGTCTTTCCTTAAGAAATTCCAGCTTGATCACTTTTATTATGGTTATCAACAGACATAGTAGTGCATGAAATAGTGTCAAACTAACATGGTATACTCAGTATTAGGTTCAGGAAAACAAATAAACATGCATCGATGATATACGGTCACATAAACGAGCAAAATAGTGTATGATCATATTCAGATAAGCATGATAGTACAGTACTAAAACAGTGATTCCTGTCACTACAGAAATTAAAATCTTAATCTGTCAAAGAATCTGGAAAATAGACTTCTACAAGAATCCATTGATTATATATAAGCCATATAGTTTTTCACAAAATCATAACTCAAAACTAATTTGAATCCAGAAAATACGTTTAGCCAGAAATAAGTAAAACAAATTCTTAGTCAGGAAAACAGCATTAAAACTTCTCAAATAAATCCATAAAAAATCTGGAGTAATCCCCTATATGTCTAGTATCAGAATATAATGTTTCATAATATTCCAGTAAAATTAGTTCAGTCAACAAAAATCAGAAAATATCAAGAAATGATAGTTCGGCAAATCTGGAATTCCAAACACTATTGTACGAAAACTGTAATATCTCGCAAACCGTGAAACAAAATCCAAATCCGTTAACGGGAGATGAAAATAGAAAAAATAAGCTAACTTTCATATTTCATAAATATTTTCCATAAAGTAAAAGTAAATAGGGTGAAAATATGATTCTTTACAGAACAGCGAGCAAAATACAGTAAGTATAGCTTTCATAAACATGCATGAAACGGTGTATAAAACTCATCAATAAAATCTACCAAAATTCTGGGTAACCCCTAGATAGGTATAGAAATATTGTGCAAAGTTTTTGATCAAAATAATATAATTAGGACTAGTATCAAAGTATTTTAATCATCAAAATCATCAAGAAACGAAATCTGGAAATAGAATACACCTCTGTAGTAAAATAGCCACAATTCACTCATACAAAAACAAAATTGACCAAGGTTAGAGGTATTGGAAAGAAGAAAGATTTATCTACAATTCATATCTAATAAAAAAATTAAGAATTCTGAACTTAATAGGGTCTAAAATACAAATCAAAACTTACCATCGACAAAATACAGATTTTCTCTTGAAAACAAAACCAACATAAACCACACGAAACTCGTTCCAATCACAATCAAACATGGTATAGAGTCTACTAAGTGTCCAAACATCATGAAATAGGGTATATAACATATTCACAACCATCATATCACATAGAACTCATCAAACACATAATTCCTCTAATTATCTCACATATATGAATAGATCAAGAGCGGTCAAACCTAGTTATTTTCATGTCAATTTTGTGTCGTGAGACAACTATGGTCAAATAGAACTATAGAGACAAAACCCATCATAAATAACACACACACGAGTTTTCTCTAGGACCCCACTGCACTATAAGAGGTTTTTTTATTTGTATCATACAAAGGAATTGGAGTGCAAGTTACTTGCCTTAATCGAAGACGAAAAACGATGAAACCCAAGAATAACAGGAACGGATCCTGACAACGAACAAAACCCACGAACAAGAATCCATGAATCAATGAAATCCAAGCAATACACATGCACACCGAGCACGTGCAAAAACCCAAGATCAAGAGAGCGAGAGATGGCATCGGGAGGTACGGCGGCTGGCCTTGTTGTGGCTACTGCTGTCTCCTGGCACACCGGCGGACGGCGGACGGACGGCAAGGGGAGAGAGACGGCGGATGGAGATATGGGAGTGCTCGGGTTGGAAAGTTGGTCGGCAAGGGATGGTCGGGCTGGGCTTGGCGATCGGCTAGGGTGTGCAGGCAGGAGGATGAGTGTGTCGGGATGGATGCTGGGGTGTTTTCGGTGGGTGGCGGCTGGCGCAAACAAGGAGAGGAGAGAGGGGGCCGGGGGTTTTGGTGAAGGTAGGGTTAGGGTTGAGATATATATATATGGGGATTTTAGGGTTTGTATTAGGAGATGGGTAATTGGGTTTATGGGTTTAATTGGGTCGAATAGGAGTAGTAATAGGGTTAGTTTAATTAGGAGTTGATTAGGATCAAATTGTATAGGACTAAAAATAGGATTGTAGTTTAATTTGGCTTTGGTGATCAATTAGGGATCAAAAGCAATAGGATTAGGACTAAGGTAGCCAACCAAAACACCATGAACACCCAAGAGCAAAATGAAGAGAACAAGAACCAAATAAAGAGAAAAGAACAATAATCGATGAAGAAGGAAAACAACAAATCAAACACAAAGAGCTCATAATGAAACAAAATGAATATATATTGAAAACAACTCCAATATACAGTCCAGAAAAATACAAGCGAGTACAAATACTCAAGAAAGAGAAAAATTACACCAAAAATATGAAAAATGAAAAACAGGAATTACAATCCTACCCACCTAACAAAAAGAATTCCGTCCTCGAAATTCAAAAAGAAGATACATAGGGTAACCCCAAAACAACCAAAAAGAACAAAACAAACTACTCAAACAAATGAGGAAACTTCTGCTGAATCTCCTCCTCCAGCTCCCAAGTCGACTCACTAGGCGAGTGAGGATTCCAAACAATACGAACCAACTTGATGACCTTGTTCTTAAGCACTTTCTCCTACCGATCCACAATAACAACTGGCAGAATCTCATAAGTCAAATCCTGCCGCACGGACAACTCAGAGTAGTCGATCACGTGGCTCTCATCACGGATATATCTCCTGAGTTGTCAAACTTGAAAAACATTGTGCACTCCTGATAACGCTGGCAGCAAAGCAAGACGATAGGCCACTCTGCCTACTCGCTCCAAAATCTCAAACGGTCCAATAAACCTAGGGCTAAGCTTGCCCCCAACACCGAACCGAATGACACCGTGCCACGGTGATACCTTAAGAAAAACATGGTCACCAACAACAAACTCCAAAGCCCTCCGATGTACATCGGCTCATCGCCTCTACCTATCCTGAACTGCCTGCAAATGCTTCCTGATCTGAACCACAGCATCAACTGTCCTGGTGATCAACTCCGGACCCAACAACCTCCTCTCACTAATGTCATCCCAGCACACTGGTGATCTGCACTTCCGCCCATAGAGCGCCTCGAATGGAGCAGGTTTAATACTGGCTTGAAAGTTGTTATTGTACGAGAACTTTACGAAATGCAAATGGTCCTCCCATGACCCACCAAACTGAAGCATATAGGACCTCAACTTGTCCTCAAGAATCTTAATAGTCCGCTCTGACTGTCCATTAGTCTGGAGATGAAAAGTTGTACCGTACTTTAATTTACTCTCCAAACTGTTCTGAAGACTCTCCCAAAACTGAGATCTGAATCTCATATCCCTGTCGGATACAATACTAACTAGAACCCCATGAATTCTGACAATCTCTTGCATGTACTTCTCAACAAGGCTCTCAGTATACTAACAAACACAAAAGGGAATGAAGTGAGAACTCTTCGTCAAACGGTCGACAATCACCCAAACAGCATTGTGATCCTTAGGACTCCTCGGCAAAGCAATCACAAAATCCATAGTGATATGCTCCCATTTCCACACTGGAATAGAAAGCACTTGAAGAAGTCCAGCAGTTCTCTGATGCTCTGCCTTAACCTGCTGGCAGATCAAACACTGAGCAACAAACTGAGCTACAGCCCCCTTCATACCATGCCACCAGAAATGAAGCTTCAAATCTCGATACATCTTAGTACCGCCGGGATGGATAGAATACAAAGATTGATGAGTTTCCTCAAGCAACCTCTGACGAACTTCACCCTTAGGGACACACAACCGGGAACCAAAACGAAGTGAACCATCAGCATGATTAACCATGTCCGTTCTGGACTCTGACTCAACCTCAGCTCGAAAACCCTGCAATTGCGCATCACCAGCCTGAGCCTCCTTAATCTGATCGACAAGAGAAGTCTGAAGATGGAGCACAAGAAAACTCTGAACAGAACTGGCAACAAAACCTCCAAATCCAACCTCCTCATCTGCTCAATGAGATCACTCTGCTAAGTAAGAAACATAACTGCCAGTTTCCTGCTCAAAGCATCAGGCACCAAGTTTACTTTACCAGGATGGTATTACAAACTAATGTCATAATTATCCATAAGCTCCAACCAATGCCTTTGCCTCATGTTTAACTCCTTCTGAGTGAAAACGTACTTGAGACTTTTGTGGTCTGTAAAGATCTCCACTCGGTCTCCAAGTAAATAATGTCTCCACAGCTTCAAAGCATAGATCACTGCCGCTAACTCCAAGTCATAAGTAGGATAGTTCTTCTCATGCGGCCTCAACTGCCTCGATACATACACAACAACACAGCCCTTCTGCATAAGAACTGTTTCAAGACCCTTACCAGAAGCATCACAGTGAATTACAAATCCGTCTGAACCATATGGAATAGTCAACACAAGGGCTGACATCAATCTGTTCTTCAACTCATCAAAAGCCTTATTACACTCATCAGACCAACAAAACTTCTGATCCTTCCCAGTCAACTTAGTCAACGGTCCTGCTATTTTCGAAAAATCTTGGACGAATTTCCGATAATGGCCAGTGAGACCAAGAAAACTCCGCACTTCAGAAATTGACTTAGGAATAGGCCAATCCTTCACAGCTTCAACCTTAGAAGGATCCACAAAAAGACCATCGCCAGAAATGATGTGCCCCAAGAAAGAAACCCTATCGAGCCAAAACTCGCACTTGCTAAGTTTCCCATAGAGCTGATTCTCTCTCAAAGTCTGCAGAACCACTTTAAGATGCTTAGCATGATCTTCTTAATTACGAGAATATACCACAATGTCATCAATGAAGACCACCACAAATTTATCCAAGAACTGAGAGAAGACCCAGTTCATAAGACTCATGAATACAGCTGGCGCATTAGTGATCCCGAACGGCATCACAAGATACTCATAGTGTCAGTATCTAGTCCCGAATGCAGTCCTCTGTATATCAGCAGCCGTCACCTTGACTTGGTGATACCCAGAACGAAGATCCAACTTCGAGAAAACAGCAGCCCCATTCAACTGATCAAACAAATCATCGATCCTGGGCAACGGATACCAGTTCTTCAGAGTGACACTGTTCAGTTCCCGATAATCCACAAACAATCGACGACTACCATCCTTCTTGTTGACAAAAAGGACTGGAGCACCCCAAGGCGAAACACTAGGTCTGATGAAACCCAAATCAAGAAATTCCTGAAGCCGCACCTTAAGCTCTGCTAGCTCAACCGGTGCCATCCTGTAGGAAATCTTCGATATCTGTGCCGTTCTAGGCTGAACATCAATATCGAACTCCACTTCCCTGTCAGGAGGTAAGCCAGGCAACTCATCTGGAAAAACATCCAAGAACTCCCGAACTACTAGAGGCGTAGCCTCATAGCCTGAGTGCAATTCCATCATACAATCCACCTGTACAACTACAGTCCTTGCTCGGCCAAGGGAAGACTCCCCGGCATGGAACTCGAATTCTGCTCGATCTGGAATTCTGAAGACAACTTTCTTGGCACGGCAATCAATAATGGCATGGGCTTCACCCAACCAATCCATACCGAGAATGACGTCGAATCCTGAATTTCTAATTATAATCAGGTTGGCTTTGAAATTTGCGTCCCCAATAACAACGGGGCATTTCCTGTACTCATGAAAACAAATGACAACACCACCACCTGTCAAAATGTTCCAAGCCTCTGATATGTTGCTACACTCCAACTGATGGCGAGCGACAAATCGAGAGGAGACAAAAGAATGGGTTGCTCCAGAATAAAAAAGAACATGGGCAGAAAAAGTGAAAACAATGATGATACCTAAAAGGAATCAAAAGACAAGGAGAAAGAATAGATAATCAAGGGTGAGGGAAAAACAACAATGCAGAAAGATAACATAAAGAAGCAAAGCAAGACCAAAAGAAAGAAAACAAAAGAGAAACAAAACAACAAAACAACAAAAAAAAATATACCTGCCATAACTCCTTCAGCTGTCTCAGCATCTGTACCAGTCAAGTTGAAAGCCTGACCTCTCCTCGGAACAGCGGTCCTCTGACCGACAATCTAGCGTTGAGGAGGAAGCAGAGGCCTAAATGGACCACGAGCTAGGCTTGCTTGCTGAACAGGACCCCTGGCTGGAAGAGCCACCTGCTGCTGCTGCGGACAATTGCGTATAGAATGATCAGAGATGCCATAATTAAAGCACCGGCGGTTGATGCGCCAACAATTCTTACACTCATGCCCATACATCTGACAGAAGTTACAAAACCACCCTTCTGGAAACCAGCAGAAGGATACAGAGCTGTCCTGACTGGATGGGTTGGGATAGGCCTCCGAACAGGAGCACCAGAAGGCCTAGCAGCAGAATGCAGAACAGTCTGCGGAGAAGGAACCAAACCACCACGAGCATGTTCCGGAGCTCAAGCTGCCTCAAGAGCTTCAACATAAGTACACAAGCGAAGAGAGACAAGGTGCCTCTTAATATCCTGCTCAAGCCCATTTGTGAATCTACGAGCCCTATCCTCTTTGGTTGCCACAAGAACGGTAGCAAAGAGGCTAAGTCTAGTAAACTCAACTGCTTACTCATCCACTGACCTGGAGTCCTATTGCAAGAAGTCCATGTTACAACATTGTTTGAATAATTATGTAACAAAATTCAAAATAGAATAATGACTTAACCTGTTTTAGGGTCAGGAATTATTGTTCCATCTCAACTCGAGTACTATTAGGGAAGAACTTCTCCAAGAATCTCTGAGTGAAAGTAGCCCAAGCAATAGGCCTCTCAAGATGCTCGGACTCGGCCATCCACCAAATATGAGCCAAATCCATCAGCTGGATGGAAACCACGTCCACCCTATCAGCTTCGACAACACATGCCGCCAAGAGCAAGCGCTTGATCCGGATCAACCACTGTTCAGCCTCCAAAGGCGTCCCAGTGCCGAAAAAATGATCGGGGTGCAGGCTCATAAAATCTGTAACTGTTCCTGGAGGAGGCGGAAGATTTGCCTACACAGGCACAATAGGAGGCGGAACCCAGGCAGCTTCAAGAGCAGCCATCACAAGATCACTGTGGTTTTGCTACTGATTAACCAGCCACTCAAGCACAGTAGTGATAGCCTCAAGAGGATCAGGCTGAGAAGAATTCCCACGAGCCATAGCTGCATAAAAATCAAAACAATTAGCATCCAGAATCAGAGTTGGTATTAATTTCATTCATGTATGCATGGTTGGTGAAATTTTGAGCCGATCCCAGTTCGAGCCAAGCTTGTCTAATATATTATACAACTAATACATTAGCCAAACCTGGGCTCTGATACCACTCAAAATCTTGTCACGCCCCGCTTCCCCAAAAGAATACGGAATACAGATACGAGACAAAAGCCCAGCGAATGATTTTCATCATCCATAAGCTGTTCAAGAATCTTTACAAAATCCCACAAAATAATCAGAGTCGGAAGCAACAAAATCAACCACACTTGCATAACTGAACTAATATCCAACAGAATTTACTTGAAACAAAATATAATAATCTCAAATAAATCAAAATTTGGACAAGACAATATCCTGGGTCACATCGCCCAAATACAAAATAAATATCCAAGTACTCAAATACATTATTCCAAAGCAACAATAATAATAATAGAAAAAATATATCCAGCACTAATATCTTATTTCGCCAATACCATCGGGCAAACAGTCATCCTGATCTGCAATCAATAAATTGCAGGAGAAGAAAAAAGAAAACAAGTACCCGTCAATGCAAGTTACAGGCCACTTATAATGTAGGATACAAGTACATGGGGAAACTAACAAATAGCATGAAATAATGCATCAACAGTAATAACTAATATGAATCAGTAAAATAAAGTTAACTAGCATGGTATACTAACAGTACAGATGTTTGTGTCAAGTGCAGTGTCATATGGCAACTAATAGTGTCCAGTAACAGTAATCTCAGAATATCAGTATAATAGTATAATAGTATCAGGCTAACAGTATCAATCTTATGTGTATTACGAGCTAGGTAGCACTTCATGCGCCCCAAAAATATAACACATGGTTGCTACAACAAACAGTTTCGCTTTTAGATTTTATACTGGACCATAATAAGTTAGTGTACTCAGGTATCAGTAACAGTAGCAGTAGAAGTAAAAGTAACAGTAACATTAGCAGTAAAAGTAACAGTAATAGTATGGAATACTAGTTCCCTTCCAAGTACACGTTTCCATATTTTCCACTATTATGGTTATCAACAGACACAGTAGTACATGAATTTGTGTCAAACTAACATGGTATAATCAATATTAGGTTCAGGAAAACAAATAAACATGCATCGATGATATACGGTCACATAAACGAGCAAAACAGTGAATGATCATATTCAGATTAGCATGATAGTACAGTACTAAAACAGTGATTCCTGTTACTACAAAAATTCAAATCTGAATCCGTCAAAGAATCTAGAAAATAGACTTCCACATGAATCCAGAGATTATATATAAGTCATATAGTATTTCACAAAATCATAACTCAAAAACTGATTTGAATCCAGAAAATACGTTCAGTCAGAAACCAGTAAAACGAATTCACAGTCAGGAAAACAGCATCAAAAATTCTCAAATATATCCAGGAAAAATCTGGAGTAATCCCCTATATGTCTAGTATTAGAATATAAAGTTTCATAATATTCCAGTAAAATTAGTTCAGCCAACGAAAATCAGAAAACATCAAGAAACGATAGTTCGGCAAATCTGGAATTCCCAACACTGTTGTGCGAAAAATGTAATATCTCGCAAAACGTGAAATGAAATCCAAATCAGTAAAAGGGAGATGAAAATAGACAAAATAATATAACTTTCATATTTCATAAATATTTTCCATACAGTAAAAGAAAATAGGGTGAAAATACGATTCTTTACAAAACTGCTAGCAAAATAAGTAAGTATAGCTTTCATAAACAAGCATGAAACGGCATATTAAACTCATCAATAAAATCCACCAAAATTTTGGGTAATTCCTAGATAGGTATAGAAATACTGTGCAAAGTTTCAGATCAAAATAATATAATTAGGACTAGTATCAAAATAGTTTACTCATCAAAATCATCAAAAAATGAAATCTGGAAATAGAATACACCTCTGTAGTAAAATAGCCATAACTCACTCATACAAAAATGAAATCGAACAAGGTCAGAGGGATTGGAAAGAAGACAGATTTCTCTACAATTCATATATAATACAAAAATTAAGAATTCTGAACTTAATAGGGTCTAAAATATAAATCAAAACTTACCATTGACAAAATACAGATTTTCTCTTGAAAACAAAACCAACATAAACCACACGAAACTCGTTCCAATCACAATCAAACATGATATAGAGTCTAATAAGTACCCAAACATCATGAAATAGGATATATATAACATATTCACAACTATCATATCACATAGATCTCATCAAACACATAATTCTCCTAATTATCTTACATATATGAATAGATCAAGAGCGGTCAAACTTAGTTGTTTTCATGTCAATTTTGTGTCGTGAGGCAAATATGGTCAAATAGCACTATAGAAACAAAACCCATCAAAAATAAAAAACACACAAGTTGTCTCTAGGACCCCAATACACTATAAGCGGTATTTTTACCTTGTATCATATACAGGAATTGGAGTACAAGTTACTTGCTTTAACCGAAGACGAAAAATGATGAAACCCAAGAATAACGGGAACGGATCCCGACAATGAACAAAACCCACGAACAAGAATCCACGAATCAACGAAATCCAAGCAATACACATGCACACCGAGCACGTGCAAAAATCCAAGAGCAAGAGAGCGAGAGATGGCGTCAGGAGGCACGGTGGCTGGACTTGTTGCGGCTGCTGCTGTCTCCTGGTGCACCAACAGACAGCAGACGGACGGCAAGGGGAGAGAGACGGAGGATGGAGATGTAACACCCCGAATTCCAAATAAGACCGAATTCGAGATTTCACAGGATCTTTACTTCACTTTGTACAATTTTAGAAGGAAATTAAAACTTTTCAATAATACATCAGAGTTACATTACACTTTGTTTACACATCGGAAGAATAAAAGATTACAATATTGAAACAAAAATACAACTTGTACACTTTATCAAGTAATTCATCAATTTCATCATAACATTTTCATAGTAAAGTCCATTACCTGCATGTAAGACTGTGGGCACGTCAGTTGATTACAACCGACGAAATGTTATACATGGCTATCCCCTTTATGCCGGGATTAGTATAACGATCTCCATACTTTAACAAATCACAAAAGTTGAATGAACAATAAAGTGTTAAATTATGACTACACTGTATGCCATGTCTTAATGCCTAATGCACACATTTTATACTAGGATGACACTAATGCACACTTGTTCGGATTCTATGCATCCCATACTACATAGGTCCGAGGGCAAGCGCCTACGTACTCCACATAAAGGGTTCGATCCCTCGCCATGACAACTACCCAGTAATAAGACAAGGTTTAGATCGTTCCACGGATATGGATCTCAGCCTCGCTAGCTAGCCTCGCTGGCTATTATAACAGATCCCAACCTCGTTGGCTATTATATCACGTGAATCATCTTGTAAGTGACCCTCTAGCCCCGGTATACGCATATACATTGGAGTACGGCAAAAAAACTATTCGCCCGACTACTCAAGATTCCGGAGTCCACCGCTGACCCATCCTCATAGTCCCTGATTTAAATATAAAAGCCCATCTCCCACGGAGCAACCTCAGTCCACCAACTGGGTCTATAGCCACAGAGATCTACCGCCGACTATATAGAGCACCCCACTTACGTTTGCCCAGGTTTACTACATCTTCACTTATGTGCCTAATTATTTAGTTCAAGACATGAATAAATTCCAATCCTAGAATTAGTTTTACCTCCTACCGGACTTAATCAACAAAAAATACGAGATAGCTCCACAGCCATATCTCAATTTATATCTCAACTCTTTTTAATTTAATAGTGTCGGTGCCCGAGGTCTACCCTTTAATAAACATGTCTTAAACTTAATTATTTTCATATCTCTAACTTATTCATAACTTAATCAATGTATCATTTTAACACTAATCATGATTTACTTTTCCACTCTTAATTCTTTCCAATCAATGATTCTACTCATGCATTCATCTAGTTTAAACTCATGGTCAATTTGAGTACATATAGAAATCTAGAAATTTCACATTCAACATAATTGCATTATCTTAACAAGAGAAACTAATTCTCACATCAAAATCTTACTTCTAAGGATGAAAATCATGTTCTAAAAAAAATAATTTAACTTGAGAACAAAATCTTATTCTATCTCAAAAATGTCTCTTTCACTTCTCAAATATACACAAAAAATCTTTAAAACAAATTTTAATAAATTCTTCATCACATTTTATAAACAGAAGGATTTTTCCCAAATTTTTAAATGCATTCGTCTTCATCAAATGTATTAAAACACTCAAAAAAAAAAATATGTGTCAGCCTTGGGTTTCGAACCCCTGACCCACGGAGCCAGCGCCCAAGCAAACCAGCGCCAACCACTAAGTCTTTAAAGACTTAGTGTTCGATTTCTTAAACGAAACATTTTATACTAAAGTCACGGGCTTTTGGATAAATAAAAACAAACAGAAAAATAATTGGGGCCTAACGGGTTTCGAACCCAGGACCACCGAGAAGGCCAACGCAACACCCAACCGCTAGGCCAATTGCGCTTAACGTCCAAGAGTCTAATTCTTTGCTTTTGTTCAAAACTTTCTTTCTTTCATAAAACTCGATTTCTCTTATTTGTTCTAATCTTTTGTTAGACTGAATTTTGTTCATAGAAATCCGAGTTTACTTTTCAACAGTAAATTATAGATTTATAAATCATATTTTAAAGAGTAAAACAACTTTCAAAATCGTTTCTTTTCATTGATAAACACAAATTTGCATTTATACTTTTAAATTAGAGATAGCATATTATATTTTCTATAAACACTCAAATGAGTTTCATAACATCAATTATTCTTTACGATAATTTATTTACTTATCAATTGTTCACATAAAAAATTCTCTACATTCATGTACACTAATGTATGACAAATAATCAATCAATTCTTTTTCTCATTAACCCCTAACATGATGTAATTTAATTTATTAATCATACATGGATTACTATCATTCTCATCTCATACAATAGCATAGATCACATAAGAAATTCCATACTACTCATTATTTATTACTTAGCATGCATTATTCTATATATATATGGGGATTAGGAGTTGATTAGGATCAAATTGTATAGGACTAAAAATATGATTGTAGGTTAATTTGGCTTTGGTGATCAATTAGGGATCAAAAGTAATAGGATTAGGACTAGGGTAGCCAACCAAAATACCATGAATACTCAAGAGCAAAATGAAGAGAACAAGAACCAAATAAAGAGACAAGAACAATAATCGATGAAGAAGGAAAACAACAAATCAAACACAAAAAGCTCAAAATGAAACAAAATGAATATATATTGAAAACTCCAATATACGGTCCAGAAAAATACAAGAGAGTACAAATACTCAAGAAAGAGAAAAATTACACCAAAAATATGAAAAACAAAAAATAGTAGTTACACTAAAATAGAAATCAATGCAACACTAAAAATTGACACAGCCAAATTCTAAATTTCCGTATCAAAATAAGGAACACCTTGTTAGCCATGTGTTTCTGGATCATATCTGTAGGGCCGGTCCTGACAATTCGAAGGCCCAGGGCTAACAAAGATTATAAGGCCCTCCTTTTAGTAACTGAAATACATTAATATGTAAAAATAATTTACATGTTCAAAATAACCAAAGAAATATAGTCATATATAAATACTTAAATGATAAGAAAGCTTACAAATAGTTCAAAGATTCAAAAAAACGTCATACAAATATTATAAAAAATAACCACATATATGTGTACCAGTTCCAAATAATCTTGACAGCTCCAAGCCTCCAAAATATTTTCAACTGCAAAACAAGATGACAACAAAATAAAAAAGTATCAACCATCATTTAAAATTATTTATTCTGGCAGTATGAGAAGCAAATTCATCAAAAATGTTTTCCAAATCAATTTTTTCCAATAAATCCTTTTCAATACATAAGATTGGTAATCCATTTAACCTTTCTTGTGACATAGTCGATCGCAAATAAGATTTCAACATTTTTAATTTAGAAAAACTTCTTTCCTCAGATGCCACAGTCACAGGTATAGTCAACAATATTCTATAAACAATCGAAACATTAGGATAACAATAAAAAAAGCTAAGATCCAACCATAAGTCAAAATCCTTAGTCCTCAACTGTTCAAGTTAGAATTAAAATGAAAAATAAAAATAAAAATAAAGTTGAAAATAAAAAAATAACTCAAGAATCAAGAAGGCAAGAACCATAATTATTAAATACCAAATACCAAGTTACAACCTGTCATTATGTCAACCCATTATTGTTGAATTTGGAGCTTGGACAGTTGAGACTCTTGGAGTCTCTATGCATTTTTTTATAATAACTTAAAATTTTTTTATTATTGAAAAGTTATTAAAAATGGACCCAAAATTTTGGGGGCCCAGGGCGGTCGCCCTCTAGGCCCTGCCCCAGGGCCGGACCTAGAAATGATAGGTTGAGGTAAAATCGGCCAGCAGAAGAAGCCACTGAATCGTGTGGTTTACAAAAGGAGAAAATGAAGAGTCTGTAATTAATTAAATCACACATGTGTGGAAGTATGTGTATGCAATCGAAAGTGGAGATTGTTGGGGTGTATGTCGAATAGGTTCGATGTGAAGAGAATACGGTGAAACGAGAAGAGGTTTGAAGCGAAGAAGGTAGGCAAAGAAGGTTGCAATTTCTAACTGCTGAAAGGGTAACAGTCCATTGCAATAAGTGCAGTCAACTGCATCTAGTGGAGTCGTGCTCGACTTCAAGTACAGTCAATTGCTCTTTTGAGCAGTTGACCGCAGGCGGCAATGACAGTAGTATTGGGTTGGGTCTTTGGTGGATCTGATTGAACCGATTTGTGCTCCAAGTAACATCGTACGACCCCTATCATGTGACCTTCTCTTCAGAAAATATCAGATGGTGAAGGATCAAGACTACACAACCAAAGGTTTCTCTAGATCTCTATATAATAATGTATTGGCCTCCATTGAGAGGTGTGTCAGTACTTCATTTGAGGGTTTTCCATTGTAAACCGTAGAGTATCTTCTAGTGAGGCTTGAGGAATAGGTAGGTTCTTTAGAGGGTATCGAAACTCTTGTATCTTCTATAGTTAAATAATATCTTGGTTATTTCTCCTTCAGATTAGATTCACCGAACCGGGACAAAACTGTGTTCTTGTGTGTTTGAAACGGTCTGCATTGCTTGGTTGTTCATTGTGATCAATTATCGCCACTCGTTATATCCTTACATATCCTTTTGTTCATTATTGGATTGGTTTATAGTACATATGGTAGTTGTATGATCTTTTTATCAAGAAATGGTGTGGCCCTCATTCGAGCTTTGTGACAAGTTAGGCACGATTTTTTCCTGACTGGGAAGGGGACTTTGTAACAGCTATATATCAGCTGGCTAAAGCAATTGTTGTTTGTCGATATGCCAACCAAACTAATTAATCCATTTTAATGCCCTTATAAGTTGGGAGTTTCTAATATATATTTTCATAGCAGAACATGATTAAGCCTTATCTGTAGGTTACATTGTATATAAGTCCGGCCCTGAGTTTACGGGGGCGAGGCAAACTCCCGAAATGGGGCCCCTATATAAAAAAAAAATTAAATTTTTTTTTTTTTGCTACAATTCTTAAAAACCTATATATATGAAAAAATAGATGGAGATTTAGGGATTTGAGAAAAAAAATCTCCATAAAAATCTAAGCCCAAATAAAATAAGTCGGTCCAAGTACAACAACAACAACAACAACAACAACAACAAAGCCTTTTTCCCAACCAGTTTGGGCCGGCTACATGAATCCTGGTTTTCCATTCTTCTCAGTTTATCGCAATATCTTCTATAAGGTCACAAGCTTATCATATATTTTCTCACCGTTTACACCCAAGTAATTTTAGGTCTTCCTCTATCCCTAACTCTACCATCAGTACTTTTCAAACCACTCTTTCTAACAGGGACACTACTAGGTCTACATGTGACATATTCAAACTACCTGAGGCGATTCTCTCTTAACTTATCTTGGATAGAAGCTACCTTCAGCATGTCTCTTATATGCTCGTTTCTAATTCTATCCTTCCTGGTTTTACCATACATCTATCTTTGTAGCACCCCGAATTTCATAATAGAAAATACGAGACACAAATCCAGAATCTTTACTTCAATGTAAACCAAACACAGCACGAAAATTTAAAACTTTCTTTACATCAATACTCATTACTAGGCACAGCAAAAAAATTACAACACTTTTAATACAACTCAAATCAACAACTGAAATTCAATCTTCTCTTAGTCCAAGCTTTAACTCCTGCTAAGCTACTCACTTGAAAATCCTGCAAAACTGACAAAAACTGTGGGCGCGTCAGTTGAATGTAACTTACATAATGCTGATAAAAGCAGTGACTCTCAAAAGTCTCACAACAACAAACTTGTTGCACCAATAAAATGGTAATAAAAGAATCATAAATTAAAAATAAATAATGAAATGGAAAGGATAAAATATACGATAAGAAAACATCGAAATGCACAAGACAAGGTTCAAAGGAAACATAAGTGCCTACGATGCTTACTAATGCATGCTTGTTTGGATTCTATGCCGCCCATACAACATAGGTTCGAGGGCAAGCCCTTAGCATTCACCTCATTTTGGGGTTTAATCCCTCGCTATGCAACCTACACCCATGACTACTACGAGATTTAAACAAGTTACAAGTATTGGTTCTCGCCCCGAAATACTGGAGGTCAGACTCTATCCACGGAACATCCAGGAGGCCTTCCCCTATCGTCCGGGAACTCTTTTAGAGAATACCTCACTCCGTAGGTCATCTTAGAACCCCCATTGCACAAATTTCTCATGAGCGTCGCTTTCGTCCCAAAATACTGGAGATAATCCCACTCCGCATATCATCATGGGGCCTCTCATACCCTTGTCCCGGAATACTGGGGATTTATCTCGCTCCGCAGATCATCCTGGAGCCTACATACTCACGTTTGCTCTTGTTTCATCATATCATTATCTAGTGTCTGTCCTTATGTGTAAATAGGAGTAGCCTGAGCCACCTAGATCTACCTCCACCCTACCGGACTTAAATCCACAAAACTAGGAACACTAGCCCTCCCTGGCTAATTCCTATAATCAAAATAGTTCACTACCAGTAATCCTGGGTCCTGCTCAGCCTCTAATGCTCACAACACAAAATCCTCAACAATCTTTCTAGGGTTCTCACAATAACCCTAAATTTCAATATGAACCACCACTTGGTTCAATCATCAAAATATTATTTCTTTTCTGCATACATGGAAACACCACTTTTCCACAAGTTCTCAAACATAATTTCAACGTCTCATTTAAGATCATCTCTTATCAAATATAAGCATTCATTTATTCATAATCATTCTATCATAACTCACTAATCATTAAATAAATATTTCACTTCCATAAAGATCCCCTTCATTTTTAGAAACAAAATAAATTAATTATACCTCTTCAATTTCAAGTCACAATACTCCTTTCCATATTTGAAATCACACTCAAATTTTTGGAAGATTTATCCACTTTAAAACTTAAATAACCCTCTTTCAATTCTGGGATTTATCACAAAAATCTGAAATTTCATAGTTTCAAAATTTGAAAATTTACACCTCTTTAAAATTGAAAATAGCTCTTTAAAATCTGAAACATTTATCCTTCAAAACTGAAAGATATGCTCCCCTAAGAATTGAGATTTTCTTCCATAAGTTTATAGTTTGATACATTCGAAATCGCAACTCAAACTTGCCAAAAACTGAAACCTCGTTTCTCTATAAATCTGAAATTTATGTCTTCTTATCCTTAAGAACACTCCATTCAAAAATGAATATTTAATTCTAAAAATTTTAGTTTATATTTACTCCATAAACATAGATCATGTCATCAAATTTATAATCAATTCGCACAAAATTTGAAGCTCTAAATCATCAATAAACTGAAACTAGATTTTTTGTAAAAATCTAAAACATGCAACTTTAAAAATTGATCAACAAATCACTTAAAACTTCACATTATTATCAAATATAAACAAATATAAGCATGCCCATATCTACCTTAGGGTTAGCAACCCTAGTGCACAACAAAACCCTCCACACAAGGCAAACCCGAGCCCCATCTAACACAAACCGAAGCCGACACTATGCAAACCTGAGGGTTGCACAATGCTGGCCAAGCCCCACTTCAACCCTTGGTTTAGGGTTAGTCGCCGAAACCCTACGATTTCACCCTAGGTTAAATCCCTAGTGTATAAACTCATATTCAATGCTTTTAAACATGCCCAAAAACCCTTCTAATCTTGTATAAAAATTCCAACATTTAGATCCATGAAAAATGTATCTCAAAACAACGAATATGAGTCAAAAATCTCATCTTTAGAACAAACAAATCATGAATTTATAGATCCATATTAAGTTATAATCAACCATCACAATATACACGATCATATAATCAATTTTAAGGATAAAGATTCAATCTTTTCATACACTAACATGGTATAGTATTCAAACTCAATTATCTATGTCCAACACACATAAAAATTGATTTTTCACTTCAATGATTTCAATCAAACATCGCACATTAATCACCTCAATAAATTATCTCATGGAAATGTCATATTCATGAAAACATACAACATAGATTCACAAAAAAGTTCCCTAACATGATGCTATATCATCCAAGATCAAATAACATACAAAGAGAGTAGAGAGACTCCCACCTCAAGAAGAATTACTGATGCAACTAGTAGCCTTCTCCTTCAAGCAAAAATCTACTCCAAAACTCCAAGAAATCACCAAAAATAGTCAAAATAAGAAGAAGGTTGAAATCCTCTATTCTGGCCCTCTCTTATATGACCAGGTTCTGAATTATTAGGGTTTTGATCACAGTTTTGCAATTTAGTCCCCCAACAACCCAAAAATTGCATAATTATATATTTACTCAATGAAATCATATAAAATCAAATTAGAGGGATAAAATATCTCCCCCCAATCTTTCCACTGCCAGATCAAATAACACAACAAAAATTTGAATTCAATTTTTTCCTCCAAACGAAATTTTGCACAAAAACCCTTTTCTTTCAAAGCATTTACAAAAAATAGTTTCTTTTATTCAGAAAAATCCCAAAAATTCAAATATTTCCAATAATAAATAATAGAATTTATTTATTAACTCAAAATCCCAAAACTTGCATTTTAAAAATATTTGCACGTATTTTGCAAGTGTAAAATGACCATTTCACAAAATTTCAAACTAATTAAATAAATAAATTTAAAAAATATTTATTAATACAAAATATTGTATTAAAAATTGTGGGGTGCCAACTTTCCAAATCGGCCAGGCTTCGCTAAGTAGCTGCTGAGCTATGAGCTCTGAGATGCCTTTTTACCAAGATTAAAAGAAGACCACTCGACAGGTTACAATCTTAATATCCTCATCTCCACTATACTCATTTTTTTGATTGTTTCTTTGTTTCCCAACTCTCTGCTCTATATATCATTGCTGGTCTAACAGCCATCCTATAAAATGTTCTCTTAAACTTCAAAGATATAAATTTTTCACACAGAACACCACTGACACTTCTCCACTTAAGCCATCCTTGCTTAGATCCTATGTAATACATATTCACAAATCTCCCCATCTCTTTGTGTAGTCAAACCTAAATATCGGAAATGTTCACTCTTAGGTACCTTTTGACCATCGAGCTTCACTACTTCCTCAGTTGTATTCCGAATATCACTAAAATTACACTTCATATACTCTGTTTTAGTTCTACTATTTCTAAATCCTCTAACTTCCAAAGTTTCTCTCAATTCTAATTTAATATTGACTCTTGCTCTAGTCTCGTCCACTAAGACGACGGCATCAGCAAAAGGCATATACCAAGGCACCTTTTCTTGTATTCCTCGCGTCAATTCATCCATAACCAAAGCAAAAAGGTAAGGGCCTAAAGACGAACCTTGGTGTAAACCAACTGTAATCGAAAAATCACTGGTATCTACTGTGGTTGTTCTAATTGTGGTTATTGGCCCTTCATACATAGCCTTAATTACCTCAATATACCGAATAGTAACACCCATCATACTATGTCTCTAGGGACTTTATCATATGTTTTTTATAGATATATAAACACCATATGTAAATCTTTCTTATTCTCCCTATATTCTTTCGTAAGTCTCCTCAATATATAAATTGCTTCCATTGTCGACCTCTCAAGCATAAATCCAATCTGATTCTCAGACACAGTAGTTTTCAGTCTTAGTCTAAGTTTGATCACTCGCTCCCAAATTTTCATCATATGGCTCATTAATTTAATCCATCGGTATTTGGAGGAACTTTGTATATCTCCTTTATTTTTATATATAGGCACTAATACTCTTTCTCCATTCATCGGGCATCTTCTTAGTCCTCAAAATTTCATTAAATAATCTTGTTAACTAACCCACTACTACATCCCTAAGACACTTCCAAACTTCAATGGGTATACCATCCGGTCCTACAACTTTTCATATTTTCATCCTTCCTAGAGCATTTCGAACCTCCGAGGTCCCAATTCTACAGAAAAAAATATGCTCTCGACTCTCCCTCGAGTCCTCCATATTTAAGTTACCCATAACATTTTCATTTAATAACTTCTCAAATTAATTTCGTCATCTTTCCTTAATTTCCTCATCGTTTAATAAGACTCTTGAATCATCGCTCTTAATACACCTAATTGTATCCAGATCTTTTATTTTTCTATCCATTTGTTTAGTAAGCTTATAAATGTTATTTTATCTTTCTTTTATTTCTAATTTTGTATATAAATCATCATAAGCCTTTTATTTTGCATGTCTTACTGCTTTCTTAACTTTTTTTTCTAACGGTCTTATATCTCTTTCTTTCTACTCTTTTGCCATATTTTGAAGGTTAATATTTTTTCTCTCACAATATTTTGAATTTCTTCTTGCCACCACCATATTTCTTTAGTTAGCAATGCTCTACCTTTAGATTCTCCAAGTACCTCCTTTAAAATTTCTCTTATGTACGTAGCCATTTTAGTCCACATCATATTTGTCTCTCCTTCCAAATTTCATCACTACAAAAGATACTCGATTTACCGGCGAATATTCTCCGGCATTTTACTAGTAGCGCCGGGGTAGGCAGCGAATAAGAATGGGGCGCCAGATGGGATGGTTATACACCGACGGTCACTTTAAAATGCCGGTCTATCCGCGTATTCACCGGCGTTTTATTTAAAAACGCCGGTGAAGTGTATTATTCACCAGCATTTTAATAATAAACGCTGGTGAATATACCTACACATTCACCGGCGTGTCTAATTGAAACGCCGGTGAAAAGCTGGGATAAATCCCATCTACCCTAACCTTTCGCTCGTTATTTACCCAAACCCCCCCAAAAAAAAAAAGGGGGGGGCGCTTCGTTTTCCCTCCTTCCTCGCTCTACTTCCCGCGCGTTTGCCTCCGCCGCTTCGTCCTCTTCGACAGCCTTCGACCTTTCGTCATTGTCCCTTCTTCCCTTCGTCATTTTCGATTTCCCTCCTCTCTCTCTCGATTTGGAGGTGAATCGGCGATCGGAAACCACCGTGTCGCCCCGCTCTCTCTCTCTATCTCCTCCCCCCCGCGCTCGTCGCCCCGCTCTCTCTCTCTATCTTCGGTATCATCTCTTGATTTCCCTTATTTTTGAAACTTAGCATTTTTTTTCTGATAGATGCATCTTTATTTCCTTAACATGAATGGTTTAGTTGGGATGAAGAATTAATAGAAAAATATATGCTTAGGTACTGAAAATTTTCATGTTCTTTTACTGTTAAAGAAGCTTATTTCATGCATCTGATTGTCATCTTGGCATGTTTTTTTAACCAAAATGGGTTCACTGTGAACTGAGGATGCTATAGCTACGTATGCCAAAATCCTCCGGATATGCACAACAATTGGGTTTTACATTTAGTTGGGCTAAAGAATTAGTATAGCAACATATATGCTCAGATAATGGAAATTTTCATTTCAAGATACTGTTAAAGTAACCTGTTTGCCATCTTCGGCATGATTTTTTAACAAAAAAATGGGTTCACTTCCAAACTAAGTATGCTGCTAGAATTTTCATCTTCTTTACTGTTAATGAAGCTTATTTCATGCATCTGATTGCCTTCTTGGCATGTTTTTTTGACCAAAATGGGTTCACTGTGAACTGAGGATGGTATAGGTACGTATGCCAAAATGGTCCGGATATGCACAACAATTGGGTTTTAGATTTAGTTGGGCACAAGAATTAGTAGAGCAACATATAAGCTCAGATAATGGAAATTTTCATTTTAAGATACTGTTAAAGTAACCTGTTTGCCCTCTTTGGCATGATTTTTTAACCAAAAATGGGTTCACTTCCAAACTAAGTATGCTGCTAGAATTTTCATGTTCTTTTACTGTTAAAGAAGCTGATTCCATGCATCTGATTGTCATCTTGGCATGTTTTTTTAACCAAAATGGGTTCACTGTGAACTGAGGATGCTATAGCTACGTATGCGAAAATCCTCCGGATATGCACAACAATTGGGTTTTACATTTAGTTGGGCTAAAGAATTAGTAGAGCAACATATATGCTCAGATAATGAAAATTTTCATTTCAAGATACTGTTAAAGTAACTTGTTTGCCCTCTTTGGCATGATTTTTTAACCAAAAATGGGTTCACTTCCAAACTAAGTATGCTGCTAGAATTTTCATCTTCTTTTACTGTTAATGAACCTTATTTCATGCATCTGATTGTCTTCTTGGCATGTTTTTTTGATATTAAATGGGTTCACTGTGAACTGAGGATGCTATAGCTGTATGCCAAAATCCTCCGGATATGCACAACAATTGGGTTTTAGATTTAGTTGGGCTAAAGAATTGGTAGAGCAACATATAAGCTCAGATAATGCCAATTTTCATTTTAAGATACTGTTAAAGAAACCTGTTTGCCCTCTTTGGCATGATTTTTTGACCAAAAATGGGTTCACTTCAAAACTAAGTATGCTGCTAGCATAGGCCTCATCTTCTTTCACTGTTAATGAAGCTGATTTCATGCATCTGATTGTCTTCTTGGCATGTTTTTTTTTATATTAAATGGGTTTACTGTGAACTGAGGATGCTATAGCTACGTATGCCAAAATCCTCCAGATATGCACAACAATTGGGTTTTAGATTTAGTTGGGCTAAAGAATTGGTAGAGCAACATATAAGCTCAGATAATGGAAATTTTCATTTTAAGGTACTGTTAAAGTAACATGTTTGCTAAATAATTGGCATGAATTTTTAACCAAAAATGGGTTCACTTCCAAACTGAGTATACTGCTAGCATAGGCCTCATCTTCTTTCACTGTTAATGAAGCTGATTTCATGCATCTGATTGTCTTCTTGGCATGTTTTTTTGATATTAAATGGGTTCACTGTGAACTGAGGATGCTAATTTTTTTATAATTATGTTGGTTTGTTAATCCTACTAAAGTACAAATTTTATGATAGTTATTATAAACATGTTATTAATTAAATTTGCATCTCTAAAGAAGTTATTGAATCCTTGACAGGTACAACATGCCGAGGCGTGGAAAGAGGATAAATATAAATGATGGCAACGAGAGCCATGGGGATGAGCAGCCACTACATAATAGTGGCAGTCAAACAGATGAGGGTAAGGGTAGCACGCCGCCCACTGTCAAAAAACATCGTGGGCGGACTAAGATGACGAATGTTTGGAGGCTTCAGAATGACGAAAGGATCGAGGTGGAGGTAAACGGTGTCGGGCAACCGGTTGGCGATAACGCCAGCAAATTTTCTTCCTTTATTGGGGTTATAGTAAGGAACCCCCGGATACTTCCTTTGTCATACGAGAGTTGGCCGAAGGTGCCAACCACGACAAAGGCCACTACTATTACGACAATCAAGGTATTTCTCATCTAAAATAAATAATTGGTCGGCGCAAATGTATTATTGAAATATGTTTTTTTAGTGATGAAAACTAAATTTTGGAGCAATACTTCTCGTTCGCCGACTCCCTTACGCCTTGGGTTGAAAAGTCACTCTCCAAAAAGTGGAGGGACTACAAGAGTGACTTGAAGGCGAAGTTTTATGACAAAGACCTTTCAGAGGAGGAGAATGCAATGAATGTGCCAGAAAATGTGGAGCCTTCAGATTGGCAATTTCTTGTGCACTACTGGAGTTCGGCGATCGGTCAGGTATTTACATTAAACGCACAAAAATCTAATGAGTATGTGGTTGTATGGCTACTGTAATGAATATTTCTGCTAACTTCATTGTGGCATGTACAGAAAAGGGCGGAGGTGGGAGTTGCCAGTCGGTCAAAGCAGCTAGTGTTGCACACCGCTGGTACACAGAGCTTCGCTCTGGTTCGGGAAGAATTGGTAGGCGCAATCGTATTGAATATTTTTTACTTACAGTTATTTGTTTATAACCATTTCATCTTACTAATATATAGGCAGAAGATTTGGGGGGTCCTACGGAGTTTGGCGACATTGACTTTTTCGATGCCACCCACAAATCGAAGGATGGGACGTATGCGAGCCCTGAGGCAGCACGGATTCTGGTAATTTGTGAACTAATATCTAATGCGTAGTCGAAATCTCATCTGCTTTTAACTCTGATTGTTATGTCCTTTTACAGACTAACGCTCGGAAAAGGTATGATGAAATCTCTTCCGCTTCAGATTCTGACCCTACGGCGGCACGCCCAGATTGGCATACCCGGCAGAGAGTTGCCTTGACCGAGGTTAGGGGAAAGGAGAGGCATGGATGTGTCCGTGGTATGGGGCTAGGACCAACCCCCTCGCGGCTATTCGGATGGAGTGAATCTAGTTCAAGTGCCAATCGGGACGAGGAGATGACTTCATTAAAGGCACAAGTTGCACTCCTCCAAGAACAAATGGCCTATTTAATAGGGCAGCAATCCCAAGTCCCACCCTCGATAAGTATTTAAATTGGTATTTTTAAAGAGATTATGGTCTTGAATGCATGAAAGACACGTACTAGTGTTTGTGAGTCTGCATTGTGGCTGTCGTCTTTAAGCATTTCGTCTATGTTTCTTAAGTGGGCTGTGATTAGAAAGAAAGGGCTGGAGTGGAGATCTGGAAACCCAAATAGAGACATCTCGTTTATTATAATCTATACTTATTGTTGGACCAATCCCCTCTTGCTGTTGTTGCTGATGTCTCTTTGTGTGCGTGTGTTAAAGAGAATGAAAGGATGAGAGAGAGATGAGGAAAATGCCGCTATGTTAGCCTAGTGTATCCTCATTCTCTACCATCCCTCTTTCTGGCTCCATATATGGCTTATATATTAAATTGATTTCCTTCCACGATCCGTAATATTACACTTGATATGAGCCCTGTTCATAGCTGCACCCTATTGCATACTCACAAACAACTAATACGTGTCGTTCATGCATTGTATGACCAACCCCACTTTGGCACATAAGATGCTTAGATGACATTGTATGACCTGCTAATATGGTTTGTTCAGCCGTGTTGTTGTACTGATTTGGAGGATTTTGGTATGCTAGCAGCATACTTAGTTTCACAGTGAACCCATTTTTTGTTAAAAAATCATGCCAAAGATGGCAAACAGGTTCTCTAACAGTATCTGAGCTTATATGTTGCTCTACTAATTCTTGAGCCCAACTAAATCTAAAACCTAATTGTTGTGCATATTCGGAGGATTTTGGCATACGTACCTATAGCATCCTCAGTTCACAGTGAACCCATTTTGGTAAAAAAAACATGCCAAGATGACAATCAGATGCATGAGATAAGCTTCATTAACAGTAAAAGAAGATGAGGATGGAAATCATGCCAAAGATGGCAATCAGGTTACTTTAACAGTATCTTAAAATGAAAATTTTCATTATCTGAGCATATATGTTTCTTTAACAGTGACTGTGAACAATTGTTCTTAATTGGGCTGTGATTAGAAAGAGACGAGTTAGAGTGGAGATCTGGAAACCCATATAGAGACATCTTGTTCATAATAATTTATTATTATTGTTGTTCTTGTCGATCTTGCTGTTGTTGCTGATGTCTCTATGTGTCCGTGTGTTGAAGGGAAAGAAGGGATGAGAGAGAGATGAGGAAAATGCCGCTATGTTAGCCTGGTGTACCCTCATTCTCTACCATTCCTTTTTCTGGCTTCTATATTTGGTTTCCTTCCACGATGACAATTCCATAAAACTACACTTGATATGAGCCCTATTCATCATTTTCGATTTCCCTCCTCCGCTCTCTCTCTCTCTCTTCGGTATCATCTCTTGATTTCCCTTATTTTTCAAACTTAGCATGTTTTTTCAGATAGATGCATCTTGATTTCCTTAACATGAATGGTTTAGTTGGGATGAAGAATTAATAGAAAAATTTATGCTTAGATACTGAAAATTTTCATGTTCTTTTACTGTTAATGAAGCTGATTTCATGCATCTGATTGTCTTCTTGGCATGCTTTTTTGACCAAAATGGGTTCACTGTGAACTGAGGATGCTATAAGTACGTATGCCAAAATCTTCCGGATATGCACAACAATTGGGTTTTAGATTTAGTTGGGCTAAAGAATTGGCTCAGATAATGGAAATTTTCATTTTAAGGTACTGTTAAAGTAACCTGCAGATTGCCATCTTTGGCATGATTTTTTAACCAAAAATGGGTTCACTTCCAAACTGAGTATGCTGCTAGCATAGGCCTCATCTTCTTTCACTGTTAATGAAGCTGATTTCATGCATCGGATTGTCTTCTTGGCATGTTTTTTTGATATTAAATGGGTTCACTGTGAACTGAGGATGGTATAGCTGTATGCCAAAATCCTCCGGATATGCACAACAATTGGGTTTTAGATTTAGTTGGGCTAAAGAATTGGCAGAGCAACATATAAGCTCAGATAATGGAAATTTTCATTTTAAGGTATTGTTAAAGTAACATGTTTGCTAAATAATTGGCATGATTTTTTAACCAAAAATGGGTTCACTTCCAAACTGAGTATGCTGCTAGCATAGGCCTCATCTTCTTTCACTGTTAATGAAGCTGATTTCATGCATCTGATTGTCTTCTTGGCATATTTTTTTGATATTAAATGGGTTCACTGTGAACTGAGGATGCTATAGGTACATATGCCAAAATCCTCCGGATATGCACAACAATTGGGTTTTAGATTTAGTTGGGCTCAAGAATTAGTGGAGCAACATATATGCTCAGATAATGGAAATTTTCATTTCAAGGTACTGTTAAAGTAACCTGATTGCCATCTTTGGCATGATTTTTTAACCAAAAATGGGATCACTTCCAAACTGAGTATGCTGCTAGCATCCCCATCTTCTTTCACTGTTAATGAAGCTGATTTCATGCATCTGATTGTCTTCTTGGCATGTTTTTTTTTATATTAAATGGGTTTACTGTGAACTGAGGATGCTATAGCTACGTATGCCAAAATCCTCCGGATATGCACAACAATTGGGTTTTAGATTTAGTTGGGCTCAAGAATTAGTAGAGCAACATATAAACTCAGATAATGGAAATTTTCATTTTAAGGTACTGTTAAAGTAACCTGTTTGCCATCTTTGGGCTGATTTTTTAACCAAAAATGGGTTCACTTCCAAACTGAGTATGCTGCTAGCATCCCCATCTTCTTTTACTGCTAATGAAGCTTATTTCATTAAGATCCAGGATGGCAAATTTTGATTGGGCTGTGATTGGATTGTTCAGTGGCTGTTGTCTATGTTCTTAGTTGGGCTGTGATTAGAACGAGAGGGCTCGAGTGGAGATCTGGAAACCCATTTAGAGACATCTTGTTCATAATAATTTATTATTATTGTTGTTCTTGTCGCTCTTGCTGTTGTTGCTGATGTCTCTTTGTGTTCGTGTGCTGAAGGGAAACAAGGGAGGAGAGAGAGATGAGGAAAATGCCGTTATGTTAGCCTGGTGTATCCAAAGTCTCTACCATTCTTCTTTCTGTTTCCATTTCTGGCTTCTATATTTGGTTTCCTTTCACGATGACAGTTCCCTAAAAATACACTTGATATGAGCCCTATCTTATTTTTCTTATTTTTCTTATATTTGGTTTCCGTCCACGATGACAGTTTCATGGATTGTCTGAACAATCCATGAAAGACATGCTTAGATACTGAATTTTCATTTGTTTTACTGTTTTAGATAGTGGATATTCCCAATCAAAGGAGAATATAGAGTTTTCAAGTTAGATACTGAATTTTCATTTGTTTTTGTTATTTTAAATATATTTAAAAAACAAAATTAAGTACTGGATTTTTAGCATTGCAATGTAATTATTTTACCTCTCTATATATCATCAACAATTCCATTTGCAATTGGCACTTTGATCTTATAATTTAAGATACAGTTAGATTTTTTTGCAAGTTCAAAAAATATGTATATTCTGTATTGTGGTCTACTGTTGAATTAAACTATTGTTTTTTTTTCACAGAGCGGACGCCCAAATGAAGAAAATTCTGATGATCAGAACTGAAGCTCCTCGACGGGTATGAATCCGTGGTCCTCCTTGCTGTTCTTCTGTCCTTGCTGTATGATTGTTGTTCTTATGTCCTCCTTGCTGTTATGTCAGACTGTTTTTTTTTATGAGAGTTATGTCAGACTGTTAATTTGGGATATTTGAGATATTTGTCAGACCTGAGATATTTGGGATGTTCGTCGCTATATTAATTTGTTAATTATGACACTGTTAATTTTGCGGTGAATTTGGTTGTGATTATGACACTGTTAATTAGTTTGTTGAGATATTTGGGATATGACACGTGTGAAACTTTATTATTCTTGTGTTTGGTTGTGATTTGCGGATTAATATGCAACGAAATTGGTTGAATCAGTTGTGAATTAGTTTACAGGTTTTGTAAATGAAACTACGAATTGAAATCGAACGGAAAATTGGAGAAAGGAAAACAAACGGGCATAGCTAGACCGGCGTTTTATAAAACTCTGGTCTATCTATTGAATTAGTTGCAGTGTGCGATATACCGGCGTTCACACAAATGCCGGTGTATGCCGTCAGCTGTAACGGTACCATAACTACACCGGCGTTTTCGATCACGCCGGTGCTTGTAAGTAGGGAAAACCGAACACTCATAAACGCACATACACCGGCGGTCGCTGACCGCCGGTATATGTTCATTATACACCGGCGTTTCTATAAACGCCGGTGAATTGATAAACACCGGCGGTTTACGACCGCCGGTGAATGTGTATTGGGGGGTAAAAAACGGCACTCAGAGACCCCCATACACCGGCGTTTTCCGGCCACCGGTGTAATTATCACATTTACCGGCGTCCACTAAAACCGCCAGTGTAGACCCCTTCCTTTCCGCGACGCTCGCTTCGGCGGCATTTGGACCGGCGCTATTATAAACGCCGGTGAAAGTTTCACCGGCGTAAAAAAATGCCAGTAAAGACGTAAAAAAACGCCGGGAAATCGAGTTTCTTTTGTAGTGCATGGTGCTCATTTAAGGACTTTATCTATAAAAACCTCTAGTTTCTCTCCTTTCAAGTTCCACCACCTGATTCTTGAGTTCCTAGTCTCCTTCCTCACACATATGTGTTTTCCTATCTTAACATCCAACATCATTATCTATGTTGTGGGGTTAAACACTCTCCCGGTATAACTTTACAATCTTTACATGTCACGTGATCCACCTTTCTAGTGATGAAAAAATTCATTCTGGCTCTTATTTGCCCATTTTTAAAGGTTATTAAATGTTAATCCCTCTTCCTAAAGTAGGTATTTGTTAGTATAAGATCATACGAAGCCGCAAAATCTAAAAGTGTCTCTCCACCATCGTTCTTGTTTCCAAATCCATGACCTCCAAGCACCCTCTCATATTCTATGTTATCTTCTCCTATATGTCCATTGAAATCTGCTCCTATAAATAATTTCTCACCTGAAGGTACTCATTGAATTATCTAATCAATATCTTCCCAAAATTTATTTTTAGCTTGTTTATTTAATCATACTTGGGGTGCATAAGCACTAATGATATTAATTATGTTTTCCCCTAATACAAACTTAATTTGTATTATTCTATCCACTTTCCTATTAACACCTACCACATCTCCTTTGAATTTTTTATCTACTAAAATTCCAACTCCATTTTTATTTATAATTGTACATGTATAATATAATTTCTACTCAGTCTATGCCCCATTTGAGCTTCACGACAGAAATCTTTGCTGCAGTGAAATCAGGCTTAGAAGAAGCACTTTGTGTGATGCCTGGGTCCTATGAGGGGACTTCAATGTCACCCTATCCAACTATGAGAGAAATGGAGGCCAGAGTTCATGCAGGGATATGAAGGAGTTTAGGAATTTGATCAAGCAGATGCACCTTATTGACCTCCCTCTTGCAGGTAGGAAATTCACATGGTCTAATCTGAGAGCAAACCCGGCACTAGCTAGATTGGACAGATTTCTTATTATCAAGCCAATTTGAACAACTATACCCTAATTGCATACAATATTCCCTCCCACGAATTGCTTCAGATCACTGTCCTCTCATCTTGGACTCAACGGCCATTCCTAACAGTCTGCATTACTTCAAATTTGAGAAAGCTTGGACTTTCCACAAGATTTTTTCCCCTACTGTCAGTGCCTGGTGGATGAGATTTAAATGCAGGGGCTCGTCTGTCGATACTTTTTGCACAAAAATTGGTGCTGATTAAGAGGAAAATTAGAAGATGGAGAAATGAGGTGTTCGAGCACATTCCTATTCGCAAGAAGGCACTTCTGGAAAAAATACACCGACTTGATATTTTGGCAGATGATCTGCCTCTAGACCCCACTCAATTAAATGAACTCTCGGTAGCCCACAAGGACTACCACTATCTGGTGCAAGCTGAAGTCACATACCAGAGGCAGAGGTCAAGAGTAGCTTTGATCAAGAAGGGTGACGCCAACACCAAATTCTTTCACTCTTTTGCTAACGAAAGGTGTAGAAAGAACTTTATTTTCTCCCTGATACATAACAGAGATCTTATTACTGATCAACATACAATCATATCCTGCTTTGAGCAACGCTTCAGTGATATTTGCGGGAGCACTACATCTCCTGACTTCAGAATTGATTGGTCAACCTTGTACCCACATCCAAATGACAACCTTTCTGTGCTAGATGCTCCTTTCAGTGGGGAAGTGATCAAGAAAGCAGTTTATGACATGAATGGAGATAAAGCCCCAGGCCCCGATGGTTTTCCTATGTACTTTAATCAACTATACTGGGAGGTTATCCAAGATGATTTATGCCGAATGATGATTGATATTCAAAATGGGAAGGCTGATATTGGTGTACTGAATTACTCAAACATTGCTCTAATTCCCAAGTGTGATGGGGCTAACACAGTCTTTGATTTTCAGCCCATAAGTCTCCTTAATTGCTCTCTGAACTCTTCACCAAAATCCTAGAAAACAGGCTCAGCCCCTTACTCCATTCACTTGTATCCTCATCATAGAGTGCCTTCCTCAAAGGAAAATCCACTGTCGATTGTTTTTTGGTTGCACATGAAGCTATAAACTTGTGTTGCAACAAGAAATCAGATACCCTTATATTAAAGATCAACTTCCACAAAGCTTTTGATACACTCAGTTGGACCTTCATTGAACAAATGCTAGCTGCCAGAGGCTTCGGCCCGAGATGGTGCAGGTGGATTAGTTCAATCCTTCGATCAGCTAAATCCTCTGTTCTGATTAGTGGGATGGGAAGGAAAACTATTAAGTCCAAGAGGGGCCATAAACAAGGTGACCCCTTATCGCCAATGCTATTTATCCTGGTAGTGGATGTGCTGACCCAAAGCTAAGATGTGGAAGAAGCATCGACACATTCTCTCAGCTTCAGCTCAGGGGTTCTCTAGCTTCATTGTCTACACTCCAATTTACTGATGACACTCTAATATTCTACAACGGTGATGAACAAGAGGTGCTTAATTTAAAATTACTACTTCATATGTTTGCTAATATTTCAGGCCTAGACATCAATTTCTCAAAATCCTCCATTACCTATTTCGGGTCCTTAAAGGCCAAGCTCCAGGCATTCTCTCAAATTCTGGGTTACAAACAAGATTCGCTACCAACCAAATATCTGGACATGCCCTTGTCTAGAGGCAAATTAAAGAAGAGCGATTGGAAACCTCTTCTTTCAAAGATTGAGAGGAGACCATCTATCTGGAAGGGACTATTGCTATCTAGAGGAGGAAGACCGATCTTCATTAACTCAGTGCTTAGTGCCTTGCCAACTCACTATGCTTCCTTCTTTAAATTTCCCCAATGGGTTATTACAAGAATCAACCAGTTACGAAGCAGATTTTTCTGGGTGGAGGCCGACACAAATGCCTCTAGGGTCTCATGTACAAATTGGAAGTGCATATGTTAGCCCAAAAAGTAAGGAGGTCTGGGTATCTTGAATCTCAACCAATTCAACAATGCCCTACTAATGAAGTGGTGGTGGAAACTCTTAACTAAGGACTCTCATGGCAGCCAAACACTCAAGTCCTTATATTTTAACAGAGCATCAAGTTCTTTCATTTTCTTTATTCAAGCATCAGATTTATGGAAGAGTATTTATAAACTAAAGGAGCAATTTCTACAGGGGATTACTTGGAAACTGGGAGATGAACAATTACCCAAATTTTGGACTTCCAAGTGGATTGGAGGCCTTAGCATATCCACTCCTTTCCCCGCATATTGAGGCTACTTGGAACAAAGATGCATCACTTTGCTCCCAGGGCCATCTTCAGCATGGCAGATGGATTTGGAGACCAAGCTTAAACACTATTTCCTCTTCCCGCCTTATTCTTGAAAAGGACCAAATACTGCAACTCATCTCCAATTTACAACCCTCAAACACAGACATTCCCACTTGGAGGCACTCTAGCTTAGGGAGATACACAGTTAAACCAGCTTACGACTTCTTCAGAATCTTGGGCCTTAAATCCCCCTACTTCCGTGCTGTTGAAAGAACTTAGCACCCCTCAAATGCAAGACTTTTATCTGGATGTTGAGTTGGGAGATACTCAACTCCAAGGCTAGACTTCACTCTAAAGGATGGGATGGTAATCAGACATGCACGGCTTGTTCATGCCTGGTTGAAACCACCTTTCATATATTCTTTAGCTGTCTGGTGGTTGTGCACACTTGGGAATACTTCACACAACACTTCAACATTCCTCGCTTACCTGCATCCACTTCAGACTGTTTCACACGCTGGTGTTTTGACTCTCACAATCACAAGTTCACACACTCATGGCATATGATTACACTTGCTGCTTGTTGGAGTATCTAGATTGATGGGAACGATAGAACTTTCAATAACAAACATATTACTGTGGATAAATTCATCTCTAATGTCAAATTCTATTTCTTTCATTGGCTAGATAACAACGGAAGCTCCACTAAGAAGGCCAAGATCCTGAAGGAGCCTGATGATGCAGGGGCTTAAGACCTACTCCAGAGTAGGAAGGACTACCCACTTCACAGTATTGATAGCAGCCATGGGTAGTCGAGCTCTGTATTGTGGTTTTTTAGGGACTTATATTGTCCCGAGTCTTGTATTTGTTTTGAAAACTCTATTGTATGGCATCCTGCTAGTTTTGATGGGGGGTTGTTCCCTTGTTTTTGTTCGAGTGCAGCTTCGATGAGTGCAGGGGGGATAAGATCATAACTTTGACTTTAGTTGAGGAGTATGACAATAGTCTGCTGCTCTCTCTACGATTCAATGTAATGCCGTCTCGAACTCAAATACTCACACTTCTTAGCTCGCTTTACAACCCCACCATTGTAGTTTGTATTGGCTTTCTTTTAGCAAAGCTTTAATATATATATATATATATATATATATAGTTCGTGAGGTAGGGCTTCTCTACCTTTTGATAGTAAAAAAAATGTATAATATAATTTTAAACTATCTATCTCTTTAGCTTTCTCCCAAACCCGCTTTGTTTCTTATAAACAAACTATATTAATATTCCTTCTATTCATGGTATCTACTAGTTCTATGCATTTTCCTGTCAATGTTCATATATTTCAAGTCACTAACCTAAGTTAATTTTTCTAAACTATCTTCTTTACCCGCACATGTCCAGATTGGTACAGGAACCATTGCCCATTTTTTACCGCACCCGGGCACCAGTGCGACGCCCCTTGCACATTTTTCAAAGCACCCAAAGGCAGGCACAACGCATCGCTCCCTAGCATTTGCACGTATATTATTAGATTCATGTTCATAGGATTTGACAAAGTTCTGTGCTAGATGTCAACTGCCTAACTCAACCCTCCTCTTACCCGATTTGTGGCTTGGGATAGGCAATGGCGGAGTTAAGCCCGGTCCAAGTACTAATTTTAAAAACAAAAGCCCAAAAAATTAAATTTGGGGGTCCCTAAAAAAAATTACGCGCAAAATATGTATATGTAAATACAAGGAAAATGATTTTGGGGGCCCCTAAAATTGCAAAAAATTTGGGGGCCCTAGGCTGCTGCCTCCCCAATTTCCATTGGGGAGCCAGCCCAGATTGTATACCATAGTTACTTGTAGTTACTTCTATCACTAGTTTCATCTCAATTAACTTCTCTTTTGGTTTTTCTTCCACTATATGTCTAGTTTGTGATAGAGATAGAGATAAAGAAAGTGTAAATATTATCTATTAGGATATATAAGTTAACAATATATATAAGTCTATATAGATGAGATAAATATTGTAATGGCCTGTTTTAAGAAGCAAGAGAGAGTACTTCATTGAAGAGAGTTTGAGGGAATTTCCAATTGTAAACAACAAGTATCTTTTGGAGAGCCTTGGAAGATAGGTTCTTGGTAAGAATGATTGTAACTCTTGTATATTCTCTAGTTGAATATCATCTCAGTTATTTCTCCTCCAGAATAGGTTCGTCCCAACCGGGATAAAATTGTGTGCTTTGGTGTGTTTTGTTTGATCTATTATTTTGTTTGGTGATTATTCGTAGTGATTGTATCGCAAAACTCAGCACGAAATTCCTAACACTACTAACCATCTTCATAAGAGAATCTTCATATCACATGTCCAAACTCATTCAAGAAATTGTGGGTCATGTTGTCATGAATCTCGGATTGAAATTACATCTATGACTGTTAAGGTTGACAGAGTATTGAGAAAAGATTATTGGATTCATTATAATTGAGTACAATATCTCTTATATATAAGAGAGAATCAAATACTAAAGCCTTGTCTCCCTACATCACGGTACTTTAGATTCGATTAACCGTAGACCTACCCACTTTTGTTTGGTACCCAAGCTCAGAAAAGAAGGATATACTATCTAAGGACCATCCAAACTAATACATAATCCGATATGGGACTAAATATATAATATAGTACCTAACACCCCCTCTCAAACTCACGGTGGGTCGAATAGTGTGAGTTTTTCCACCAAGTATTGAAATCTCTGAACAGTTGGGATTTGGTGAAGAAGTCTACTATCTGTTATGAAGAGGTAAAAAAATGAAGTGAAATGGTCCCGCTTCAAAATGCTTACGAACATAGTGGCAATCAACCTATTTGTGTTTTGTTCGCTCATGAATGATCGGATTGCTTGCAATGTGCAATGCACTCCGGTTATCACAATGAAGAAGAGTAGCTCATGTAAAAGTGAATAGCAGCCAACGAACATGAACAATTTCTCTAGTAGTAGTTGTCATCACATTGTACTAAGCTTCTATGGAAGAACATGCAACAAATGCATATTTCTTGCTTCTCCATGAGATCAGCGAATCACCAAGAAATAGACAGAAATCGGTTGTAGACTGTCTGGTAGTAGGATCACCCGCCCAATCCGAATCAGAATATGCACAGAGCTTCAGTTTAGATGTAGAAGGCATGAATAATGGCCGAGTGATAGTTCCCCGAAGATATCTGAGGATCTGAAGAAGAGCATTGTAGTGAACTGATGTAGGAGCGCAAATAAACTGACTAACAATACGGACTGCATGAGCAATATCGGATATGGTCATGCATAAGTAGACAAGCTGTCCAACAATCTGCGTGTATCTAGTGGTATCGGGAAGGAGCTCACCATCTGTAGGATAAAGCTTCATGTGAAGCTCTAAGTAAGTATCGGTTGATCGACTATCAGAGAGACATGCAGCAGATATAATGTCTGATGTGTATTTTTGTTGAGAAATGAGTATCGCTCGAGATCCATGGGCAATCTCTAGATACAGAAAGTAGCGTAGTATGCCAAGGTTTTTTATATGGAACTGTCAGTGAAGATATTTCTAGGTGGATGCAATGCTTGTGGATTCATCCCCAATAATATTCATATCATCAACATATAATAGTAGAAGTACCCTCCCCTATGGTGTTGATCGTATAAATATAGAGTGGTCCTGAGAACTCTGAATGAAATCGGCTTGTGTGATGAAACGGCGAAAATACTCAAACCAGGCTCGAGGGGGCTGTTTCAGACCATATATAGCTCGACGTAAATGGCAAACATGACGAGGATGTGTGTGAAGGCCAGGAGGGATGCATGTAAACAACCTCAGATAAGGTAACATGAATAAAGACATTCTTCACGTCCGTCTGGTATGATGGCCACTGACAGATGGCAACAGCGGCAAGGAGATTGTGAACTGTAGTCATCTATGCAACTGGAGCAAAAGTCTCATCCTAATCAATGTCATACTCCTGAGTAAATTCGCAGGCAACTAGACGAGCCTTGTGCTGCTCAATGGACCCATCAGGTTAATATTTGACCTTGAAGATTCACTTGTAGCTAACAGGCTAAATGCACACTTGCAATGAAACAACATTTCAAGTACCAGTTTTATGAAATGCACTGAACACCTCTGCAATGGCTTCCTGGAACTCGGAATATTGAATTGCTTTCTGATAGGTTTTGGGCTCACGTGTGGAGTGTATACCAGTGAGATAAGCATGGAACTATGGTGAGTAGGAAGCTAGGGTGGTAAAGCCAAACTGGTCAGAAGGACCAGTGGCATCTCAGGTTTAACGTGCCAGTGGGAAGCCCAAAGTGGAACGTGTAGACTCACAAACCGGTGGTGAATTAGTAGGGTGTAAGGGAGAAGTAAGTGGGTTGGGTGCATTCGATGGTGGGGATGCAGATGGTGTGAGTGCAGGATGTTATGGTGATGCAGGTAGTGTGGGAGGTGTCGTTGTAAGAGGAACAATAGGTGTAACATCTGTAGGAGATGGGAGAGGAGCCAAGGGAGTGAGATCGAAGGGAATGCGGGAAGATATGTTTGGAGAGGTAGACCCAATAACTAAGAATCGAGAAAGCTAGTATCCTCAGGAGATGACTAGTAGTAAGGAGAGTCTTCCACAAAGAAAACCTGTGGGAAAATATGGATGCGACCCGTCGAAGGATCAAAACAACGATATCATTTGTGCTCTAAACTGATACCTAGGTGAACGCACTTAGCAGCATGGGCGGTCAGCCTTGTACGCTCAGTGGGAGGGAGAATGATGTAACAAGTGTACCTAAAAATATGGAGCATACTGTATTCCGGTGGTGAGTGATAAAGAGTCTCATAATGTATCGTACCGATAGGATAGACGAGGGAGTGATGTTAATGAGGCTAACAAAAGTCATGACAGCTTTAGTCCAGAAAGAACGAGAAACAGAAGAGGAGAGTAAAAGAGTACGAGCCGTCTCAAGAATATGATGATGTTTGCGTTCAACTACACCATTCTGCTCATATGTGTGAGGACATGCATGCTAAAAAAGTGTCCTGTAAGACTGAATGATTGATCTCATAGTAGTGGAAGTGTACTCACGAGCACCGTTTGAGCGAAAAATCTTGATGCGCACACCAAACTGAGTGTGAATCATGGTCGTTAAGAACTGGTAAATATTAGGAATCTCAGATTGTTGGCGCATAAGGAAAATCCATGTATATCAAGTGAAGTCATTGATGAATGTAACATAATAGAGATGCAAACAAGGTACATGAGAAGGTACTCATATGTCAGGATGAACAAGTTGAAAAAAATGGGTTTTCTATAAGTGTTTTTATTGTTAAAACGGAGTGTTATGTGTTTGGCCAACTGACAACCTTGAAAAATAGATAAATGTGTAAACGAAAGATGACAAGGGACACCACTACGGGCTAAAGTCTTGAGACAAGTCTCACTAACATGACCTAAATTTTTTGCCACAGATCAACATTAAAGGACACAACACCAGCAAATTTAGGATGAGATTTTTCTACATGTAGAAAATCTAGATGATATAGATGACCATGTCGACTAACATGCCTAAACTCCTGACCAATGTGTGAATCTGTAATAGAACATCCTAAAGAATCGAATGTAATGACCAGACCACTATCGCACAGCGCACAAATGGAAATAAGATTCATGGACAAATAGGGAGCGTAAAGAACATAAGGCAATGTGAGTGTGGGAGAGCTAACAGATTCTGATTGGGTAGTGAGAAGTTGTGAGCCATCAGCTGTGTGAAGGAATAGAGAGTGAGAGGGAAGTGCAGTGCTGGTAGTGAACAGTTTATATTTACTAGTAAGATGATGTGAGGCACCAAAATCTAAAATTCAAGAATAACTCATACTGGGAGTAACAGAGAATGCATGAGCAGATGGGCCAATATTGACAGACTGACCCAAGAGATTAAGTTCCAGCTGAGCGAGACGATGCTGAAGATTGACCCAATCAGCAGGAGATGGCAAAATTGGAGTGACAGTCATGGTAGAAGATGTAAGGGAAGAGGTAAAACGAGGAGGAATGAGACTGGTGATGTTGTGGCAGAGATGAGGATGACGTTGTTGTTGTTGCCGGAATCGAGATGTTACTAGTGTTGCAAGTGTCAGAAAAAGGGATGGGGTAGAGGTAGGGATGGTGTTGTTGTTACTGATGCTGAGATGAGGGAGAACGAAGGAATCGGGATGATGGCAGCGCTGGTGCTGTTGTCGATATCTGGATGGAGATGGGGATCGGGATGGTGCTGCTGTTGTTGGCATCGGGAGGAGGGAGGAGGCATGTATCGAGAATGTGGTATTGTTTTCAACGTCGGGATCAGGGATGAGGGAAGGAGAAGATGCGGCATTTGAGAAGTTGATGGAGACGGGAAGATACTATTGAAATTAGGGTTCCATGAACAAGCACCAGTACCTACAATTTTTTTATTTTTATTTTTATTTTTTTATTTTTTTTATTTACGATGCCGAATAGTGGCGGCGGTAGCAATAAATGAAACAGAAGGAGAGAGAAGTAGGGTTAGGGTGAGGAGTTCGGGTTCGGATTTGGTATGGCTGTGGATGTTGGGTTTTAGGTTCGTAGAGGTTTGGATTTCAGGTTTCGGGTTTCATTTTTTTTCGGGGGGAGGGGGGGAGGGATTTAGGTAGAAGGTTAGTTGGTATAGGTTGGGATTAATCGAATAGGGTTTTGGGTCAGATTAGATACAGGTATAGGTTGGGATTAATAGAATGGGGTTAATGTTATGGTAGGAAATGGGTGGCGGCTAGGGTTAGTAGAGGAGCAGGAGCTGTTGTTGTTTGCGGAAGTAGGATTCAGTGTCGGTGTCGGGAGCTGCAACGGTGGGTTCGCCGGGGTTTAGGGAGTGCAGGGGTTGGGTTTGAGAGGTTTCTGAAGTATGTTGCTGTTGTTGCTGGTAAGGTGGCGCGAGGGAGTCGCTAGAGCAGTTGACGCAATGCGATGTTGATGGTAGGGTCAACGGGAGGAGATCGGGAGGAAGTGTTGTTGTTGTCGAAGTTGTTGTTTGGCTTGTTGTCAGAGTTGTTGTTGGTTCTTGCTGTAGTTGAAGGCTGCAAGAAAAAATAATTAGGAACTAGTGTAATTAGGATTAGGGATTAGTGAGGGAGAAAGAAGTTCGGGATTAGTGCTCTCATACCATGTTAAGGTTAATAGAGAGATTGAGAAAAGATTATTGGATTCATTATAATTGAGTACAAAATCTTCTATATATAAGAGGGAATCAAATACTAAAACTAATACATAAGATATAGGACTAAATATATAATATAGTATCTAACAATGACATTTCAGCAATGGAAAGATAAGTAGCCTAAATGGTTTTAGCATGTATAAATCAACAGAATGATAGAATCTAGTAAATGGCACAGGACTGGGAGATCTTTATTTATCAAGCAAAGCATCTTGCCAAGTTGGTCTTCCCTAGAGCACCTGATGTAACAATTAACGACCATAAACACATCTGACATATCTCAAAAAAACTGCTCAAAAGATTATCGCTAACATCATATTCTGGTCTAAAACGGCAGGTGAAAAGCAAACGAAGACGATCAAGGATATGTACACAGACGTTGTCACCAGTCAAGAAGAGCCACAAGAAAGGGAAGGCACACCACGAGTGGGGTGAATGCCCAGATTGGGGGGAGGAGGAACATGCACATGTGCCGACTATTTTTGTATTTTGGGGTCATGCATTTGGTTGTTAGGAATGTGATGTTTTTTGGGTCATGTATTTGGTTGTATTTTGGGGGCGAGTCACTATCATGTTCGGTAGGGGGACAAGTATTTTGGTCGGAGAATGAGCATCATGGCCCGCATGTGAATGACATGAACATCATTATCCATTGCTTGATTATTGTTTTATTAAAAGCTTTTTAATGAAATACAGGGGGCTTCGGCCAACCTTTTATGATCAAAAAAAAAAAAAAAGCTGCTCAAAGACCACGTTTGAGGTATCACTACCACAGAATTTCTAAAACTCAAGGCATCAGAGGCTGATCTCTTTTCAATTTTATTATAAAAACCCAAAAACCTTTAGAATCAAATTGACATATTCAATCATCTTACTAGACCCATAATTGGCAAACAACTTCTTTCATTAAGCAATAGACCTAACTGGCACAACTGAGAGTACAAGCTTTTAGAGATAATTCATTAATTAGGTTTCATTAACAGGGGAAGGTTTGTTCTCATTTCTCACCACTCCATTTGTCTAACCTTTTAGTCCTCCCTCAATTATCCTGTAATAAGTTGATAAGAATGTGTAAATTTTTTGTGTTGGTGCAACATAAATTTTTAATTTTGATTCGACAGATAGCAGAACTTAGCCCGTCCTCTTCCAAGTTAATGTTGGTGCCTTGGAGATCTAGCTTAGCCCGTCCTCTTCCAAGTTAATGTTGGTGCCCTTGGAGATCTAGGAACTCTACCTTTGTGCATCATGATATCAATTACTTTGCAAATTAATTGATGTCCACAGCAGAAGTACTGCATTATCTTTTTTTCTAGTTTACTTATATTAAGTTTCCAGGAAGATTCAAATTATCTAATTGATAACAAAGCTCGGCAAAAGTACTAGCATTTCTGTTATGATCCTTCTGTGGATTTTAATGATCTGATCCAAAGTTCGAAACTCTATCAGATGATCCTTAATGTTACTAAAAGATGCCATTTCCTACACTTTGTTTTATACATCCCTACAGTTGATAGGAGAAAATTGTAACTCGTTCCATTTAAAAGGGAACAATGTTACTTAAGATTTCAAGCATTGCGCAGCATGGCATATTTGGTTATTCCGAATGAACATATCTGAAAATTCTTTTCAAAGAAACATGGTGGTTTTGAAGATTGGTTTGCTTTATTCAAGATTCCCTATCACTAAAGTTGTATTTAATCTCCCTGTACGCGATATTTAAAGAGATGTAGAAGGTAAATCTAGAGGCTAACATCTATATTTTGCTAACGCTGCCTACTTTGGTCCCCGTTTATTTCATCCAAAGTGAAGGAAGCTTCTGCATTGGAAAACCAGGGCATACAAGAAAAAAGAACAAATTGGTCCATAGAAAATTATGTTTATTATTAATGTTGGCTTACGTTACATGTAGAGAATTGGGATGTGAAGAACAGAGGCAAATCTAGTATCTTAGATGGTATTTTTGAATCGAAGAGGTATCCGAAGAAGAGAGGAAACGAGGACATCTAAAGGCTCTTCAACATTGTCAAAAATACCAGGAAACGATAACATACAGGTGGTTAAGAGGAACGACCAGAAGACTTGCTATGACAATAGAATGGACAAGCGAGGCCCTAGGTTCAAATCTTACCACAAAATTCAAACAGTGAATAATTCAGCACCTCTAAATTCAAAACCATTCTTGTTAGTTGCTATCTCCTCTTCATCTTCCATAATCAAAATGGGTCAGCTAATCAGCACAAGGCTTCCCGACATATTTCACAAAAATGGTCAAACAGAGATCAACCCTCATTATTATTGTCAAATTTCTATCCGAGAAAACTATCACCAATAGAACAAATTGCCGTTTTATCTTTGAAAGTCAGTTTGAGTCCTCCCAACTTCTCCTAGACAGTGGAAAGATAATATAGTTGTCGCAGGAAGAAACAAGAGCAAAACATAATGCATTGCCTTTCCTAAGACTCCAATTATGCATTAATTGATTTGGAGCTGTAGGATGTTCTAGATTGTCATCTCCCTATAATCACATCCGGACGATCTTTAAAAATGGTTTCATTTAATATCCTTTGCGTCCAATCCAAACTTCATGATTCATGCACACAATATGATCATTGCGAACTTTGCTTAAAAAGTTTAACGCATAAACTTTTAAAAAATTATGATAATAATCAAGGCTATCATTCAGAATGTATGGTCCATTAAGAGAAGATCCAACCATTTCTTAATGTACTAAAACATTATTAACTTGTTCTTTAGAAAATCCATAACCCCACATAAGGGACATTATTATGAGTCCTGCATTTGTTACCTAGCACTAAACTAATGTGTTTACTTGAATAATTAAGTTTGGCAGTTGCTGATAAGATATTTTATTTTCTAGCTACAAGAATCCAATGTACCTCTTGAAATCATAGATGACCCTACACAGAACAACAGACAATTTGAATGCATTGATTTTTCATAATTCTAACAGATTCCTGGAACATATAAGAAATTACTTGCCACATTCTTAGAATTAAGAAGAGAGAGCATAGAAAGAAAAGAAATTTGGCCTTTCTTTGATTTCTCATATTCAAGGATTCATAAAGAATGGAACTTTTGATGAAAGAAACTTTCTTTGACCACATTTCAGGTTCATGTTCAATCAAAATCAGTTCTCTTTTGCTTTCTATTTTCACCTACAAATTCTCAAGAACACAACTTTCTTGGGTTTTGAGGAGTTTGTGTATATTGGGCTGACTATTTACCTGATCCCGGCCCAATAACTTTTGATATTCCCAGTCCATCTAAGATTTTCCGTCTTTCTTCATTTTTTTTAAACAAGAGTATATCTAAATTTTTTTTTTTTTTTGACTGGAAAAGGTAGGACAAGCGAAAAGGTAGGACAAGCCTACCTCAAGATAATATATATATATAAGCCAAAGTCTATAATACAAAAAACTGCTGTAGGGAGATGCTCAGGAAATGAGAGGAGTTGAGTTCGAGATGGCATGGCAGTGGACCGTAGAGAGGGCAGCGGACGTCTGTCGTACAACTCAACTAGGGCCACCACCATGATCTCATCCCCCTTCCCCTCCCTTACAGTCATCCGAGACATTCAAACCCCGAGCAGTAAAACAGGTCATGAGATAAAGCTAAAAAGATTACAAGTCTACAAACTGGATCAGTCCCAAAATACAGTTAAAACACAAAAACTGAAAGCAAGTGCAACCAAAGACTTCAGGTGCATTTCCACCGGATGTACCCCCTTGAGCAGGCCGCATAAGATCACTGTCACCTGTTCGTCCCAACTCCTCCATGATTCTGGTCTTCTTCTTTGAAGCATCACTCGAATCTAGCCATTGAGAAAACCAGAATTTAGTATTAGCAATCAACTTAATCACCGATGTTTGCTTGTTGGAAAAAATTCTATCATTTCTAGCATTCCAGATTGACCAACAGATAGCAATAGTAATGAGATGCCATGCATGAGAGAATTTGTGCTTCGTGTTGTCAAAACACCATGTAGAAAAACATTCCGCAATAGTTGTAGGCAGTGTGTGTATGTCAAAGGCTCTGGAAAAGTGAAGCCATGTCTGAGTAGCCTTTGGGCACTCAAAGAAGATATGGTAGGTGGTCTCTGTGTGAAAATCACATTCGCTACAAGCTGTATCTCCATTCCAACCTTTAGAATGAAGTCTGTCTCTGGAGTTGAGTTTCTCCCCACTCAACATCCAGATGAATATCTTGCATTTGAGGGGCGCGCAGTTACTCTAGCATGCTCGATAGAAAGGAGAAAGTAAGCCAGAGTTGGAGTAGATGCGGTAGGCTGATTTGACTGAGAAGCACCCAGAGAAGTCATGGTTCCATATGGCTCTGTCAGGTTGAAGAGTAGATGGCTGGAGGGAAGAGATGTTTTGAAGCAATTGTCGCTTTTCAGCTAGGATGATACTGTTGGAAGATGTATGAAGACTTGGCCGCCAAGTCCATTGCCCCTGATGAAAGCACCCTTGTGATCTTAGGGAGGCTGCCTTGTTCCAAGAGGCATCATAAAGGTTATGGTAGAGAGTAGCAATGCAGCTCTTGTTAATCCACTTCGATGTCCAGAATTTGAGGAGAGCCCCGTCACCAAGCTCCCATGAGACCCCTTGATCAAATTGCTCTTTGAGCTTGCATAAGTTTTTCCAAAAGTCAGAAGAGTTGGCCGAACATATAAAGTTGTTGCTGTCACTTTCAAAGTACAGAGATTTTAAAGTTTGCGTGCAAAGGGAGTTATCGGTGTATATCTTCCACCACCATTTCATCAAGAGTGCATGGTTGAAAAGCTGAAGGTCAAGCACCCCAAGCCCTCCTTGCTGTTTGGGTTGGCAGACACGCTTCCAACTAGTGCAAGATATCCCCGATACTTGCTTGTCGCCACCAACCCAGAAGAATCGACTTCTCATTTGGTCAATGCGATTAATTACCCATCACGGCAACATAAAAAAGGATGCAAAGTAGGTTGGAAGTGCGCTGAGCACTGAGTTAATCAGAATGAGTCTTCCCCCACGTTATAGCATTTTGCCTTTCCATGTTGAGAGCCTGCGCTCAATTTTGAGCAATAAGGGCTGCCAGTCCCTCTTCTTAAGCCTGCCTTTCGCAAGAGGCATTCCTAGGTATTTGGTTGGCAAAGTGTCTTGCTTACAGCCAAGAATGTGAGAAAAGGCGTGGAGCTTAGCTTGAGAGCGCCCAAAGTAGGTGATGGCTGTTTTGGACAAGTTGATATGAAGTCCCGAGACATTTGCAAACAGATGCAAAAGAACCTTCAGATGCAACACTTCCTGCTCATTTCCTTTGCAGAATAGCAAAGTATCATCTGCAAATTGTAAAATAGAGAGGTCTGCAAGGGAACCTCTAAGGTCTAACCTTGAGAAGGTGTCATTGTTCCTGCCGACTCGAAGCATTTGCGCAAGGACATCCACAGCAAGGATAAAAAGTATCGGAGAGAGAGGGTCTCCTTGCTTAAGTCCCCTCTTGGAGCTTATAGTCTTCCCCCCAACTCCATTGACTAAGATGTTAGACTTGGTGGAGTGCAGCATTGCCTTTATCCAAGAGCACCAACTGTAATACCCTGATTTTTCAAATACATGAAAGATTATTTATTTTTACATATGGTATGCTTGTGTAGCATGTTGACTATTATTTCTCAACATGATGAATAAAGTCTATTGTTTTCTATAAAACATTTTCCTAAAGCCCAATGTTAATTTACTTATCTTCTTTTAAAAATATTTATTTTGGCCCAATTAATTTTAGCCCATGAATTTAAACCTCTTGTATTATTTTCTACAACTTGTAATATATAGCATCTTTTCTTCTATTTTTTCCGGGTATTTAATATTGGTGGTGCGGTTTGTGTGTGCACGTGCACTCAACGTACACGTGCACAAGCACACTAACTTGGCCGGATGGGTTGAGTAAGTGGGGGTGAGTTGTGGGCGGTTATGCAAGGTGTGGGTAGTTTTCAAAACTCCCTAGTGAATCCTAGCCCTTGATCTTCCAACTCCCTAGTGCATCTTAACCCTCCATTCCACCTATAATCTAGTATAAATACCCCCTCTTATTCTCTATTTCTCTTACACTAGATTTATTTTTATAAGAGAGATATTGTGAGAGTTGTGTGTGGGAGCTTTTTGTGAAGACCGAGGAGTACATCTGAAGGTTCGGTGTGGAGCAAAGGAGCAAGGTGCAAGGAGCAAGGAGGCGTTCATTATATTGAGGAGCTTTTGCGGGATTTCGATTATTTCTTCATATAAGGTGGGTGTTTCTCAGGACTTCTAATGTAGGAATTATACCATGATTATGATGATTGCTACCATGTTATAAAAAGTAAATTGAATGTATTGGAAATTGCTTGAACATGTTGTTGATAATAAGAACGAAAGTGTCGGTGCAGTCGACTGTCGCATGAACCAGTCGACTGGTACGAGACAATTATTTTTCATGATGCGGGAATAAACATATGTGCAAATAGACGTAATCGTGTGATCATTAATTTTTACTTTTTCCCTATGACACATATGATGGGGGGAAGGTAAATGAATAAAAAGAACTAGCGATGATTGACAAACTAAGAACTGTCGGTGCAGTCGACTGGCAAGGTGTTCAGCCGACTGGTGCCTTGATTTTAAGCATGACTATTTGGAAATTCCATGAAATAAGATATTCCATTATGTTTGACCTAGTATAATGACTTGAGATTTATATCTTCATCTTCGTAAGAAAGTTATGAATAGTGTGAGTGCATGTTTAAAGTGTTTTCCTTAAAGAAAAGAACACATTAGTAATTTAAAATTCCATGCTACCATGTTACTGAACCAGTAAGTAGTGTGGTGTCTATAAAATATGAATGTATGTATGCTGTGATGAAAGTGCATATGAGAATGGTTGGAAACATAATCTCTGTTTTGGAATTAAGAAACTGACCAGTCGACTTAGTGCGTGTAGCCAGTCGACTGAGCTGAACATGGAAATGTACTATTAAAGAATCCCAGAACAGACGACTGATAGATGAACAGTCGACTGTCATGTGGATGACACTGTGAACATGAAAGGTTGCGGGACAGCCGACTGACTAGGTGCAGCAGTCGACTATCCCGAGTAATTATGATGAACCTGTATTGACTGTATGAGTCGACTGGTGTCCTTCCAAGTCGACTGTACAGAGTGAACTTTGGTGTGTATGAGATTTCATTTTATTTATTGTTGTTGGAAGTTGTGAACTTTATGATCGAATTCTATGAACTCTTTTTATGACTGTGTGGATTTATGTAAAATGAATCATAAATGGGAATTGAGAATTAAATGAATATGAAAGGCTAAAATCATGATGAGAAAGTCTGTGAGACTCTAAATGAATGATGAGCTAAAAGTGCTCAATTGGAAGTTGTGAATTGTAAATTGAAACCAAGAGTAGCTAAGTCTCCCCCGGCAGTGAAATGAATGAAATGAAATGAGAATTGAAAGACCAAGGTTGGTCATGTATTGAAATGAAATGATAAGTCTGGTTTAGTGGAGAGGCTAACTCTAGAGCTTTGATTTGTATTCATGATTCTAATATTTAGTACATAGTGAAGAGGTGATGAAAGTGAGAGAAAAACATAAGTATGAGAACTAGGGTTTACGGTGCGGGTGTGTGAGCCGCAGAATGCATGCTTGATGAGTCAAGACATGGCGCGGGCACAACTCAGAATGATCGGACCTTAGTCACGCTCATGGGATGTTTTGGTGAGTGCAAGAGGATTGTGTTCAGGGAGGAGGCTGAATTGCCGCAGAATGCATGCTTGATGAGTCAAGACATGGCGCGGAATTCTACTCCAGGGGCCAGGATACATGCTTGTACTCATAGAATCATCTAGGATACTTACTGTAATTACAGAAGTAGAGTAAGTCATGGCGAGGGATCGAACCCTATAAAAATGAAGAACGGTTAAGAGGCTTGCCCTCGGACCTATGTAGTATGGGATGCATAGAATCCGAACAAGTATGCATTAGTATCATGTAAATTAAATAATTGCATTAAGGATTAAGTGCACAATCACGACACGACATCTTTAAGAGTTCCCTTTGATTTATATGCTTATATTGAACAAGTTGTGATTGTTAAGAAATGAGATTCGTTATACTGCTTCTGGCATAGAGAGGATGGCCATGTATAACTATCGTCAGTTGAATAAGCTAACGTACCCACAGTTTGTATGCAGGTAATTGCATGAGTAAAGAGGAATGGATGCATAAAGATTGTACCATGTTGTTGTACATTTATTTAATTGTTGTATTTTACTTTCGCTGTGTAAATGTAAATGTAATATGATGTAAACTCTGATGTATGATGAGAAGTTTTAAATTCCTTGTAAAATTGTACTCAAAGAAAGTGAAAAGATCCTGTAGAACATCTCGAATTCAGTGATTTGGGATTCGGGGCGTTACACCAACGTGGCCCGAACCCTCTAGCAATCAGTAGCTGATCCAAGAAGTCCCAATTTAGCATGTTGAAGGCTTTGCGAAAGTCAATCTTTAACATAATAGTGTCTGATTTCTTTGAGCAGCATAAATTGATGGCTTCATGTGCGACTAGAAAGCAGTCTACTGTAGATTTGCCCCTGAGGAATGCACTTTGGGATGAGGAAACAAGAGAGTGAAGGAGTGGGCTCAGTCGATTGGCAAGGATCTTAGTGAAGATCTTCATCGAAAAGTTTAACAGACTGATTGGACGAAAATCAGACACAGTGGAGGCTCCATCACACTTGGGAATGAGCACAATTGTTGAATAGTTTAACCTATCCAACGAGGCTTCACCATGCTGAATGGCTAAGAGCATATTGCAAAGATCATCCTGGATAGTATCCCAGTGTTGCTGATAGAAATACATAGGAAAGCCATCGGGGCCCGGTGCTTTATCCCCATTCATGTCAAAAACAGCCTTCTTGATTTCCTCTCTACTGAAGTCAGCATCTAGAGCAGAAAGGTCCACATTAGTGGAAGGATACAGAGTCGACCACTCAATTCTGAAGTCAGGGTCAGAGTTGGAGCCACAAATTTCCTGAAAATGTGCGTCAAAGCAGGATCGGATGGCCGATTGATCTATGATCAGATCTCCATCTTGGAGTAGTGAGAAGATGAAGTTCCTCCGCCGTCGCCCATTAGCCATTGAGTGGAAGAACTTGGTATTGGCATCCCCCTCTTTGAGCCAAGTGATACGTGAACGCTGTCTCCAATAAATAGTCTCAGCTTGAATGAGTTTGTGATATTCCGAGCGAGCAGAGTTGAGCTCAACTTCTTGGGAAGTGTTGAGAGTTTGTGAATCAGCAATCACGTCCAAGTTATGGATAGTTTGTAGCAGAGAGTCTTTGCGCTTAGGAATATGGCCAAAGACCTCGTATCTCCACCTTTTTAATCTTCTCTTAAGGAGGTTAAGTTTGTTTGCAAGAATGTCTACTTTGGAACCTGTACAAACAAAGCTATTCCACCAATGTATAACATTGTGATTGAACTCTTCATGAGATGCCCAGGCCTTTTCGAATTTAAAGTAATGAACTTTGTGTTGCATCGCCTGAGAGTCTAGAATTAGAGGACAATGGTCCGAAGCGATACGGGGCAGGGAATGTTGGATGCATGAGGGGAATGCTTGATCAAACTGGCTAGTGATAAGAAATCTGTCTAGTCTTGCACAAGAAGCATTTTGGCGAAGGTTGGACCATGTAAATTTCCTCCCTGCAAGTGGCAAATCAATAAGCTGCAGTTGTTGTATCCAACTTCGGAAGTTCTTCATGTCTCTGCTAGATCTAGAGCCTCGGTTTCGTTCCTGGTTGGATAAGGTCACGTTAAAATCTCCACATATAACCCATGTATCACTGAGAAGCTTGCTCTGCTGTACTATTTCATGGAAACATAGCTCCCTATCATCAAGCTCAAAGGGAGCGTAAACTGAGGTAAGTGACCATTGAACTCCTGAAGCCTTGGTGCGGAAGGAGACGGAGATAGAAAAAATGTCAATGGCACAATAAGTACAATCAAAAAGATTGTCATTCCATCCAATAAGAATGCCCCCACGACTATCTATTTCATCGAGGGATCTCCAGGAATTAATATAATTGCCTCCAATTGAGGACAGCTTTCTAGGGGTAGGAGCAGAGAGTTTGGTCTCTTAGAGACATACCACATCTATCTTAGCATTTCGCAGACCGTCTTTAACTAAGGCACACTTATAGAGGTTGCCTAATCCTCTTACATTCCAGCTTCCTATCTTCATTGAAAGTAATAAAGCACATCAAAAAGCACGATAAAATCATAAACATGCATCAGCCTCAAGCTCTAGTTGAGATGTTGCTGTTGATCAGGGTGATCAACTGCAATCTCTGCAACTTGCTTGAGTTTGGTGAGCGAATGTGGCCCTGCAGCCGCCACTCCCACCGATTCCGCAACTTCAAGAAGATCATCATTCGAGAGCAAAGCGAAAGGGTTTTGACAGGCTGAATTAAAAGAGTTCTTCGAAGAGGATGTACCTGACGCTTTGCGGAGGGACGCACTCTTAGAAGAGGTGCGCAGATGCTGAAGAAATGGTCTAGTGGTTGGCAGCCTAGTAGCAGAGCAGATACGTTTATGACACTTGCTAGTGCCTTCATCAAAGCCAGGCGGAACAGAATCTGTGGAGGAGGTGGCGGCTTGGCGCCGAGGAATGAGTGACCTGGTACGGAAGGTAGAAGTTGCGGCACCAACTGCCCTGGAACTGAAGTGTAACGGCTGAGTACTCTCGGACTTGGAGTCATGCTTCCCTACCGCCGCATCAATGGCCTGCTCAATTGCTGGCTTGATTTGATCAAAGAGAGATTGGGGGATACTAACAGGCTTGCCTTCCCAGGTCAAATGGCAGAGCTGCTCGTCCGCAGCAATGTCATGAGAATTCGCAGAGCTGTGGGGTTGGATCTGGGAGGCTTCTGAGGGTATATTCAAGTTGTCTTTGGGTGAATCTGAGTTGATTACAATAATAGGTGGCGAAATTGTTGGCAAAGTCGAGACCACAGGAATCGCAGCATCCGGGACCACAGGAATCGCAGCATTTGGAATCTTAAGACTCGAATCAGCCATACCTGAGATATTTAAAAATTGCTTGGCAAATAAAGAAGGATTTGGTGGGGCCTGAAACTGCGCCGCCATATCCTGAACTGTATCAACTTCTTCCGTGATCTTAGCTTTCCCCTTGGGGTCTCCAATCACACCCTGATTAGGCAGCGAGATTTGCGGCTGAGGTTGAACAGGATTGCTCGCCGGCGGGTCAGGATTACGCACCGGCGGTGAATCTCTCCGGAGCCAGAAACTAGTGGAGGACCCCTGTTGTTCCGAAAAGAGCTTGGTCTTACCACTGGCCACGTCAGCGGTAGGGATGGGACTGCCATAGATGAGGACTGGAACTTCATGTATCTGTAGCTCTTTGGTCCAAGGCACTTGGTAGTGGATCATCAAATTTTTGGGAATGTGGGCGACGTCCTCTACTTCGATTAAGACCAGAGCTTGGTCCCTCAAAGCTGCTGCCTTCATATCCCCGCTCAAAGTAATGAGCTTGCCAAAGGGGCGGATAATTTGCTCTACTGAAGTATGGTTCCACATGTGATACGGCAAGAGAGGGACGTTGATCCAGATGAAGCAAGGCTGAGGCTTCATCTTCGCCCCAAAGTCCATTGACCATGGTGAAAATGTCGCATTAAACCCTGAGAAGCTGAACATCCCTTTCGAGATGGCACGCGTTGCATCTTCTTCCGAAGGGAACTGCACATGGAACACCCCCTCAGAGACTTTCTTTACTACCCACCACCCCCCTTGTCTTCGCCAGGCGAAGTTCAGGGCACTCTCCACCGTTGCAGCATCAGGCTTAGATCTGGGGTTGATGAGGTGGAGAAAGGCGCTTGCATGTAGCGCCGGGAGTGCGGCAGCGATCTCGGAGTTGTGTTGGAGTTCAACGGCCATGGAATTTCTCCTATTGAAGAGGGGGCAGTCTCTGGCCCGGTGACCCACCTTTTTACAGTTGAAGCAATGTATGTCGCTCTTCCGGCAGTCCACCGCATGATGACCCGAATCGCCGCACCGCATGCATCTGACTTCCATCCTGTTCCGGCGATGATTCTGGTGTGGCTTCGAGGTAGGGGTGGAGCGGTAATGGTATGAGGAGTGGCGGTTTGGGAAGGGTTTTGGTGGAATTTTTGGTAGAGAAGGGGAAGGGGCAGGGTGTAAATGGCGTGGGCGTGGGATTCGAGGGGGGTAATGATGGGGGGGTAGCCGCCATGAGAACCTGAGCATAAGATCTGCTCTTGTTCCAAGGCGTCCATGCTCTCTCCTCTCTCCCCTCTCCTCTCTCCATTCCTAACAAGCAACATATGATAAACAATAGCGAGTTTAGTTCCCTAAATTTTGTTTTTTGAAAGTCAGCTATATAAAATACTCACTTATATATGCACTAAGATTTTATTCTTTGTAGCTTTTTATCTAGTCTTACATAAATATGATTTACTTCAACTCGTCCTAAAGATCGCATATTCATAACATATTTATGTTCATTCTCAACAAAATAATATATTTAGAGTAATGCTACATCCACTACCAATTTCACTACATTTCTCTTCACTACCTTAGGTGGCACACTCCAATAGGTAGGAGAAGATAGAGTAGGTGGGGGAACTCTCCAATAAGAGTATGCCACCTAAGATAGTGAAGAGAATGGTAGTGAAATTGGTAATAGCTGAAGCATTACTCATATATTTGTGTACTCGATATTCTTAACAATAAAGACAATGTAGTTATTATTCTTGATAGATTTTCCGATCTCATTGGTGTGTATTAGTCAATTATGTTAAATCCTATATTTTTAAACCCACATAAAAAAAGATTTTTTTAGAAAAAAACTAGTAGTAATGTACATCTTGTGTACTTCATCCCATAGTCACAAATTTGGGGTTCAGAAATAATTCGGAAAGATTCAATATTTAGAATTCGGCAAAATTCTGGTAAACTTGAAGGGGAAAAAAAAACACAAAATTTAATATATTTTAATATTCATCACCTAAGAGCATCCACAATGGCGTTTCTTATTTTTTAGAAAATGGCATGTATAGAAATAGAAAAGATCGAAACGCTGCAATAGTTGTTTGCTAAAAAAAATTTTTTTAGAGAGACGAGACAACTTGTCTCGTCTCTAGCGTTTAAAAAAAAAAAAAAAATCGAAAACCCATGGAAAACATAAATTGGAAAATCCATGGAAAATGGCAAAATTGGCAAAACAAAATATAAAAAATAAAAATAAAAAAAAATTAACCAATGGGACGGGACATGTTGTCCCGTCCGATCACTTTTGTGACCAAAGCCAACATTTCCCGTTTGAGGGGTTTTAATTTTTTTTTTTTTTTTATATATATTGGGAAGGACGATACAACATGTATCGTCCGACCCTATTTTATAAAAAAAAAAAAAAAAATTACGGGACGACACAAGTTGTCTCCTCCGATTATATTAAAAAAATTTAAAAATATTGGGACGATACATGTTGTCTCGTCTACTATATTTTGAGATTCGCAAATTCGTTTCTCATATTTGAGAAAGAACTGTAGCTCATTTGTCATTTTTTAAGAAAATAACAAACGACTGCAGGCGCTCCATTCTCATAAAATGAGAATTTGGCAAGTATAGCAAACGACTGTGGATGCTCTAAGTAAATATATATTTAAATCCATAAATATGAAAAATAGTAATAAACTTAGCTATTAATTCGTTTAATTCGCAAATGATTCGCAGATAATTTGCACTTTTCCGAATAATTCGTGGAGTGCGTGATTTAAATAGAAATTGGCAATTAAATCGCAAATTAATTCGGCAGATGAAATCTTCGCAAACATATCATCAAATTCGTGAATTATTCTCGAACTTTGTTACTATGCTTCTTCATCCTGCCTTCAATCTGAATGTGTAAATTTAAAATTAGTACAACCAATAAATGTTTTTTTTTCTTTGCACATTGGAAATTATTAACTTGGTCCATCTGAAAGCCGAAAATTTTGCCGTGCTGACCCACTTTTGAAAATATTTGGTGCTCTGACCCACTTTCGAAAACAATTAGCGAACTGATCCAGTTTTGGACACGTCAGCAAAAACTGTAATTGGGAAAAACGGCATAGGTTATTTACATGTCGTTTTTCCCAATAACGGCATCTATATTTGAAAAAAGTGTCATGCCGTTATTTGGAGTGACGGCATAGCTTATTTTGTTTTTCGACAGCTTGTAGTCTCCATTTAGAGAAAAAATTACAATTGTGAAAACCTTATAACAGACGCCGTTATTTCAAATAACAGCATTCTCAATACTGATGTCGTTATTTGGAATAACGACATCAGTTATAAATTTTTTATATACAAAAAAGTAACTTATTACTCATCCTCTCTGACGAATAAGTTAATTAAAAAAAAAAATTATAACTGATGCTGCTATTCCAAATAACGGTATCAGTTATAAATTTTTTTTATACAAATTTAACTTATTATTCATCATCTCTGATGAATAAGTTAATTTTTTATAATAAAAAATTATAACTGATGCCGTTATTCTAAATAACAGCATCAGTATTGAGAATGCCGTTATTTAAAATAACGGCATCTGTTATAAGGTTTTCACGCTTACAATTTTTTCTCTAAATGAAGACTACAAGCTATTGAAAAACAAAATAACTTATGCCGTTACTCCAAATAACGGCATGACACTTTTTTTTAAATATAGATGCCGTTATTGAGAAAAACGGTATGTAAATGATCTATGCCTTTTTTTCAATAACAATTTTTGCTGACGTATCAAAAACTAAATCAGTTCGTTAATTATTTTTTTTTGAAAGTGAGTCTGAGTGCTAAATATTTTCAAAAAGTGAGTTAGTACGGCCAAAATTTCTTGAAAGCCTCGGAAAAGTTTATTCCCTTCTCTAATTTTGGATTCTTTTTTTTTCGAATGGACCCCTTCTAGCTTTCGGCTACTAAAATGAGTGGCTTTCGCTGTAGGCAAATTTTCATTAGACCCTTCGTTTTCACAAGATTTTGGAGTGGCCAGTTTGACTATTCTTCAAAACATTTCTAAAGCATATAATATTCTCTTAAATAGGTTTTAAAAAATCCTTATATTAGTGTTTTTTTTTTTGATTTTTTTTTTTTTTTTGGGTGGGGGTTAAATAATCCGAGTATTATATACTACTTTTTCAAAAAATAAAGCTCGCAGGCAAGAAAATAACCACAGCCTGCAAAACACCAACTCAGATATAGGAAAATAGGAACTAATACAAGACGCTAGGATGCGGGGGATGCCCCTCTAATTGTTATAAAAATTCTCACACAAACATTCTATATTAATTTAACTTATCTCCTTTCTCCTTTGTACTTATTTTATTTGTTGAATCCTTCCATATTTGGTTAACAATAAGAATTGCAATTGAAAATATATTGCTGAATTTTTTTTTTTCGTCAAATATAGGGAAGAAGTGAATATATTGCCAATAGATATGAATTTGGAAGAATATATATATATATATACTAGTTGAAATTTGCCGTGCACCAATTATTCAATTGATACGTTCACCAAGTGCACGTTGCTTGGTGAACGTATCAATTGAATAATTTAACAATGTTTTATTTTGGACTCCAAAGCCATTTTAGGCTAAAAACAAGTCCACCCAGACAGGTCCTTAGTCACTTTACATTTTGTTCATCCTTAGCTGAGGATCACCTACACACTACTACAAAAGAGATTGCCGATTAATATAATGGAAAATATATATGGGCACAATATCAATTTACATAATAAATTTTTTAGTTTAGTATCAGCTCATCATAACACACTAAATCCCTTAAAGCTCATTTGCATTCACAGTCATCTGGAAGCTATCTTCTCGGTGAAAACTCCCTCTTGGTATTATGGTTCACAAAACTCACATCCTAGATCATTGCAGGCCTCTCCAAGAAATACATAACATATAACATAATAATTTTAGTTTGCATCATAGAAAATTGTTATTTATAGCATAATTGAGAGAATTATGTATTTAGCTATCTACCGTATTGGGTTTATTGTCCTCAATGTACTCTCTTTCTGCCTCCTCCGAGTTTAGCCTTAGTGGTGTTTGGTGCTATAGGCTTCATTTCTGGGAACATCTCTACATTGCAAGCTTCCCCGCCAATTGTTTCACATACTTCTATAGGAAACACACTGAAAATAAACACATGTAGACTATGTTATCCAAGTGTATATCTCTATATGGTCACAATAATAACATATAACATAATAATTTTAGTTTGCATCATAGAAAATTATTACTTATAGCATAATTGAGCGAATTATGTATTTAGCTATCTTCCATATTGGGTTCATTCTACTCAATGTACTCTCTTTCTACCTCCTCCGAGCTTAGCCTTAGTGGTGTTTGCTGCTATAGGCTTCATTTCTGGGAACATCTCGACATTGCAAGCTTCCCCACCAATTGTTTCACATACTTCTATAGGAAACACACTAAAAATAAATACAAATAGACTATGTTATCCAGGTGTATATCTCTTCTTTCTCCTTTATCATGATGTTTTATGTAGGCAATTCGTCAAATACATTTGTTTCTTCTTAGTTTGGTCCCTTTACTATTTTGATTCAAATCTGATATTTACTGGACCTTTTTTTAATCTCATTTTAATGCAACCTTTGTGACGAGATCCGGATTGTACCAAGCTAGATTTTTGCTCTTATGTTTTCAATATGGTCTGACTTTTACGTATGATATTGTCATTTGAGAACTACATTTTCGAATTTCATATCTTGTTCAACTTGCAAAGGAAGTGTTTGAGCCCATATTTTATTATGAGGTGAGAGTGACTGTGGGAGGAATTACAGCCATGTTCCAAATATATTAATATATTTCTTACTGATTCTAGAGCGCGAATTGAGAGGAAGATTAATTATCCAATTCACTGAATGAAAGAGCAGAGAATGTGAATGAACGAGTATAGAGTAAATTTTGGGTTACTTATTACTCCTCTTAAAGTTTAACCAATAGAGAGAGTTTTATTTTAATTTTAAAAAAAGTAGAGGTTAAATCAGTAAATAAGTGCATTAAGAATAGAGGTCAAATTGAAAAAATTTAGTGATCTAGATCTAAACTTTCTTAGTTGGGGTCCCAAATTCTAGCATTATTTTATAAAAAGAGGCTCCCATATATAAATTATATATATGAAAGGCTCCAAGGTTCGGTGCTTGGCAAGTATTGCGAGCACCCACCTAGCTTTTTTCAATAAAGCTGCCTCTCAAGGCTTCAAGATTCAGCGCTTGGCATGTACTGCGAGCACCCACCTAGTTTTTTTCAACAAAACTGCATCTCAAGGCTTTAAGGTTCGGCGCTCAGCAAGTACCGCGAGCACCTACCTAGATTTTCCAACAAAGATGCCTCTCAAAAGCTCAAGTCTGGGGGGCTCGGCGCTCGGCAAGTACTGCAAGCACCCACTCAGTTTTTTCCAACAAAGCTGCCGCTCAAGGCTCCAAGGTTCGGCGCTTGGCAATTACTGCGAACACCCACCTAGCATTTTCAACAAAATTGTCTCTCAAGGCTTCAAGGCTCGGCGCTCGGCAAGCATTGCGAGCACCCACCTAATTTTTTTCAATAAAGTTGTCTCGCAAAAGCTCAAGTTTGGGGGTTCGGCGCTCGGCAAGTACTGCGAGCACCCACATAGCTTTTTCCAACAAAGCTGTCGCTCAAGACTTCAAGGCTCGGCGCGCAACAAGTATTACTAGCACCCTCCTAGCTCGGAGCTCGGCAGTGACTGCGAGCACCCCCCTTGTTTTTTCCAACAAAGCTGTCTCTCAAGGCTTCAAGGTTCGGCGCTCGACAAATACTGCGAGCACCCTCCAAGCTCGGAGCTCGGCAGTGACTACGAGCACCCCCTAACTTTTTCCAACAAAACTGCCTCTTAAGGCTTCAGAGCTCGGTGCTCGGCAAGTACTGCGAGCACCCACCCAGCTTTTTCCAACAAAGCTATCGCTCAAGGCTTCGAGGTTCGGCTCTCAGCAAGTACTACGAGCACCCTCCAAGCTCGGAGCTCGGCAGTGACTGCGAGCACCCCCCTAGCTTTTTTCAATAAAGCTTCCTCTCAATGCTTAAAGGCTCGGTGCTCGGTAAGCACTACGAGCACCCACCTAGCTTTTTCCAACAAAGCTGTCTCTCAAGGCTTCAAGGTTCGGTGCTCGGCAAGTACTGCACGCACCCTCCAAGCTCGGAGCTCGGCAGTAAATGCGAGCACCCCCTAGCTTTTTCCAACAAATTAAGCTGCCTCTCAAGGCTTCAAGGTTTGGCGCTCGACAAGTACTGCGAGCACCCACCCAACTTTTTCCAAAAAAACTGCCTCTCCCGGCTTCAAGGTTCAGTGCTCGGCAAGTACTGCGAGCACCCTCCAAGCTCGGAGCTTGGTAGTGACTTCGAGCACCCACTCAGCTTCTCTCTGAAACTGCCTCACCCAAAGTGCTCTGAGCCGACCAGCTCCAAGCTCGGCAGCGACTTCGAGCACCCACTCAGCTTCTCTCTGAAACTGCTTCGCCCAAAGCGCTCCGAGCTGACCCTCCAAGCTCGGAGCTCAGTAGTGACTTCGAGCACCCACTCAGCTTCTCTCTGAAACTGCCTCATCCAAAGCGCTCCGAGCTGACCCTCCAAGCTCGGAGCTAGGCAGTGACTTTGAGCACCCCACTCAACTTTTCTCTTAAACTGCCTCACCCAAAGTGCTTTCACCAAGCTGGTTCCTCTTCCTAAATGCCACTCTTGGAGTGCTCGGCACCGACCCCCCATTAACCACGCTCGGCACCACCCCCACAAGGTCGACCTACATCACCTTTCCATGGAAGTCGACCCTCAGTCCTCGGCCTTCGACCCTCGGCCTTTGGCCCAAATTGTGGCCAATTTTGGAAAACCCCCAAACACTCCTTGGGGATTCAGAACAACAAATCTTCGCCAAATACTTCCCTCCTCTCTTTCCACAGAGACAGACTACTCCTACACAGTTGGGTTACACAGCCCTCCACGAGTGGGGAGCTTATGATATGGTATAAATTACGTGGCCCCATCCGGGCCATCAGATCTCCTCAGATTCCACTCTCCTATGATCACCAGGTCAAGCAGGTCGAATGGGCTTCAACCAAGTCAGGTCCACAGGAAAACGGGTCCGACCCGGTCTGTTAGGGTTTCAGACCCGTTTACCTCTGCCTATAAATACCAGCCCCCCTCCTCACTTTCAAAGGTAATCAATATTTCTCCACCTAAACCCTAACTACTGTTGCTTTCTCAATGACTGACTAGATCGTCGTAGGGCCTATCTTCAGAAACTCTCATGGAGTTTCTAGGCAGTGTGCAGGTACGAAGATCCGAGCTGAGCTACAAAGATCCGAGCCGAGCTACGAGATCCGAACCGCGCACCCAGCTCTACCTCTCTCCTGCTACTCCCGAGTCGGTCCTACAGCCGAGGATTGGATCAACGCCAGTGTCGTGCCTTCCGCTTCACAATTACAAGAACTCACACACGTTGCCTCCGCACCCAAAAACAATCAGCATCAGTAAATACTCTCTAAATTGGACTCTCAAAAACCAAGTATGCTTTCTTTCTAAATCTTTTCAGCCTCTTCAGTAAGTTGTGCCAATTCTGGGATGATGGGGGAGGATATATACTCTCGCGCAGGATGCTATGCAACCGGAGTTAAATAGGGGGTAGCTTTTGTAATGCTATGGTTAAACGAATAAATGAATTGAGTCTCACGTCGATCTTTAGCTGAAAAATAAAAATAAATAAATAAGAGAAGGTGTGTTTGTGATTACAGGACTCTTGTTGTCACAAGACACTTCTTTTACAAGAATACAAGATCTTTAACTATGTTATGTAAATGTTTTATTTAAGATAATCATAAGTATTAGATAATTAGAGATACATAATTTTTTTTTATCAGTTTCACTGAGAGGACGTTTGGTAAGACGGGAGTAGAAATGAAAGTGTGAAAGTTGATGAACTTTCATTACTTTTTATGTTTGGTAAGATGAAAGTAAAAATTGAGAGTGATTTTATTTTTTTGTACTGTCGCCAACTAAAAGAAAAAGTGCTCATTTCCACATTTTAACATCCACTCATCAAAAGGTGAAGGACAAAAGTGATACTGGATAATAAAAATAAGAAACAATAATAAAAAAAGATTTGTTGCTTCATAAATTATCATCTTTTACTATCTCCTTTCACTTCCACTCTTCATTTTCGATTTAACAAGTATTGATTTCACTTCGACTGATACTAATTTGCTTCTATGAAGCATTTCTCTAGCTGTATTCACCGGTATTTAGTCCCGTTTGGGCGGAGCTACTCTGTTTCTGTTTTGTTTTTTAAGCTGGGCTGCATCTATTGGTTTCATCTGGAGGTGTCTGTTTTGTGGAGGTGTTGACTACTCTGAGTTGCCATCTGTTTGGTCTGCATCTATTGATCACTGAGCGCTGATGCGGTGCTTCAGTTTTCCGCGGTGTCCTCGTTCGTAGGCTCGTTTTGTCTCTCTGAGTCTTCGAAGGCTGGTATTCGGGTGCGGAGGAGCCTTCGTCGTCCCAGGGCCTTGCGGTCCGCGCTGCTCGTGATCAACTCTATTTTCTGGCGCAGTCTGCGTTATATTGTGTTTGTTGATCTTGGGATGTAGTCTTTAGTTCATTTTTGAGTCCAGATAGACTCAATGTTTTGTAATTAGGAGTAGTGACTTTGGGTATTCTGTTTTACACCTTGTAAGACATTTTTATTGTTATTATTATGTTATTAATGCATGGCAGGAGTCAATTGACTCTATCCGTATCATCAAAAAAAATAAGTATTTATTTTCTCTTTTAATACTTCTGATGCAAGATAAAAGTGGACTTGTTCCCCATAAAGATTAATATCAGTGTGTTAAGCAAAACCTTCAAAACTTAATTGGAAATTTTATACCACATCATTTACATATATGGACAATTCATGCTTCAATTTTTTTCTTTTCATATATTAACAAAATAAATAACCATATTTTCATTGTCATTTCTTAAATATCGTTTTTTCGTTCCATCCACAGGTAAAATTATACTAATGCTTCTTCTCCTTATAAATTTGGTAAAAGTCATAAAACTCCCAATATTTGCTCCGAAAATTAAGTAACCACCATAATCGATTAAATGACCCCTAGATGACGTTATTTTCTCTTTTCGTAATTTTTCTGATATACAAAATGACTAAAATACTCCTAGACTATATTAAAAGGGGAAAAAATTTTAACCCCTACACTATAATTTTATGATAAATGAAATTACCAAAATATGCCTACACTATATGGTGATGATGGAGTGTTTGATCCGTGGAGAGAGGAGAGAGAAGGAGAGTAGTGGGTTTTTTAAAATAATTCTTTTATTAACAATATATTAAAAATACAACAAATATATAAAATCTTCACCCTACACTATATTTATGTTACATGAAATGACCAAAATATTTCTACATTATATATTTTTTTAAAATGAAAGAGAAAAAAGGTAATGAGGTGTTTAAAAAAAGGAAAATTGTGTACATGAATTTTGATAATTTCATTTATCAGAAAAATCTCTATCTCTAATATTATAATGGGAGAAGGGCTTAGTGTCATTTGTAAATATTTGTCATTTTGTCAACACGTGCAGCGCACGTGTTGGTAGATTATTTTTTTTGTCCTTTTCATTTCCCCTCCCCATTTTTTTCACGTGCAACGCACGTGCATAATACTAGATTTTTTTTTGGTCCTTTTCATTCCCTCCTCCCCATTTTCCCCACGTGCAACGCACGTGTATAATACTAGTTACTATAATGGAAGAAGGCCTTAGTGTAATTTGTCCATATCCCAACTCGTGCAACGCACGTTTAATTAAACCCTATAATATAAACCAATGAAATACGTACAGTCCACGTTCAAATTTAATGGGAGAGTTGGGTTTGTAACCAAACAAATCATAACTTTGTAACCAAACAATTCCGTGCAATACATGTTCAAACTATATCCAACAAATATAATTGTGCACCGCACATATAGCCTAAAGCCTAAATAAAAACATTCAAATATAATTTTTTTTCTTATTCGATATATATTCATTTAATTTGATATATATACTTTTATAAATGTACATCGCACGAACATTATACTAGTTAGAGCATCCACAGTGGTTTTTCTCATTTGCTAAAATATGGCATCTACAGTAATAGCAATTGGATGAGGATCGTGCAGTGGTGCTTTGCTAAATCTTTCTCATTTGGATTAGAGACGGGATATGATATCGGGATATGATATCCCGTCCCTCTCTTTTTAATTTAAAAAAGGCGTAGGACGGTATATCTTATACCGGACGGGGAATTAGGAATGATTCCCCGTCTCTTAACCAAAAAAAAAAAAAAAAAAAAAAAAACCCCTCCAAAGACGGGAAAACATATCCCGGACGGGGTATGTTTCCCCGTCTAAGGAGATATTTAAAAAAAAAAAAAGAAATGGGAGAGATGGGGTATCATACCCCGACCGGGGTATGTTTCCCCGTCTGAGGGAATATTAAAAAAAAAAAAAATTTTAAGTGGAGAGACGGGGTATCATATGCCGGACGGTGTATGTTTCCCCGTCCGACCATTTTTTTTATAAAAATTAATTAAAATTATTTAGACGGTATATCTTCTTCCGTCTCACTCGATTAAATAATCATAAAATCGGAGCGACGGGATATGATATCCCGTCCGATATGATATCCCGTCCTTTATAATTTGAGAAATGGTATTTCGTTTCTCATATTTGAGAAACAAGAATAGAAACTTTGCTGTAAAATGGCAAAATGAGAAACCATTGCAGCCATTCGTTTGCTAAAAAATGACAAATTGACATTTATAAAAAACCACTGTGGATGCTCTTATAATAAAAGAAGATGATATTATGTGAGAGGGTCATTTGACTAAAATGAAATAATAGAGATTTATTAATTTTCAGAACAAATGTTGAAAAATTTCATGACTTATACTCAATTTATTTGTATATTTAATAGTGGAATACATTACCCATTTCAATAATAACAACCCATCCCACTTGCTAAAAAAAATAAAATAAAATAGGAAACACTTATTTCCTCTCCCAAAGTTCATCTTTAATCATTAATGAGCACAAAAAAATTTCTTCCACAATTTTTATCAAGAATTCTACTCCCACCTTCTACAGGAACCTTCCTTCTTAATCCTAAAAAACAATTTTAAAAAAAAAAGTAAAAATAAACGAATAGAATAAAAAGAAATAAAAAAGAAGGGTAATGCTACATCCACTACCAAGTTCACTACATTTCTCTTCACTACCTTAGGTGGCACACTCTAATAGGTAGGAAAAGATAGAGTAGGTGGGAGAACTCTCCAATAGGAGTATGCCACCTAAGGTAGTGAAGAGAATGGTAGTGAAATTGGTAGTGGCTAAAGCATTACTCAAAAAAGAAAACAGAGAGGTAGTCTAGCTATACTGAGTCACTGAGTCCCACCTCTTTAAAACCTTTCCCAATTTTGTTGACTTGATCCTTTCTTTCTCCTCCTCTTCCTCCAAATTTTATTGACTCAATTCCACCTTTGGCTTTTTTTTGCCTTGTTCAAATTTGTCATACTTTTATTATTATTATTTATAATTTCTATCATCATCATCATCATCATCATCTTCTCCTCCTCCTCCAATTCCAAACACAAGCAAAGCAACCCATTTAGCTCACAGCTCTGTACATAATATACATAGTCCACCAACCCAGCAACAATGGCTGCCAACAAGTTTGCAACATTTCTACACAAAAACAAGACTCCCAAAATAGCAATCATACTCATCTACACCCTCCTCGAATGGATCCTGATTGCTCTCCTCCTCTTGAATGGCCTCTTCTCCTATCTCATCTCCCTTTTCGCCGACTTCTTTGGGTTGAAGCCTCCCCCACCTTGTCTCTTTTGTTCTAGGCTTGATCACCTCTTCGGCCCGCGAAAGCCCATTGCTGATCTCGTCTGCGATGCCCATGCTGCTGAAATCTCCAAACTGGGTTTCTGTGCAAACCACATCAATCTTGCTGAGGCTAGTGATATTATGTGTGAGGACTGTGGGCCGTTGGATATGGATGATCGGACGGTGGATGTGGTGGGTTGGATGCGGCGGAGCGAGGGAGGGGGTTTGAGGGAATTAAGGGAAGAGGGGTTTGGTAGTCTGAAAGTGGAAGTGGGTCAGGTTTGTGAAGATGTAGATGTAGATGTAGATGGAGTTAAAGGAGAAGATAATTGTTGTGATGCATGTGTGAAGAAGGATGAGAGATTGGTGACTTTGGAGTTGATTGATTCGTCGCCGATTTTGAGGGAGAATGAGATGTTGAGTTTGGGTGTGGGTGAGAAAGAGGGTGGTGATGATTGTAGAGATTATGATGGGTATAAGCTAGTTGTGGAGAAGGATGATAGAGGAGCTGTTAATGTTAATGTTGAGGCTGTTTTGTCAGAGGAGGAGGAGGAGGAGGAGGAGAAGGTAGCATTGCTTTCAACTGTGCCTGCGGCGGCAGTGGTCAATAGGTCGCAAACTCTTCCTGTTGTTGATGTTGTTGAAGAAGACGAGAAGACGACGGGAGTGCTCTCAACTAGGGAGATCAACATGTCGGAAACTCTTCCTACCGTTGATGTTGTTGACGAGGAGAAGGTGGTGGCACTCTCAACTACTGAAATTGATTTGTCGCAAACTCTTCCTATTGTTGAAGTTGTTGGAAAAGCATACTCTTCATCTGAGCATCAATGTGAGGTTTCTGAACCACCATGTATAGCAATTTCGAGTGAGGGGACTGATGGGGAAGGAGAGGAGGTACCTGAATCGGAGAATTATGGCGAATTCCAAGGTAATTTGCTGTTAGGATTTTCTTTAAAGGAAAATTTTGGCCTCATTTGTTGTTTTTTCTTTGTTTTTATATTATTCTGTCTTCTATATTTGGTTGATCAACTTAGCTTGTGAAGAAGATGGGAAATTGGTGGATGTTGAGGCCAATTGTGAAATATCGATAGGGAGCGAGATTTGTGATCACCAATGCTCGGCGAGCGACAATGTGATGCTTGATAAAGAACAAGGTAACACAGTCTAATTATATATGTAAGGTATTTATTTGTATTTAATTGAATTTCATGCTAGTTACTTATTAGGGGTTCATGTGTTTGAAATGACAGTAACTGAAGCCGAACCCGAGAAGGAAAATATAGAAATAGATCCGAAATGGCTTTCCGTTGGTCCCACATTCAATGAGGTTGAAGAGGAAAAGTTGCCTGAGACACCTAATTCCGATGATAGCTTGCATGCTTTTCCCAAGAGGTTTATGATCGAAAGGAGGGAATCTGGTACAGAATATTTAGATGGAAGTGTGGCAAGTGAGTTCGACGGAGGTGAGGTCCTATCTGTCGACAACCTTAAAGCTGCCCTGAAAGCTGAACGCAAGGTCCTAAGTGCATTGTATGCAGAGTTGGAAGAAGAAAGAAGTGCTTCATCAATAGCTGCCAACCAAACCATGGCTATGATCACAAGGCTTCAAGAGGAGAAGGCTGCAATGCAAATGGAAGCATTTCAATACCAGAGGATGATGGATGAGCAATCCGAGTACGACCAAGAAGCTCTGCAGCTTCTGAACGATCTAATGATGAAGAGAGAAAGGGAGAAGCAAGAGTTAGAAAAGGAGTTGGACATTTATAGGGAAAAGGTGCGTGTGTATGAAGCTAAGGAGAGTAAAGTAGCAGCAGGAAGGAGTAAGATCAATGGCAATGGCAATGAAAGTGGAACCTCCTCTGATTCTTCTAGTGCTAGCGATAGCGATGATCTCTCTTTTGATACTCATGAAGGTGAAGAGTTTAACTACATACGCGATGAGAGCAATCAAAATACTCCTTCGGATCAAGAAGCTACCAAGCCTAACCTAACACTTGATGATTCCTTATATGATTTTGAAGAGGAGAGGCTCTCTATACTTAAGCAACTCAAAGCATTAGAGGATAAACTATTTTCAACCGATAATTTTGATCATCATGTTTCAAATGATAATGAGCAGGGATTAAATGGTTTCGAACATGATTTAGACACCAATGGAAAGATTCATCACAAACAAAGGAGTGTGACTAGTGGAAGAAGGAGGCTTCTTGCTCTCTTTGATGCCACCCTCGATGTGGAGAGTGAAGATGGTTCTCCACAATCCATTTCAAAATCTGCCATTACCGATCATGAAAAACTTGCTATCGTGGAGGAGGTTGATAATGTATATGAGAGGCTGCAAGCTCTTGAAGCGGATAGAGAATTTCTCAAGCATTGTGTTAGGTCTTTGAAGAAAGGAGACAAGGGGATGGATCTTCTTCAAGAGATTCTGCAGCATCTTCGGGATCTGAGGAGTGTGGAACTCCGTGGGAGGAACACAGCCGATGGACATGGTTCACTATCAGCCTAATCAGTTTGAACAAAAGGTGATTTACTTTCCTTACCTAGTCATAATTATATATGTATATGAGCTGCAATAGTATTTTATGACAATCAAAATTATGTACACCAGCACTAAGAAAGCACATGTACGATCGACACCACGTACATCCGTATTAAAATAGTTATTAATGTAAATCAGGTGGCTTGAATGTTGTCATCCATTTTCCTGTGAATGCGAAATAATGGTTTTCCAGTACGACAACTGATGAAACCTAATAAAAATGTATCCTTAATAAGTTACAAACTTACAATAGAATTTCTCATCCACAAAACTTTCAAGGGTATATAAATCATGATTGATAGTGTGAATCATTCATTGAGATTATTCATTAAATGTTCCTGAGGCACATGCACATGATGAATGACTTTTTTTTTTGATTACTAGGGATGGAGCCATAAGGCTTCAGCCAAACAAAACAAAATACAAGAGTTCATTACAGACTCCAGAAAAGCAGACCATACAAGCCCCAAAACATCCTCATCTAGAGGATCAAAACACCACACATACCAAGGAACATGATGAATGACTTATACCTATTTTCCTTTATGAAAGAATGGCTTAACGACTTTTCACTCATCCATCAAGTTGTCTCAAAATTAACGGTATTCCAGTAAACATAACACTAGATAGATATAATTTGATGCATATGATTTAATATCCAAATATCTGAATTGTGTGAATCATCCACTAGGCTGGTCCATTGACAACAGTTAATAAAACCTGGTACTTAGGATTTTCTTCTCGTGCAGGGAATTTCTACACCCACATGGTGGACCATCCAAATGACAGTTCCATTAATTTCATTACAACTTCCTGAGTACCTCATCTATAGAGTGGTGAGAACTGAGAACCGTTGCTTATTTTAATAACAGAACACATGAAACTGATTAGACGCAGGAGTATTTTTTTATTTTTTATTTTTGATAGTGGAAATGCAGGAGTAATTAGTGTTCATATCCGTATCAATTTAAAAAAAAAAAAAAGGTAAGATAGTATTATATCATGTAATTAACCATCCTCATAATCCTCAAGACACAGAGATCAAGATGAATGACATGAATCATCCATTGGAAGTTTTTACCAAACGCTTTTGAGAGAAAAGAGGAATGGGAACCTCATAGTTAACTAGCAAGTAGCTATAAACCTTTTATGATGTATCGTGCTCAACTAAGCAGTTAAAATCATTTTTTTGGAACTAATCGGTCTAGGAGCGATTAGTGATTAATCGGTTAATAGGAAAATAATCGGAGATTAAATCGGAAAAATCGTTATATATATATATATATATATATATATATATATATATATAGGGAAAGCTTCGGTTGAGCACTACTCTAGTGCTCACCGCGTGAACACTAGGTCTTCGGGCGTTCATATCGAAAATCCGAACCGTTCACATTGATCTACACATCTAAATTAGTCTAAATATGTAAAATCAAATCATGTGAAATTCATTTGCCCATCCATCATGTGACTATAAAAACAATGATTTTCAGCCATACAATTTTGTAACACTTCAATGAATGGGCAAATGAATTTCAAATGATTTGATTTTGCATATTTAGACTAATTTAGATGTGTAGATCAATGTGAACGGTTCGGATTTTCGATATGAACGCTCGAAGGCCTAGTGTTCACGCGGTGAGCACTAGAGTAGTGCTCAACCGAAGCTTTCCCTATATATATATATATATATATATATATATATAAAGATATATTCTCATTATATAGCGATCCTAAATCCTAACATAAAACTATTATGAGATTATCAAATAGGAATATATAGTTATAGAGAAAAATAAGAGAATACTTGATTTTGAACCGAGTTTGAATTCTGGATGTGGGTCGGGTCGGGTCGGGTCGGGTTTGCTGGTTGGTTCCATCAAACAAAAACAAACAAGAATGAGGAGCAGCGCGAGTAGTAAGAGGAGGTGCAGCAGATGTGGGCCGGGTCAAGTATGCGACGACGCAAGGAGAGCAACGACGGGTCGAGTTTGGGTTTGCTCGAGGAAGAATAAGAGATCAGTTTGGGTTTGGGTTTGGGTTTGGGTTTGGGTTTGCGCGAGGAAGAGGAAGAAGAAGAGAGCGGCTACATGTTGGGTTTGGGTTTGAATTTTGGATTTAGATTTGAGCTAGAGTCGGTTTTAGCCCAAATAATGCAAACAAGAATGAAAATTAGAGGAGATTTAATCGGTTAATAGACAACTTAAAATTGGCCAATTAACCAGTAATCGACCGATTATACCCGATTAAATCGCTAACTATTGAAATATTATAAATCGCTAAAATAATAATCGCTTAGCTTCCGATTAGGGATTATCCGGGGATTAATCAGGCCTAATCGGGAATTTTAACTACTTAGGTGATCACTTATAACCATTTGCATTCTTTTAATATAGTGGTGCTTAGGATTCCAACTATTCAATCATCTCTAATCTCTAATCTCTAATATTATAATGAGAGAAGGCCTTAGTGTCATTTGTCAATCTACCAACACATGCATCACTCATGCATAACTAATATGAAGGAAGTCTCGGGTTTGAGTCCTCACTATGTCAGGTTTTTTAATTTGGTTTTTTTTTTAATATTAAACATGCATCACATGTGTAAATTACTATCTATCTATCTATCTATAATATAATATATCTACTTACTATTTAATGGAAGTGTTTGTAACAAATAAACAATTTTTAATTTTTATCACAAAAGAAACTCCACTTTTGTCACCAAACAAACTTGTATATCGCACGTGCAACTCAAAATCTATTTTTCAACACGTACTTCGCACGTACACATCAAAGTTATTCCTTTTTAATTTTAAAAAAATGTGTATCGCCTGTTCAGCTCCATTTTTTTAAAATTAAGGCATTCACCGCACGTGCTAATTACTGTTAACTTACGTGTATTGCACGTTTATCTCCAACTATTTATCAAAATTAACATGCATCACACGTAAAAAATACTAGTAGTATTATAATGGGAGAATGGCCTTAGTGTCATTTGTAAATCTACCAACGCGTGTATTGCACGTGCACAACTAATATGAATCCTCACTACGCCAGATTTTTTTACTTTAATATTTTTTAAAATATATTAAATGTGCATCACACGTGTAAATTACTATCTATCTATATCTACTTATCTATAATATAATATATAATATCTATTATAATGGATGAGTTGGAGTTGTAAATCTACCTACTTACGTCCCACTATACTATTCACATTTACTTTTAAACGTATATAATTATATTTATTAAGACATGCATCGCACGTGTAAATCAATCAAAGTTTTTAGTTTAAATTTTTTAAAAAATTAATACGTGCATCGCACGTGTATATTACTAGTAATTATAACTTTAGTTGCATCTGTGTCAGTAAAAAGCATTTGCTGACCATATTCCTTTTGTTTGGCAGATACTAGATGGAAGCTGCTTTAGTGAAGTTGATTGATTACTGGTTTTAGTGGCCATGCAACAATACCAAGAAGGAAATCATTCCGGGGCCAGTAAGACGTCGAAGAATGAACACATACGTAGTACATGAAGAAATACAGAGTCTGTTGTAACATGCCAAGAGAAAAGGATGCTCCTGGATGTATTTGTTTGTTGGTTATGTTCTTTGATCTTTGTTTATTTTCTGGAAGCAGATATCAAAAGGGTGTGAGTCTGGCATTCCTAAGCCCTTGTGTTTTTGTGGGCTTTTTTTTTTTCCTCTTTATTATTATTATTATTATTGTGGGCCCCAAATCTCAAATCGATGAGGTAGGGCAGTAGGGGTGTGGGACCAGGCCAGCCACCACTGTGATGATGTTAAGTGTAGTGTGGTTTGTGGTAGAAATCATGCTGTTTGCAAAGCTGAACAGGTCAGATATTCTTGCTTGCCAGCACAAGAACCAGGTGTATACATCAGTTTTATAAAGGAAAAGATTAGAGTTAGGCTTGAGTGAGAGTTATTTTACTTATTTTTCTTTTGTTGTTTGTAGAGTCGTATGATTTGCGAGTTTCAGTTTTGGTTTGAGTATATGTAAAATATGTACATTGTACTCTGTGAGTAATGCTTGTTTACTTCTTGTCTTTCTTTTGGATGATGGACATACTTATTTAAGAATGTATGATGTATAATGTATGAGTTAGTTTACTTTTCAGTTTTTCTACCACTAGTCTCTCTCTCTCTTTTCCTTAAAATTTTTTTTTAATAGAGAATAACTGTGTCATTTGTTATAAATCAATAGTATATTCTCAACATAGAAGGATATTAGCAAAAGCTGAAATACAATCACAATCAATAGTATATTCTCAACAAAGAAGGATACTAGCAAAAGCCGAATTACAATCACCACATATTTGAATTTGAATACAAGAAAAACTAAAGATCAGCTACCGATAACTTGAAAAGGCCAACAACTTCAACTAGAATCATTCAATCTTTGTTTAGTGACTAGGCATCATGACTTCATCCAATCCTTGTTTAGCAAACTTCCTTGCAATGTGGAATGAGAAATATTGCGTCAAAATATATTTAGTTTGCAATAATTCAACCGCCTACCTTTATTGTACATACGTTGACAACGAGTTAAATTGATACCACTGTAGTTGAAGGAACCATTGTCCTATTGATATTTGCTCGAAAAGCAGGTGATTGAAACATTTCTCTGATATGGTACAGATGACGTGGCCCCTCCTGGACCACCGAATTCCCTCAAAAACCGTACTTCTGTGATCATCAGATCAACCCTGAGCCATATGGGCTTCTGTTACGTCAGGCCCACGAGCAAACGGGTCTGACCCGGCCCAACAGGGTCCCAGACCTGTTTTCCCTGCCTACAAATACCAGACCTCCTTCACTCTTCTCCAGGTAATCAAACTTCTCCCCCTGAACCCTAGCTACAGTTGTATTTTCAGTGACTGACTAGATCGTCGGAGGGCCTGTCGCTGGGACTTCTCCCGGTGTTTCTAGGCAGTGTGCAGGTACCCAGGACCGAGCCGAGCCTCTTCATCTGAGCCCGAGCTGCTGGATCCGAGCCGAGCACCCGGTCCCCGCCTCACTCTTGCTCCCGAGCCGGTCCCCCAGCCGAGGGTAGGACCAGAGCCAGTACTGTAACTTCCACTATAAAAACTACAAGAACTCACACCTGTTGCAGCCACACCCCAAAAACAAACCGCATCAGGTTGGCGCCGTCTGTGGGAACCTCGGTTCTGACTTAAGTCCGATCCCCGCCAGGGACGTCACCCTGGAATCCGAGCTCTTACATGGCACCCAAGGCCAGAAGAGCTGTCACCTCTGGACGTCGTCCAGACCCTCCTCCCCAAAACAGCCACGCCGACGCTCAGGGATCTAATCATCTGATGGTCGACGGCGAACCCAGAACCGGACCGGGCGCTTCTCGCTCGGTCGCAGCCGACTTACACCGTGTCATCGAGAACCGGCAAGCCAGCCGAACGAGAGGAGGGGCTGTTTCCAACTCGGTCCCGAACCATCCCAAGCAGCTAGCATTGGTATAAATACCCGAAACCCGGATCCGAACTGGACCCGATCCGGACCTGGCGTTGGACCGAAACTGACCTGGCCTATCCGGGTCCGGGTCCGGGTCCTAAAATGGGACCCATTGTAGTTTCGAGTTCGGGTCCGGGTCCGGGTTGGCTCAAATGAGACCCGACCCGGACCCGGACCCGTTAAAAAAACCCCAAAAATCAACATAAAAATAAATATTCTATCCTCATCCCTCCCCTCCTTCTTTCTCAATTCTAAATCTTCCTCTTCCAAACTCAAAACTCATGCGTTTTTTTCTCTACTCTATTCTAAATCCTCCACTCGTCGCCTCCGCTCGCCGCTCACACTCCCGCTCTTACCCGAATGGGTATGAATATTTTAATAGGACCCGAATCCGGAACCGGACCCGGTCCTCACGGGTCCGGGTTCGGGTCCAATTTTTGGATCCGTAGGGGACCAGGTCCGAGTCCGGGTAGTGAAGGACCTGAACTAACCCGACCCGATACCAATGCTACAAGCAGCCATCCCGAGAGTGGGAGCCAGAGCACATTCGAACAGCCCGGAGGCGGCCACTCCAGCGCAACCCGGCCGAGCAAGCTCCAGTTACACAAGCCGAGTTCCAAAACTTTCGGAACGAGGTCCTGGAGGGCATTTTAGGGGTCGAGTGAACCGAGACCCTCCACCGCTGTTATTCACGGTCGGGTGCCGGGGGCAGCGATCCTCGCGGCTCCACTCGCCCACCAGATCAGGAAGTCGCCATCCTCCGACGCCTGCAGGAATGGAGAACCGCCTCGCCCAGTTCAGCGAGGGTGGTCCAATGCCAGCTCAGGGTCATAGACCGACCCGACCACCTTTCTCTACTCCTACCTTGGAAGCAGAGATTCCCCGAAATTTTTGGCATCCTCAGTTCGAGACGTATGACGGTGAGGGTGATCCTGCTGATCACATGGATGAGTTCAAGACCCTCATGATGATTCACAGCGCTTCAGATCCTCTCCTGTGTCGCGCCTTCCCGGCCACCATTCGGGGCCCGGCCTGGGAATGGTTCTCTAGGCTCGTCCCCAGTTCGATCTTCTTGTTCGACCAGCTTGAGGCCAACTTTTTGGCTCACTTCGTAACCAGCAGGAAGGCCGAGAAGACGAGCGCATCATTACTGGACCTCCAACAGAAGGAAGGAGAGTCACTCCGTGAGTTCGTCCGGAGGTTCACCGCCGGGGCAAGGTCTGTCTCCTCCCTAGACGCCGGGGTCACCTTGGCGGCGTTCCGACATAATGTCCGATATAAACAGTTGGAAGCTTCCTTGGCCAAGAAGCCTCCCCTAGACTTCCTCGACCTGCTCAACCGGGTCAAGAAGTACATTCGGGCGGAGGAGGCCCTAAACCCCGAAAGCACCAAAGAGGTCACTGGGAAAGGGAAGCGCAAGGCCGACGAGGCCGAGCCTGCCAAGAAGGTCCCGAAAGATGGGACCGGCATGAAGAGGGTCCCTCCGGTCCCTTGCTTCGAGAGGTATACGCCACTAACACAAAATGTGTCGGCCATCCTCCTAGAGATCGAGGATAAGGACCTCGTCCGACTACCCCCTCGACCAACCAGCAACAAGAAACGAGACCAACGGTTCTACTGCCGCTTCCACCGGGACAACGGGCACAAAACCGAAAACTGTCGGGCCCTCAAGAATGAAATTGATGCCCTCATCCAATGAGGGTACCTCCAAGAATTCACCTGGGAAAGCCCGAAGGACCGAAGGGATACGAGGAATCGAAGGCCCTTGCCTCCTCCTCACACACCCAAACGGCGTTCCGAGCAGGACCCAGAGCCCGAGGAGACCGGAGGCCAGGCCATCCTACACTGCATCCATGGGGGGCTATGGGATGGGAATCCAATACTTCCCGCAAGGCATTCGTCCGAGAGGTGAACGCCGTTCGAGACCTTCCTTCCCCCCAGATCCAGTAACTTCCTGTCTCCTTCTCTGGAGAAGACTTGGAGGGGTTCTGGCTCCCGCATTGTGATGCACTCATCATCAGCCTCGACATAGGGAACTTCGAAGTCCACCGAATTCTCATGGACAACGGAAGCTCGGTGAACATCCTCTTCTTGGAGGCATTCGAGAATCTCAAGCTCCCCCAGGACAGGCTCAAACCAGTCGGGTACACCCTCCACGGGTTCTCTGGCGTCCCAGTACAGATAGAAGGGATCATGACTTTAGATGTAACCGCCGGCACAACCCCCCTCAGATGGACCGAGTCGATGGACTTTATGGTAGTCAATGTCAAAGCGGCATACAATTCTATCCTCGGTCGACCCGGGCTCTGTTCCTGCCAAGCTGCCCCCTTGGCTTACCACCTAAAACTGAAGTTCCCTACCAAGCAGGGGGTCGGTGTTGTCTAAGGGAACCAAGAGGCTACACGATCATGCTATATGACGGCGGTCGGGGGCGGTGTGTTCCCCCTCGACGCCGTCGAACTTCATCCTGAGAGAAGCCAACCAGGGTCCGAACCGGCGGATGAATTGGAAGAAGTCTCATTCGAGGCAGACGAGTCAAAGCAATTTCGTGTGAGCCGCTCCTTCGCCCGCAACCTGAAGTTGGACCTAATCAACTGTATCCGCTGCAACATCGACCTCTTCGCTTGGAAACCTTTCGACATGCCTGGGATATCCAAAGACCTGATCATGCATAGACTGAGCGTGACCCCGAGCTTGAAGCCGATCGTCCAGAAGCAGCATAAGTTCACCCTTGAGAAGCAGCAGGCAGTCAAGGCAGAGGTGGACAAACTGTTGTCTGCCCGATTTATTCAAGATGTCAGTTACCCCGAGTGGCTGGCGAATGTCGTGATGGTGAAGAAGGCAAGCGGGAGTTGGAGGATCTGCATAGACTTTACAGATCTGAACAAGGCGTGCCCCAAAGATCCTTTTCCCCTCCCCAGCATCGATGCTTTGATCGGCGCAATGTCGGGCCACGAGCTCCTGACCTTCATGGATGCCTTCTTGGGCTACAATCAAATCCAGATGTTCCCCCCGGATATCGCCAAAACATCATTCGTCACCGACCAGGGTCTCTACTGCTACTGGGTTATGCCCTTCGGGCTGAAGAACGCCGAAGCTACCTATCAGAGGCTCGTCAACCGAGTCTTCAAAGATCAGATCGGTCGGAACATGGAGGTATACGTCGATGACATGCTCGTTAAAAGCAAACGGGGGCAGGACCACGTCGCTGACCTCGAAGAAGCCTTTGGCATCCTTCAGACCCACAACATGAGGCTCAATCCCACCAAATGTGCATTCGGCATCTCCTCGGGCAAATTTATCGGTTTCATCGTCAGCCAGCACAGCATCGAGGCAAACCCCGAGAAGACATGGCTCCTCCTAGAAACATCAAGGAGGTGCAGCGGCTCACGAGGAGACTGGTGGCCATCGACCACTTCCTCTCCAAGTCTGGAGAGAAGTCCCTCCCCTTCTTCAAGGCGCTGCGCGGAACCGGAGGCTTCGAATGGGACGCCCAGCAGTAAGAGGCGTTCGACCAACTAAAGGAATACATCACCAATCCCCTACTTCTGAGCAAACCTGAGCCGGGCGAATCCCTCTGGCTTTACCTTTCAGCCTCGGAAAGCGCTCTGAGTGCCGTTCTCATTCGAGAAGAAGACGACATCCAGAAGCCATTATACTATGTGAGCAAAGTCCTTCTCTCGACCGAGACCCGCTATGCGAGGATGGAGAAAGTAGCGTATGCCCTGGTCATGGCCGCCTGAAAGCTCTGCCTTTATTTCCAAGCGCACTCAATCCAGGTCCTTACGGACCAGCCCCTTAAGGCTGTGCTCCACAAGCCAGAGAGCTCCAGCCGATTGGTGAAGTGGTCGATCGAACTAAGTCAATACGACATCAGCTACCAGCCGAGAACAGCCATTAAGGGATAGGCCCTTGCCGAATACATCACGGAGTGCACCATCCCCGAGTAACCCAATGGTCAGGAGGCCGATCCGACGTGGGAAGTTTACGTTGACGGCTCCTCTTGCGAAGCGGGAAGTGATGCAAGCATCATCTTGTGAGGCCCCGACAACTTCCTTCTCCAATATTCTCTCCGCCTCAACTTTTCGGACTCTAACAACGAGGCGGAGTATGAGGCTATGATCGTGGAACTTACCCTAGCACACCAGGAGGGTGCAAAACAGATCAGGGCCTATAGCGACTCTCAGCTCGTGGTCAATCCGATCACCGAGGAGTATGAGGGCCGTGACGATCGGATGGTCCAGTACATAGCAGTGGTCTAGTGGCTCTTAATGTCCTTCGACTATTCCGCAGTACTATGGATCCCAAGAGAGCAGAGCGCCCAGGCGGATGCCCTGTCAAAGCTTGCCTCCTCATTCTTTTAAGGTCTCGACCGCATGGTGCTGATTGAAGTCCTCCTAAAGCCTAGTATCGACCTCCCCGAAACCCTCTTTATAGACAACGAAGCTCGGCCGGACGATTGGATCACTCCCATCTGAAAATTCCTGGTAGGGGGCGAGCTCCCCCAAGATCGATCCGAAGCAAGAAGAACCAGGGTCCGCTCGAAAAGGTTCTTCATGATCAATGAGTCCCTCTTCAAATGCTCATACACAACGATGGATGGAAGACCCTACCTCCGCTGCCTATCCCCTGACAAGGCCAAGTACGTCCTCAAAGAGCTCCACGAAGGAATAGGCGGGTGCCACATGGGGAGCCGTTCGCTCGCCAGAAAGGCCCTAAACCACGGATATTACTGGCTCACAATGTTATAAGACGCCTTGACCCTCGTCAAAAAGTGTGGTCCTTGTCAAAGATTCTCCTCAGTAAGAAGGGTTCCACAGGCAAACCTTCGTTCTTTAGCCAGTCTGACCCCATTCGCCTTGTGGGGAATGGACTTGGTCAGCCCCTTTTCGAAAGAAACGTGCCAAAGGAAGTTCCTGGTAGTAGCCATCGACTACTTCACCAAGTGGATCGAAGCCGGGCCCCTGGCAATAATCACAGAATAACAAACTTAGCAATTCTTCTGGAAACACATCATCTACCGGTTCGGAATTCTATATATACTCATCATAGACAATGGGACCCAGTTTGCGGACAAGAATTTTTGAAAGTTCTGCGAGGATCTCGGCATCCAACAACGCTTCTCTTCAATATGCCACCCGCAGTCGAACGGCCAGACTGAGAATGCGAACCGCCAAATCCTTGACCGCCTCAAGAAATGGCTTGATAATTCTTCCAAGGGACTATGGGTCGACGAGCTGCCGAGCGTGTTCTGGGCAGATCGGACGACGAAGAGGATCCCCATGGGAGAATCACCGTTCAATCTAACTTACGGCACGAAAGCAGTGATCCCCCTCGAGATCGGGCTACCTTCGCCTCGGATTATGGCCTTCGATGAAGAGAGCAACTCGGCGCAGCTACGTGCGAACCTGGACCTCATAGAAGAGGTCAGGGAGAAATCAACCATCAGAAGAAGCATGTACCAGCAAAGGATCGAAAGGTTCTACAACAAGAAGGTCCGTCCCACCGACATCAAACTCGGGGACCTTGTGCTCAGAAAGCTGGCGGTATCCAACCCGGGCCAAAAGAGAAAGCTGGAACCCAACTGAGAGGGCCCGTACAACGTTTCCGAAGTTGTGCACCCCGGCACATACCGACTCACCAACCCCGAGCGCAAGGCTGTGAAGAGACCCTGAAACGCGGAACACCTCATCAAATTCCCTCGGAGTAGCTCTTGTAACTTCCCTTTGTAAATAGTAAGATGTAATCGGCACCACGTGCCTCATTTTGTAGTAAGTAAATATGATGTAATCTTTTTCTAATTTTTGCCTCATGCCAGCTTTCTTAAAACAAGTATGGGGGCTCGACATATGGCATCGACCTCGAGCAAGGCCTGGGCTTTTTCAAGCCCTGTGACCTTGACGCTCGGTGATGGCCTCGAGCTACACCCTGTCTTTCTTAAAATGAGTTAAGGGGGCTCGAACCTCAGTACCGACCTCGAGTCACGCCCTAGCTTTCTCAAGCTAATAGGGCTTCGCGCTCGACAGTGCCTCTGAGCCACAACCTGACAACTCTTCCAAGTTAAGGGGGCTCGACCTTCGGTACTGACCTCGAGCCACGCCCGAGCTTTCTCCAGCTAATAGGGCTTCACGCTCGGCAGTGCCTCCGAGCCACAACCCGACAACTCTTCCAAGTTAAGGGGGCTCGACCCTTGGTACCGACCTCGAGCCACACCCTAGCTTTCTCAAGCTAACAGGGCTTCGCACTTGGCAGTGCCTCCGAGCTACAACCCGACAACTCTTCCAAGTTAAGGGGGCTCAACCCTCGGTACTGACCTCGAGCCATACCCTAACTTTCTCAAGCTAATAGGGCTTCGTGCTGGGTAGTGCCTTCGAGCCACAACTCGACAACCCTTCCAAGTTAAGGGGGCTCGACCCTCCGAGCACCTGAGGGATTTTTTTCGTCAAAACACAAGTCTTGGACCCTCGACCGGGATTTCAGCTCTCCCCCCTACCCAAAAATTTTCATTAAGATTTAGGGCACTCGCCTTTGGCAAATTCCCCGAGCCCCGTACCATCGGTCGACCCACCTCTCACCCGCTAGCAATTAGGGATAAACAGCTATCGGAGCCGCTACCTCGAATTGTCAGAGGGTGGCAAGGGAGCCACCGATCTGGGACTCTTAGCCAAAAGTTTCATTGGGGGTGCTCGCCTTCGGCGAGCTCCATGAGCCCCACCTCCGGGATCGACCCACCTCTCATCCACTGGCAACTCGGGGTAAAACAGCTCTCGGAGCCGCTACCCCAAATTGTCAGAGGGTGGCAAGAGATTCAGCGGCAATGGAAACTCACGGTGAAGTGAGGCAATTTCTGATGAACTACTGGTGAAGGGGTAAGGGTTATATAGCCTTCCAGAAAGGCACATTTATGCCATTGGGAAGTCCAAACGAAAGAAGATGAAAACTCCCCTATTTAAGCGACATTGGAAGAAAAAACGGCATTCGACGCCCTTCTAAAATCACTCCCTCATTTCATGCAATCAGGGGGTTCGGAGACCGGTCCGAGGGACGAATCGAATCTTAATTCTTTCCAAGGCAAAAAGGGTTGGACAAATCAAATCTTATTCATAAAACGCCCTCAAAGGCTACGGTACAATTAAAAAACATTACAACACTCTCTCTCTATCACTACCTAAGGGTCCCTCACCGGACCCTCTGGACTCACAAGAGCCGCCTCGAGTCCTGCGGAATGACTCCGCCCTCCAGCAATCTTATCCCCCATCTTGGGTGTAGCCATTGTCGACATCCCCGCAACCGAGCTCTGCGTGTCAGCAGGCCTCGCCATCTCCAGGTAGAGGGTTGGCAAAGAGCCTAAGACAGAGGGGCCTCCTTGCCCCAAACGGTCGAGTCGAGGTTGCCCGGTGCCTAGCAGCACCTTCAACCTCTGAATCTCCAGCTCCTTCCCAACAACTACCTCACGGAGAATGGATTCGGAGGTCGAATGCCTGGTGGAGGCATCAGATAGAGCCTAGTTCGTCTTGGCACTCCCCTAATCACGGTCGACTAGGGCCTTCTTCAGATGAGCCGCCTCTAAGCTGAGCTCCTTAGACTTGTTCATAAAATAGTCTACCGCGACTTCTCGATAGCGAGCCTTCTCATGATAGCGAATCAGCACACTCTCCTTGGACTTTAGCTTATTTCGAAGTTGCTGAACCTCGGCAGAACTGAGGTCGGCCCCGGCGGTCTCGTTCATCTAGCAAAAACAGGGGAGAAGCAACGATTCACTAAGAAAACTTACTAAAAACAACAAGTCACAGAGGGTCGGCCAAAAATTTGTTTTTATAAAATCAAAAATGGTGTTACAAAAAGCGGTGGTCAGTCCGCACATGGCAAATATAAATAAAAAAGAAAGTAAAAATCCTACACTACTTTGGCACCTCTTCGGCACCCGGGGCACCCCCTGCCTCCTTCTCCAGGTGAGTGTCCTTCGGAGCCTCGTCTTCCTCACCCCCAGGGGTCGGTGGAAGTGTGGGAGGGGCCCACCCATAGTGGAGGTGGTCGATCTTGGCCTCCGGGTAAAGGTGCAGAAAGTGCTCTTTGGCTCGGTCGTAGGAGTCGTCTTGAGCTTGGATTAGCTCGTCCGCCGAGGACATCTACAGCTCGTCATACTCCGCCCAGGCCACCGCTCGAACTGCCGCTACCTCACGCGCATGCTGATCCTACAGAGAAGACATCTCGGCTTGGAGGACCCCCTGAGCTCCCTTAGCCGCCGTCAGCTCGTCCTTCAGCTTCTTTGCCTCACAGAGGAACCGCTCGGCATTCCACTTCTCGACCTGGATTTCCTTCTCTAAGCACTTCTGTAGATGTGCCCCGTGCAGTAGCACCTGGCCGAGGAGAATTGAGTTAGACGCAAAACTCATAAATACTAAGCACAAAGCAGATAACTAACAAATACTTGCTGCCACCTGTACCTGAGCCCACTTCATGTAGGCCACCTCGGACTTCTCTATCACTAGAGTTATCTAGTCGCGCTCCGTAGCGAGCTTTTCTGCTACCTCCACCGCAATCGGTCCCTCGGTTAAAGAGTCGCCATCCTTAATCGCCCAATCCGGGGCGAACGGCCTTAGGCCCTTCTTGCCCACCATCTCCTGGGCGTCGGAGCGAAGTGCTGGGGTCCCTGCCTTCAGAACCTCCGTCACCTTCTTATTGCTGGAGCTCGGCTCCGATTCCTTCGGCCCTTTAGACGAGTGGCTTTTCTTCGACCTCTTCGAAGGCGGCACTGAAGTTCCTTGGGCCGCCCCGTGAGTGGACCCTGCTGCTGGGGCAGCCTTCTCCTTGGCAGCCTTCTCCTGGTCGGCTCTCCTCTTTGCCGCCAAAGCCAGAAGGGCATTCCTCGCCACGAGGTTCTTCGCGTCCATCGCTGCAAAGAGAAAAGGAAAAATGTTAACACGGAGGCAGAAAATTAAGCAAAGTAGAAACAAAAACATACAAGGGGGCACTGGGCTCAGTCCGGCTCGGGCCAGATGTAACTCTGTGACGCGCGGCCAACCGATGTTGTACCCCTCGACAATTTTTTCCACATCAGCCCACTCCTTTTCCGTCAAGTCCCTCTGCCTCGGGGGCTTATGGTTCTGCTTGAAAAAATTCCAGACTGTCGGGATTTCCCAAGGCGTCTCGGTCCGGACAACAAGGTACTTCTACTTCCAGGCCTTTATCGAGTCCGGGTGACCGTGCATCACTCTCTTATGGGGGTGTGGCGACATATAGAAGATCCCCTCCATATCTCCGAGCGAGCTCACCCCCAATATGGCTCGAAAATAATTGAGCATCAGCTTGACCCCATTCTCCTGGCACTTTAGGATGAAGCAGACCAGATGCTTCTATGAGTTAGGGTCGTACTGCATCGGGCTCCGCTCCCCCAACCTCAGCACCCTCTTGATAAACGAGTGCAGCAGCAACCTCAGTCCCGAGACGAAAGCGTCCTAGGGAAACATGCAGAAGCTCTTCTCCAACTTAGTGGTCGGACGAAGACTGGGGCTTGGAATCAGTAGCTCGAACTCCCGAGAGATGAAATAAGATGCCCTTAATATAGGTAGGTAGTCCGCCTTCAGCACACACTGGACGTTGTCCATCTTTATCATGATCCGATCAGATACACGCTCCCCAGCAGTAAATTAGACAAGTTCTTCGACGTCGTCAGGATACATCCTGATGGACCCTGGGTTCCTATTGGATGGGTGAGGAACTGCAAGCCCTTTTCCTGGCTCGGGTTCGGACTCGTCCGGCGTGCTCGGGTTATCCGGCCGAACCCACTTCTTTTTCCTCCTACGAGGGTGAGGCTTCCTCTCCAGAGACGGATTCGACAACGGGGGTAGAGGGGGGAAACCAGTTTCTTCCTGGTTGCCCTTTCCCTCGGCCCCTCCTTCACCCCCTCCTGGTTGCCCTCTCCCTCGGTTCCTCCTTCACACCCCTCTTGGTCGCCTTCTTCCTCTACAAGCTCCTCCTCAGAACCCTCGTTAGTCTCCTCCCCCGATGACCCCTCTTTTGGCATACGACTTTGCAAGGGGGCCACGTCAAGAACCACATCGCTCGTGCCCCTGGATCCCGAATTTGACTATTCTTGCTCCTCCGAAGTAGTGTCATCCAGGGACCAAAATGTCGACCGTGTCTCGACCACCACCACACTACAACCCATAGAGCTTGCCTCGGAACCAGACTGAGAAAGCAACATAGGGAAACAAAATACTAACCTGATTAACCAGAAAATGGGAGGATCACCGTAAAAGTTGCCACCGATAGCAAAGAGAGGAAAATTCCTATTATGAAGAGAAAGGATACGAAGTGGGGAAATGAAGGGAGGGGTAGGGGACTTATAGGAGGGGAAAGACTCCTCAAATTCCGCAAAAGGATCCTTACCATCCAATCTTGATCATCAAGATCTAACGGCCACTAGGATCTTAGAAAACCTCTATTTCCACCCCCATGACGTCAGCCTGATACATAAAATTCTGATTTTACCCTCGGCTTTGTCAGCTGGTACAGTTGCTCGGCGTCCCGTCGAAATGGCTCTAGTACTATACTTTCTTCATTACCACTACTCCCCCTTCATCCCACGATAGAGGAGCAAGTTCAGCCTGTTCGCTACCACAACTTTTCCAACAAGTTTTGGGGCTCGGAGCTCGGTTGTAACCTCGAGACATACCAGAATTTTTCCAACAAGGTTTGGGGCTCGTTGCTTGGCTATAACCTCGTGCCATACCATAACTTTTTTGACATGTTTTGGGGCTCGGAGCTCGGTTGTAACTTCGAGCCATACCAGAACTTTTCCAACAAATTTTGGGGCTCGTCGCTCGGCTGTAACCTCAAGCCATACTAGAACTTTTTCAAACAAGTCTTTGGGGCTCAGCGCTCGGTTGTAACCTCGAGCCATACTAGAGCTTTTCCAACAAGTCTTTGGGGCTCGGCGCTCGGTTGTAACCTCGAGCCATACCAGAGCTTTTCCAACAAGTCTTTGGGGCTCGAAGCTCGGTTATAATCTCGAGCCATCGCCTAGCTTCTCACAGGCAGTAAGGATGCTCGGCGCTCGGTAGTGAATCCGAGCCACACCAGAGCTTTTCCATTAAGTTTTAGGGCTCGGAGCTCGGTTGTGACCTCGAGCCATACCGAGGCTTTTCCAACAAGTCTTGGTGCATGGAGCTCGGTTGTAACCTCGAGCCACACCAAAGTTTTCCAACAGGTCTTGGGGCTCGGATCTCGGTTGTAACCTCGAGCCACACCAAAGCTTTTTCAACAAGTCTTGGTGCTCAGAGCTCGGTTGTAATCTCGAGCCATCGCCTTGATTCTCACAAGCAATAAGGAGGCTCGGTGCTCGGTAGTGAATCCGAGCCACACCAAAGCTTTTTCAACGAGTTCTGGGGCTCGGAGATCGGTTGTAGCCTCGAGCCATACCAAAACTTTTTCAACAAGTTTTGGGGCTTGGAGCTCGGTTGTAACCTTGAGCCATACCAGAACTTTTCTAACAAGTTTTAGGGCTCGTTGCTCGGTTGTAACCTCGAGCCATATCAGAGCTTTTCCAACAAGTTTTGGGGCTCGAAGCTCGGTTGTAGCCTCGAGCCATACCAGAACTTTTCGAACAAGTTTTGGGGCTCAGAGCTCAGTTGTAACCTCAAGCCATACTAGAACTTTTCCAACAAGCTTTGGGGCTCATCGCTCGGTTGTAACCTCGAGCCATACCAGAACTTTTCCAACAAGTTTTGGGGTTCGTCGCTCGATTGTAACCTCGAGCCATACCAGAACTTTTCCAACAAGTCTTGGGGCTCGGAGCTCGGTTGTGACCTCGAGCCATACCAGAAGCTTTTTCAACACATTTTGGGGCTCGACGTTCGGTTGTAACCGCGAGCCATGCCAAAGCTTTTCCAACAAGTTTTGGGGCTTGATGCTCAGCTGTAACTTCGAGCCATACCACAGCTTCTCCAACAAGTCATGGGGTTTGGAGCTCTGTTATAATCTCAATCCATCGCCTAGATTCTCACATGCAATGAGGATGCTCGGCGCTCGGTAGTGAATCCGAGCCATGCCAAAGCTTTTCTAACAAGTTTTGGGACTCGGAGCTCGGTTGTAATCTCGAGCCATACCAAAGATTTTCCAACAAGTTTTAGGGCTGGAGCTCGGTTGTGACCTCGAGCCATACCAAAGCTTTTCCGAACAAGTATGGGGGCGCGGCGCTTGGCAGTGACCTCGAGCCACCCCATGGATTTTCCAACAAGCTCTGAGGCTCGACGGTCGGTAGCAATTCCGAGCCACCCTTGGCTCCTACAGACGAGCTTCTGAACTCGGCATCCGATGTGGGAGCCTCGGCACCCGAGCTTATGAAGGTTTGGCCATCGATGCTCGACGCTCGGTAACAGGCCCCGTTATCCGATCATATAGGAGCTCGTCACTCGACGCTCGGCGCTCTGCTCGTGACCCTCTACCTTTGGCTCTCAACGCCCCCCGTAGCTTTTCCAACAAATAGGAGGGCTCGACGCTCGGTGGTAACCTCAAGCCACCCTACAGCTTTCACAAGCGAAAGGGGCTCAGAGCTCGGTCATGACCTCGAGCCTTCATAGAGCTTTCACAAGTAAATGGGGCTCAGAGCTCGGTCATGACCTCGAGCCACCCCCTAGCTTTCACAAGCGAAGGGGGCTCGGAGCTCGGTCGTGATCTCGAGCCCCCACGGGACTTTCACAAGTAGATGGGGCTTGGAGCTCGGTCACGACCTCGAGATAGCCCCTTGCTTTCACAAGCAAAGGGGGCTCGGAGCTCGGTCATGATCTCGAGCCCCCACGGGACTTTCACAAGCAAAAGAGGCTCGGAGCTCGGAGGTGACCTCGAACCATCTCTGGATTCTCACAACTGGCCTTGACGCTCGGTCTTGATGCCGAGCCACCCCAGGGCGTTCCCCACAAGCCTCGAGGCTCAACAATCGGCATCTACGCCGATCCACCTCCCACTTGTTCACTTAGAGGCTCGGCGCTCGACCACGAGCTCGGGACCGACCCTAGCCTCCACATTGAAAGGAGCTCGACGCCGTCCACCGGCTCAGCCGCCGACCCTCGATGCTCATTATTCAGCATCTCTTCTCCTCTAGGGGATCCCCTTCATCCTACCCTGTTAGCCTCTCCAGAAAGTTATAGACCGCATTCGCCATACTCCCCATCCCGCTCTCCCTCTAGAGGCAAAACCACTCCTCCATGGCTGGCTTATCCAGCCCTCCAGGAGTGGGGGGCTCCTGATATTGTACAGATGACATGGCACCTCCTGGGCCACTAGATCCACTAAAAAAACCGTACTTCTGTGATCATCAGATCAACCCTAAGCCATATGGGCTTCCGCCACGTCAGGCCCACGAGCAAACGGGTCTGACCCGGCCCAACAGGGTCCCATATCCATTTCCCCTGCCTATAAATACCAGACCCCCTCCACTTTTCTCCAGGTGATCAAATTTTCTCTCCCTGAACCCTAGCTACAGTTGCTTTTCCAGTGACTGACTAGATCGTCGGAGGGTCTGTTGCCGAGACTTCTCCCGGTGTTTCTAGGCAGTGTGCAGGTTCCCAGGACCGAGCCGAGCCTCTTCATTCGGACTAAGCTGCTGGATCCAAGCCGAGCACCCGGTCCCCGCCTCACTCCTGCTACTCCCGAGCCGGTCTCCCAGCCGAGGGTCGGACCAGAGCTAGTACTGTAACTTCTACTATACAAACTACAAGAACTCACATTTGTTGCACCCACACCAAAAAAACAAACCGCATCATTCTCACTCAGCAACTTTGAAACCAAACAAAACATCTAGTGTTGCCCAATGTTTCTCAACCTTGTGAGTTACCAGCTCAATCAATCAAGCATTTAATTGCCACGAACATGCACGAACTCCCAAAGACCACCTCTAATTAAACTTGTGCTTGAGTCCTTTTTTGCAAGATCGACCTAAGCATATCCAGTGGCGGAACCAGAATTTTTTTACAAGGTGGGCGGAAATGATTGAAGGTTAAATATTATCTTGTGCATAAAAATCTGTCAAGACTATCAAAATAAAATAGAATAAAGAAAGCATCAAGTAAGAACCAATACCAATAGAACTTAACCTTTTGATCATTTATACATTAACTAGATTTGCCTGTGGGCACGTACCTACGGCACGTCTTCAAAACGATACAGCATATGAAAAGCCTTGTAAACAGTAAATCAACAATTATATAGCTCAAGTTTGAAATAGTATGACAATAATTAGTTGTAAATAAAAGTTCATGTTTTCATTAATATATGTTGAAAAATAATTATAAATTGAGGTATAAAAGTCCATGTTTCCATAAGTGTGTGTGTGTGTGTGTGTGTGTGTGTGTGTGTGTGTGTGTGTGTGTGTGTGTGTGTGTGTGTGTATATATATATATATATATATATATATATATCTTAAAAATAAGAAAATGAGAAATATTAATTATAACCATTGGATATGAGAGGATTGAGATGAATGGCTCTAATTCATTTGGATTAGTAATTAAAAAAACCGGTTTATTCTAACTAATCTATAAAAAAACCACCAAAAAACCCAAACATCGGTTCTCATATCTTATACAAAAAAAAACAACCAAAAAAAAAAACATCTCAGTTTGTTCACTCTCCCGAAACATTTGCTGCTGATATAGTAAAAAGGTCCTTTAGTTCTGTATTTGATTGTGACAGAAGTAAAGTTCCCAACAAATTAGCTGAGGAAAGTAATTTCCTATCAATGATATCAGCAGGAAAGCTCTATAGATTTCTGTTCGTTATAAGTCATATCTCTCTGAATCAATTAGTTTCTTGCATAAGAAAAATCCGGAAACAAAAATCGAAGAATGAGAAGTCAAGGCTTGAACATCAGGCTGGCAGTGATTATGGCAATGAAGCTACTGAGGTGAGTGAATTATTTTGTTCCATTCTCTGTCAAATAACCTGTTCAAATTTCATTATGTGGGTCATAGGAACTAGTTACAGAACGATGCTTTTGAAAGATCAGTTATATATATATATATATATATATATATATATATATATATATATATATATATATTGAAATGTACAAAATGTTCATCTGAGTGACAGGTACAAGGCATAAATGCTGAATTAGGTGTTGGTATATCTGAAGATATGATGATTGATTCACTTTCCGAGAGAACTGAGAAAGAGATTGTATCTGGCGGTGTGATTGAAAGAAATCTCATTGGTCATTGTGCACCTTTTCTCTCAAAGCTTTGTAGAAATTTTAATTTGATTCAAAAGGTGATTGCATTTATTGCATTTTGAGTGCTTGGTATTTCATCTTATAACTTTATGATAACTAATCTCTCTCTATATAAGCCAGTTCCCAGGATTACAGGCTTCTGCAATGCTTGCTTTTTGTAAACTGATGATTATTGATGCAGACTTTTGGTAATTCTTTTACATAATGGTTGCATCATATTCCTGTTTAATTCAATTAATGAAGTAAATATTTTTGACTGACTAAATTTTTAGTTAAGAAAATCTTCAACTTTTGTTTACTGTTGTGGAGAATGCACCATCAGAGATTGTTCGTTCCAACTGCACTCTGGTTCTTGGAGATTTGGCTGCTCGTTTCCCAAACCTCTTAGAACCTTGGACTGAAAACATGTATGCTCACTTGCAAGATCCTTCAGTAGCTGTTAGAAAAAATGCTGTTCTTGTGCTTTCTCATCTCATATTAAATGAGATGATGAAGGTATGGTAGACTGGCTAAACTCGTTATGGCCTTCATTATTGCTATTTTAGTGTAACTACAGTTAAATTAATTCAATCAGGTGAAAGGGTACATAAATCAAATGGCCATTTGTATAGAAGATGAAGATGAAAGAATTTCAAGCCTTGCGAAACTTTTCTTTCACGAATTGTCTAAGAAAGGTAGAACAATAATGAGTTGCTTTAAAATTTTATACTACTAATATTGCCCTCATATCTGATGTTGGACCATGCCTTATTTCTGCAGGTAGCAATCCAATTTATAATTTACTTCCAGATATCCTTGGCAGATTGTCAACGCAAAATATTAAAGAGAAAGCCTTTTGCAAGGTTATGCAGTTTCTGATTACTTCTATCAAGAAGGTAACAATGGTTTACCTGTAATAGATCGAAATTTTTGCCTCACTTTTTACGTAACTGTCTTATTAATCTTTATAGGACAAACAAATGGAAGCTCTTGTCGAAAAGCTTTGCAATAGATTCAGTGGTGTCACCGGTATGCCTTCTTAATTTATGTATTAGTTTCTTTTGCCATTCACAACATTATTTCTTGTCACCTAAATGAATGCAATCGTGGAAGCACATTCACCCATTAAAAACTAAAAAGAACTGGAATCAGTGTCGTTTATGTGTAAGGACTAAGGCGTACTGCACCCACAAAGTTCCTGAGTCTGACATGTAGGAGGTGCTGAGCACTGAAGGCAATCTTTTTCGGTTCTGTTCGTGATTATTAAATAGCAGTCGAACATTTTCTACATATTTCATATAAAATATAAAAACATGAAAAAAGTATATTATTAGGCTATCATTGGCTTAAGATAGATCCATAAAGAACTTCTGCTCTGAAGTAAGCTTGTGCACCGGGTTGGTTTAACCTGAATACCAAATTATATATATATACTGATGTTTGGGTTTTTTTTGTGTGTTTTTTTTATAGATTAGTTAAAATAAACCGGTTTTTTTAATTACTAATCCAAATGAATTAGAGTCATTCATCTCAATCCTCTCATATCCAATGGTTATAATTAATGTTTCTCATTTTCTTATTTTAAGATGTTTCTCATTGGATCACTCATCTATATATATATATATATATATATATATATCTACTACTATAATGGGAGAAGGCCTTAGTGTAATTTGTCCATCTACCAACCAATGCAATGCACGTGCACAACTATTGTAAATGAGGTTTTTGATCAAATCCAGACTACGTCTGAATTTTTACTTTTAAAAAAAACTATATTTATTAAGACGTACATCGCACGTGTAAACTATTATATATATATATATATATATATATATATATATATATATATATATATATATATATATATATATATATATATATATATATATATATATATATATATATATATATAATAATGAGAGAAGGCCTTAGTGTCATTTGTCATTCTACCAACATGTGCAATGCACGTACATAACTAATATAAAAGAGATTTCTGGTTCAAATCCTCCCTACGCCAGAGTTTTTATTTTTATCTTTTGAAATTATTAAAACATGAATCGCACGTGTAAATTACTAGTATATATATATATATATATATATATATATATATATATATATATATATATATATATATATATATATATATATATATATATATATATAGAGAGAGAGAGAGAGAGAGAGAGAGAGAGAGAGAGAGAGAGAGAGAGAGAGAGAGAATTAAATAAATAATGGAGTTGTTTTAGGGGGAATTTGAATTTGAGTTTTGGAGGGAAACTTTTGGGGGGAAAAATGTGTTTTGTGAGATTATATCTGGGCCTTTGATTTTGGGGGGATTGAAGGGGAGCCACTTGATAGCTTTCTTTGTGTTTTATTATATAGATTGCATTACCAGTGTGATGTGACTGTCGTTGCAACTACAGTTATAATTGCAATTGTAATTTCAATCTATATAATGAAACACAAAGAAAGCTATCAAGTGACTTTCATTCAATAGGGTTGAAATCAACGGTCCAGATCTAACCTCACAAAACATAATTTCCCTTCCAAAAGTTCCCCCCCAAAACTCAAATTCAAATCCCCAAAAACAACTCCTTTATTTATTTATTTATTTATTTATTTATTTATTTCTCTCTCTCCCTCTCATTCTCTCTCTATTTACTCAGAAATTTATATTTTCAGATTTCTAATTTCTAATTTTCAGATTTTTTATGCATTTTTTTATTGCTCATGTTACATCCAAAATAAAAAATATCTCATCAACAGTTTTCCACACTTAAAGTTTTAAGAAGTTGGATTTTACACCCCCATTTATAATTATTTTTCAACATATACTAATGGAAACATGGACTTTTATTTACAACTAATTATTGTTTTACTATTCAAACTTGAGCTACATAATTGTTGTTTTACTGTTTACAATACTTTCATATGCTGTATCATTCTAAAGACGTGCCGTAGGCACGTGCCCACTGGCAAATCTAGTACCAGTACAAGTTAAATGTTGCAACTGATCTATTGTTTGCAACTAAAAAGTAAATTATTTTTAGCTAGAACTTTAAATTTTCTTACCAAATATTTCAACTCTATTTGATTTTGCAACTCCATTGAAGGATATACCAAATTAGAATGCTTTCTGGTGATTAAAAAAAAGGGTAATGCTACACCTACTACCAAATCTACTACCTTTCCTTTTACATTCTTAGGTGGCTCACTATTATTAGATGTTTGTACCAACTACTCTACAATAACCTCCACTAATAGTGTGCCACCTAAGGTTGTAACGGAAAAGGTAGTAGATTTGCTAGTAGGTGTAGCATTACCCTTAAAAAAATGTCCATTTTGAAAGGAGAAATACCAAAAGGATTTGATACAATTCTGTGAATTTCTTTTTCTTACATACCGACTATATTGACAATTTATAAGGGTCCCACTTTTTATTCTTCTCATAACTAGTGCGCCTGCCTACTACTTTGGTACAAGCTCTCTTACTTTTTATCTACCAGTAATTTACACGTGTGATGCACGTCTTAATAATTTATTTATTTATTTAAAGTAAAGTTTCAGCGTAGTCTGGCTTTGAACCTGAGACATCCATTATATTAGGTATGCATGAATTTGTTTGTCTACAAATGTTTGTATTTGTTGAATTTAATTTGGACGTGTATTACACGTGTTTGTTTAGTTACAAAGTTAGAGTTTGTTTGGTTACAAATCCCAACTTTCCCATTAAAATAGTAGAGATATATTATTCTTAATGAGTAATGTTCCATCCACTACCAATTTTACTACCATTCTCTTCACTACTTTAGGTGGCACACTCCAATAGGTGGGGGAAGAGAGAGTAGGTGAGGGAACTCTCCAATAGGTGGCGAACTCTCCAATAAGTGTGCCACCTAAGGTAGTGAAATTGGTAGTGGATGTAGCATTACTCATATATTAATACGTGGGCAAATTTAGCTTCAACTTCATGGCTTTTGATTGGTCACTTCTAATACTACTATTTTTTTCAAAATGACCCACTTTTTGAAAGTATTTACCAAACTGACCTACCTTCGCAAGTATTTACCAAAATGATTCACTCGCTATCTCAAATAGCGAGCTTGATGAAATTGCCCGCGCTGTTTAGATAGCGAGTGTAGGCTTGGGTGTTTGTCCACAACCTGTAGGAATAGCGAGTGTAGGCTTAAGTGTTTGTCCACAAATTGTAGAAAAAATATCAAAATAAGACTCACTATCTGAAACAACGAGCGTAGTTGTACCACACTCCGTAACACCCTGCCCCAATACTCAGACAAATTTTATTATTTTTAGAAGAAAAATTAATACTTATAGTACAACTGCCCACCACAGGCTGCCTCTCAAAAGGTGGTTAACCAATTAGGTGACTCTTGATCATAGGCAATTATATTTATACTTAATTAATTATTGTATACTCTCGATATGGGATTAACTCTTCACCTATCTCTTCTCTTTTGTTTTCTCAATCCCGTGCACACTAGGAGACCCCGCGGGCCCCCTAAATGCCACGTTACCAATACCTCAACCAAGACAGCAGCCGTTGTCTTTCTTCACATATCGGGTGGGTCCTAGCTGACGTCGTCATGACGTCAGCACCGAAAGCTGCACAGTGTGTGCTTGCTGTTCTTCACGTGCCCCCCACCTCATCTCATATATTTACCAATATGCCACTGACCACTTTATATATATACTAGGTATGCCCGTGGCACGTGCCTACGGCACGTATTCGGAACTGCATATAATTTTAATTGGAGTTATTTGGTTGGGTGAAGTGCATATAAAAAATCATTCAATATACCTATTTCTACCTCTTTAACAATTATTGGTTAAAAAAATGCACACACCTTTCTAATACAATCATCTACTCTTTACAGTCCTCCTTTGAAATTATATTGATTCCTAAAAGTTTTCTAATACGGCGCCTTTAAATTGTTTCAATTAAGTTGTTTAGTAAATATTTCGACAGTGTTATTTAAAATTTTACAGGCAGGATTGTAGTAAAAATTTTGACAGAATCTCTCCTGAAATATTATTCCTTTTAGAGCATTAACATCGTAGACAGTCAAATTGAATCCTCCCCAGCCCAATCCAAGCCACACCACACAGGCATCATATATATAAGTCTTGGGAAAAAAAACTTCATATGACTAAAGATATAAAATAAAAGACCAAGATATAGTTTGGAATCATAAAAGATTTGAGGAAATTTTGTAAAAATTTCGACAGAACCTCCCCTAAAATATTAGCCATTTTACAGCAATTCCTTACGGAATTCTGCTCACAATAAAAAATTTAACATCACAGTCAAGAAATATAAATTCTCCCCAAGCTAATCCAAACAACATCACACAGACATCATATATATAGGGCTCTGGGAAGAAAAAATCTTCATATGACTTAGATACAAAATAAAAACCAACATATCGTTTCAAAACATAATAGATTTTAGAAAATTTAATAAAAATTTTGACAGAATCTCCCCTAAAATATTAGCCCTTTTATATAAATTCTCCCCAGGCCAATCCAAACAACATCACACAGACATCATATATATAGGGCTCTGGGACGAAAAAATCTTCATATGACTAAGATACAAAATAAAAACCAACATATCGTTTCAAAACATAATAGATTTTAGAAAATTTAGTAAAATTTTTGACAGAACCTCCCCTAAAATATTAGCCCTTTTACAGTAATTCCTTACAGAATTCTACTAACAATTAAAAATATGACATCACAAGCAATAAATATCAATCCTCCCCAGGCAAAACCAAGCAACATCACACAGGCATCATATATATAAGGCTCTGGGGGAAAATCAAAATATAATGCAAGATACAAAATAAAAACCAAAAATTCGTTTGAAAACGTAATGGATTTTTTGGAAAACCTTCAAAAAACCTTTAAAAAACAAAACACAGAACCCAATACTCCACAAAATTGCGGGTACGGGTATTAACATAACTATATTATATCATCATTATATACAGTTACTTACATCATCTCCGAAAATGCTAAATATTGCAACTATTACAACTATTACATCCTCCACCATAATAAACACCAACCAACCGAATAAAAAAAATAAAATTACAGGGTTGTAGGAGAACACAATGGTTGAAGTCTTCAAAAATGGGGCCAAACATTGAGCCTAAAAAAAAGTAAGAGTTTTGAATCAAATAGTAAGAGTTTACAATAAAGAATTAAAATAATAAAAGTCTGAAAAAAATAGCAATAGTTTTGAAACAATTACCTTTCAAACAGAACAATGCCTTCAACCAAACATGTTCTTCATCACCCTACAAAAAGTTATACTGTCAATATGTACATAACGGTTCTGAGTGAGGACGACAATCTGAAAAAAGAAGAAGAATTAAATTAGCAGCAATTAACGGTTAACATAGGGTGTAGTTGTAGTAAATATAAATTTATCTTATTGCAACCCCAATTGATCAATATAGTTGTATTTATAAATTTGAGGTCCATGTCAGCTGCATCCCAGTTCTATTAAAGTTCAAAAGTAAAACAACAATGAAAAAATGTTTTGGTAAGGTAAGTCTATCATATATAATTGGTTTTTTTATTTTTTCATCCTGTTTCATTAAAGAAAAAGTGCCTAAGTTAATAGACGACCCTTTTTTTTTCTTCTTATATATGGTGTCAATATGTCATTACTGATAAGTTAATTGATTTGAAGTGTTTGTTGGCTCATTATTGATTTAATGTTTGCCATCAAATAATAGAAAGGGTGATGCTTGTTTTATAGCAAGTCCAATTGTTTGTTTTTGCTAGAATAATTATTTGTTATTGCAACTCCAATTGCTATATAGTTGAAAATTTAGCATCGTCTTCAATATATATATGAATGACAACCTATTGTTTGTTATAGCTAGTAGCTAGCTAATATAGAAATTATATTGTATTCAATATATATATGCTTGTGCTTAAGATAACCATAGTTATATTTAATTTTTTAGCTAGAAAAACTGTAGTTATATTTAATATCCATCTCTATGAGAAAACTATTAGTTATATGTTTCAAGGAAGAAAATACTTTTATATGTTGCTTACTCCCTGGCTTGAACCCTCAACCTCCTCTTTGATCACATGGGGTGCCTCTTCAAACTTCATAAATTCCTTTTTTTCCTCTTTCTACCATTGTTAGTGTGTTAGTGTATCGTGTTTGTTGGTTCTCCATGTCCTTGGTCCAATTCCTAAACACCTGATGTGCCTTGTTTGTGGTGTGCTTGTAGCTCTATCTAAGTAGGACTGTAGGGGGTATCACCAGTGTTTAGTATAAGAATGTTAACATGTTTTGAAACTTGTTATTGGCTCAGTAAGAAGTGTGGCCAATAATTGTCGTGAACCATTAATGTTGAATAACATGATACAAATTTCCATGCTACGCAAGACATCACTTGTAGGCACAAGCTGCATTTCTTTTATCTTCTGTAATTGCTGCTTAGTTGAATTGACTCTTACTTGAAGATCTATGGTTGTGTGTGTGTGTTTCTGAATCTGATCTTAATATGAGCTTTCATAGGGTTGTTTTATGTAGTATGATCTCTTTTAATTTGGAATTCTCTCTGGTTGTTTGTTACAGGTTCGTGGTGTAATGGAAAAATGTCCTCCATATCAACAACAACAATAGATATGCCGACGATATGATTAGGAAGCAGAAAACATCATCTGATTCAAAGAAGAGGCCGAATCGAGAAGGAATAGATGCAAACTCATTAGCTGATTATCCCAGAAAATCCCCGAGGAGATCTCATGGAAGGATGTAGATTATTGACCCCACTTAACAGTCATTTTGTTTCAACTTTTATCTTGACCACTGATTAGTTGGCAGATTGAAAGTAACAGTTGTAATATATATCAAATAGAAGTATATCTGATGTTTAGTTCTCCAATTTCAGATTGATGTACCAGATTATAACTACTATTGTATATACTTTTCTTTTGTTTAATAGTTGGCAGATTGAAAGATAATAATTGTCATTCATATTTCAAGAATTTGTTTAATAACTACTATTGTATATACTTTTCTTTTAAGATCATTGTTATACATCATCTCCCAAAATACTAACTGTTAAGATCATTGTTGCCATGCATACTTAATAAAAATATTTCTAGTTATCCTTACAAATGCAAAGGAAATTTAGACACTGTACAGTTGAGAGGATGTGCTGAGAGTATGGTAGTGGTAGCATTTCTTAATTTAGATGCATTTCTTAATTGTGGTTGGTGAAATTTAATAGTTTGTGGATCATCCATAACACTATTTAGAGAAAATGTTGCTATCTTAAGTCTTCTAAAAAGTTTATGGAGATCACCTAACTAAATAAAAAGTTTTATTCAAGTAAGGTTCATTACTTAGAGTATGAAATTTTTTTATTGAAAGATAATCAAAGTCATAAATTTGTAACTTGTATTTTAATCAAAAGTACCTGTATTTTCTGAAATAACTATAAAAGAACTTCAGGATAAACAATGTTTGTTGTTGAGCTCAAACAATTTTCTGGTAGGAGTAGAAAAATACGATCAAAACTTGTACACCTAGAAAGTGCAACATAGAGTTGTCCGTGACTGAAAATTGGTGAGCGTAAATCTATCCCCATAATGTCAACAGATTGGCCTTGTGCTTTATTTTTTGTTACAGCATACGCTAATCGAACTGGAAATTGGCGTCTTGTCATTGCAAAAGGTAGATCTGAAGACGAAGGTTTAGGGGTTAGAGGTATTCTTGGAATGAAGACCAAATTTCCTGCTTTATCGCCAGTTAAAATCATAGCCTCAATTACACACATCGACTGAGCACACCGAACTACAATTAACCGAGTGCCATTACACATACCATCCTTTGGTGCAACATTCCTCAGCAATATGATTGGGTACCCCACTTTCAGCTCGAGTTTAAATGGTGGTAGCCCAGAAGAATCTAAAGAGTTCAAAAACTCGTTAGGGTATCGATTGGTGATGTTTAGATCAACTCCATCCTCCTCAGACATTTTATTGGCAGCAAGAAATGTAAATTTTGGTCCCGGATGAAGATTTAATGCAGCAGCATTAATGAAATTGACATCATCATTTCTCGCTGATAGAATTGTCCGCTCTGTGAGATATTTGGGAGTGATAGTGCCGATAACGTTTAGTTGCGGATAAACGGTAGATAAAAGTTCATCCAATGTGTGACACCTCCGAATTGTTGAAGGAAGTTGTATGGTCTCATCGGGTTTGGATCCAATCTATATAATAAAGAAGACTTATTTGTCAGTAAGATTCAAAAGGAGAGATTTGCTTAGTTATTACAAAAAACATGTAAGAATACAACCTCGTTTAGAAAATTGGCAAATGAAACATTTTTGATATCGGATGAATCTAGATGCATGTTCACGTTCAAAATTAAGACTTGTACGACATTCTAAAGTAAAGATTTTTTTAGCGATGCACCAACAATTTGTTCTCGAACCCCCTTCGGTACTACTGGTAGAATTTGTCGAAAATCCCCACCAAGCACCACAGTGATACCACCAAATAGATTTTTACTATCACGGATATCTTGAAGTATACGGTCAACAGCTTCTACACAAAACCTATGCTGCATAGGGACCTCATCCCAAATGATTAGCTTTGCTTCCCTGAAAAAATCTACCTGAGGTGATTGCTTAGTGAACCCACAAAAGGAATTATCCAACACATCAAGTGGGATGGAAAATGTTGAGTGTGCAGTTCTACCTCCTACCAGTAACAATGATGCAATGCCAGAAGAAGCAACAGTTACAACAATGAAACCATCTCGACGGCATTTCGTTGCTATTGTATTGTATAAAAAGGTTTTTCCCGTACCTGCCCCTCCGTTCAAGAAGAATGTAGTTCCCTTGCCGCCCATAACTGATGTAATTATTGCAGAATATGCAGATAACTGTGCATCATTAAGTGAATTTATACTTGCTTGTATATTAGCTTGTAGGGCTTCAACTTGCAGTACTCAATGTTCCCAAATAAACTTATTGCCAACAACCGTACTCTAGTTTTGTATAGGATGGGGCATGGATCGGAAGTTATCTAAGCTCTTGCCTGATTCTTGAAGCATTTGGTTTAAAAGATATAGACCATAATCTAGGACTTGAGCTTGGGTAGGATTGGGAATGAAAAATAATGTACGCAGTTTGTATTCAATATCATCACATATATGCACCGAGAATTGGTTCCATAAGGTAAGTGGTTCCAACGGAGAGCATTCCATAAGAATGACACTAAATAACCTTCTAAGTTGGTAGCTGGTGCTCATAATTGCAGCTTCCTGGAGACATTGTACCCACTCACCATCATCTTCCAACAGTCCTCTGGCAACACATGCTAATTTGAAAGTAGCATACTCAACATTGTCGACTGTACGTAAGCACTGAAATGATCGTGGTCCCTTCACAACTGTTAGTAGCAAACGCAAATAAAAGCGCTCACCCGAATTTGGACTTGCAAAGTACATTCTGCCGATTGCGTACCCCTTCTTTCTCAGCGTCCACATCTTTGAAGACTTATTCCAAACAAAATGCTGCGGGAACTGTTGGTAGGTGAATGCGTGTGCAGCTAAATTGGATAAGCAACATGCAAAAAAAACTGGTAAGAGTTGTCATTTCTAGTTCGGCTCTAGATACGACGTCGTCAATCCTATCAGCCGAATTATAAATAACACAATGCATTCCAGGCAAATGCAGTGCCAAGCGTACAACCGCTGGCACCTCTTCATGTAAAGAGTGTCCAAAAATTTGCCATGCAGCTTCTGGAGGGCCAATATACCGTGCGTCGAGATATTGCTTGATCTCATCTACTCCTCCCAACACAAATTTTGCGCGGTCGTTTTCTTTGAAAATATATTTGTGGATATATTTAACACATCTCACCCCAGCACAAACTTCAACATTAATATGACAATTAAACATTTTAGAAAGGTAAGTATTATGGGGTACAACATCTCTATTATCAACCTGCTGCCCCCTCACAGTATAAAAATGTTTAGTATCACGACGACGGTAGATTGGATAGCCATCTTGATCCATAGTTGTTGCCTCAGAGAACTTTCTAGGATACCTATTTTGACATTTTCCATTTTCCAGGCACGATGCTTGAGGATTTCGTCCACCACACGGGCCATGCACCATATAATTTTTGGCAGTTTCAAAGAGTAGGGGATCCGCTATCGGATCTGGAAATTCAGCACAAACTACTTCATCTACTTGTTGGCATGTACAAATTTTGTTTAGATTTGCAAGAAAGAAAAGAGCGTGCATATGAGGTAGCCCACATTTCTGAAACTCAATGGTAAAGACATGTGCAACTTTCTGACCAAATACTTTTGCTTTCTCTATCCCCTTCATCAAAGCATTTTTCTTCAACTCAAAAATGCGAGAAACTAAATCAGGGCGATCAGTGGCTTTTTGATGTGGCAATAGAGTTGCAGTTATTTCTGGCCATTTGGGATTTGCAGTCACGATAAGGAAAATATCTGGGTGTTGGTAGTGGCGCGTAATAACCATTGAATCTAGAAAGATTTCAAACATATGTCTTGGACTACCAATGAATGAAGATGGCAAAATGATTCATTCTCCAACCTGATCAAGTCCTAACCCATCTGCAGCGATGTCGGTAAGACCTTGGTAAAGTTCAACTCAAAGTTTTTCCTGATTAAGCTTATTATATGTCAGTCGATTCTGCTCAGTGGCTGCCCAAGCATCTACAATAAATTCTTGCAAAAGTTTTCCTGCTCTCAGAATAGTTGAATACTCTGATTGCATTGAAATAAACGATAACTATAGAATTGCATTTGAGTTAGTCTAGCAGTCGAAGGTCTTCCATTGATGACATCCCACTGTTTCAGATTTGGTTCCCATCCCAACTCACCATAAGGGAATAGCAAGACATAATACAAGGGCAAATATGCTGGATGGCACTCGTTTATTTGCATTAACTCATTGTTTCCCCTCAAATACAGTATGATATCTCTCATACCACTAATTTCAGTTCCATCACCAGGTATAATCACTGCAATCTCATCAGTAGTTGGAAGATTATACCTACGCCGGTCATTTGCTGAATTGTAGTGTAGAACCGCAGGTAAGCTGTGATCCGAAGAACTTGTCTGGTTTAAAATTGTATAAGCTTGATGGAACTTATATGCAAATTCATTGAACTCCAAACAATCCTGAATAATATTGAGAACATCATCTCTCAAATGAGGATTTCGCGATGTACGAAAACCTAAAGCAGAAACTGGATCGTAAATGTAGAGTTGTGCATAAACAGCAGCTTGACCTGGCTGTGGTATTAATGACCCCGTTCGGTGGCGCAGTTCTCCATGTATGGTGAATGAGGTACGTCCTCGACCATGGATGACCCTTTCATCCATTCTGACACCCAAACTCGTAAAAGCATTTGCTGCATTGTATTCTCGAGTATAAGTCCGAAATGAAGTCGATTGTACACTATCACCATCATATAAATCTTGAAGTGGTGGGAGTAGAGTAATGAGTGAAGGTAGCTTCACTTTTTCTTGTGAATAATATTTTCCGAAATAATTATTTCTGGCAGATGAGACTAATAATTTTTCATCATTCCAATGCAATGCTGAACAATAAGAGCAGGTTACATTCATCATGCCGAGAAAGTGTCGTTCGGAATTTAACCTATTAGTTACGATGGCCATGTAAGTTAACAGTTGTATATATTTTAACCTATGGATAATATACACGGGTTAAAGGTAAAATAAAATTAACCTATTCGATTTGGACGTAGCAGTTCGATATTGTCTCTTACGTTGGGCCAATTGACGCGTGGTGCACTCTTCAAGTCTCTCTACTTGTGAATCAATCATATGGCTGAACATGGAGAACAACTAACTAAAGACATTCTGAAAAAGTTATGATTAAAAAAGCAAACATTATTTACCTAACAACATCAGAAGTTTGAGAGGTTCTTTGCAGGCCAATATTCGGCAGTACTGAAGTAGTTTGTCCATCATACGTATGTTTCTGTGGTACATTAGAAGGAACAGTTGTTCAAGGTAAAGATGCGTCAGTTGTGTCAAATACTCGTGTAGAGCACATTTCAAGTTTCTCTCGTTCTCGTCGTCTACGTTGAGCCAACGTAGCTTTCGATATAACATGAACATTATGAGCCTAAATTTGTGAAAATGAATCGTTATAAATGACTGTTTAAGAGGATAACCACTTATTTATTTGAGAATGTATTAATTTTGATTATTACATCGATAATAAATAAAAGAAGCAGTGTGAGGAAAGATAAAGAAAAAGCAATATAAATAAAGCAAGATAAAGAAGCAAGATAAGCATATACCGCACTGGACATTTCATTTTCTGGATATTAGATTAAGCTCGCGTTCATCTCGAATGGTAACCCCAACATTTTTTTGTCGAAAGAATTGCACCTGCAATAGAAAAATATCAATTTTGAATGTAAGTGGACAATTAATTAATGTGCTAAGAACACAATGAAAAGCTTCACTTACTGTTTTTTCCTAGTCAACATCAACCTGTAAGGTATTAAAGTAAACATTAAAATGTGATGAACTTATTGTTATATCAAGTGTTGTAGATTTTTTTTAAATAAAAGAAGATACTTACATGGCCATATATAGTGATGTCATCCATTGCTGTTCTTTAATTGGAGCAATTGATCTGTATATAAAGGAGGCAAAATATATGATGATTAACTTTGATGTTCTAATTATTTTAACAAACCAATCAAGACATTGTAGAGTAATCTATTTTCTTCTATGATGTTCTGATTAACTTTGATTATAAATTATTTTTAAAAACATATTAACTACTATGATCTATCTTCTAGAGAAGCCACCAAATATAGATCAAGAAACATGAACATGATGTAGAATGACTAAGCACATTTTTTTTGAGAGAATCTCACTAAATCCCAAGATTCCATATCTGAAGAGCAAAAAATATCTTGAGTGCAACCCCTAACAATCTACTAAACCTACTATCACTGCTGACAGTGTTTCTGATGTTTCTTTTTGCAATATATTTTCCAAATTCGTTGGAATATTTAACTTTAATCTATTAACTCTCGGAAAAAAGGAACTTGTTTTTCATTGCACCAGGGATTTGTTATTATACCATTTTCATTGATTTCTTCACCAACTGCATGCTTGGTAGCTTGAATGTTTTTATTATTAATATCGCCTTGGAAATGAAATTATCTCAGGAAACTATATAGTTATCAAAACTTTGAATTGATTAAAATCCTTTTTGAGGAGTTGAGATAATCTCGGTTTACTCACCCCAAATCCGCGGTTATCTAACAATTCTAATCCCTGCTCCTATCTAATAAACAAACCTAGAATAAACGCTATGCATTCTAGGTTTGATTATGCCTATTACTTGCAAATATTTACAAACGAAATTACGTAAATTAGGTTTTTGATTATGCTTATTACTTGCATTTTATGTTTGATTATGCCTTGGGTTGATCTTCATATTTTTTACTGCAACCCACATGCAAATTACTTAAATTAGGCAAAAATCGCCACCCATTCTGAATCCTACTCGCCACATCCACAACTCTACTTGACGAAGCGATAGGAGCTGAAGTCATTGAAAATTTGGAACCATCCTCAGAAACACGATAAGCTTATGGCTCTATCTGTTGCCTACTCCCTGGCTTGAACCCTCGACCTCCTCTTTCATCACATGGGGTGCCTCTTCGAACTTCATAAATTCCTTTTTTTCCTCTCTCTACCATTGTTAGTGTGTTACTGTACCGTGTTTGTTGGTTCTCCATGTGCCTTGTTTGTGCCTTGTTTGTGGTGTGCTTATGGCTCTATCTGAGGAGGACTGTAGGGGGTATCACCAGCATTTGTGTACTGCATGCTTAATGTATTGTGTGGTGGGTGAGGGTGCATGTGTTTGTTTCAATTTGTCCTTGAAGAATTAGTGTTCCTTGATTTGACCTTATGATAATGGATTTTATGCCATCTTAATTAATCTAGCACAATGAGAAACTCCATTAAATTGTACTGACTTCTTTGGAACAATCTACAGCATTGTGCACGTGACTACCACTCCTTACTATCCTTTTAAAGCCTGACCCTAGGTATTCTAAGATGCCTAGAAAAGAAAGGGAGGCCCTTAGGATTAGATATGCCGATGATATGATTAGAAAGCATAAAACATCATCTGATTCAAAGAAGAGGCCGAATCGAGAAGGAATAGATGCAAACTCATTAGCTGATTACCCCAAAAAATCCCTGAGGAGATCTCATGGAAGGATGTAGATTATTGACCCCACTTAACAGTCATTTTGTTTCAGCTTTTATCTTGACCACTGATTAGTTGGCAGATTGAAAGTAACAGTTTTAATATATATCATATAGAAAGTAACAGTTCTCCAATTTCAGATTGCTGTACCAGATTATACTTTGGAAAGATAAGGATGCTGCAGATGTTTGTTATAGTTTATGCAAAGCATGCATTTGAATGTTCGTTTAACAGTGCTAAAATACCAAAGTAATGGTGAGGATCGAGAATTTTATTTAATTAACAATTCTTCTATGCAGTTTTGGTGAATATTTATGTATGTTCTACATAATGAACTTGGATCTTGTCACATGTTGGTTATATTTATGTATTATATTGGGTACTTCATTCAGAAGCAATTTTGCTGAATATGTAAGTATGTTTTAAAGTCAAATAAATGATGCTCCCTATTTATTTAAGTGGATCAAAATGTACTCCATTTGTGCTGGGTATGTTTGTTAATTAGTATAGAGATACGCATATACAACCGAGCCAGATCTTAAATCCGGTTAGGTTTGCGCGCGCGCCAATGCCAATTAAGTATAAACTACTTGATCTCTAGTGCCAATAGGTGTAGTGATTATGCTCATTGCTAGCAAGTTGAAGGTTGGATAGTTTGAATCCTACTTGCACCAATCCCCTTGCTAATTCTGCACCAATTCCCATTAGGGGTTGTCTGACTTAAGAAAATAAAATTATAGAAACAAAGATAAATTTTGCTACTAAGAGTCATCGGCAAATGAATTTTAAATGACTTGATTTTACATATTTACACTAATTTAGATGTGAAAATTGAAGGAAAGTAAAAGAGAAGCAAGCCATGAAATTGTTTTGCATTATTTAAAGACACGAAGTGAAAGCAAAAGTCACCTACAGTCCATATCAACCCTCTTCAGACAATTATTTAGAATCAACTCGGCTATACTGTAACTGTCTAACATACAGACATAAACAAATTGCATCATGAAATTATCCATCCATAACTTAATATTCCTATTATTGATTACGATCACCATCCACATCCACGACATCTCAATCCATACCACAACATAAAAAACACCCCAATTTTTTTTTATCAATCTTTGTCACAAAAAACATAATCCATCACCTTCTCCCTGTTATACACAACACAAAAAACATAATCCAACTGAAGAAAAAAAGCCGACTTTCTTCAAAATTCTTTCTTGTCCTCCCTCCTAACCATTTTATTCCAATCCATCTCTTTCCAAATTAATTAAGAACCACATACACAAACTATCAGAGGAGATCTTGCTTACTCCCTGTTATACACAACACTAAGCCCATTGCCTACACCTACAACACTACAACTCTACAGTACAAACTCTTCGAAATCAATAATCTCACAGAAGTACAAACTCTTCTCTTTATCAATGCTCGCTATACTACTACTCCCTCCCCTAACAATCTCCGAACCAACAACACTAAGTCCATTGCCTACACCTACAGAATTATCCAGCATTTCCAATATCGAAATCAACAAAATTTCCCTTAATCCCTCCCAAACCACCCACATTGCCTTCCTTCAATACCCAAATATCACAATACAAACATATGTGCTTTTAATATAAGAAATTCACAATACCCAAACATATGTGCTTTTAAAGAAACAACACAGTTTTGTCTCTCTCAATACCCAAATCTCTCAATATCCAAATCTCTAAAAGATACCCAATTCTCTCAATACCCAAATCTCTCCCAATACCCAAATTAGTCAATCTCTCTCAATTCTTCTAATCGATGGTTGGATTTTGTATAACCAACAAAAATAGCACCAACAAAAACAACACAATCTCTCTCAATACCCTAAGCACAAAAACAACACAATTTTGTTGGATTTTGTATACCTGAGATGGTGAAATCGACTGGATTTTGTAGGGGGTCGTTGATTCTGAAATCGATGGTGAAATCAACTGGAGGTGAGAGCGGAAGGGAGGATGAGGGAGGTTGGCGACTGAAGATGGTGAAATCGACTGGATTTTGTAGGGGACGCTGATTCTGAAATTGATTGTGAAATCAACTGGAGGTGAGAGCAGAAGGGAGGAGGAGGGGGGTTGGCGACTGGAGGTGGGGGGCACTGAAGAGGCAGCGGAGGTGGTGGGGGCACTGAAGAGGCGCCGGAGGTGGCCGGCGGAGAGTGAGGTGGTGGTCGCTGATGGATGAGAGCGGAAGGGAGGAGGAGGGTGTTAGGATCGGGAGGTGGGGGGGGGGCTGAACATGGCCCGATGGTGGGGGGTGCTGAAGAGGTGATGGAGCGGAGGTAGGGGTGCTGAGGAGGTGACAGAGCGGAGGTGGGGGAGAGAGAGGGAGACTGAGAGAGAGCGGGGATATAGAGAGAGGGAGACAGTGAGAGAGAGAGAGTGGCGGGAGAAAGAGAGAGAGAACGAGTTGTTTTTTGGGGAAAAAGAGAGAGAGAGAGAGTGTGTGTGTGTGGGGGGGGGGGGTTTGAATTTGTGGAGTTTGAAATTTGGGCGGAAAAATATGTTTTGTGAGAGTAGATCTGGTCCATCGATTTTGGGATAGATTGAATGTGAGCCACTTGATAGCTTTCATTGTAGTTTATTATATAGATATATATACTATATATTATACTCTTTGAAATTACGGGGTATTACATACACCCCTCCTTTAGAAATCAGTGTCCTCACTGAGTACGGGGCATGTCATCTAGTGCAGGATCCTTCTTTCTAGCCGATGTGGTGTCGTCCTCGATCCTGGAGATCAGTGACTCTCAATACCGCAGATCATACTCAATTTCGGAGATCAGTGACTCTCAACACCGCAGATCATACTGAGGCTCTCTTCCACACTCGGTGTCGAAAGTTGGCTCTGATACCATTTGTAACGCCTCACTCCAATACATAAACAATTTTTATTATTTTTAGAAGACAAATTAATATACTCTGTGAGACAATTAAGTGTCTCACTTTGAGAGACAATTTTTCATTCATCTCATAACCATTTGAGCAAGTAAATATATGATTTTTATGTGCTCACAAAGGAGAACACAAATCCATAAAGATCTCTCACTAATTCATAGTGGATCTTACTCATAAATTACCTCAAAACTAGTTCGTAAAATAGTGCTAAAACACTCATTTTCTAACAATATGTTTGCTTGATTGTTTGGTGGAGTTTCTAATTTCGTTAATGATATAGTGAGGACCACAAAGAGTATTGGAATTGTGTTGAAAATCTGGAAATGAACCATATATGTATACAAGAAAATTTGTAGTTGTAGGTTGCACTTCAAAATGTCATAACTACACTCGCTATCTGAGATAGCGAGTTTAGTTTAAAAAGTCCCCCTATCTCAGATAGCGAGTTTAGTATTGATAAAATTTCCATGGAACTTCAAAGTCTTTGTAAAAATCTCTACACATACAGTCGCTTTCTGAGATAGCGAGTGTAGTATAATGATGCTCGCTATGTGAGATAGTGAGTGTATATTTTTTATTTTTCTAGAGATCGATGAAGAAGAAGTGAGAGTTGAAAGTGTAATTTTATTTAAAAAAAAAACCCAAACGACACTCGCTGTCTCCAATAGCGAGTGTAATTATGACATTTTCAAGTGCAACCTGCAGCTACAAATTTTCTTGTATACATATATGGTACATTTCTAGATTTTCAACACAATTCCAACACTCTTGTAGTCTTTCACTATCATTAACCAAATTAGAAACTCAACCAAACAATCAAACAAACATAATATTAGAAAGTGGGTGTTTTAACACCATTTTATGAACCAATTTTGAGGTAAATTTTTGAGTAAGATTCACTATGAATTAGTGAGAGATATTTATGTATTTGCGTTCTCCTTTATGAGTATATCAAAATTATATATTTACTTGCTCAAAACGGTTATGGGGTGAATGAGAATTTTTCTTCCAAAGAGAGATACTTGATGTCTGAAAATGGGTTCAGGGATTTTAGTCTCATATCGGAAAAATCAAAAGAATTAGAAGGGTATATATAATAAACCCTTTCTTGTCATTGTAAGAAAGCAAGGCAGAAGGCTCTCTCTCTAGCGCGCATGCACTTAAGGGGGGGCGGGGGTGTGGCAAATCTCGGGCCGATTACATGTAGTTTGTGTGCGCCCGCACATCCTGCTGACACGAATGCCAGACCATCTGAACCCCACCCCATGCACGAACTATTTTTTGCACCAGTTTTGATTAAGAGACTAAAAAAATAAATTCAAAGTAAGACTTGCTATCTGAAACAACGAGTGTGCTACAACTACGCTCGCTGTTTCAGACAGCGATTCTTGCTTTGATATTTTTCCTGTGGGTTGTGGACAAACACCTAAGCCTACATTCACTATCTCACGGGCATAAATTTCAACGAGGGGGGAGGGGGTGCAAATCTCAGACCGATTACATGTTGCTTGTGTGTGCCCGCACGTCCTGCGGACATGAATGCCGGACCATCTGAACCACACCCCGTGAATGATTTTTTTTTTTTGCGCCAGTTTTGATTAAGAGACAAAAAAATTTCAAAGTAAGACTCGCTGTCGGAAACAACGAGTATGGTACAACTACGCTCGCTGTTTCAGACAACGAGTCTTCCTTTGATATATTTCCTACAGTCTTTGGACAAACACCGAGCCTACACTCACTATCTCAAACAGAGAGGGCATAAAGTTCAAAGTAAGACTCGTTGTCTGAAATAGTGAGTGTGGTACAACTACGCTCACTGTTTCAGACAGCGAGTCTTACTTTGATATTTTATCTACAAGTTGTGGAAAATTACCTAAGCCTATACTTGCTATCTCAAACAGCTCGAGCATTTTCACCAAACTCGCTATTTAAGATAGCGAGTAGGTCATTTTTGTAAATACTTTCCAAAGTGGGTTAGTTTGGTAAATAATTTCAAAAGGTGGGTCATTTTGGAAAAATTCTAATACAACTATGGTTTTTCCAAATGTTAAGGTGGGAAATTGCGCAACTTAGCTTATTATATTGATGTCATGCATACAATGTTCGAAAAGAAGAGATGACGGTGATTTGTAAAGAGGTCGAAGATAATATTAGAAGCGAGAAGGGAAACGAAAACAACAAGCAGAGAAGCAGCAGCTGGAAGGCATTAGTCGACTGCCGCTGCTCTATGTTTTGGTTGAGATCAATACAATCGATCGCATCAGGCAACAACAGTTGTGTGGGTTGGATCTGATAGATATGTTTGAAGCCCAACTTGTTATCCAAGTTAAATCATATGGCTCTCTTTGCATGGTTATCTCTTCTGGAATATTAGACGACTATTGTATCAAGAATACAACATAGGTTTTCTCTAAATCTCTATATATACATTATAACAGCCTTCTTTGAGAGTTAAGAGTACTTCATTGAAGAGAGTTTGAGATGTTTTCCAATTGTAAACAACAATTATCTTATGGTGAGGCTTGAGAGATAGATATATTCTTGGTGAGAGTGTTTGTAACTCTTGTATCTTTCTCTAGTTGAATATAATCTTGGTTATTTCTGCCTCGGGTTAAGGTTCACCCAAACCGAGACAAAATTGTGTGCTTTTGTTGTATTTGATTTGATCTATTATTTTGCTTGGTGGTTTGTATTGATCGTGCGCATAACTCAACAAGATCCAACGCAGAATTCATAACAATTGATATTGGAGCTTCAGGTAGCAGGGTTGCATGAGTTCCTTGGAGAAGATGGTAGAGCACAACACGATGATCAAGAAGTTTGACGGTAAGATCAACTTTAATCTCTGGAAGGTGGAAAAATATGACATATTAATTCAGAAGGGCTTGCATCTTGCCCTAAAAGAAGATAAAGGAGAGTCATCCAACATGAAGCACGATATTTGGGACGAGATGTGTTAGAAGACCTTGAGTTTAATCCAGCTGTCATTGGTGGACGAAGTCAAGTGTAATATCCTTGAGGAGAAAAGACTGTCCAGTCTATGGGCAAGACTCAGAAGATTACTCGGGGTTATCGCTACTGGATCAGATGTACTGGAAGAGAAAGCTATTTCGTTTCTCAAAGAAGGAAGATACCCATCTACAAGATCATATTGTTGAGTTCAATAAGGTATTATCTGAACTGAAGGCGATTAATGCGGATGATCTAAGCGAAGAGAATAAAGCTTTCAACTTGATATATTCACTTCTAGTTTTGTATAAGCACTTGATAACTATCATGCTACACAGAAAGCTTTTCAATGAGACACTTACCGTAGCCAGGGTGATCAAAGGTGTGAAGGATGATGAGCTTAGGAAGGAGACTCATAAATAAGGGTATACTTCTATGAGTTGCTTGGCGGTGGATGATACTTCAAATAAAAGAGATAGGGAATACAAGGGTAAGACCCATTGCTACCATTGCAGATGGATTCGGTATTACAAGAGGGACTATCACAAGTGACTGAATCAGAGGGATGCAGACACTAACATGGTGAGCGACATTGAATCAGTTGATAACTTCGATTATCTTCTTGTTCCAACTTCTTTAGATGTGAATTAGGACTGGTTTCTTGATTTGGGAAGTTCTTCTCATATTCACTCCAAAAGGAAAATGTTTTCGTACTATAAGTCTACAACAGGGCATTATGTGAGAACGACGATTAGTGAGATTTGTGAAGAAGTGGGTAAGGAAGTAGTTGAATTGGAGACGTCATATGGTAAATGGTTCACACTAGAAGAGGTCATGCATATTTCTTTGATGAAACAGAATCGGATATCCTTGGGGACTTTGGAAACTCAGAACTGCAGGTACACAAGTCGAGGTGGAGTTTTGATAGTTTGGGAGAGTCGTTGTAAGTTGATGAAGGATAAGAGGGAGATTGGGCAGGGTCAGCAAAACCTCTACCAGCTTTGTGGAAACGGAAAAGTTCGTGTGAGTAGATTGAAGTCCTACATTCCTAGAGCACTATCTAGTTTGCTGTCATTAGAATCACTGAAGAGAAACTGCGACGTTCGAATACAGTTAGGAGGTGGAGAGAGCCTCATGGTAGGTAGAGTTCGTGTAGAGGATGACATCTCCATGATGACACCTACTGGGGTATACCCTTGAAGGGAGGTGTATAGTTAGAGAAAAACAGGTAGAGGTAGATTCAACTAGCAGAATAATGCACTGAAATGGGTTGTTTACAAGAGAAAAATGAAAAGGACTAGAAGAGTTTAACACACATATGTAGATTCATGGGTATGCAATCCAAGGTGGAGATTATTGGGTTTATATCTTGCATACCATGTTTGAGAAGAAGAGAAGATGATGATGCATAAGGAGATCGAAGAGAATGTTGAAAGCGAGAAGGGAAGCGGTAGCAAGAAGCTGAGAAGCAGCAACTGGAAGGCAGCAGTTGACTGCCCAGTCGACCGCATCAGGCAGCAACGGCTGTATGGGTTGGATCTGGTGGCTCTGTTTGAAGCCCAACTTGTTCTCCAAGTTAGATAGTATAGCTCTCATCGCATGATTATTTCTTCAGGAATATCAGACGACTATTATATCAAAAATGCAACCTAGAGTTTCTCTAGATTTCTATATATACATTGTTATGGCCTCCTTTGAATGGTAAAAGTGAGTTTTCATTGAAGAGAGTTTGAGAGGTTTTTCAATTGTAAACAATAAGTATGTTCTGGTGAGGCTTGAGAGATAAATGAGTTTTTGGTAAGAGTGTTTATAGCTCTTGTATCTTTCTCTAGTTGAATATCATCTCTGTTATTTCTTGCGGATTAAGGTTCACTCAAATCGAGACAAAAATTTTGTGCTTTTGTTGTGTTTAGTTTGATCTATTATTTTGCTTGGTAGTTTGTATTGATTGTGTCACATAACTCAACAAGATCCAAAGTATAATTCCTAATAGCTTTTACTTGCATCCGCTCCTAAGAATATCATACCTCGTCACCTTTATTCACTTCAAAGCCATTGTGAGTTAGGAATTATACAAATCTCTTATACTACAATCAGATTTAATGCACTTATTGATAAACTCGTACCTAATTCATGTGAAAGAACCTCTCTATAGAGATTTTTGAGGGGTATACCTAATATTAGCAAATTTGTTTGGTATATAGGTACTGGACACCCAATAGATAAATAATTAAAAAAATATAACCATGTAGAAGTATATAATTTTCCAAAATGGGCCACCTTTTGAAACTAATTCTAAAATAGATCACTTTTGAAACTAATTTCAAAGATAGACCAACCGTCATAGGTTCCAGTGGCGAACTGCAGCCTGTTCGATCGGCCTCTTCTAAAATGTGTTTTTTTTGAGGCCTTAGTTCATTTCATATTTAGGTTAGAAAGACTTGGAGACTTAGATAAATCTTTCTAAGTAAAAATGTACTAAATATAGGCCGCAGTTGGGAACTGCAGCCTATATTTAACACATTATTATTTAAAAATTTGTCTAAGTCTCGAAATCTCTCTAACACAAATATCAAATGAACTAAGGCCACAGTTGAACACTGCAGCCTCACAATCGAGCAGGCCGCAGTTCGCAACTGCGGCCTATAAGAACTGGTCTATCTTCAAATTTAGTTTCGAAAGTGGTCCATTTTAGAAATTAGTTTTAAAAAGTGGCCCATTTAAGAAAAAAAACACTCTCCCACTCACCCTAAGGGTTTTGAGTTAATTATATATGAAAGACTTTTTTTGGAACTATTTGCACAAAAGAGTGAATAGCCAAACTATTTGCAACTAAGTGATAGTTTCTAAATAATATTCTATGTTTCCTATCCTATGATACTTTCTATAGGATGTGTGATCTTTCTGCAAATTTAAGATTTGTTTTTGTAATATTTTCTATTTATCTTATCTAATCAATTTTTAACTACTTAAATTGTACTAAATATTTTGAGATTACTAGGTAAGAGTTACTTAGAAACAAGGCTTTGATGCCAACTGAGGTCGAAGCGTGAAATGTGAAATGTAATAACTACCTGTAAAAAGAAATAAATAGAGTGTCAAAAAACTTCAAATATGATATCCTTCTGTAAAATAATATGCTTAAAAATAATGTACATTATCAATCTCAAAAATATTAAAATAATATGATTTTGTTTCTGATACATCACTATCGTCATATGAGGATTCTTCGGGTTCTTCCATATGTTCATTTTCTTCCCTAATATGTTCGTTTTCTTTCTATGTATTTTCATTTTCTTCTAGAAATTTTCTAGATGCTGTTGTAGGACTCCAGATATAGCTCATAAATTCTCCATTTACATAAAATAATAAAGATCGTTCGTAAAAAGTTAAGTCATCAATTAATTGAACACTTATATTACTAGTTTCTCCGGGATTAATTTGATTTATTGTAATAATTATTACTCGCTGTACGCTAAAAAAACATAATTTAAACTCATAAAAATCATACATGCTTGTTACTCTTCGAGGATAATAAACATCAAATACCCACATTCTGTCTCTTTATTGATAGGTAGTCATTAATTCATAAATTTCTGAAGCAATGCTGAAACTATTATTGTCCGTTTTCATTTTTAGTGATTTTGTGATTTAAAACAACAAGTATGAAATTAGGAGTAGGGAAAGATCTAAGAATACCACAAAAATCAGAATAAAATGGCCCATCATGCTTCCAACCTAGTTAAGCTTATTTGAGCTACTCTGTACCAGTTACTTGTTGGTGTATGTCGTAGAGGCCAGTTTTGTGTTGACATTATTAGTTTGCATTGTATCATGATATTTATTTCATATTTAGGCATTTCATTTATTGTGAATTAAATGAACATAATGAAGTCCTTAGAATAGTAAGTTCAATGTCATGAGATATCAAGTGCATAACTTGGTTGTGAGATCCTATTGGCTGAAATCAGAACAATGTTCTTGAATGTCCCTTGTCAAGTATTATTGTGAATTAGGAAAATGATAATACATAGAGACTAGTCTGTGCGTAGACTGATGACCATTCTCACAGCTCATGGATATGAGATATCAAGTCTTCACATGGGTACATATTAGAATAATAATGTACTGCACTGACCCACCATGAGAACGCTGATGGGTCGTTACGTGAGTGTCATAAGCAATTCTCACAGTGAATATGGTGTACGTAGTCCTTTGACTTGAAGTCACTACGGTTCCCTACATGAGAAGTTATATGTTTTAATCCCGTCAAATGTTGCTTATAATAAGGTGATTATAAAGTCGACTATTGGATATACTACAAATCATGCGGAGGGATGTTAGTAACTAAGATAGGATTTGTCCCTCTTACATAAGAGGAGCGATATCTACGAGCCCCTTGATTGAGTGAGACTTCAAAATGCATGGTCGTTCTCAAATGAGTCAATTTTAGATATTGATCTCATTTGTTTTAGTAAGTCTACACTAACATCAAGAAACCAAAGATTGAACTATACAAGGATGACACGTTCTATGCCTTGTGGTCAATTAAGATATCGGGACAAAGGAACTAGACTACATGGTAATATTGGTTACAGATAGATTATGTCAAATCACTGACATTCCTGTTACTTGAGTAGCAGTGATGTATTGCTAGATACCGCTCACTGTTTATAATACTCGAAAATAATTTTAGTATTACTGTAAACGTAATAGGAACCTACAGGGTCACACACTTAGAAAGGATCGAAATTGGGATTTAAATTCATAAGATGAATTTAATTAGGGATCCAAGTAAGAATTTGACTCTTGACATTGGTTGAACATTTAATTAGATTAAATGGGCCACTAGAGTTCAAAGGCCCATACACGAATCTGACCTAGGTCAGATTATGAGCCCAACAACCTCATTACTCTCTTGGGGTTGGTTTTTTGCACCTATATATATGATATGTATCTGTGAAAAAGTGACCCGTGAAAAATCCTAGTCGTCACAGAAAGTGAGAGAGAGAGAGAGAGAGATCGTGAGGAGGAACATCCCCTGTTACCTCTGTTTTTCGTTTTGTGTATTTTTAGTGTATTTTTCGTTTTGGTGTATTTCTTTCTTTGTATCTTTTCTTGAACCGTATATTGGTTTTTATTTTCAATATATATTCATTTTTGATATGGCTAAAAATGGGGTTAAATCGGAACCGTCCAGATGGGGCACGAATCTTGAAGCTCAGGGGTAGAACGGTAGTTTCACCTACCGACGGGTCTGAAGCGGGTAATGGTTGTCTTCCACGAAGATCCACTTACCCGCAAACGGATCCACCTCAACCGGATGCGGGTTTCAACCCGTAGCAAACCCGGTCCAGAAGGGATAGAATTAAGGTTTCTGATTAATCAACGGCCCTGATTCATGTCTATCCTTTCACCGGGATTTGGGGATTAAATTCCTTATCTGATTGCATGGAATATACCTTATCAGATTACGTTCCTAATCTGTTTACGGGGAGAATATTCCATATCAGATGACGAGGATTACGTTCCTAATCCGTTCCCTAAGACGCCTATAAATACCCCCCACCCATCTCCATTAAGAGGTAATCAATCTTTCACCAGTTTTTACGCTCTTTCATAGTCTGCCAGATTACTGACTTGAGCGTCGGAGGGTGCGTCGCTGGGAACAACCCCGGTGTCTCGCACTTTTTGCAGGTGCACGGCGGGAACGAAGATCGAGGCCCGACGGAACAGGTACACAGGTCTTTCTATTCAGTTTCCCCAAGAATTCACAAGTTCTATCTGTGTGCCCCCACACCAAATTTAGCGGCAACAGATTGGCGCCGTCTGTGGGAAACTAACGAATAGCGACCTTTCCTCCTTCCGGTGAACAGGTTTTCTCCTGCCATGCCGCCTCGCAAAGTTAGATCCAGGGGCTCCAACCGAGCGCCCAATCCTGACCAGCAAGAAGTCCTTCCTGATCCCGCTCAGCAACAGGGGAAACTCCCTCCTACCGTGGAAGAGCCGCTCCAACGGAACCCCCCACATCCTGATCCGAAGGGGCCTAACCCCCAGAAACAGCCTCTTCACCAAGAGAACATCCCCATCCACACCGCCTCCAGCGCCTCCATGGCCTCCCATCATCCCCGAGCCTCTGGTCGCCGCAATACCCCTCCCAAACGCCCGGAAGATGACGACCTTCGACGCCATCTGGATGAAAAGCGGGCTCGGGGGGAAGCCTCCCGCCAGCGAGAGCAATCCCCCCGACACCGAGAGCGCAGGAGGTCCCCCGTCCGAAGAGGGAGAAAGGACTCCCCCGATCACTACCGAAGGAGGCACTCTCCAGCAGGCAGGCAGCAGCCTAGGAACAATGAGGCACCCATTACCCGGGCCGAGTTCCAACAATTCCAAGCGATGGTACAACAGGCCCTCAACCTCCGTCAGAACCCCAATGAGCAGAGGGTCCCATCCCCTCCTCCGGTCCGGAGCCCTCGCCAACGGTCCCCTTCTCCTCGACCCGCTCCTACCAATTCCAGGCGCACCCCAAGTCCTCGTCGCTCTCGAAGCTACCATCGCCGCAGCCCTCGCTCCCCCTCTTACGAAGACGAGTCCCGGGGTTCGGCAGGTCACCATCGGAGAGATGACACCATGAACCGCCGTCTGAACGAGGTGGAAAAACTCTTGGGACAGATAAACCGAGAAGAAGAACTCAGGGGGAGGACCCTCCGTCCTAGCCGACCCCCTTTCTCCCGGACCATAGTGGATGCCCCTGTTCCCTTCGGTTTCAAACCTCCCCAGTTCGAGAACTACACTGGGGAGACCGATCCAGTTGACCACATCGAAAGCTTTAAGACTTTGATGCTCCTCCATCAAGCTTCCGATGCCCTCCTCTGCAAAACATTTCCTGCAACTCTGAAAGGCCCAGCCCGAGAATGGTACTCTCGTCTTGCCCCGGCGTCGATATTCTCCTTCGAACAGTTCGAAACCCTGTTCATCACCCATTTCGTCAGCAGCCGAAGGGCCGAGAAGACCAGCATCTCCCTATTGCACCTCCGTCAGCAGAAGGGGGAGAAATTAAGGGACTACGTGAAGAGGTTCACAGCCGAGGCCAGAACCATCGCATCCCTCGACCAATCCGTCGCTACCGCGGCGTTCCAATCCAATATCCTTAATTCCAACCTCCGCTCCTCCCTCGCCAAGAAACCGCCACATGACTTTTCTGACCTCCTCCTCCGCACTGAAAAGTACATCCGAGCTGAAGAGGCCGAGGAACCACCCAACTGGGAAGCAACTGCCTCCGGATCTAAGAGGAAGGGAACGGAAGAAGAAGGCGCGAAGAAATTCCAGAAGGATAATACTGGCCAGCGCCGACCTCCTAGATTTGAGAAGTTCACTCCCCTCACCACGAACATCTCTACCATTTTCATGGAAGTCGAAAAAGAAGGGGCCTTACCTCCTGCTCCGAAGATGAACACCCCTGCTAAGAGAAGAGATAGAGAAAAGTGGTGCCGCTATCATCGGGACCACGGGCACGACACCAACGACTGCCGAGCGTTAAGAAACGAGATCGAGGCCCTTATCCAGAGGGGGCAGTTGGCGAAATTCGTGAGAAAGGACCAAGGCGAGCTTCCCCCCCAGCCTCGGGGGGCTAACAAACGTCCAGAGCGAGAAGAGACGCCAGAGTTTGAGGAAGAACGAGTTCTCCACCTCATCCACGGGGGCCCAATGGGGGGCTCCTCGAACTCTTCTCGGAAAGCTTTTATTAGAGAAGTGAACTCTGTCCGAGCCACCCCTCCTCCCAAAGGCCTCGGGGTGCCCGTCACCTTTTCTGACGAAGATCTCGAAGGCGTCCGCACCCCTCATTGTGACGCACTCGTCATCAACCTTCACATGGCCAATTTCAAAGTCGAAAGGATCTTAGTAGATAACGGTTCCTCCGTGAACATCCTATTCCTCGATGCTTTTAAGGGGTTGAAGCTCTCCCGAGACAGACTCAAGCCCACTGGGTACACGCTCTATGGGTTCACGGGAGTGCCGGTGACAATCGAAGGGGTGATTACCCTCGATGTCACAGCAGGCAAAACTCCTACTACCCGCACGGAGTCAATGGATTTCATGGTCGTAGATGTCCCAGCGGCCTACAACGTCATTTTGGGTCGGCCCGGCCTGGCTGCTCTTGAGGCCGTCCCTTCTGCTTATCATCTCAAAATGAAATTCCCCACTCGGGCTGGAGTGGGAGAAGTCAGGGGCAACCAGGAACAGGCCCGCAAGTGTTATATGACTTCCACCCTCGGACCCGTCCTCTCCTTAGAAACACTCGAGATCCCACAAGATGCTGCTCGGCCAACTTCTGAGCCTGTAGATGAGCTGGAGGAGGCACTCTTCTCGGAGCAGGAGCCGACCCGCAAGTTCTTTGTCAGCAAGACCCTTCCATCCGCACTATACGCGGATATTGTAAGATGCATCCGAGCCAACCAAGATCTCTTCGCATGGACTGCTGCAGACATGCCCGGTATCTCCGAAGAACTCTTGGTCCACCGCCTCAGTGTTGATCCGGGGTCCAAACCGGTCCAGCAGAAGAGGCGCAAGTTCGCTCCCGAGCGTCAGCTCGCTATCAAAGAAGAGGTGGACAAATTGCTGAAGGCCCGGTTCATACAGGAAGTAAATTATCCTGAGTGGTTGTCAAACGTGGTGATGGTGAAAAAGTCCAACGGCACATGGAGAATCTGTATTGATTTCACTGACCTCAACAAGGCCTGCCCTAAAGACCCCTTCCCTCTGCCGAGCATCGACACTCTGATTGACGCAACCTCGGGACATGAGCTCCTCAGCTTCATGGACGCTTTCTCGGGTTACAATCAGATAAGGATGTTCCCCCCGGATATTCCGAAGACGTCTTTTGTGACCGACCAAGGACTCTACTGCTACAGAGTCATGCCATTCGGCCTAAAGAATGCAGGGGCAACATACCAACGCCTCGTCAACAAGGTATTCCAGGCCCAGATTGGCCGAAACATGGAAGTGTATGTGGATGATATGCTTGTGAAAAGCATCCGAGGCATTGATCACGTGGCCGACCTCCAAGAAGCATTCGATGTTTTGAGAAAGCACAATATGAGACTCAACCCGAACAAGTGTGCGTTCGGCGTCTCATCGGGCAAGTTCCTCGGCTTTATGGTTAGCCAACGAGGAATAGAGGCGAATCCGGAGAAGATCAGGGCCATATTGGACATGGCTCCGCCTAGAAACGTCAAAGAAGTTCAAAGGTTGACTGGTCGCCTAGCCGCCATAGGGCGCTTTCTGTCGAAGTCCGGGGAGAAGTGCCTCCCGTTCTTCAAAGCCCTCAGGGGGGCAAAGGGATTCGAGTGGGGGCAGCAACAACAAGATTCCTTCGACCAGTTAAAAGCTTACCTCGTCAATCCACCTCTCCTCAGCAAGCCCATACCAGGCGAACCACTCTACCTCTACTTGGCGGCCTCGGAACAGACGCTAAGTGCGGTCTTAGTCAGGGAAGAGGAAAGAACTCAGAAGCCCATTTACTACGTCAGCAAAGTGCTCCGGGACGCCGAGCTCCGGTACCCGAAAATTGAGAAGATAGCCTACGCCCTGGTAATGGCTGCCAGAAAGCTTCGGCCATACTTCCAGTCTCATTCGATGGTCGTTCTTACCGACCAGCCGTTGAAACAGATCCTTCACAAGCCAGAGACTTCTGGCCGCCTCATGAAGTGGTCGATCGAGCTGAGCCAACATGATATTACTTATCAGCCTCGAACCGCCATCAAGGCGCAGGCGCTGGCCGAATTCATAGTGGAAACAACTATCCCCGACCCCGAGCAGACAACGAAGAGCCCGCCTATCTGGTCGGTATATGTCGATGGATCCTCTTGCAGCGAGGGGAGCGGGGCTGGAGTCATCCTTGCAGGCCCAGACGACTTTGTCCTTCAATATTCCCTCCGGATAAACTTTAAAGCCTCGAATAACGAAGCCGAATACGAAGCACTCATAGCCGGCCTCGGGATGGCCCGAAACGCGGGAGCACGACGCCTGCAGATCTTCAGCGACTCTCAGTTGGTCGTCAACCAGGTCCTCGGCGAATATGAAGCCCGCGATGACAGGATGGTAAAGTACTTGGCTAAAGTAAAGAGCCTCATGGCGCTCTTCGAGGAAGCCCTCATCCGAAGAATCCCCAGAGAGGAAAATGCCCAGGCCGACGCCCTGTCCAAATTAGCTTCCTCATCCCTGCAGGGCCTCGAACAAACTGTTCTGATAGAAGTCCTCCTCAAGCCTAGCATAGAGGATGAGGCTTTCAACTCCGTCGAAACACTGCCACTCCCCCTCGAAGATAATTGGATGAAGCCCCTCATCGAGTTTTTAAGAGACGGGCTCCTCCCAAGGGATCCGAAGGAAGCCCGAAAGATAAGGACCCGAGCCGAGCGTTACATACTGGTCGAAGGCATTCTGTATAAGCGCTCCTTCACACAGGTGGATGGTCGACCTTACCTAAGATGCCTCTCCCCCGGACAAGCCGATTACGCTCTGCAAGAGCTCCATGAGGGCATCGGCGGAGCCCACTCCGGCTCCAGAGCCTTGGCACGTAAAGTGTTAAACTACGGGTATTACTGGCCCACTCTCCTACGTGACGCCGAACGACACGTTCGGCAATGCACCTCCTGCCAGAAGTATTCCGACATCCGACGCCTTCCGCAAGCACCACTCTCCTCCCTATCGAGTCCGATCCCCTTTGCAATGTGGGGGATGGATTTACTTGGGCCATTTCCACCGGCCCCCGGACAATTGAAGTTCCTAGTCGTGGCAGTCGACTATTTTTCGAAATGGATAGAGGCCGAGCCCCTGGCTACAATTACCGAGCATAGGGTCGTCCAATTCTTCTGGAAAAATGTAATCTGCCGGTTCGGTGTTCCCCGAGTCGTAGTTACAGATAATGGTACGCAGTTCGCTGGAGCTGCCTTCCGAGCCTTATGTGAAGACCTAGCCATACAGCACCGCTTCTCCTCCGTCTCTCATCCCCAGTCAAATGGCCAAGCCGAGAATGCCAACCGACAGATCCTCTCCGGCATCAAGAAGAGACTCGACAAGTGCTCCAAGGGGTTGTGGGTCGATCAACTGCCCAATGTGTTGTGGAACTACCGAACCACGAAGCGGACCCCGACAGGCGAGAGTCCGTTCAATCTCACCTATGGGTCCGAGGCCCTCATCCCACTAGAAGTTGGGATACCCTCTCCTCGCCTCGTAGCCTTTGAAGAAGAACAGAATGCCAGGGAGCTCAGAACGAGCCTGGACTTAATAGACGAAATCCGGGAAAGGGAAGCCATACGGCAGCAAAGTTATCGAAGAAGAATCGAACTCGCCTACAACAAACGGGTCCGCCCAACCGACCTGAAAGAAGGGGATCTGGTCCTCCGAAAACTGGCCATTTCGTTCCCCGGACAGAAGAGCAAACTGGCCCCAAATTGGGAGGGACCGTACAAAGTATCCAAAGTGATCCGCCCCGGTGCATACAAGCTAGAAGACCTTGAGGGCAGAGAAATTCCCAGGACTTGGAACGCCGACCATCTTTTGAAATACCAAGAGAAGGCAACCCCGCCTATCTAAGTAACTCGAGATGTCGGTCCACCACTCCTGCTACTAGTAATTTTTCCTTTGTTCTTTTTTCATTGTAATAGCGGCTAGCAACTTTAGAAGCAGCCGACCATTAGATATTAATAAATAAAGTTTTTTACATTATCGCGTACTTCCGCCTCTAATTCCCTTACCACACAATGGTTCGGATTCCAGCACTCGGCTCGACTCTTCCAACTCGGCTCGTCTTCAGACGGGGCGGGGGCAGATCGCCGTTCGAAATTACTCCTGCAGCCGTTGAATGGATCGGAGTCCAACACTTGGCTCGATTTTGCTTCGCAAGTCCGCTCCTAAGCGGACTAGAAGTAGTTCGCCATTCGAAACTGCTCCTGCATCTCTTAAACTAATCACACAATGGTTCGGAGTCCAGCACTCGGCTCGACTCTTCCAACTCGGCTCGTCTTCAGACGGGCCGGGGGCAGATCGCCGTTCGAAATTGCTCCTGCAGCCGTTGAATGGATCGGAGTCCAACACTTGGCTCGATTTTGCTTCGCAAGTCCGCTCCTAAGCGGACTAGAAGTAGCTCGCCATTCGAAACTGCTCCTGCATCTCTTAAACTAATCACACAATGGTTCGGAGTCCAGCACTCGGCTCGACTCTTCCAACTCGGTTCGTCTTCAGACGGGCCGGGGGCAGATCGCCGTTCGAAATTGCTCCTGCAGCCGTTGAATGGATCGGAGTCCAACACTTGGCTCGATTTTGCTTCGCAAGTCCGCTCCTAAGCGGACTAGAAGTAGCTCGCCATTCGAAACTGCTCCTGCATCTCTTAAACTAATCACACAATGGTTCGGAGTCCAGCACTCGGCTCGACTCTTCCTACTCGGCTCGTCTTCAGACGGGCCGGAGGCAGATCGCCGTTCGAAATTGCTCCTGCAGCCGTTGAATGGATCGGAGTCCAACACTTGGCTCGATTTTGCTTCGCAAGTCCGCTCCGAAGCGGACTAGAAGTAACTCGCCATTCGAAACTGCTCCTGCATCTCTTAAACTGATCTTACGATGGTTCCGGAGTCCAGCACTTGGCTCGATCCTGCTTCGCAAGTTCGCTTCCGAGCGAACCAGAAGTGGCTCGCCATTCGGAATTGCTCCCACAGCCGTTGAACGGTACGGAGTCCAACACTTGGTTCAACTCTCCTCCGCTAGTTCGCCCCTAGGCGAGCCAGGGGTAGTTCACCATTCGGAATTGCTCCCACGACCTCAATCTCACAAAGGTTCGGAAACCAACGCTTTGTTGCCAAGATCGTTCTTCGGGCGAGAGTTCGGTACGATCTCGACTCGGTTCCGTTAGCCGAACACTCGTGCCACCGATCGTTTTACGGGCGTGAGTTCGGCATGTTTTCAGCTCGCTGCAGTTCGCCGAACGCGCTCGTGCCACCGATCGTTTTACGGGCGTGAGTTCGGCACGTTTTCAGCAAACCTCAGTTGTCCGAACACCCGCGCCACCGATCGTTTTACGGGCGTGAGTTCGGCACTTTTCAGCTCGGCATCGTTCACCGAACGTTCGCGCCACTGACCGCATTACGCGCGTAAGTTCGGCGGTCAACACCAATCAAAAACTCCAAGTCTCAGACCTCGGTTCCACGACTCCACAATCAGAGCAAACATTGAGCAACTATGATGTGACAACAGTTAAATCGATTCCAACTTTATTAAAAACAACCCTTACATCAATATTACAAGACACTAAACGATTACAAGAAGCTGAAAAGCGAATATTACAAGACACCGAACCCGGACCCCTCAACGCTTCCGAGGTACGGGGATGCTCCTCTTCAAGGACACTTGAGGTCGGCGACGTTTGCCTCCGGAACCCGATCCGAGGCCGGCAAGTTGAGACGTGTCCTCGGCACTGCTTCTGGCCGTCACGCCGATGGATGCGCCGCTCGACGAAATGGCCACCGAGCTCTGCGCGTCCCCCGGGCTCGGACGGCCGAGGCGCTCGCGGGTCGCCATCTCATAAAAGGTAATGCCCCGCTCGCTCTCCGCTCGGGTGCATGACGTGCTCCTCACATTAATCGGCCCCGAACGCGGCCTCAGGCGAGCCACCTCCGCTTCCAGCTCGGAAATCCGACCCCTCAATGAACCATCCTGCGCGTCGGCCTCAAATGGCGCCGGTATGGCCGAGGTCGGAACTCCAACATGGCTCGCGATGAGATGACGAAGATGGGTGACTTCGATGCTCCTATCGACGGTGTCTCTCTTCAAAACATCGACTTCGGCCGCCAATTCGTCTCGTTCGGCCGTGAGATCGGCCACCTTAGTTGTCAGCTCCTCCCCCTCCGTCCGAAGCTTGGTCTCCGTGGATTGCAAATGCTGAATCTCAGAAAGCAGGTCGTCCCTCTCCGCCGTTACCTTTGTCAGCGTGTGGCGAAAGCACTTGGTCCGAAGGCTACTAGTGAAGGCAGATGGCAAGGCACCGCCCTCACCCGAGGCAGTCATCTCGGCAATCCTGCCCTCCAGACGCCGGATATCGCTGTCCCGCTGCCCTAAGATAAGTTGAAGCTGCCCTCGCTCTGCTTCGGCTCGGCGCAGTCCTAGCTCGACCTCGTAAAGTCGCTCTCTACACCTCGCCAGACTCAACCTTGTCGCCCCGAGCCCGGCCTCGGCTCGAACCTTGGCATCCGACCCTGCGCGCTTGATCTCTTGGTCTACCAGGGCGAGCTGAAAAGAAATACAGACGAGCAACAAAAGTTCAGACATGACCCAAGTCCTGGACTTCGGGGGTTCTAGTGAACAAACTCTCGAACACTTAACATACAACAAACAAGTGCAAGACGCCGAGCCCAAAAAGTTGAAGTCTTTCATTCATTACAAAAAGTAGCGGTGGCCAGTCCGCTATTAGGCGTTACACAAAAAGAAACAAAAAAAAACAGACGGGATCAGTGCTCGACCTCTTTCCCGGGGCGGCGAGAAGGGGTCGAGGGCGACGCCTCCGAAGGTGCAACCGTCGCCAAGGGGGTGACCGCCGACCCCTGAGCTCCAACGGCCGGGTCGACCAACGGCTCGTCGTCGCCTCTTTCCTCCTCTTCATCTTCCCCCTCCGATTCGGGGTCAAAGCCTTCGACGTACCCCGGGAAAAGCCGCCAACCCGATACGTCAACAGAGGGGTAGGCCGCCGTGACTCGGGCGAGGGCGTCGGCGAAAGCTTTGGCCATGTTCACGGCGAGGTAGCTCTGCGCCTTCTCCAAAGTCGCCTCCTCCACCTTTTTTACTGCCGCCGCTTGGGCCTCGGCCGCATCCGCCATCTGCTTCGCCGCCTCCTCCTTCTGCTGCCGAAGCTGGTCCTCCAGCGTCTTGACCCGGTCCTCGAGGTAGGTCGCCCTCGCCGACTTCGCCTCAAAATTCAGCTCGAGCTTGTCGAGCTCGCCCCGGATCTTGTCCCTCTCCTTCCGGGCCTGATCGTTCTCCTTCTTCATCTCCTTCTCCTGGGCCGACAACCTCTCGGTGAGGTGCCCGAAGTGAACAACGATCTGCGAATAAAATGCAAAAAGTCACAAAAATTACAACTTAAGAAGGTCGGCGTGAAGAGGAGAGAGCTCGGCTCAGTACTTACCGACACCGCCGAGCGCGCTATCTCGATGATGTCGTCTCCCTCTCGTCTGGCCTCCATCGCCGCGCGATCCTTCGGCGTGGCGAGATGCTTGACGGCCTCCATGCTCGCCAAGGAATTACCAAGGAACCCGTCGTGCTTCCGAACCTGCCAGTCCGGGACGTGGATCCTCTTATGAGCCTCGGTCAGAAGCTCCTCGGCCGCCTTTGTCAACGGCGGCGTCACCATGGTCAAGACCTCGGTGATGGGCAACTCGTCGACCTTAGCCGACCTCCGTAACCTTCGGGGCCTTGGGCGCCAGCTGCTTCGACGCCACCCTCTTCCTCTTCCTCGGAGCCTTGTTGGCGAGGCTCGTCCTCAACGCGAGCACTGCTTGGTAGTCCATTTGCTCTGCACCAAAAGTTAAGTTGGTTAGCTCGAAACAAGACAAGGGAAAGAAAGCAAAAAGGAAACGAAGACAATAAATAAAAGCCGCGTACTGGGGTTGACATGTGCGAGCCCTCCCTCATACAAGACGTCCTCGGTCAACTCCCTCCAGTCGAACTTCGGCCGATCGAGAAGCACCCATACGGCGTCTTCGTCTTCGGGTCGGAGTGCCGGCGGCGCCTTCACCTTCTTCGGAACACCTTCTACCCAACCAACGGGAATAGGCCAGGCCTCCGCGCTACGCACCAGAAGGTACTTCTCGCACCAAAATTTGATAGAGTCCGGACAGAGGACCAACCTCCCCCCATGCCTCGGAGTCAGATAGTACCGGTAGGCCGACCTATTCCCTTGGTGCAGCTGATAGATAGTCCGGAGCACATTCAACTCCGGCTGAATCCCCTCCGCCTGGCAGTGGAGTACGAAGCCGTTTATGACTCTCCAGGCGTTCGGCATAAGTTGGATAGGGCTGACCCCGAACCAATTTAAGACCGTTACCGCGAACGGATGGAGAGGTAGCCGAGCTCCGGCGATAAAGGCATCGACCGGCCAGCAACATATAGTCACCGGCAACGGCGAATTGGCCCTAACCCCGGGGCCCGGCAGCATGAGCTCGTACTCCCGCGGGATCTGGAAGCAGTCCCGAATCGAATCCAGGTCGTCTTCGGAGAGGATCGACACCGTCTCGTCGGCCTCCGTGGTCTCCCTCGCCGCGTTCTCCTCGAACGACCTCGCCCTCCCGTACACTATCTGTTCCGCCTTATCCTCTGGGATTTCCCGAACCCTGTGGAGCCCCGTTAACGGTCCCGGAAGCTGTCCGAACGCCCCCATGCGCTTCGGATCCTGAACAATGGAGTCCTTGCCGAACACCTTCTGGCCCTTGGCAGCTCGGCTCGAAGTTGGAGCTCCGTCGGCTCCGAGGGAGGGCTCGGACGAAGAAGAGGAGTGGGAAACAGACATGTTGAGAAGATAAATATAAAGGTTACCTTGAAAGGGGGAACTCGCCGGAAATTTCGCCGGAAAACAGTCGGTGATCACCTGAAGCTCTCTCGCAGCAGACTCAGACGCGAACAAAAACTTGGAAAGTAAAAAATGAGGAGGGGGTGAGGGTTTTTATAGAGGAGCCAGTGCTTCAATCGAGGTAAATGGGCCTCTAACGCAGGCCCACCTCCAAAAAATGACAAAAAGAGACCCCAAACGTCACCTTGTTCTCCGCGCTGATCCAGACGGCGCATTAATGACCATCACGTCTGGCAGAAGCCCAGGGGGCAGCATTAATGGACGTCACATCTATCAGAAAACACAGACGATGTCCCATCTGTCAGAAGCTCCGAGGGTCACATCCGCCAGAACCGCCAAAACTCAACCCAAAGGGAAACACAAGTCCGAAACTTCGGCGCAAGCTGCCGAACACACTCGCGCCACCGATCATTTTATAGGCGTGAGTTCGGCACGCTTTCAGCCCGACGCCGTTCGCCGAACACACTCGTGCCACCGATCGTTTTATAGGCGTGAGTTCGGCGCGTTTTCAGCTCGGCGCCATTCGCCGAACACACTCGTGCCACCGATCATTTTATAGGCGTGAGTTCGGCGCGTTTTCAGCTCGGCGCCATTCGCCGAACACACTCGTGCCACCGATCGTTTTATAGGCGTGAGTTCGGCGCGGTTCCAGCTCGCTGCAGGTCGCCGAACACACTCGTGCCACCGATCGTTTTATAGGCGTGAGTTCGGCGCGTTTTCAGCTCGGCGCCATTCGCCGAACACACTCGTGCCACCGATCATTTTATAGGCGTGAGTTCGGCACGCTTTCAGCCCGGCGCCGTTCGCCGAACACGCTCGTGCCACCGATCGTTTTATAGGCGTGAGTTCGGCGCGTTTTCAGTTCTGCGCCATTCGCCGAACACACTCGTGCCACCGATCATTTTATAGGCATGAGTTCGGCGCGTTTTCAGCTCGGCGCCATTCGCCGAACACACTCGTGCCACCGATCGTTTTATAGGCGTGAGTTCGGTGCGGTTCCAGCTCGCTGCAGGTCGCCGAACACACTCGTGCCATCGATCATTTTATAGGCGTGAGTTCGGCGCGTTTTCAGCTCGGCGCCATTCGCCGAACACACTCGTGCCACCGATCATTTTATAGGCATGAGTTCGGCACGCTTTCAGCCCGGCGCCGTTCGCCGAACACGCTCGTGCCACCGATCGTTTTATAGGCGTGAGTTCGGCGCGTTTTCAGCTCGGCGCCATTCGCCGAACACACTCGTGCCACCGATCGTTTTATAGGCGTGAGTTCGGCGCGGTTCCAGCTCGCTGCAGGTCGCCGAACACACTCGTGCCACCGATCGTTTTATAGGCATGAGTTCGGCGCGTTTTCAGCTCGGCGTCATTCGCCGAACACACTCGTGCCACCGATCGTTTTATAGGCGTGAGTTCGGCGCGGTTCCAGCTCGCTGCAGGTCGCCGAACACACTCGTGCCACCGATCATTTTATAGGCGTGAGTTCGGCACGCTTTCAGCCCGGCGCCGTTCGCCGAACACGCTCGTGCCACCGATCGTTTTATAGGCGTGAGTTCGGCGCGTTTTCAGCTCGGCGCCATTCGCCGAACACACTCGTGCCACCGATCGTTTTATAGGCGTGAGTTCGGCGCGGTTCCAGCTCGCTGCAGGTCGCCGAACACACTCGTGCCACCGATCGTTTTATAGGCGTGAGTTCGGCACGTTTTCAGCTCGGCGCCATTCGCCGAACACACTCGTGCCACCGATCATTTTATAGGCGTGAGTTCGGCACGTTTTCAGCCCGGCGCCATTCGCCGAACACGCTCGTGCCACCGATCGTTTTATAGGCGTGAGTTCGGCACGTTTTCAGCCCGGCGCCATTCGCCGAACGCTCGTGCCACCGATCGTTTTATAGGCGTGCATTCGGCACTGATTCTGCTCGGCACCGTTCTCCGAGCTCTTGTGCCACCGACTCTCTTACGGGAGAGAGTTCGGCATTTAGTCAGCTCGGCACCGTTCTCCGAGCTCTTATGCCACCGACCCTCTTACGGAGGAGAGTTTGGCACTTAGTCAGTTCGGCACCTTCCACCGAACGCTCGTGTCCCCGACCCTCTTACGGGGGAGAGTTCGGCACCAAGTGAGTTCGGCGTCAATCACCAGATGTCTGCGGCACCGGGTGCGTCACGAGCGGAACTTCGGCTCCCTTCGCACCAACGCCCAACAAGCGGAAACGGCCAAAACCGCTAACTAAGAAGAGCACGATGACGGTTCAAGAGTTCCGTCTGCCGAAAAGATCACCATACCACCTCCTTCGCGATTCAGCAGTGCTCCGTTTAGTTCCCGATAGAACCCTGATAGCCAGCGAAAACAGTTAAACTACTCCTCAAAGGCTGATCAAATCCAGTCTTTAGGAGTGGGGGGCTCGTGATATGGCTAAAAATGGGGTTAAATCGGAACCATCCAGATGGGGCACGAATCTTGAAGCTCAGGGGTAGAACGGTAGTTTCACCTACCGACGGGTCTGAAGCGGGTAATGGTTGTCTTCCACGAAGATCCACTTACCCGCAAACGGATCCACCTCAACCGGATGCGGGTTTCAACCCGCAGCAAACCCGGTCCAGAAGGGATAGAATTAGGGTTTCTGATTAATCAACGGCCCTAATTCATGTCTATCCTTTCACCGGGATTTGGGGATTAAATTCCTTATCTGATTGCATGGAATATACCTTATCAGATTACGTTCCTAATCTGTTTACGGGGAGAATATTCCATATCAGATGATGAGGATTACGTTCCTAATCCGTTCCCTAAGACGCCTATAAATACCCCCCACCCATCTCCATTAAGAGGTAATCAATCTTTCACCAGTTTTTACGCTCTTTCATAGTCTGCCAGATTACTGACTTGAGCGTCGGAGGGTGCGTCACTGGGAATAACCCCGGTGTCTCGCACTTTTTGCAGGTGCACGGCGGGAACGAAGATCGAGGCCCGACGGAACAGGTACACAGGTCTTTCTATTCAGTTTCCCCAAGAATCCACAAGTTCTATCTGTGTGCCCCCACACCAAATTTAGCGGCAACAATTTTATTATTCTTGTCTTCTTTTATTTGAATTCTTGAATCTTTGTCTGTCTCTTGTTTCGTTCCATTTGATCGAGCTGTTATTTTGATCCTCCTTATTTATTTGTTCATACCCTATATTTTTTTTCTATTAATTTTTTTCATTTTTCCCTATCTATATATATTTTTGTTTGGATCCCCAATACCCCATTTTAACTCTCTAGTATCCACTTACCATTAGTTATATTATCCTTCAACCAATGTACCCTCACTATTAATCCATACCCATTTATATACTCTCTAAATATCCACTTAACCAAACCCACGCCCTGTTTTTACCTAACCCAAACCTGTTGCTAATTTTTTTCCCCTTACCCGTTAGCACTTACAACCCGATACCCCACCTACCCGTCAGCCTCCTAAAAACCCTAATAGCACACCCCCCTGTATATATAACCCATGAGATATTCCAACTATTCATCTTTCCCCTATATTCAAACTCCAGCCACCACCTCCATCCCGAACCCTAGCTCTCCCGACCTTTGCCTCAGTCTCTCTCCCGTTCACTTTCTTCTCCCCGTTCGCCCTGCATCACCTTGGCCTCGGAGTCGCAAATTCATCGCCGCCAACTGTAACAACCGCAGTGTTTCTCTGTGGTTTCTCCCCTACCGTCGCCCTCCAGCGATGCCTACAGCCGACCCTAGTCGCGCCTCTCCGTCGCTCAGCCGCGACGACAGTGTCGGTGCCATCCCCTCCAACTACAGCAGCCGCAGCAACAGTGACAGCCGGTCTTTGTGTTGTCGTTCCTTTTCGGTAGCCTAGGCCACCGTCTCCCACTCGCTCTCTCGTGGTGAGCGTGCCTATGCTGGTTAGGTAGTGGGTTCGTAGTTGTTCGTGGATCTTGTTCGTGTATTTGTTTCGTTCGTTTGAGTTCGTTGCTCTGGGAATCCGTTCCCATTATTCTTGATTTCGTTGTTTTCATCGTCGGTTAAGGCAAGTAACTTGTATTCTTTCCTTTGTGTAATACAAGTACTAAATACCGCCTTTAGTGTAGTTGGGTTCTAGAGACAATTTGTGTGTGAATTCTCTATTATCTATTATCTCTATTATGATGGTTCGACCATAGTTGCCTCACGATATACATGACATGAAATAACCTAGGATTGACCACTTTTGATGTAGATGTTCATGCTACTTTGAGATACCTGTGCTTGATGTGTTATTCGTGTTATACTTGTCGAATACTTGTAAAATACCATATACCATGTTGTTTGGATATCTAGTACACTATATTTTATGTTTGGGTTAATTTGGAAGAATTTCGTGTGATCTATGTTGATTTGTGTATGAAGGATAAATCTGTATTTTCTGTTACCCCGATGTTGTTCAGTATTTTAGACCCTATTAAGGTCAGTATTTGAAAATATTTTGTGAACATGAACTGTAGAGGATTATGTCTATTTTTCAACCCTTTTGACGAATCTCAATTTTGATTTACGAGTTGTGAGTTATGTCGATTTTACTACAGAGGTGTAGAGTGGTTTACAGATTTTGTTTTCTATGAATTCCGAAGAGTAATATATTTTTATTCTGGTGTTAAAATTATTATTCTATCTGAAATTTTGCTCAGTAATTCTAGACTTGGTTGGGGTTTACCCAGAATTTTGGTGGATTTATTTGAATAGTTTTACAAACCTTTTCATGCTTGCAAACAAAGATTTTACATGCAGAATTTTACTACTGTTCAATAAAGAACCTGATTTTCGACCGAATTCTATCTGCTGTCTCTGAAATATTTCTGAATATGAAATTTAGCCTACTGCATCTATTTTATCACCTTTTTGGTAGATTTGTATTTGGATTTATGATTTGTGAGATATTGCTGTTTTCGTACTGCAGTGTTTACAATTCCAGATTTACAAAACTACCGCATCTTGATGTTTTCTAATTTTTATTGACTAAACTATTTATGTTGGAAAATTATGATATTTTCTATTCTGATATTACACATATAGGGGAATACCCTAGATTTTTTGTGGATTTAATAAATGAGTTTTCATGTTGTTTTCCTGACTGTGAATACAAAATACTAATTTCTGACTGAACACATTTTCTGGATTCAAACCTATTTTGAAACTTGATTTTGTAAAATACTATATGACTTATATATGTTTGCTGGATTCGGAAGGTAGTCTACTTTTCAGATTCTTTGACAGACCAGGTTTGCATTTTTGTAGCAACAGGAATCCCTGTTTTAGTACCGTACTGTCTTGCTGTCCTGAGCTAGCATTTGCATTGTCCTATTATTTTATGAACTGTCTATCATCTGTACATATTTATCTTTCACCCTGAATCTGTTACATGATTATATCATGCTGTTCTTACTCTGTTTTATACTCATACATGCCTGTCTGATATGAATAATAAATAATCAAGCCGGAGTTAAGGAAAAGATCTAGTAGGGGAAATTATAGAAATGTGTAATTGGAAGGGGGACCGTGTTTCCCATAAATAATCAAGCCGGAGTTAAGGAAAAGATCTAGTAGGGGAAATTATAGAAATGTGTAATTGGAAGGAGGACCGTGTTTCCCATACTGAGCATCTGTTATGTGATATGATACTGTTATACTGATTACCTGACTGCACTCGGAGGAGGACCAATCTGAGGACCACTAGGTTCTGACTGTCTGTAAACAATCTGATTACTGATACCTGAGTACACGGCCCTTTATGATCCCCTACGAAATCTAAACGTACCTTGTTTCAATGTAGCAACCAAGTGATAAAAGTTGGGGCCATGAAGTGTAATGCCGCTCCCCCCTAGCTCAGACAATTTATAAAAGAAATTAGATACTATGTAGTACAACTGCCCACCACAGGACCTCTCAAAAATTGGTTAACCGATTAGGTGACTCTTGATCATAGGCTATATTATTTATATTATATTTATATTTATTTAATCTACCGATATGGGACAATATCCCATACCTTCTCTCTGTTTCAATTCTCCGTGAGAGATCTCAGGTCGGCCCCCAGTGGAAATGGCCATGACACCAAGTGGGCATTTGACCGAAGTCAACCACAGAACCAAAGCAAACCTTGTTGTTTTTTTCATTCTCCACGTGGGACCCCCCCTCACATATCACACTTCAACATATATTACCATTTAATTATATTCATTTCACCACTTACCAACCAGCCAACTTTTTTTAATATACTCCACATATATATATTATATTTTTAACACGAGGTGTTATAGACACCCCCTTCAAAAATTAGCATCCTCGCTGAGCACGGGCATACGCAATCTAGTGCAGGATCTCCTTTCTAGCCGTTGTGGAGCATCTGCTCTTCTATCCGCCTGATTATTTATGATTCCGGAGTACACTGCCCGATCAATCATAATCCCAGATTTAATTGAGCTACCCTCCTATCCGCTCGACTATTATGATCCCGGAGTACACCGCCCGATCAATAACAGTCCTGGATTTAATTGAGGGTTCACCGCAGTCCCGGAGTACACCGCCCGACTGGGTCTATAGTCCCAGTATACACCGTCTGACTATACATACATGCTCCACACCCCGGTATCGAAAGTCAGCTCTGATACCATTTGTAACGCCCCTGCCCCTAGCTCAGACAATTTATACAATTTATAAGACAAATTAGATACTATGTAGTACAACTTTCCACCACATGCTGCCTCTAAAAAGTTGGTTAATCGATTAGGTGACTCTTGATCATAGGCTATATTATTTATATTATATTTTTATTTATTTAATCTACCGCTATGGGACAATATCCCATACCTTCTCTTTGTTTCAATTCTCCGTGAGAGATCTCAGGTGGGCCCCCAGTGGAAATGGCCACGTCACCAAGTTGGCATTTGAACGAAGTCAACCACAGAACCACAGCAAACCTTGCTGTTTTTTTTATTCTCCACGTGGGACCCCTGATGTGTCTAATTTATATACAAATATTTGTACTCATTTACCTATTAAAATGGCTTGTTTTCGCTGATATTGTCTATAATTCATCTTATTTCTATATGATTTCATTTAATTAATTATTTTTGAAGAAATAATATTTTTGATGCAAAAAGTAAAGAATTGTGGCAAAAAAAATCAACAAACAAAGTAAAATAATTGATTTATCGATTTTATTGTTTTGTTGAGTTAAAATTGCGACAAATAAATTTTAAAGGGATTTTTATACGCTAATATGATATAAAGTTAGTTTAATTAATTTTAAACTAATTTAATTTATTTTATTTAAAAAATCCTAATTTTTGGTATTATTTTGTGTATGCAGAAGCACGTGGTGGGCAGAAAAGGAAGAAAAGAAAGAAAGAGAAAGAAATAAATTCAGATCAATTAAAGGAAGGAAATAAAGAAAGAGTGTGGACTTTTCTGCAAAAAGTGAAAACCCTAACTCTCTTCCCGTACTCTATAAATGCAAACCAAAGGGAGAGAGGAGAAACTTAGGAGGTGACGGCTACGAATAATAAAAGAAAAATAAAAATTGTTAACTGAATCTCTCTCTGTCTCTCACGTGTAACCACACGGAGAGAGAGAAAAAATTCATCAGAGCAACGAAATAGGAAGAGGACGAAGTCAGCAAAGCTGACGTGGCTTCGAAAGCAACCAGGGGGTCCCACGCACCTTCAGTTGGCCAGCTTACGTGCGGCAGGAGGTGACAGGTCGGCTGGCGCGTGTTCCAAGGCTGTTGACGGTGACGTGACGCGCTGACGCAGACAGCTCCTGTGCTATCTTCTCTGCCCTGGCGTGCTGTGATCTGACGTGGACTATACGACACCAGAGAAGCCATGAGACGAGGCACGGGTGTGACAGGCCTGACCGCTGATGTGGCGACTCTGACTGGCATAGAGACAGAAGGGAGATAAAGACTTCGGTTTGCATTATTTCTATATTTATTTGTATCTCTTCTTCTCTAATTTTTACGATGCAATCCCAAACAAATATGAACTGAATTTATTGTTCTAGAGGCTAAGGTGTAGCCAAGTTTTGTAGAACACAAATTTTAATTCCTTATTATCACTCTATTTTTCCTGGTTGTGTTTTAATTTTTATTATTTTTGCGCACAACATGGTGGATAGACATTTGTATGATTTTTCAAATCATAAAGAGACCGAACAGGTGATTTGTGATTAATAAAGATTAACACCGTATATTGGAGGACGTGACTATTAAGAAATCCAATTTCTCAATTAATAATTTGATGGATAGGCGAAGAATTAGTTGAGAATAATTTTTAGACTACGTTGATAGAGTGGTTAATATCTTTAGGATTTTGGTCGACAATTTGGAAAGATAATATTTTTATTTATAAGGAATTATAATTTGTGTGTGTGATAAACGAGGTGAACCAAGAGCCCTAGAACTAATTTTACCATTAATAAATTACAAGAGCTTCACTGTTTCACAGCCCTCTCCCTCTTTACCAATTTAGTTAGTTTTAAGTAGATTAAGTTAATTTAGTTGTTTTAATATTTATAAAATTCGATCTTCCAAATAGTGATTCATCTAGCGATATCGGTACTCAGTAAAATATCTAGTCCCTCTGGGTTCGACACTCTATTCACCTATCTATATTACTTGTGCGATTTTGTACACTTGCAAATATTCAGCATCAAGTTTTTGGCGCCGTTGCCGGGGACTAGTTATTCTTTTATTGATATTGAACATTGCTAGATTATTGCTAGTTTGGTTTTTTTTTTTGTAATTATTTTTATTTTATTATCATTTTACATCTTTATTTTCTCTTGACTAACTTTTAACTTTTATTTATTTTTCCTTTTTTTCTTTTGTTTTTTTTTTAGTTTTTCTATTTTTTGTCTTTCCTTTTTTTCAACACTTACATTTCAGGACATACACGTACATTATCATGACGAACGATGAGAATAGGCCTTTGAGAGACTATGCTATGCCCTCGATTTATGAATCAAGCATAAAGAAGCTGGTTATTGAAGCTGACGATTTTGAGATTGAACCGAATATGATTCTATTGATTCAACAGACTGTTCAATTTTGAGGACTACCACACGAAGATCCTTATGCTCACATTTCAAATTTTCTAGAAATTTGTGACACTTTCAAACACAATGGAGTATCAGATGATGCAATTAGATTGAGACTCTTTCCTTTTTCACTACGAGATAAGGCGAAGGCTTGGCTATATTATCTACCACCAGGTAGTATTACTACTTGGGAGGGACTTGTACAAAAATTTCTAGCCAAGTATTTTCCTCCAGCAAAGACAGCAAGGCTAAGAAATGATATTTGCACATTTACTCAATTTGAGACCGAGTCTTTGTATGATACATGGGAAATGTTTAAAGAGTTATTGAGAAAGTGTCCTAATCATGAACTACCGAAATGGCTGCAAATGCAAACATTCTATAATGGTTTGGGAGTTACACATAGATCTATGGTTGACGCAGCAGCTGGTGGTTCACTAATGAGCAAAACTTACACAGCAGCCTATGATCTTTTAGAGGAGATGACATCAAATCATTACCAGTGGTCTTCAGAGAGAGCAATGCCAAGAAAAGTGGCTGGAATTTTTGAACTTGATCCTTTTTCTACTTTAAATACAAAAAATGATATTTTATCTAAACAAGTAGAAAATATGAATTTTCATGCTATTCATTCTAATATGATTTGTGATCTTTGTGCAGGAAATCATTCAAGTTCAGATTGTCAAGTGGGGAACCCTTTTGCTCCATCAAATGCCGAACATGAAAATTTTGTGTCAAACTTTCAAATGCAAAATAATCATTATGCAAACACATACAATCGAGAATGGAGAAACACCCCCAATTATCCATGGAACTACAATCAAGAAGCAGTTATACAACCTCAAAACTTTCCACAGCAAGAAAAGAAGCCGACACTTGAAGATATGTTTGAGCACTACATGCAAAGGGCAGAACAATACATACAAAAGACAGATTTGGAAATCCAAAATATTACAAATTCAACTTCGACTTCCATTCACAATCTTGAGGTACAAATTAGTCAATTTTTAAATATTGTTAACGAAAAAACTGCAGGATCATTACCACGCAATACAGTTGTCCATCCCAAGGAGCATGTCGAGGCTATAACACTAGGAAGCGGGAGGACAATTGAACAACCACAAGAAGAAAATGGAAAACAGAATGTGGTTGAAAAGCAGAGTGAGATTGAACAAATTGTGGAGGAACAAATTCAGCATGAGCAAGTAACTTTTAATGTTTTTAATTCCATAAAGATTCCTCCTAAAGAACAGTCATCCATTCAAGTAAGTGAAACTCATTTAATTGTGGGCGAGAAACATAAGGCTGAAACTGAAAAATTACCAATTGAAGTATGTCCAACAAGTGCAAAAATTTTTGAAACTATAAAAGAAAATATTTTTGAACATGTCATGTATTTGGATACTGAACCTTCTATTTATTCATTTTTGCAGCATAAATTCAAAGAGGTGGGGGAATCAAAGACATCATCATCTAAAAGGAAACACCTCAAACTAGAGCTTGAACCAGATCCACACAAGAAGAGAAAAATTAGAAAGGATGTGTTAATGTTGTTGGATCTTGGCGTTACTTAACCATCTCACCCCCATGTCTGGCTGAAGACTTAAAACTTAGCGCTTCTTGGGAGACAACCCATGTTTTATTTTATTGCATTTAGTTTTGATTTATATTTTAGTTTATTTTATTTTAATTTTTGATTTTATCTTGTAGGATTGTATAAATTTTGGAAGTCGCCGGGCGGAGCTGTTTTGAACACATGCATTGATGGCTGTTTTTGAGCAGTATGGAGTCAGAATCTGGAAAAGTGATTCAAAGAGAAGTTGTAGACAATTGTCTTAGCTTTCCAGCAAAAAACAAATCAGCCCATTTCGACATCTATAGCTCCAGATATCGCCAAAATACTAAACGCTGTGCGTGCAGAAATATAAAGACGAATCAGGGGAGAAATTCTAAACTTTTTGCATTCTTTTTGTTTTTGTTTTTTCCTTTCCCATTGAGGACAATGTGATATTTAAGTTTGGGGGGAAGGTTTACAAATTCATTTTTTTTTTTTTTTTTTGAAAAGAAAAACAAAACAAAAGGATTATAATTAGGCTTACCTCTACACTTTTGAGTTCTTTATTGTGATAAGTATTGAAACAATTTTTTTGGGATAAACAATTTTTTTTATAAAGCAATATTAAGCATACTTATTTATTTTAGGATTATTGATTTTCAAAATTCCTTACAAAGTTGTGTGGGTCATGCTATTATACATAAAAGACAAATGTGATGCTTTTTCTCGTGATTATCCCCTTTGATCTAGTCCTAAACAGAGTTTAAGTAAATAGAGTAATAATGAAAAAAAAATGTTTATAATAAAGTCAATCTACTCCAATGTTTTGAGTTGCTTAGTAACTAGAGGTATTCATCACAATTGTTTACACTTACGTAGAACGGCAACTTGAAATATGACTATGCAAAGCACTTTAAGTTTGTGACTTGTTGAGTAACCGGGTGAATTCATCACAAATGTTTTGCATTCGCATAAAAAGGCAAGTGAAAACTTAGAGAAGAGACGGAAAAAAAAAACAAAAAACAAAAAACAAAAAAAACAAAAAAACAAAAAAACAAAAAAAAAGACTCTAATTTGCTACTCGGTTTGTAGTAGAGAGAAGGAATAATCACAGATTGAGTTGTTGCATACTATAATTACATTAATTGCATGACAAATGCGATTGGGTTGGGAATTATGAATAAATAATTGCACTGGAGAAAGTGGGTATGCTTAGGTTGACTTTATTTGCAATTGTTTATATTTTTAATTGAAATTTTGATGCTTGCATGATAAGATCTTTTAGTGTGATGGGTTGAGTCTACTATTATTATTCCCTTGTTCATGATTCTACTTTTTGCTCGAGGACAAGCAAAATCTTAAGTTTGGGGGTATTTGATGTGTCTAATTTATATACAAATATTTGTACTTATTTACCTATTAAAATGGCTTGTTTTCGCTGATATTGTCTATAATTCATCTTATTTATATATGATTTCATTTAATTAATTATTTTTGAAGAAATAATATTTCTGATGCAAAAAGTAAAGAATTGTGGAAAAAAAATCAACAAACAAAGTAAAATAATTGATTTATCGATTTTATTGTTTTGTTGAGTTAAAATTGCGACAAATAAATTTTAAAGGGATTTTTATACGCTAATATGATATAAAGTTAGTTTAATTAATTTTAAACTAATTTAATTTATTTTATTTAAAAAATCCTAATTTTTGGTATTATTTTGTGTATGCAGAAGCACGTGGTGGGTAGAAAAGGAAGAAAAGAAAGAAAGAGAAAGAAATAAATTCAGATCAATTAAAGGAAGGAAATAAAGAAAGAGTGTGGACTTTTCTGCAAAAAGTGAAAACCCTAAATCTCTTCCCGTACTCTATAAATGCAAACCAAAGGGAGAGAGGAGAAACTTAGGAGGTGACGGCTACGAATAATAAAAGAAAAATAAAAATTGTTAACTGAATCTCTCTCTGTCTCTCACGTGTAACCACACGGAGAGAGAGAAAAAATTCATCAGAGCAACGAAATAGGAAGAGGACGAAGTCAGCACAGCTGACGTGGCTTCGAAAGCAACCAGGGGGTCCCACGCACCTTCAGTTGGCCAGCTTACGTGCGGCAGGAGGTGACAGGTCGGCTGGCGCGTGTTCCAAGGCTGTTGACGGTGACGTGACGCGCTAACGCAGACAGCTCCTGTGCTGTCTTCTCTGCCCTGGCGTGCTGTGATCTGACGTGGACTATACGACACCAGAGAAGCCATGAGACAAGGCACGGGTGTGACAGGCCTGACCGCTGATGTGGCGACTCTGACTGGCATAGAGACAGAAGGGAGATAAAGACTTCGGTTTGCATTATTTCTATATTTATTTGTATCTCTTCTTCTCTAATTTTTACGATGCAATCCCAAACAAATATGAACTGAATTTATTGTTCTAGAGGCTAAGGTGTAGCCAAGTTTTGTAGAACACAAATTTTAATTCCTTATTATCACTCTATTTTTCCTGGTTGTGTTTTAATTTTTATTATTTATGCGCACAACATGGTGGATAGACATTTGTATGATTTTTCAAATCATAAAGAGACCGAACAGGTGATTTGTGATTAATAAAGATTAACACCATATATTGGAGGACGTGACCTTTAAGAAATCCAATTTCTCAATTAATAATTTGATGGATAGGCGAAGAATTAGTTGAGAATAATTTTTAGACTACGTTGATAGAGTGGTTAATATCTTTAGGATTTTGGTCGACAATTTTGGAAAGATAATATTTTTATTTATAAGGAATTATAATTTGTGTGTGTGATAAACGAGGTGAACCAAGAGCCCTAGAACTAATTTTACCATTAATAAATTACAAGAGCTTCACTGTTTCACAGCCCTCTCCCTCTTCACCAATTTAGTTAGTTTTAAGTAGATTAAGTTAATTTAGGTGTTTTATTATTTATAAAATTTGATCTTCCAAATAGTGATTCATCTAGCGATATCGGTACTCAGTAAAATATCTAGTCCCTCTGGGTTCGACACTCTATTCACCTATCTATATTACTTGTGCGATTTTGTACACTTGCAAATATTCAGCATCAACCCCCCTCACATATCACACTTCAACATATATTACCATTTAATTATATTCATTTCACCACTTACCAACCAGACAACTTATTTTTTTAATACTCCATATATATATACTAGGTTTGCCCGTTGACACGTGCCTCCGGCACGTCTTCGGAATGGTGCAACTTGTTTGATCATATAAAATAGTTTTGGAGGTCCAGCAAATTAATTGAAGTAGGAACCATAAAGCAAAAAACATATTATATGATTTTTTTTAAAATTATTTTTTAAGTTTTTAAATTTTAAATTTTTTTAGTTTTTTAATTTTTTAAAATTTTTAAAATTTTTATTTTCTTAATTTTTTGAATAGAAGAGGGATGGGGAGAGAGAGAGAGAGAAATAAAAAATTATAGGAGTTGTTTTGGGTGGGGGATTTGAATTTAAGTTTTGGGGGGAACTTTTGGAGGGAAAATATGTTTTGTAAAGTTAGATCTGGGCCTTTGATTTCTTGGGGGGATTGAAGGAGAGCCACTTGATAGCTTTCTTTGTGTTTTATTATATATATATATATATATATATATATATATATATATATATATATATATATATATATATATATAATATTTATATTATATTTTTAACACGGGCGGTTACATGAAGTGCTACCTAGATAGTAATAAACACAAGACTGTAAGAACTAACACCTGTTAACTGTTATCTGTTACATGCTACTCAACACTGTTATCTGTTGTTGTCTGACTGTTATCTGATACTGTTATCTGTATACATGTCTGTATACTGTTGATACTTGACACATGTTACATGTAACTGTTAGTATACCATGCTATCTGTTTTTTTTTCCTGATTCATGTTAGACATTATATTCTGTTGATATGCCTATACCATGCCATGTTTGTTCTGTTATTACTTTATATCTATTATTTATTACATGTACTTGTATCCTGCACTACAAGCGGTCCGTAATTTGCCTTAACGGGAGTTTGTTTTCTTTTTCCTTATCCTGCAATTTATTAATTGCAGACCAGGATGACCAGTTACCAGATGGAGTTGGTGATATGAGATATTAGTGATGGAGTTTTTATTATTATTTCTGTTGCTTATTTGAACAATTGTATTTGATACTTGGATTTATTTGTTTTGGGCAATGTGACCCAGGATATTGACTTATTCAGATCTGATTTATTTGAGATTATTATATTTTGGTTTCAAGTAAATTTCTGTTGGTATATTTGGTTCGATTATGCATACTTGGTTGATTTCTTTTTCTTCCGACTCTGATTATTTCTGTGAGATGTTGTAAAGATTCTAAACAGCTTATGGATGATGAAAATCATTCGCTGGGCTTAGTCACGTATCCGTTCCGTATTTCCTTTTAGGAAGCGGGGCGTGACATCCCCTTTCCGCAGCTAGCACCACGGTCTAAGGGAGAGCCCTTTTTCGTTCCGTTCGTGTGGATACCGTAGAGGCACTGCTATATTGCAGTGTAGTGATCGACATACTCTGGAGAAAGAAGATCCATCTTTAAGGTATAACTTCTAAACACGATTAATGGTTTGCGCATGGATCCATGACTAGGTTTCGATAATTTGTCATTTTTCCGCTGTGTATTTAATATGTGATTGCCTTCGAAACCTAACATTACTACCAGTGGATAAAATACCTCTGGTATACACCCTGATTTAAGTACTTCTTTTACGTTCCTCCCATCTCAAGACTACTATGCTCTTCTAGAGAGCTTCATCCTAGAGATACGTCTATAACAACTAGTAGCACTTCAGTATAAGTAACCACAACCTAACTCATTTCCTACTACTAGGTGTACATCCTAACAATAGAATGTTACAAATAGGTCTTTTTGCAAGATGTTTCAGGCAAAGCCTTACAAAACTCTCCCTGAGAAAAAAACATTTAGTTATTGTCACGCCCCACTTCCCAAAATACGGGAATACGAGTCCGTGACGAAGGCCCAGCGAATGATTTTAACATCATCCATAAGCTGTACCAGTCTTAACACAACAATATGAAAAAGGAATAATCACAACCACATAGCGCATAAACAATTATTGATATAAAATATACAGTAGTCCAACATAATAACCAACAACTGGAAATAAGCAACAATTACGGGTCAACAAAGCCCGAGATGCAAAGTACAAAAGTTATACAATGCGGGAATTAAAATAACATGAATAAAATCTATGACTATCAATTCCACTCCAATCTTTAGTACATCAGTTCTCCAAATCCTTCAATTTCTCCCTCCATGATACCTGTAATCTCATCAACTAGATATGGGAAAAAATATGCCCGTTAGAGTACGCTATGGGCGACAAGTAGTAGAAAGCAGTAAAATAGGAAATAAAGGACTATATAACGAGAACAGAAATTGGAACGATATCGTAGTCAATAAATGATAAACGATAACACAATCAAAAGTTGATAATCAATAATTCAGAAATCATCAATCAATATTTAATAACCAGTATTTAGTATTAGTGTCAATGTTCAGTGTTCATTTATGTCTATAAGTCTTTTATTAACCCTAACTAATGAATGCAATCCTGCGTCCCATACTACAAGTTCAGGTGCATACAATCAAGTGAGCATTTGACTATAGGGGTGAATTCTACAGGGTCCTGTACTCGGGTCTTGCAATATAAATGACCAATGACCGATGACCAATGACTAATATACGATAAATCGGGATACTGTAGTCAGTAATCCACAATCAATCGATGACTAATAACATGTCAATACGGGAAACACGGGCCCCCTTCCGAGTACACTCTCCTATATTGTCCACTACTATAAGTCGACCCTTATTACCCCGGCTTGTTATCATTTTATTAACAATCAGTTATGAACATGCATGTGATCAATGTGGGCGATGGTATCAATACTCATGCAATAGGTACAATCGATGAGACCGGTAGCACTAGTACAATTTCAAGATGATATCAAGACTATACAATACATGAAATATACATGGTTCAATTCATTAAATAAGGAAAACACGGTTTATATGCAAAACATAACAATATATGGACTCAGTGTACTACAATTTCTATGTGCAAGGTTTTAAGTTTCTATGTCAGGAACCGGGTCGAAACCTCAGTACAAAGTCAAGCAAATGACAATGCAGTATATGTGAATGTTCCATAGTACAATAAATTTACGGTTTGGGATTGAAGTCAACAATAATAGCACGATGAGAAGACTATGAATCAATAACATGGTACAATAAATAAATAATGGAGTTCAATTAAATGCGATATTCAATTTGATTATTACTTGCCGGATTTCAAGGAGTGTTTTCTTGAACTAGAAATAGTAATAATGAGTTCAAGAGACGCTTTCCTGTTAGGAGACGATTCTGAATATTAGAAGAATAACGGGATAAGAATCCCGACGGCGACATGTGCACTCACACGTGCACAACTAAGCAACCAACCACAAGAGAACAACATACAAAGCAAGAGACCACTATCATCACAGCAACAACACTCCACGACGCCAAACAGCAAAGTTGATCCCCTATCCTCACAAAACACCAAACGGCAAACTCAGCCAATCATACAGCAATAGCCAGGCGAAAAAGCAAACAGCTATTTTCCCCTCCACTACAGCAGATAGCAAGCCCCGGGAGAGAGAGAGATGCTAGCGGGGACAGCAGCAGCTAAGGCTCGACGGCGCGGCGGTGAACTGGGACGAGGGAGCACAGGCTGCGACAGACTTCGACAGCGTGGGTGCAGTGAGGCTGCCGACTACGTGCGGGGATAGTCGACTAGCAGCAGAGGAAATGACAGCAGTGAGTTGGAGATAACTGAGGAGATAGTCGAGGTGGTGACTGGCGAATGCGATGGACGGTGGCACAGGCATGGAGGAGTGGCGATGTGGTTAGGGGGGTACTAGGCATCGATGATAGGTGGTGCTGATGGCAGAGGCATTTCGACGAAGCTACGAGGACGCGGTGGACTCTGTTTCGGAAGGAAATAGTGGAAGTAAGAGGCGGAGGTCTGAGGAAGTAGGAGGCGGAGGTTTGAGGGTGTAGGAGGTGGAGATCGAAGGTGGAGGCGATGATAGAACTGTGGACCTCGAAGGAATGGTGGAGAGCTCGGGGCGAGCGACAATGGTGGCTCGACGAAGAGTGGGGTTGAGCAAAGGCAGAGCTTCGATGGGCGCTCAGAGATGGAGGCGGTGACCATGAAGGCAGAGGATTGATGGCGGAGTGCAGGAGGCTTGGCGACTCGACGGGGAAGATGAGGGGAAGGAAGTCGACAATGGTGGTTGGAGGGAAGTTGAGGGGATGCAGTGGTGTCGTGGTTGGCCAGTGCTCGGGGAAGAGCAAGGAAGGAGGTGCAAGTGGCAGCACTCGGGGCTTGGGCAGAGGAGGAAGACGACTGAATGTCGAGTGGTTAGATTGGCTTCGACAATGGAGGACAACGATGAGCTGGGGAAATGAAGTGGTACGGGGAGATGGTGATGAGGGAGAGGCGAGGTGAGCGGTCGGTGTGATGGCAGTTGCGAGGGAGGTCGAGCGGGAGCCGGCGACGGTGGAGCACTGGAGGTCGAAGGCGAGGAGCCGGAAGGAGACGAAGGTGGTCGCGACTGGGGATGGCAGAGGAGGTCGAGGCCCCGAGGAGGTGGGGCAAAGCTTCGGGATGGCAGCACGGGGTGGGTTCAAGCGAGATAGCGGATGGGGGGAAGATGGGGAGCCCGAGGGAGAGAGAAGAGTGGGAGAGAGAGGGGGACGAGGTGTTTAATAAAATTATATAATATATAATATAATAATGGGTAGTTGAGATAGTGGGGGGTTGTAGTTATGGGGATGTGAAGAGTGGGGAGACGTTAAGAGATTTGTACACAAGTAACTGCATTTGGGTAGGGTAGGATAATGGTTTAATGGGTTGGGATCCAGTAGATATGGGTTTGGGTTAGAATCCAAATAGGAGATGGGCTTGGGTTGGGCTCAGATAATATATAAATAAGTAATGCAAAAATAAATATAAAATTTGAGCTTTAGATGATGGGCTTCAATTTAAATAGTTAAATAATACAATATAAATCAAACCGATGGGCTTTACAAAATAATAATAACAATAATAATATAAATAACATGATAACAATACTGATAAGAATAATAATACAAGATAAAATATGATTTCTGTTCAATGTTTTCGTGAAAGTAATTCAATAATAACAATAATAATAAAAATAATGAAAACAATAATAATGATAGCAATAGTAATAACAATAACAATAATAATAATGAAAACAATAGCGATAATAATAATAATAATAGTAATAATAACATTACACAGAAAAATAAGAATTTGGCTTATCAACTTTATATTAAAATAATCCGAACCAAAATATATATAGTCGATCAATTATAAATATTAGATAATACATCGTTATTCAAAGTAAATATAACTGTCAATTATAAACACTTAGTAAAAGATCCGAAACCAGTTTAGCACAAAATAAATTTATAAATAATCAAAATACCAAAAATATTCAGGAAATACGTATTAGCAGGAACGGGGGTTACAATCCTGCCCACCTTACAACAAAATTTCGTCCTTGAAATTTGCGTAGGCGGTACATAGGATAAGGCAAAAGCAAACTTACGGGGGTAACAAAACAGGGAATTAAAGGTGAAGGAACAAGGTGGTGGCAATACTCAAATAAGAAGGAAGTGGACAACAATGATGTCAATTGGAATGTATGAAAGAAAATAAATAGTATCAAAAGGGGAGAAACAACACAAGATAACCAAGAAAAAGATGAAGAAGTAGGTAGAGCTGGAATCAAAGAGAGAACAGATAGGGGAAAAAATCGAACCAAAATAATGAGTTGATGGATGAGGATGAATACAAAGAATGGAAGGAAGCAAATAGTACAAAGAAGAAGAAGCAACAAGAGAATCCTGGGACCTGTGGGTTGTGGGCTCACCATGCTTCCGCTGCGCCACTCTGATGGTGATGTTCCACGCCGCAGACATGTCGTTGTAGACCACATGGCACCAATCGACGAACCGGGGAGGAAGAAAAGAATGAGATACCGGAATCAAAAGAATATGGGTACAAACGAACAAAATTATACCCAATAAGGAATCAATGAATGTGAATGAATGGAAGGGATCAAACAACTAAGAAAGTAATGAACTGAATGTGAAGGGATCAAAGAGGAATCAAATAAGAAGAGTTATATGTTGGTTATTACATGTTCATGTGATCGACGTGGTGCGCATATTGTTGAGTTAAACCTGGCTAGAGCCAAACTTGACTAACGTATTAGCCAGTCAAACATGACTAACACATTAGCCAAAACTTGGCTAAACTCCAACATAGTTAGAGCCTAACCGGACTCTGATACCACTATAAACCTATCACACCCCGCTTCCCAAAATATGGGAATACGAGTCCGTGACGAAGGCCCAGTAAATGATTTTAACATCATCCATAAGCTGTACCAGTCTTAACTCAACAATATGAAAAAAGAATAATCACAACCACGCAGACAAACATTGTCACGCCCCGCTTCCCAAAACATGGAAATACGGGCGCGAGACTAAGGCCCAGCGAATGGTGCGAACACACCATCCATAAGCTGTACAAGTAAACTCAACAACAATATAACAGAATAAACCACGCAGGCATGTAAATCACAATTTGATAATGAAAATTCATGACATAGTCCATAAAAGTAACCAACAACTGGGAATTATAAATTATTACGGGTCAAACAAGCCCGGATTACAAATAAAGAGTTTCATGAAATAAATCACAAATTTAAGATAACATAAAAATAATAAGCTAGAACACTTGGTCAGCGACACCTTCTGGTAACTCTCCATTTGGGCCTGCAAGTATATTATAACAAAAGAAAAGAAAAAGGGAAACAAGGAGGCCCGTTAATACAAGTTACGGGCCGCAAGGGGAGTACAAGCTAAGGGAACAGATGTAAACAAAACAACAGAAAAACAGGGAAGAATAAGGAATCGATAATTACGAAATAGGAACAAAATGCAACTTATAAACATGATATGAACATGGTGTTACGAAACAAGTGACATGTAAAACAAATAATCAAGTATCGAGTCAACATGAACATGTAACATATGGTTGGATCATGAAAATGCACGTGTTATTCTTATGTCTAATGTCTTGATTCTATCTAGGTAGCACTTCATGCACCCCATATTTTTATTACATGGTTGCTACAGTCAATACAATTTCGTTTAGATTTAGTGGTGGGTTTTATAGGTCACGTACTCGGAAAAACATGTACATTCAATATTGTATCGAGATACGTGCAAACTTGTAACGTGGAACATGTAGAGTGTAAACTTGTAACGTGAACATGTAAACTTGTCATTTGCAATCTTGCAACCTGTAGTTGCAACTTGCGTCGGGAAACCACGAGCTCCCGTCCGAGTACGCTCTTCTATATTGCCCACTACTCAAATCTTTCCCTTAAACCCCGGCTTATTACTTTTATTTATTTGTTAACACAAACATAATGCAATGAGACGAAATCAAGATATGGACATGGAACATCTAGGAATTTTGCATACAGTATGCTCTAAGTAATGAGGTATGAAACATGTAGTTTAATGTCATATTTGGGTATAATTTGTTAATACATATATGGGTCTATTTTATTATTCCATATATGGGTCCATAATATTTTAGGGTTATCTAAAATAATATTTGCAACTATAAGTGACTAATTACATGCATAAAACTAAATCAGAAATTAAGGGATAATATAAACAAAACTTAAATTATTAACAAGGGTAAAATAGTCATTCACATCAATATGTATAATCTCTAAAATTACATATTTTTGTATTTATTTTTGTGTTTGTGTCATGCGTAGGATAGCAAAATATTCACGATCATATGTGAATATAGGATCGACGGATAAACAGGTATCAATTCGACTTATGAATGCGAATTGGAGTCCAAGAAATAATATACTTGCGGTATTTTGTCAAATGGCTTGTACTAGAAAAATAAAGTGGTACAAGTGATACTTGCCTTTTCGATGGTGAGTCCGAACACGAACCAATACGAGATGAGAATCCCGAGATGCGAAGCACGGGCACGGACACGAACACACGCAAACACGTGCGGTACACGTGCAAGACAGCACACTGGATCGGCTACAACAGCATACACCAAAACGGGATCTAGACTGCCCAGAACACCAAACGGCAAACCAGCCAATGGGATTCACTTCCTACACACCGGATCACCCCCAAAGCAGCAAACGGCGAGTTAAGATCCCCTCCAACAAAACACAGAACAGCCGACTTCCCCAATTGAAATTCGCCTCTTTCCTTCGAAGAGAGAGAGAGAGCGAGCGATCGGAAGATCTCCGACGGCGGGAGTAGGCAGCGACTGCGGCGAGTGGCGGGGCAGCTGCGGAAATGCCGACTGACAACGCGACGACGGAGGAGTCGACGGCGGCAAGCTAGCGACGAAACTGGAGTGGCTCTGTTCTGGGTTCAAGAACAGGGGAGTTGGAGAAAGGCTGGGTTCGAGGTGTTGGCGACGAAGGTAGTGGTCGGAGCGGAGGTCGAGTTAATGAGGAGATGGTGGAGGCGACTGGCGATGGCGATCAGAAGCAATGGTGATCGGCACAGGGGAAGAAGACGACGCTGATGGAGCTCGGGGTTCTCGGTGGTGGGTTCGACTGTGGAAGGCGAAGCTTGAGGTCGGGGAGGGTGTGCACGGCGGTGCGAAGCTCCGGCAATGGAGGATGGCGACGGAGGGGGAGTTCATCGAGTGTTGGATTTTTGGAGGTTGGGTTCGGTGGTGGTTTGATGCTGCGGTGGTGGTGATCGAGGGGTTGACGAGGAGCGGAGTCGTCGGTGATGATGAGGGAGGCGAACGAAGAGGTGGTCGGAGATGGGATTGGGTTCGGGGTTGGGCGGTTTGGGAACAAGGAGAGAGCGGGAGAGATGAAGGAGGAGGAAGACGATGAATGTTTGGTTTTTGTTTTAATCAGAGGAGTGGGAGAGAGAGGGAGTACGGGAGAGAGAGAATAGGGGTATATTATAATAATATGTATAGAAATAATAGAAATAATTGTTAAATTAAGGGGGTAGAGTGATTGTAGGGAGGGAGTTACGGGATTACACAATGAGGGGAAATAATAGGCTCATAATTAGGAATAGAGATTAGGGGGTTTACAGGAGAGATTTTGGGGGTTTAATTTGAGGATTAAAAGAGGTAGGAAAGATTAGGGGAGATATAGAAGGAATTTGTTGATCTGGTCAACAAGGAGGGTTTGGGTTTGGGTTAGCGGATCAAGACCCAATAGGGTGGGCTTGGTCCTTGGGCTTAAATCAATTAATATAGAATTGGGCTCAAATAAATAATTAGACTATTGGATTTAATTAATTTACTGGGCTTGTAATAAAAATTGGGTTCAAAATATTTCACATAATAAAATAGTTGAATAATCAATTATTGGCTTCACAAAAATAGTTTGAATAACATATTAAATTCAAAGAGAATATTTTAAATTTAAAATACGGTAAAATACTTGAAAATACAATTTAACGAAAACAGGGGTTACAAACATAATCGCATAAACAATTACTGAGATAAAACATACATCATTCCAATATAATAACCAACAACTGGAAATAAGCAACAATTACGGGTCAACAAAGCCCGGGATGCAAAGTACAGAAGTAATACAATATTAAAATAATATGAATAAAATAACTATGACTATCAATTCCATTCCAATCTTTAGTACATCAGTTCTCCAAGTCCTTCAATTTCTCCCTCCAAGATGCCTGTAATCTCATCATCTAGAGATATGAAAAAATATGCCCGTTAGAGCAAGCTATGGGAGACAAGTAGTAGAAAGCAGTAAAATAGGAAATAAATGACTATATAAAAAGAACAGAAATTAGAACGATATCGGAGTCAATAAATGATAAACGATAACAAAATCAAAAGTTGATAATCAATAATTCAGAAATCATGAATCAATGTTTAATAACCAGTATTCAGTATTAGTTTCAATGTTCAGTGTTCATTTATGTCTATGTCTTTTATTCACCCTAACTAATGCACGCAATCCTGCATCCCATACCACAGGTTCGGGTGCATACAATCAAGTGAGCGTTTGACTATAGTGGTGAATTCTATAGGATCCTGTACTCGGGTCTTGCAATATAAATGACCAATGACTGATGACCGATGACCGATGACCGATGACCAATGACCGATGACTAATGACCGATGACCGATGACCAATATACGATAAATCGGGATACTGTAGTCAGTAATCCACAATCAATCGATGACTAATAACATGTCAATACGGAAAACACAGGCTCCCTTCTGAGCACACTCTACTATATTGTCCACTACTATAAATCGACCCTTATTACCTCGGCTTGTTATCATTTTATTAACAATCAGTTATAAACATGTATGTGATCAATGTGGGCGATGGTATCAATACTCATGCAACAGGTACAATCGATGAGACTGGTAGCACTAGTACAATTTCAAGATGATATCAAGACTATACAATACATGAAATATACATGGTTCAATTCATTAAATAAGGAAAATACGGTTTATATGCGAACATAACAATATATGGACTCAGTGTACTACAATTTCTATGTGCAAGAATTTAAGTTTCTGTGTCAGGAACCAGGTCAAAACCTCAGTACAAAGTCAAGAAAATGACAAGGCAGTATATGTGAATGTTCCATAGTACAATAAATTTATGGGTTGGGATTGAAGTCAACAATAATAGCACGATGAGAAGACTATGAATCAATAACATGGTATAATAAATAAACAATGGAGTTCAATTAAATGCGATATTCAATTTGATTACTACTTGCCGGATTTCAAGGAGTGTTTTCTTGAACTAGAAACAGTAATAATGAGTTCAAGAGACGCTTGCCTATTAGGAGACGATTCTGAATATTAACGAGATAAGAATCCTGACGGCGACACGTGCACAACTAAGTAACCAACCACAAGAGAACAGCATACACAGCAAGAGACCACTATTATCACAGCAACAACACTCCACGAAACCAAACAGAAATGTTGATCCCCTCTCCTCACAAAACACCAAACGGCGAACTCAGACAATCATACAGCAACAGCTAGGCGAACAGCAAAAAGCTATTTTCCCCTCCACAACAGTAGATAGCAAGCCTCGGGAGAGAGAGAGATGGTAGCGGGGACAGCTGTGGCTAAGGCTCGACGGCACGGCAGTGAACTGGGACGAGGGAGCACAGGCTGCAAAAGACTTCGACAGCGTGGGTGTAGTGAGGCTGCCGACTAGGTGCGGGGATAGTCGATTGGCAGCAGAGGAAACGACAGCAGTGAGTTGGAGCTGACTGAGGAGATGGTCGAGGTGGTGACTAGCGAATGCGATGGACGGTGGCACGGCCATGGAGGATTGGCGATGTGGTTAGGGGGGTACTAGGCATTGACGACAAGTGGTTCTGATAGCTGAGGCGGTTCGATGAGGTGACGAGGATGCGGTGGACTCTATTTCGGAAGGAAACAGAGGAAGTAGGAGGCAGAGGTCGAGGTGATGGTGGAACTGTGGACCTCGAGGGAATGGTGGAGTGCTCGGGGCGAGCGACAATGGTGGCTCAACGAAGAGCGGGGTTGCGCAAAGGGGGAGCTTCGATGGGCGCTCGGAGATGGAGGCGGTGGCGATGAAGGCAGGAGATTGATGGCGGAGTGCAGGAGGCTTGGCGACTCGACTGGGAAGACGAGGGGAAGGAAGTCGACAATGGCGGTTGGAGGGCAGTCGAGGGGATGCAGTGGTGTCGTGGTTGGACGGTGCTCGGGGAAGAGCAAGGAAGGAGGTGCGAGCGGCGGCACTCGGGGCTTGAGCAGAGGAGGAAGATGACTGAATGTCGAGCAGTTGGGTTGGCTTCGACAATGGAGGATGACGATGAGCATGGGAGATGAAGTGGTATGGGGAGATGGCGATGAGGAGGAGGCGAGGTGAGCGGTCGCTGTGATAGCATTTGCGAGGGAGGTCGAGCGGGAGCAGGTGACGGTGGAGCACTCGAGGTCGAAGACGAGGAGCCGGAGGGAGACGAAGGTGGTTGGATTGGGGATGGCAGAGGAGTTCGAGGCCCCGAAGAGGTGGGGCGAAGCTTCAGGATGGCAGCACGGGGTGGGTTCGTGAGGGAGAGCGGATAGCGGGGAGACAGGGAGCCAAAGGGAGAGAGAAGAGTGGGAGAGAGAGGGGGACGGGGTGTTTAATAAAATTATTATAATATATAATATAATAGTGGGTAGTTGAGATAGTTGGGGGTTGTAGTTACAAGGATGTGAAGAGTAGGGAGACGTGAAGAGATTTGCATGCAGGTAATTGCATTTGGGTAGGGTAGGATAATGGTTTAACGGGTTGAGATCCAGTAGATATGGGTTTGGGTTAGAATCCAAATAGGAGATGGGCTCGGGTTGGGCTCAGATAATATATAAATAAATAATGCAAAAACAAATATAAAATTTGAGCTTTAGATGATGGGCTTCAATTTAAATAGTTAAATAATACAATATAAATCAAATCAATGGGCTTTACAAAATAATAACAACAATAATAATGTAAATAACATAATAACAATACTGATAAGAATAATAATACAAGACAAAATATGATTTCTGTTCAACATTTTCGTGAAAGTAATTCAATAATAACAATAATAATAACAATAATGAAAACAATAATAATAATAGCAATAGTAATAATAATAACAATAATAATGAAAACAATAGCGATAATAATAATAATAATAATAGTAATAATAACATTATACAACAAAATAAGAATTTGGCTTATCAACTTTATATTAAAATAATCCGAACCGAAATATATATAGTTGATCAGTTATAATTAGATAATACATCGTTATTCATAGTTAATATAATTTTCAATTATAAACACTTAGTAAAAGATCCGAAACCAGTTTAGCACAAAATAAATTTATAAATAATCAAAATACTGAAAATATTCAGGAAATACGTATTAGCGGGAACGGGGGTTACAGTTATTCATACATTATATTCTACTAGAACCGATAGATGCTAGTACTGATAGAAAGATCAATTTTTCTTTTTATTTCCTTCAGACTTCTTACAGACAGAACTCTCATTGCAAGATTATATGAAATTTTTCTTCTTGAATTTTTTCGACATTCTTCCTTACTCTGCCTCCCCTTTTATAAAGGAAGGGATGACTTTACATCAGTTATAATTATTGTTCTGATTCCATCGCTGCTTACATCATAGGTAAGTAATTGAGTCTAATACGTCATTGCTTACGTTATTTTAGATTCTTTTCTGGCCAGCATCTCCACGTGCTTCACATTAGAAATAACTCTTTATCATACTTATCTTGTTTTCGCATTGTGCGCATTTATGTTGTGGTTGCATCCTCATCAATCTACAGTAGTGGACAACTGTCTCTTTTGTCGTTGTCATGGCTCATTTATCTAGAATTTGATACCAGCTGTCAAAAACTTCTTTCTTTGATTGTGGTTGCTTAATTTTGCTATATTTTAAATCATTATTTTTTGTAGGTCAAGGCTATCATAAATCCATATGTTATTGTCATGCCCCGCTTCCCAAAATACGGAATGCAAGCATGTGACGTTGGCCCAGCGAATGACTTGCGTCATTCATAAGCTGTTATTGATTCAACTCAACAATATAATGAGGAGCAATACAACCACGCATGCAATGAAAGGATAATCACATGAATAACAATACTTGGAATTTGAGCATGAAATAACCAAATATAATAATAATCCAACACTGAAAACAACAATAACAATATTCGGGTCAAAAAGCCCACATTACAAAGGAATAATAATGTTCAATTATTTAAGTCTTTATAACAAAACAATAATCAATTAAGCGGTGATGCTATCCATTCTTCGCCATTGTAGTTCTCCTAATCCATCAGGCAATTCTCCTTGATTACCTGTAAGATGTTCATCTAAAAAGAGAGAATAATATGTCCTTAGAGCAAGTTGTGGACAGCAAGTATAGAAAGCAATGAAACAATGATATTTACGATATAACAATGAATTCAATAAACAATCGAGTCGATGGCAATGAACAATGGCAAAAGGATAACGATGCAATGTGCAATGACAATGATCAATAAAAATAATAATAAACGATATCAATAATTGTAGCAATAACGACAACACTGTTCAATAACGATGACAATATGTAATGACGATGCGATGACAATCTTAAGTCAATTATTCATTTTAGTCCTAACTAATGTAGCACTTCATGCATCTCATTTATTTACCACATGCTTGCTACATGCAAACAAGTTATATTTAGACTTAGTGGTTGATTTTATATTTCATGTACTCAGCAACGATAATCAATATTCAATAGTTGCAATTCAATAATTACTGCACGATAAGATAATTGGTTCCGATACAATACACGATAGATTGGGTTACTTCCGTAAGCCACAATCAATCGATAAAACAATAGTCGTTAACAATATTTAGGGAAACACGGGCCCCTCCTCCGAGTACAGTCACTACATTGTCCACTACTTAAGTCACCCTTAAACCCCGGCTTGTTAACAATTTTTTATTCAATCAATATGAAATAGTTGTTGCCAATATTAATCACAGAAAGTTACATCTATGAGAACATGGTATTAAGATGTATAATGTCCATAATCTTATTAATCACAATCAACTAATACACCAACATCAATTATTTGAAAAATCAACACTAGTATACAATCTACAATAGTTGTGTAATGTCATGACATGAATTACAATAACAATCCCTATTCATATATTCAATAATTAACCACATGAATGCATGCAAGATCTCCACAAATCGGAGGCAAAAAGACGGCACGAAGTCAAGACTACTACTTGGATTCGCTCGTGTAAATCCGTAGTATCCCAATGATAGATAACAACAGAAGATATACGATAATCAACATAGATCTACTTGTGGAATTCGATAAACGATCTCGAATAAGATACAATACAATTCGAGGATGAGATGACTTGCCTTTAGAACGACGATGAAATTGAATACCAAGAATAACGGGATACAGATCCCGAAGCAACGAACCACGAACACAAAAACACTTGTGAACTACATGCAACGCTCACACAAAATGGTAAACACCCGATCAGATCCAAAACACCAAACTCCGGATCCAAAACACCAAACACAACTCCTTCTTCATAAACAGCGAACACAGCAATCCAACTCCCTGCTTCACCTGAATAGCAAACAACCAAGATGAGGGAGAGAGAACGACACCGGTGATCGACTAGCGACTGCGGCGAGGAGCGATAGCAGCGACAAGAGCGAGGGCGGCTAACGGCAGGGGTTCTGCGGTCGAGGAGCGACGACAGCGACGAGGACCGCGGGGAAGAACCGATGCTCCATTTTTCTACACCAAAATAGAGGAAAGGGATTGCGGTGGTCGACGGAACAAGGGAAGAAAGACAGGGGCTCGATGGGTTCTCGGAGGTTGGGTGACTGAGGAGATGGTAGAGGTGGTGGCAATGGCGGTGAGGGGCTCAGCAGAGTTCTTCAGTGGTGGTTGTCACGAGCGTAGTGACGGGGGAAGCTCAGGGGAGTCAAGGTCGCTCAACAAGGAGGGGGCTTCTGGTGCGAGCGGGGATGAGTGAAGCCTGAGGTGGAGCGGCGGTGGAAGAGCAGCGGGAAGGGCTCAGGGAGGGCGACGCTCGAGCGGGAGTGAGGAGGCAAGGCTGAAGGGTGGAGAAGGCGGCAATGGCGAGCAGCAACGGGATGGAGGACAGAGGCTCAGAGCTTCGAGCGGAAGAGGAAGACGAAGGGGGGGGGGAGCTTCTCTATTTCGTTTCGAAATAAAGAAAGAGGGAGATGGAGGAAAGAGAAAGAAAGTGGGGAGAGATAGAGGACAGGGGAGGGGGTTATTAAATTGATAATAATATAATATATTAAATATCGAATATAATAATGGGTAGTTATGAGAGAGTGGGGGGTTGTGGGGTTACGGGATGTGAATAGTAGGGGAATGTAAGGGGGTTTTGTTGATCTGGTCAACAAACAGATAGGGGAGTTGGGTTTGGGTTAGGCTTCAAATTAAATGCTTAAACAATTGAATATTATATAGTGGGCTTTAGATGATGGGCTTCACATAAATCAAATAATCAACTAGATATTTTATAATGAATTAGGATCTTTGGGTTTTTCATAATAATAATAATAATAATAAAAGTACTACTAATAGTAGTAAAATAATAATCAGGAGTTAAATAATCAGATAGTGGTAAATAGTGTAGGTTGAAATTTGGGGTTCAAACAAAATAGTCGGGTATTTAAATAAATGCAAAATTTTGGGTTCAAAATAGTAGAAAAAATTATAGGAAAAAATTAAATACAAGAATACAGGAAAAGAAAAATACAAATCCGTATAAACGGTAACGGGGGTTACAGTTACTGTCTTGATTTTGTATGTCTTTTAGTTCACAATATATTGTCCTATATCCCACAGCTTTTCTTTCTGGGATTAGTTTTTCAAATTCTCCATTTTTATATGGTATAATATTAGTTGCTCTAAACAAGACTTGTGTAGTCATCCTCATCTTTATAATATGCCCAGCATTTAGTTTTTTGTCATCTTCATGGAATTCTGGAATTGCTGAAAATACCCGGACATATATTTGGAGCCTTTTATAAGACCAAAATAACTTTTAGCAGATCTATATACCTATCTTTGCAGCTGGCTAAGTTCTTCGCATTCTCTAGATAAATATATGCAGTGGATAAGCCATCTTTCGAATAATACTCTTACTATCTTTGGATTTGCTCCTGGTAGTATAATCGCTTTGTTCATATGTTGCTACAAAATAGATTTGATAAATTGATTGACCTGGGTAGTCTGGCATAATTTTTCAATATATTGTAAAAATAAATCATTCTTGGAATATTTAAATGAAATATTTAGGGGGATCTTAGAGTAAACTCTCTTTGTAGGTAGTTGGTTGTATAGATGTAGAGCTTCCCTCTTATGTGGTCATTTTTGTGATTTCACTTGTATTTTGTGGGTTAATAGGTTCTCTCCCTTCACTCATTTTCTCAATATGTTCTGCATTTATATGGTAGTAGAATATACTCTGAAGACCACATATTTGCAATTGTAATTGGTTAAATTCTCCTTTTAATTGCTCCACAGTCTCTTTTAGGAAGACTATATCCTGTTCTATTTACTGGACTCTATTTTTCATACTATAAAAGTAAAATTATCAGTTTCTTGATAAGAAATCTGCTAGAATGATTCTTTTCCTTGTATGTTTTCTATTGTAAATTCATAATATGCTAACTCCATTTGCCATCTTATTAATCTTTTATTTGCTATAGTTGGGTCTATTATTTGGTTAATCCAATTTTTTGCTTGTGTATTATATGTTCTTCTATGAATTTTGTATGTATTATAAATAACTCAAACTTTTTAATGGCTTTTAAGATTGCTAATAGTTCTTTTTTATTTATGTGATAATTTTGTTGAGTCTGTGTAAATGATCCACTAGTATATCTGGCTAGTCTTTCATCTTTTTCACCTATTTCAATAAATTTCAATACTGCTCCCAAATAATCTTCACTAGCATCTGTTTCTATTATCTATTTGCATTCTTTAATAGGTAGTCTTAGTTTATTTAAGGCTAAATATAAAAAAAGTACACAAAGTTTTGGGTCAGTTTAAAAAAAAGTACACAAGTTTTTTTTTTATATATTTTTTTAAAGGACACAATGTTTAAATAAACTCCACTGGGTTAGTTAGGGTTAGGGTAAGGGTAGGGTTTAAAAAAATCACTTTCATCTTTCATTTGTGTTTAAATAATCCACATTCATCTTTTATTTGTGTTTAAAAAAATATCACTTAACTAATCTGATGTTTAAATATATACCCCCCCCCCCCCCCCCCCCCCCCCCCCCGAACTAATCCTAACCCTAACCCTAACTAACCCGGTGGAGTTTATTTAAACATCATGTCCTTTTTCAAAAAAAAGCTTTTGTTTACTTTTTTTAAACTGGCCCAAAACTGTGTACTGTTTTTAAACTGGCCCGTTTATTTAATTCTGAAGTTTGTTGTCTCAATATTTTAAGCTTTTCTTCAACCTCTGAGGTCCATTCTCATTTCTTGCACTTTTTAAGCTTTTATTGAAGCCAATTTATTTTTTCTGACAAGTTTGGTATATATCCTATTGTTTGATTTAGTAGTCCGATTATGGCCAGTACTTCTATTTTTTCTTTTTAAAACATTTGAAAATGTCTGTATTTTTTCGGTTATATATGGTTGTAGTTCAATTTCTTCATTTGATGAATTTGTTCCTAAGAATTCTATCTCTGTTTTGAATAGTTCCATTTTCTTTTTTGATGGAATAATTCCTGCATTCTTTAATATTTCTATGAATTTTAGTACATGTTCTTTATGTTGCTTTTCATTTTCAGATCCTATTAGAATATCATCTACATATACTAGTATACAATTATTGTATTTTTCAAATATCTTATCCATATATTCTTGAAATACTCCAGGACTGTTTTTATAGCCAAATGGTAATACATTCTATTCATAAAATCCTTGTGGTGTATTGAATGATGTTAACTGTTTTAATTCTCTAGTTAGTTTTATGTGGTAAAATCATGATTTACAATCAAATTTTGAATATATCTTTCTTGACCTTACAGTGTTTACTAGTATCTACATATTTGGTAGCGGATATCCAAATCTCTTAGTATTTTTATTTAATTCCTTATAGTTTACTACCATTCTAGATTTACCACTTTTTTCTTCTGAGTACTTTCTTACTATGAATGCTGGTGATGAATGTGGACTTTGTGTGATTATCTTATGTAATTATTTCCCATTAGTTCTTTTATATGTATTTTGAATTCTTCTAAATCTGTTGGAATGTCTCTTATAGGTTAACTTTTATAAATTTGTTTTTTTTTCTATTAACTCTATATGAGTTGTGGATTTACTTAAGTTCCACTTTGCTAAAGGGTCTTCTCCACACAGATCTTCTAATTATTTTTGTAAAATTCTTGTGTAATTGTTTATTGGACTTGCTGTATTCTACTTTTATTTGGTAAATACTGATATTCACCATATTGGTCTGAAGAAATTTAATATGTGGAAAATCTGTCCTAGAATAAGGTTGTGTTATTCTAATTGCTATCGCTTGGTATTTGCAAGGTGTTGTAAATATAACCGTTTTGTGTGATATAGTCATAAGATTGTAAAAAGTGTTTCCTAATAATACATCATTATTTATGTCATCAAATTGGTATATTATTGGTATTTTTAGAATATAACTTCCTATCTGTATTGTAATATTTTGTTGATACTTGTAAAGTATATAATAGTTTGTCATGTCAATCCAATTATTGCTTTTTTCTTAGTTCAATCTTGTATCCATTTTGGTAGTATATTTTTACGGCATAAGCTAGTGCCTGCTCCAGTGTCTATTAGACTATGATAGTTTCTTGATTTGAATCATTCATACACAAATTCTGTTAGTATGTATAATGTATTTTTTGTTTCTCTTAATGGATTCATTTGCACAATATTCTATTTATTATTATACTCTCATTATTTACTGTTATTGTTATTTTTTCTTCTTGTATTGTGTAAAGTTGTACTGATGTAAGGAAGTCAATTCCTAATAATATTTCATTAACATTGTGTTCTGGGTCTACATATAGATGTAATAGCATTTCATTTCTACTATTTATCCGTAGTCGTAGTATTATTTTATGGACAATTGGATGTCTATTGTAATAATAGTCTATATATTAATATAACTTTTCTAGTATTAATTTCGTTATTTTTATATATATTTTTTTAATATGTGAATTAGTAGCTCATGTATCTATAAGGGCTATTTGTTTGTTCCATTTACCATTATCTGTTTGTTCCATTTACCACTGTCATGGTATTCTATTTCTATTTTAAATTGATTATTATTTTGATTGTCTAATGTATTTATTATTGGTATTATTTTCAACGCTTATTGTTTGTTTCTTATTGATAGTGATATATTTCCGAATATTATTTGTGGCGCTTTTCCATTTTCAATATCTTTTGCTTTATTAATTTGGTATAATTTGGTATGATCATTTTAGGATTTTCAATTGTAGGTTTATATCTCATTATTTCTTGGAATAGTGGTTCTATTTTAAAGTTATCAGTATTTCTATTTTTTACTTCATGCTTACTTGTGAAAGCATAAATATTTCTTATTTGAATGCTCATAACCTTACTCTTCTCTATCATTTCTATTCCTGATAATATGTGCTACATGACTAAAATTTTGTCCTTATTTTCTTTTAACATACTTATAGAGAAATTAGGTTTTATTGCATATTTTATTTTTTGGTACATTAGGTTTCCTTGTACTATTCCTATTAAGGCAGCTTATGTGCTTGATATTATTCTGTCATCAATTAGGTATATTTCTAAGAGTCTATTTATTCCTTCCTTAAAATAAGCTTTTATTATTATTTGTACTGCTCCAAGATGTATGTGTCTTATTTCTTTCTGTTATCAATGAAATTATAGTTTTTCCTCAAGCTTGTTCAATGTCTATATGTTGTTCATTAATTCTAACTATTATTATGGTATTTCCTTTTCTTTCAAATATTGAAAGTTTAAATATATTTTTTTGGGTTTATGTCTAGTTTGGTTGCTATTATTTTATCATATTTTTATATATCAATACTCATTCTTTCTCTTACTTCTTCATTATTTTCTTCTCTTTCTAATTGTTCTTCTACTTCTATTATTTCTGTTATTTCTTTCATCATATTTATTTCACATTCTTCTGTTTTATTTTCACTACTTCCATTATCTTCTTTCATTACCATTATTTCCTCATCTTCACTAATTTCTGACTAATCTTCCTTATATTCTATGAGTTCATAGTTTATGTTATTCATTTATTCAATTTCTTCTACATATTTTACATTTTCTTTTTTTATTCTCTTAGGGAAATTTGGTAATATATGTCCTACTTCTCCACATATATAACAATTACATTTCTTTGGATTTTTCAGATATTGTTTGTTTCTATTTATTCTTTTGAAGCATCTTTTATAGGGTTTTTATATCTCTTAAAATTTTTTCTGTATTTTGGTTTATATTTTTTAAATTTGTGTTTATGTTTTCTTATATAATTATTGCTATTATTACATCCCCAATGATTTGGTTTAGCTTCCTCACAACAAATTCTTTGTTTTCATGTTTTATAATATTTAATAGTTGATCTAGCTTTTTGGCATACTTTATCTCTATAATCTTTTATAAATTGTGTCATATACCCTAAAGTATCTATTTCTTATTTTACTTTCTCATTTATATATGCACCATATATGCTCCATGGATATGGTAATTTTAAGAAAAATGAGTCAAGGATTGGACTCTTTTATTCTTTTGTGTAATAAATATCTTAAAAATATTCTCTGAATTCACATGCATAGTTATCAAAATAACACATATCACAAATTTTTAAATTACTTAGTCTCCATCTTTCTTGATTTCTTTACATATATTATGTCCTTCTGTTTTTTCGTAGACGCTAAATTTTGTTCTTATTGTTTTCTTGTAATTTGTGATTATTTCTTTTAATCGTAGGGTTATTTTTGCTAAAATTTCTTGTGTTACTTTATTATCAATTGGTTTTGGATTCCTTATATTACTTCTTTTTTTCTTCTATTAGATCATTCCACCATTTCGCTACTACTCCTATAAAGGTTGCTTATATAAATTTCTCATATGTATTTCCTGAGAGGTTTTGTCTAAATCCTACTATTAGGGTTTCTTTTACCCATTCTTCTATTATTCTATCAACATCTTTTATGCAGTCTAAATCTAGCTATTCTCAATTTCCGGTTATTCCTTTTTCGTAGTGTTCTATGAGTTCATATTTTGGTGTTTTTTTTTCCTAACTTACTTCTTTCTCTACTTTGCCATTTCTATGGTAAGTTATAAGGTCTTTTACTAGGTTGTGGTCTTAAATATTCGTACATATTAGTTTGAATTTCTGTATGTTTTATTATGATCTTGTCTTTCACTTGATCCATTTTTATTCATTTGTTATATCTAGATTTTTTTAAGCTTCCTCTACTTCCTTGAATTGTGATTTTCCATTAAATCTTCTATTTCTAAAATATTTATATTAAGTTTTGTTATGGCTTCTTACTCCTTCATACCTTCTTCCGTTATGTGTAATTCCTCTTCTGTGTCTTCAGTTATAAATCTACTTAGTTCTTATATGTTCTTATTTATGATTTTTAAATCTTTTCTTATAGTTCCTATAAATTCTGGGCAATTGTAATCTTCTTCCAACTTTTGAATTTTTATAATATAAATTTCTGATTATATTTTTGAATTTAATATATGTATTAATGTTTCTACTTTTGGACTATTATCCATGTTAGCTTAATATTTTGTGTGCTAGTTGTTTTAGTACTTGCTTCTTCGTTTCTTTAATTTAATACTTTGTATGCTATTATTTTTGGTATTTCTTTAGATAACTTTTGAGTTACTCTACTTGTTATTACTAAATATTCTGATATTTCTTTGTCAGCTATGTGTTTTCTCTCTATTAATATTCTATCAACGTATCTTATTTTGAATTTTGAAAGATTTTTTAATCTTAGTTTCTTTACTTTTTGTGAAGTATTCATTTTTTGAATAAGGTAGTGAGTTATGTAAATTTTTAGTTTTGATGTTGTGTAAATATTTTTAAAGACATGGTCCTTTTAGAAAATTACTTCCAACTATATTATTATTGTAAGAGACCTTCTATAATATATACTAGTAACATCCATAACAATATTTGGACAACCCATTAAAAATTGGGTTTGGTTTTTTTTAATTTTTTATTAAGGTTACTTTGTCTTTTACTCCAAGCATCCACTAACACCAACTCTATGATAGTTTAATTTATTAGGGGGGGAAAATAATCTTATGATTACAAAAGTATATGATATGATATAGAAAGAAAAAGGACCCTTTGGATCTATTTCAAAAATTGCTCGATCTATGCAATATCACATGATATATGTTTTTTGGGGGGTTATTGATCATCTCTCGTTGATTAATCTTTATTTTTTCGTTTTCTCTCAAACTCATTTTCGCAAAATAAAGAAGAAAAAAAGATTAAAAATACAATTAAAGAAAACTACAATGCCTTTATATTGGAGTCTACGATGCCTTTATATTGGAGTCAAATGTAGTCACAAATATGAAAGCCTAGTGGGTAGCGTGTATTCATGGAATACTTAAAAAAAGATAGAAAAAGGGGTTTTTTCATTGATTATATTTAATTTGTTTAGAAATATAGATTGATGGAGAAAAAACATGAGAGAAAAATTAGGAAGGGAATATTTCAAATGACGAAGACGCCCACTTTTTTCTTAACAAATTCTATCATCTATGAAAAGAGATAGTAAAAATCCTACCGTTTGGAGTGAACATAGGGTAGTTATAGAAAATATAAAAAAATTATATTAGTTGGGGGTTTGCATACTAAAAAATTTCTTATTGCAAATAGTTTGGGAGGTATCCTATATTGGCAAGTACTTTCTAAAAACGTCATATATATGCAAATGACTCAAGGGTTTTCTTTGTTTTTTTCCCAGATTCTCCCCCTTCGTTTCCCCCATCGCATTTAAGGCACTGCTTCCATTATTTTGTTTCTAATAACCAGTGCATCGAAATGAGGCATTTTGACGCCCTCTAGATCTTTATCAGAGAAGGACACATAGAGGCCCGAACCCTTTAGGGTTGAAGTGTTATGCACTGAATTAACTTTCCTTATGAAGGCTTTGTAGGAGGAGTTAGAATCTCTCCCCAAAGGTCCTCCATGAATGGTGTGTAGGATGGCCATGCGTTCGAAGTCTCGTGATTCAGAAGACCTTTCTGGATGCTTTTTGCAGGTCCATCGGCCGCGTCAGCAATTATCGGATTCAGATCACAACAGTCAGTTAACGATCCAGATTCAATCCGCATTTCACGGCAAAGATCAAAGGTCAAATTTATAGTAGTTTCCATTAAATTAGAAACTCACTATGTGTTTGCTCCCACACCAAAATAAGCAGCAATAGTTTCTCCCCGGTTTGTTTAATTATTTGATCTCTTTTGTGCTTTGTTTATTTTTGCTTTGATTAATTTGCACGTTCTCCTCTTCGAATTTTTCCCAAAATGACCCACTTTTTGAAAGTATTTACCAAAATGACCAATTCACTATAGCGAGTGTGGTGAAAATACCCTCGCGTAGCGAGTGTATGCGTAGGTGTTTCTCCACCACTTGAAGAAAAAATTTGAAGAAAAAAAAATCAAAGTAAGACTCGCTGTCTCAAACAGCGAGTGTAGTTGTACTACACTCATTGTTTGAGATAGTGAGTCTGACTTTGAATTTTTTTAAATATTGAATGCACCTTTTTTGAATGTAGATACTACATTGTTAGATAAATGTTTATTCAAATGTTGAATTGTTCATGATGAATTCAGGTGAAAATATGGAAATGAACCATCTATGATGTATACAGGGAAATTTGTTGTTGCGGGTTGTACTTGAAAATGTCATAACTACACTCGTTATATGAGATAACGAGTTTATTTCATAGAGACCAGCTATCTCAGATAGCGAGTTTAGTATTGATAAAATTTTCAGAGACTTCAAAGTCTCTGTAAAAATCTCTACACACATAGTCGCTATCTCAAATAGCAAGTGTGGTATAATGACACTCGCTATTTGAGATAGCGAGTGTATATTTTTTTATTTTTCCAGAGACTTCAAAATCTGTAAGAATCTCTACACACACAGTCGAGATTTAGAAGAGATTTTGTGGGTGAGAGGTCGAATTTGGGAGGCTAGGGTTCTAGGTTTCGGAGTTAGAAGTGAGAGTGGAGAGAGGAAGGAGAAAGAGGAAGTGAGAGTTGAGACTACGATATATATATATATATATATATAACACCCTCAAATGATAACACCCTCAAATGACATATATATAACACCCTCAAATGATAACACCCTCAAATGACACTCGCTGTATATATATATATATATATATATAACACCCTCAAATGATAACACCCTCACATGACACTCGCTGTCTCCAATAGCGAGTTTAGTACAACCACGCTCGCTGTTGGAGACAGCGAGTGTAGTTTGGGATCTTTTCACTAACATTTCTCCAAGTGGTGGAGAAACACCTAAGCCTACACTCGCTATTTCAAACAACGAGTGTATTTTCACAAAACGCGCTATCGAAGCATAAACAAAGAATTTTGGTAAATACTTTCAAAAGCGGGTCAGTTTCGTAAATACTTTCAAAAGGTGGGTCATTTTGGGGGGAAAATCCTCCTTTTTCCATATCATTTTGCTTTGGGTAAGTTTCAGATAACCCTACTGAATTTTATCTCTTTGGCAAAAAAACCAAGCATATTTTTTTTTGCATATAACCCTACTTAAGTTTGCTCCATCAGGCAGTAAGCCTTACTTCATTAATTTTGGGCTGTTATCTGGAAAAATTGCTGACGTGTCAATTTTCCAATGATGAAAATACCCTTATGCAGTTGTTATAAATATCCTTATGCCATTTTGGGTTTTTTTTTGGAAAATTGGGAGATTATGAGGTAAATTTTGGAATGTTTTGGGAAATTTCATCACTTGTTTTTTTTAAAAAAATTCCTTAATAATCTATTAAAAATTCCTTAAAATTTCTTCAATTCCTAAAATAATTGAACCAAAAATCGTTCAAAATCCTTCAAAATTGTGAAATTACTTTATAAATCGAGCTCATAATGCTCATAAACATATTAAATAGAGCTCAAGATGCCTAGAAACAACATAAATAGAGGTCATAATGCTCATAAACAATAAAAACACAACTCAAGATGTCTGGGAACAACATAAACAGAGCTCATAATGCTCACAAACAACATTAACAACATAAAAATAGCTCATAATGCCTGGGAACAACATAAACAGAGCTCATAATGCTCACAAACATCATAAACAGAACCCAAGATGCCTGGAAAAAAACATAAATAGAGCTCATAATGCTCAAAAATAACATAAACAGAGATCAAGATGCCTGGAAACAACATAAACAAAGCTCATAATGTTCAGAAACAACATAAACAGAGCTCAAGATGCCTGTAAATAACATATACATATCTCATAAACAACATAAGCAACATAAATATTTTTCATGTACATACTGTTAGAATGCACATAAAATTATTACATATCATATTATACAAAATAAATACAGAGCATCTAAACAGGAGCAACAACCAGCAGCTCAATATGCATCATATTGTCGGCATTTGTCAACACCTTCAGCCACTGTACAAACTGCAATAAATAAGAATGAAAGGGTTTAACTAGTTGTTTGTAATTATTTATGCAAGATAACAACACTACTAAAGCAACTTAACTCAAAATGTTTTCAAGTAATTGTAGGCTCAGAACACTCTTTTATATAACAAGGATTTCATAAATTGTCAATTGAATCAAGCATGACTCTCAAAATAATCAGAGTTATGAATCAAGCATGTTAGTTAGAGCTTAAACAAATTATTGATGAGAGAGCTCAAAACAACATAAACAGAGCTCAATATTCATATAAACCACATAAACAGAGCTCAAGATGTCTGGAAACAACATAAATAGAGCTCAATATGCATATAAACAACATAAAGAGAGTTGAAGATGCCTAGAAAGAACATAAACATAGGCTAAAATGCTCATAAACAACATAAACATAGCATACAAACAGAAGAAGCAACATGAATTTCATTCACACTGAACTACTAATGCTCTCGAACAGCTCATATCACAGAACTGCTAATGCTCTTGAACAGCTCATATAGTGATTCAACTTCAATCACACTGACTGCAAACCAAGTCAAAGATTATTAGAAGATAATTTAGAATGTAACAAATAAAGATTAGCAAAAAGTTATATGTCAATAATAGACGTAGAAAAGCTAAATGTGATTACTGGCCAAGTAACAGTTTAACCCGAGGACCCAAAAAATATAAACAATCAATTATCAAGCATTCATTTAATCTGACTATGTCTGAGTTTTAAATGATGTATAATGTAGATGATACGTTTCCTATTTTTGCTTTTGAGTAATTCATAAGAAACATATGCCAAAAGCTTACAACGTAAAGCAACTGAGTGTCCAAGTTAAAATATAAATTGAGGTGACAAATTCCAAGTTAAAATATAAATTGGCAAGACTTTATTCTTTATAAGCGCATGCACCTCTACGCCACAGTATATCAACCAACAAGTTGTGTTTGTGAAACTGAAAGCATGATTTCAGTCTTAATCAACCCTAAGTTGTCATCCTGGACAATAATTGATACTTCTGTCAGTCACTCTTTCATAGAACATGCAAGTTCTTTCTTTATAGATAGAACTTTAATCAAATCATGATTTTCAGTTCTTTAGTAATCAACAAAGTGGACCTTGTGCTTTTCAGCATAAAGCAAAGTACCTCTGCTTCTTGCATTGTTTGGTTGAAATTTTACTAGAAATCATATTATGACATAAAAATAAAAATAAACAATGTTCATGAGATTCAATCAAAATCAAAATCAAAACCTAGCATAACTGAGCTTAAACTAGTGTTCTTTAGCTTACATTCATAAGATTCAATCTGCAAACTATAGATACTCATGCATCACTTCTTATATCATTTAATGTATGTTTACACAAAATTAGTCGCTTGGAGGCTACTTACACATGCATTGTTTGGTTGAAATTTTATTTAATAAAAGCTCTTCAAACAACTTGATATTTTATTCCGTGCATATGATGGCATAAAAATCTAAATGAAAGTCGCAGATCATCCATACGGTATCCCACAAAGTTATTACAATCAAACTATAGGAAGGAATCACCTCATAAACAAAAATGAAGCTCCCTTTTCTATCGGAATTGGCAAAAGGGAACCATAGAGTACAAGTAAAATTCCCTCATGTATGGAAGTAGAAATCGCCCAGTGAGACCCTACAAAGACGACCCACACACTACATTTTACTTCTTATGTCATCAAATGCACAGACAACAATATCAAGTAATTTAGAGACCTAATACTCTTGGCGTCAAGCAAGATGTGGTTCTAATTCCATCTGTTTTTATACAATCTCGCATACTTGGGCTTAAACGTACTTGAACTTAACATTCATAATATTAAATCTACAAGCTATAACACTCATGCATCACTTCTTATATCGTAAACTTATATATATTTACAAAAAAATTAGTCATTTAGATGATACTTACCCATGCATTGTTTGGGTGAAATTTTATTAGCAAGCATATTATGAAAAAAAAAAATAATAAACAGTGTTGATGATCCATGGGGTATCCACATAGTGGTTACAATCACTCAATATTAGGCAATCATCTTATATACAGAGGAGACTCCCTTCTCTCGAAGAAACAGAGAAAACAAAACCTCATTGATACATAACGAAAATTCCAAAATATGGAGTGATTGTAATCCCATGGCGAGACCCTAGTGATGATCAACACAATTCATCAATTCAATGTCTCAAAGAAGTATGTTTACAATAAAAAAAATAATTTGGGGCTTCTTACTCATTAATCACGTGGTACCAATTCAAATCCATAGTAATCCACCGCCTGTAATTTCAACAAATTCAAATCAACTACTAGCTCACCCAAATCAAATCAACTACAAATTCAAATCAAATTCAAAATAATCCCCCAAATCAAATCAAATCAGATCAAAAAATGAGGGACGGAGCTTGCCTGTTCTCTAGTGAAGGCACCTGCGATGATGAAACTGACGTAGACGGAGTTGCGACGCATCAGCATGCAGTACATCCCTTCCCATAGCCCCCCCCCTCTCTCTCTCTCTTTGATATATAGAAATTAGGGCTGCTTGCAAATGACAGCGGCGATGGTGGGCATGGGGAGGGAGAGGAGGTCGGCTACAAGAGGGGCGAAGGAGGCGACCATGGAGTTGAGGCGGGTTGCACATGTGAGGGAGGTGGGGTTTGGTAGTGGCGGTGGTCCATTTTGAGGGAGTTTTTTCCGATTTAGGGTTTTGGGTATTGGAATTTGGAGGAGGATGCTGAAGAAGAAGAAGAACGGATTTGGGTTTGGGTTTTACTGAAAGAAGTGGGGAACAAGGTTGTTTTGTTAAAAGGTTAAGTCGCCTAGGGGATTTTAGACATTTCATGCTAAAGATAACTGCGTGAGTAGTTTCTAACGGAAAATAAAGTTGGGTAGGATTTTCTGTCCCGAAAAAAAAACCGAGTAGGATTTTCTGTCAATGAGGTAAACCTCAGTAGGGTTATCGGAAGTTTACCCTTTTGCTTTATACTGTTGTAGTTGCTACTTTAATATTCGAACTCCCAGTAAACTTAGAACAAAATTGATACTAGAATATAATATTAAAATACAAAAGAAAAGGGAGTTTTAGTTAAGTCTGCTTATCATGGATGATTGCATTTTCCATTCAAAAATGAAAGGGCATACTCATAGAGATTTCTAAATGGGTAATTTTAATTTTCGGGTTCTTTAAAAAATTGTTTCGGAACTCTGTGATGACAGACTTTTGGAGGTATTCTTAATTTCATTTTACAGATGCATGTAAGTTGAAGCCCTCTTTGGATAAGTGAATTTTATTGAATGGCTTGCACACCTTAAACAGGTGATGCTAATAATTTATATACAGAGTTTTTACAAATCAAATCAGATCAAATCAGATCTTTATTGGTTACAGATCCTATCCTTTAGGGATACAAACAATTGCTGTTGCAGACCTATTCTTCTGGAGATCGGTTGTTGACATGGTTGCATATTTGCAGATCTTTAGGGATTGTAACGGATTGGGTACAGTCGACTGTAGGGTACTACCAGTCGACTGTGCCGAGAGTTTTGTTGCAATAGTTGCAGTCATATCCAGTCGACTGCTGATGAGCTACAGTCGACTTATTGGTAGACTAGTCGACTGATGAAGGATTAGTCGACTTAGTCTTTACACTCCCCTGCAAGTTGAACGGCCAAGGTTAGATGGACAACTTGTTTCTTAGCTCCAGAAATCTGTTACTGCTGAGACCTTTGGTGAAGATGTCGGCCAGCTGATCTTTGGTGGAGATAAATCGAACACTGAGTTGTTTGGAAGCAACACGTTCACGGACAAAATGGTAATCTATTTCGATATGCTTTGTGCGAGCATGGAAGATAGGATTTACCGTGAGATACGTAGGCGGAGTGTGGAGTAACCAAGCTCCTTTAGGAGAGATTGAATCCACATAACTTCTGCGGTAGCAATTGCGATGCCCCTGTATTCAGCTTCCGTGCTTGAACGGGAAACTGTCTTTTGCTTCCTTGCACTCCATGAGATGAGGTTGCCACCAAAGAAGATACAATAGCCGCTTGAAGACCTGCGATCATCAGGACATCCTGCCCAGTCCGATCCGAATATGCATGAATTGTGGAAGTTGTTAGTGTAGACAACTGCAAGCCAAAGTTGATGGTGTGTTTGAGATAACGAAGAATTCGCTTGACAGCAGACCAATGGACATCTCGAGGGTTATGCATGAACTGACATACTTTGTTGACAGCGACTGCAATGTCAGGTCTAGTGAAAGATAGATACTGCAAAGATCCCACAATACTCCTATATTGGGTAGGATCATTGTGAGTCGGCCCATCATATTTAGAGAGTGGAGTATTGGCTGCCAGGGGTGTGGTGATAGGCTTGACACCATCGAACTTAGAGCTTAGTAATAGATCCAGAATATATTTGCGCTGAGATAGAAAAAGGCCATTGCGATTTGGAAGAACTTCGATGCCCAAAAAGTAACTTAATGGGCCCAGGTCCTTGATTGCAAATGTAGATTGGAGCTGGGATATGAGTGTATTGATATGATTCCCCGGTGTGCCTGTGATAATAATGTCATCAACATAAATTAAAATAAATAGAGTAGATTCACCAGTTTGTCTTATGAGCAGAGATGAGTCGGCCTTGGAACTGACAAAACCAAGAGAGCAAAGATACCCAGTGAGTCTCGAGTACCAAGATCTAGGGGCTTGCTTGAGCCCATAGAGAGATTTCCGTAGGCGACAAACATGCTTTGGAAATCTGGAATCTACATACCCTGGTGGTTGTTTCATGTAAACTTCTTCTGTGAGATGGCCATGAAGAAAGGTAATTTGAACATTTAATTGACGGAGTGCCCATTTGTTCATTAGTGCGATGGTAATGACAAGCCTAATTGTGCAGGGTTTAATCACAGGGCTGAAAGTTTCTCCATAATCAATACCTGCTTGTTGATGAAATCCTTTTGCGACAAGACGAGCTTTGTAGCGGTCAATAGTGCCATCGGATTTTCGTTTGATACGAAAGGCCCATTTGCATCCCACAATGTTCTGATTGCTTTGAGCAGGGGTGAGGGTCCATGTGCCATTCTATAGTAGGGCATTGATCTCATCATCCATAGCACTACGCCAGTGGGGATGGCTCTGTGCTTGTGTGAAGCAGGTTGGTTCCTCTAATTCTGCATCCTGCAAAGGGTGTTTAGTGGCATGCAAACATAATCTATTAACAGGTTTACGTATACCACCTTTTGCCCTAGTAATCATATGGTGTTGGGGAAAGGGTTCTTGTGTAAGAGGTGTAGCAGTAGGTACAGTCGACTGTAGGGTACTACCAGTCGACTGTACCGAGAGTGGTGGAGCAGTAGGTGCAGTCGACTGTATTGTGCTATCAGTCGACTATACCGAGGGAGGTTGAGGGGCAGGTTGAAGTGGGTTAATGGTAGGTGGGTTATTTGGTATAGGGGATATGTGAGATGCTTGTAGAGTGGGTAAAATTGATGTGGTTTGTAAAGGTGCAGAGGATGCAGAAGTAGTACTTACATTGGTGGGGTTGCTTTGCACTGCCGAATAGGGAAAGATTGTTTCTTCAAAGTCGACGTGACGAGAGATGTATATCCTTTGGGATGGTCGATGATAACATATATATCCTTTTTGAGTGCTGGAATAGCCAATAAAGACACAGTCAAGGGATCTTTTATCTAATTTATTTGATGCATAGGGTCTGAGATATGGGTTGCAAAGACACCCAAAGGATTTTAAGGCTTTGTAGTCTGGAGTGGAACCAAAAAACAGTTCAAGGGGAGTTTGACCTTTTAGTGGGGAGGATGGGAGGCAATTTATGAGGTAGCAACTGGTGACAAAGGCATCAGCCCAAAATGTTAAGGGCATGGATGCATGGTTTAAGAGAGAGAGACCAGACTCAACAACATGTCTATGGCGTCTCTCTGCTAATCCATTTTGAGCTGAGGTGTGTGGACATGTAAAGCGATGGACAACACCACTTTGGAGAAGAAAGGGAGTGAATTTCTTGAACTCAGTTCCATTGTCAGTTTGAAAAAATTTTATCTGTTTGCCAGTGAGATTTTCAATTTGTAACTTAAACTGTTTGAAGACAGTAAAAGCATCACTTTTGTGAGATAGGGGATAGACCCATGTGTACCTACTGAATGCATCCATTAACAATAAATAATATCGAGAACCATTTCTAGAAAGCATTGGAGCAGGGCCCTACAAATCTGATACAATCAGTTGTAATGGTTCTTTATAAATTGTGGAACTCAATGAAAAAGGCAATTTATGACTCTTGCTAACACGACAAGCATGACAAAACAAAGAGGATTTATTATCTACTGGCAATGAGTAGTTTGACACAATTTTATTGACAGTTTTTAGCATCGGATGGCCAAGCCGGTGATGCCACAATGAAAATGACACGGATTGAAAAGCAAAAGGAGAACAAGCTGGCTTGTCGACAAAGTGATACAATCATCCTCTATTTGTGCCGTGCAACAGCGGTGTCCCCGTTTCCTGATCCTTCACAACAAAAGAGAATGGGTGAAATTCAAAAAATACGTTGTTGTCATTGCAAAATTTGGATACAGATAATAGATTAGTAGAGATAGATGGTACGTGGTAAATCTGATTGAAATGGAAAGTTCGATTATTAAGGCAAAAGGATGATTTACCAACATGTTTAATAGAAAGTGTATTACCATTGCCAACTTTGATTTGATCAGGACCATCATATTGTGACTGGATGTGAAGATTGTTCAGATCAGGGGTTAAGTGGTGTGTAGCACCACTATCTGGGCACCAATTACCATCAAGGAGTGATCCAGGGGCAGCAACATATGCAGCTGGGGGGCGGATGAAGAGGCGGCAGTGAAATTGCGATCAAAGTGATACCAATATTCCATAGCAGTGTGGTTCTTCCTGCCACAGAGCTGGCATGGTCCTTGGGGATTGCGATTTGGTTGAGGGCGGCCTTGGGCTCTGTTGGAAGGCCGATTCTTCTGACCCTGAGAGCCGAACCTTGAGTTGTTGAAGCGATTGTTGGGACGTGAAGGGCCATGATGGGCAATGTTTGCCATGGGCTGAGGGGAGGTTGCATGTTGAGCTTCCCAGCGCATCTCATAGGCTAACAGATTTGAGTAGAAGTCATCAATATGTAGATCGGCTGCGGTTGCAGTAAGCACCGTCACAATGGGATCATAGGATGAGTCAAGACCACCTAGCATCATGTGCTGGAGATCAGTGTTTGAGATGGCATTGCCAGAAGCGGCAAGATTGTCAGCGAGTTGTTTCGCACGGAGGTAATATTCAGCCATTGTCTTGTTTCCCTTACGCATATTTTGTAGTTCACGTTTGAGATACAAGACCCTGGACTGAGATTGGGAGGAGAAGTTTTTGCGGAGTGATTCCCAGACATCTTGAGACGTGCTAAGGCCAACTACTTGAGCCAGCACTGACTCGGAGAGGGATGATAATAACCATCCTAGGAGAATTTGATCTTGTTTCTTCCAGGTGGTATAAGCTGGATTAATCTCTGTGGATTGGGGGAGAAGACGTGTGGGGCAAGGGAAGCTCCCATCGACGTATCCTTCGAGGTCGTACCCCTTTAGAAGAGGTCGAAATTGGGTGAGCCAGAGAAGATAGTTGTTGTTGTCGAGCTTAACGGAGATTAGATGGTGAACTTGAATTGGTGGGAGTGTAGATGGTGTTGTGGATACAATGTTGGTTGCAGCGGATTGAGGGGTGGCCATGATTGGAAGAAGTTAAGCTGGGTTTAGGATCAGATCTGCTCTGATACCAAGTGAATTTTATTGAATGGCTTGCACACCTTAAACAGGTGATGCTAATGATTTATATATAGAGTTTTTACAAATCAAATCAGATCAAATCAGATCTTTATTGGTTACAGATCCTATCCTTTAGGGATACAAACAATTGCTGTTGCAGACCTATTCTTCTGGAGATCGGTTGTTGACACGGTTGCATATTTGCAGATCTTTAGGGATTGTAACGGATTGGGTACAGTCGACTGTAGGGTACTACCAGTCGACTGTGCCGAGAGTTTTGTTGCAATAGTTGCAGTCATATCCAGTCGACTGCTGATGAGCTACAGTCGACTTATTGGTAGACTAGTCGACTGATGAAGGATTAGTCGACTTAGTCTTTACAGGATACGAAGGTCAATGCCGTGGAGGTGACTTCGATAAACTTTGAACTGTTTGATAGGATCATATTCTGACGATACGTACCTTTGGTTATCACACATCAAAGTTAAGATAATTATATGTATTTAAACTCCAATCATACCAAATTTTTGTTTCTTAAGTTAAAAATGGAGATACAAGCATGTCAGCTATAGGTTGCATTTCTCTACCTTCAACCTTTTTATGAGGGCAATCGGGTATTGGGGTTTGGACTTGGATGAGGAGAAAGGGGGATTAGGGATTAAATGGAGGAGAATTATTGGATCAGAAATGGGGACATGAGAGAATTTGAACTATATGATTAGATGAAATATAAGGAAATGAGAGAAATTAAACTATATGAATGGATGAGATATGAAATAAGATAAATTAAAGTATATTCTTCTTTATCCTAAATTTGGAGATGCAAGGTATGTTAACTTTGATTACCATACCTTTACCTCCAACTTAAACTTTTTCTCAGTAAGAGAAATTAGGCAAGGAGTTGGGTTTAGATAACTACAGTTTTCTTAACTCCAAAATGAGTTCCAAATATGTCAACATTAGAATAACTTCACCTCAAAAAAAACATTAGAATAACTAACTAGAGTTTTGTGAAGTTAATTTAGATAATTTCAGTTAACCTAACTTAACCTTATTCTCAAACATAGCTTTATATGTGTGATTTGTTCATTTGTAAAAGCAAATATTTCCACATTACAAAGAAGAACACGACTACACTTTTTCAACCGAGTTAATGAGCTAAAACAATTGGACTTCAGAATACTCCCATTGCTTCAAGAACTAAAAACCTTAAAGACTCGAGCTAAAACCTTATAAGTTATAATACAGTACCATGATTTTTAATTATAACAGAAGCGAGGGGTTTTACCGTGGATTGTGGAGATATATAGTTCTCATAAAGAAGCCTATTATCTGCCTCCAGTTCTGATGCATAGCATCTTTAAGATCCTCAACCTTCTTACAGCTAAAAAAAGGACCTGTCGTAAAGCACCAAATTTTGGATTTCAGCGGAAGAAGATGTTTGATTTTTAGATACTTTCCATCTCATTGAATTTGGTCCTGAAATTTGAATGACGTTTAACACCATCAAACCATCAGCCTTATGTGTAATGCTAACAGACTTTAAAACATTATTCTTTCATCTCTTGCCCCAAGCTATGATAAGGGAAGAGGTCTTCTGTTTTGGTTAGTAACACAGAACATAAAACTAACGTAACCTTTATGTGCGACTCCAAGGATTGAGATAATGTATACAACTGTTGCTGTTGTGAGTTGAACAACTTCCATGTCAGAAAAAAAGCTGTTTTTCAATTTTGGCTGTCATTTGTGTAACACAGAGAACCTTCACGATTATGCACTGTATAACTTATGTTGGAAAGAAGTAGAAAAATATAATATTATCAATATAAGAACAATGATACAATAGACTCACTAATACACTATTTCTCTCTTTAGGTGTTTCAATACCTATACTCTTCCTCACTATCACACTCTACTCTCTTTACTACTCACTTTATTTCTCTTCAAAGGAGCTTGATCCAAACACCCAACCTCTAAGCGGCATTTATAGTTTGAGTTAGGGTGGTGGGACAATTCTCCAGAAAAATTCTCTAGAAAAAATCATTAAATGAGAAGTTTCATGATGAAGCTATAGGAAAAATCTAGATGTTGGATTTCGTAGAGTACATTCTAGAAATTTATGTTGAACTCTCTAGAGTATGGTCTACAAATTTGGTGATGGTTCTCAACACGCTCCCTCATCACCAAATTTGATCATCCCGAACTTGATTTTCAACTTTTAAAATACTTCGGTCTTTAATGGCTTAGTAAAGATGTCAACAACTTGTTCTTCTGTCCTGCAGTAATTTAGTTTTACTTTCTTCAACTTAGATTGGTTGCGTAGAAAGTGGAACCTTGTCTCGATGTGCTTTCTCTTTCCATGTGCAACTGGATTTTTCACTAGTTTGATAGCATACCGATTATCCACGTACAATACTGTAGGCTCCTGCTGTTGATGATTTAACTCCCATATGAGATTTCTGAGCCATATTGCCTGGCATGCACATGTTGCTGCTGCTATGTACTCAGATTCACATGTTGACAGAGCAACTACTGATTTCTTGTTCGAAGTCCATGAAAATGCAGCTGATTCGATGTTATTTTCTGAGTTTATGTACAATAACCCATCTCCAATTGTGCCTTTGATGTACCTTAGTATTCTCTTGGCGGCCTTGAAGTGTATCTACTTACTAGCCCCACTACATACATGATGCCTTGCCTCATAATGGTTTAATATCTTAGACTTCCAATTAGGCTCTTGAACAGTGTAGGATCAACTGGTTTTCCTGGGAAGTTGCGCCTGATCTTGATGTTGGATATATAGGTATATTCTCACTATATGAATAATATTATGTGTAATATTATTTTATGGGTAACACGTGTGTTACACGTACTAAGTGTATGGATATCGGACCGCAGGTTGAGTGGATTGAGAACCCAGTACCCAAATCAGTATTTATCCTATAAATACTGACTTGTGATAGTAGTTTAAGTATTCCAATCTTGATACGTAGGGTAAATATCTCAAGCACCTTAGTCTATGATATTAACCCTAATTATTATCTCTCTTAATCTCTAACACTTGAGTCATGTTTCAGCTGGAGTACTGAGTGAATTGCAGTCCACCAAATTTTCTCCATTATTTTGATTTTGGTTTATCCTTTGCTCATAAGCATGGAGAGATCCTCATCTATAGATGTAGTAGAGAGATCTTTTGACTTTTCGATGACTACTACTACATGTTCAAACTTAGGAGTCAAAGATCTCAATACTTTCTCCATTAGTGTAACTTCATCTAGAGTCCCTCCATTTCTTTTCATTTGGTTGGTAATAGCTTGTACTCGATCAAAGTAATCCGAAATTGTTTCACCAACTTTCATTTTAAGATCTTCAAACTTAACTCGTAAATCTTGAAGGCATACCTTTTTTGCTTTGTCTGCTCCTTGGTAAGCATTCTGTAGAATTTTCCAAGCATTTTTTGAAGACTTTGCATCTAAAATCTTCTCAAAGGCTGATTCATCGACGCCTTGATGGATGATAACCAATGCATTCTTATCCTTTTTTCTTGCTTGTCTTAGGTCATTCTTCTGCGCATGGGTCAAAGCTGCTTCAGCAGCGGACGACTCCGGTTCATTGTATGTACTTTCTACAATCTCTTATAACTCCCGCAATTCGAGCAGAACTTTCATTTAAATGCTCTAGTGATCATAGTTCGTCTTCGCCAGTTTTGGAATTTGTGGTTGGAACATATTCGACATCTGCAGAACATCCTTTTAGATTGAACTCAATAGAAGAAACCTCGCTCTAATACCACTTTGTTGGAAAGGAGTGGAAGAATATAATATTATCAATACAAGAACAATGATACAATAGACTCACAAATGCACTATTTCTCTCTTAAGGTGTTTCAACACCTATACTTTTCCTCACTTTCACACTCTACTCTCTTTGCTGCTCACTTTATTTCTCTTCAAAGGAGCTCGATCCAAACACACAACCTTTAAGGGGGTATTTATAGTTGAGTTAGGGTGGTGGGAGAATTCTCTAGAAGAATTCTCTAGAAAAGATCATTAAATGTGAAGCTTCAAGATTGATGCGGTTTATTTTTGGGAGACGTGTGGATGCACCAGGCGTGAATTCTTACTCGATTTGTATTGATGGAGGAAACTCCTACGCAGATGGCCCTCGGCTGGACGAACGGTACTGAGGTAGGCGGTAGTAAGGTGGAGGCTGATGCTCGGCTCGGATTGGGTGGCTCGGATCCGAGGTCTCGTGTACCTGCAGACGGTCTCGGAACACCAGGGTTGGTTCTGGTGGCAGACCCTCTGACAATCTAGTTAGTCACTAAGGGAGAGTAACAGTAACTAGGATTTTGGTGGGAAAAGATCGATTACCTGAATCCAGGGGTAGGGGTCTGGTATTTATAAGAGAAGCCAACCGGGTCTGGACCCGTTTGGGGCCGGGTCTGGACCCGGTTGCCCGTGAGACTGAAGCGGTGGAAACCCGGGCGGTATAGGGCTGACGTGGCAGACGCCCGGGCGGTTTTCGGGCTGACGTGGCAACGGCCCGGGCAGTTTTCGAACGCTGACGTGGCGGATCCGGGGGATCAGAAGGTACGCGCATCCTGAGGGGATCCCGTGGCCCAGGATAGGCCACGTCATTTCTAACCCATATCACAAGCCCCACACTCCTATAGGGCTGGGTGAACCTGCCGTGTAAGAGTGATTCTTCACCTCTGTAGGAAGAGCAAAGTGGAAGGTGCGGTGAGAAAGTAGGTTTTGCTACTTCCAGAAGAGGCCCGGGGGTAGGAGGAAGGGATCGCTTATTGGAGTTTGCGCGGGATGCTAAGCGTAGAAGAGTCGGAGTGATGCTCGCCGAGCCTCGGGGTCGACAGACGAGCCTCGGAGGTCGGCGGACGACCCCCCTTTCTAGTTGGAAGAGCGAGGGGACGAAGAGGCCGATCTCGTTGGAGCTCGGCTTGCCGAGCATCTGGGGTTGATAAAGGAGCTCCGAGGGTCGGTAGACGATCCTCTCGCTAGTTGGAAGAGCAAGGGGACGTCGAGGTCAATCTTGTTGGAGCTCGGCTTGCCGAGCATCTGGGGTTGATAGAGGAGCTCTGAGGGTCTATAGATGATCCTCTCGCTAGTTGGAAGAGCGAGGGGACGTCGAGGTTGGTCTCGTTGGAGCTTGGCTTGCCGAGCATCTGGGGTTGATAGAGGAGCTCCGAGGGTCGGCTAGAGGAGCTTCGAGGGTCAGTAGATGATCCCCTCACTAGTTGGAAGAGCGAGGGGATGTCGAGGTCGATCTTGTTGGAGCTCAGCTTGCCGAGCGTCTGGGGTTGATAGAGGAGCTCTGAGGGTCGGTAGATGATCCTCTCGCTAGTTGGAAGAGCGAGGGGACGTCGAGGTTGGTCTCGTTGGAGCTCGGCTTGCCGAGCATCTGGGGTTGATAGAGGAGCTCCGAGGGTCGGCGAGCGAGCTATTGCTTGCAGAATGTTGAGGGTCGGCGGGTGAGTCATGAGGGCCAGTGGATGGCCCTCTCGCTAGTTGGAAGAGCGAGGGGCCGTCGAGGTCGATCTTTGTTGGAGCTCGGTTTGCCGAGCGCTAGGGGTCGGCAGCCGATCCCCAGTCTGTGGGAGAAAGGAGGGTTTTGGGGCTCGCGATTCCATCCGAGCTCCGAGCCTCCCGTGTAAAGAGGGGGGCTTATGGGGGCTCATGATGCTATCCGAGCGTCGAACATCTCGTTGAATAGGGGAGGAAGTTGCGGTACAGAATGTTGTCCGAGCTCCGAGCTTACCGACGAGCAGAGAAGGAGAAGTGGCTCGGGATTTTATCCGAGCTCCGAGCCCCCTGTCGACAGAGAGAAAGTGGGGTGGCTCGGGATTCTATCCGAGCGTCGACCCTTCTGTGAATAGAAGAGGAATTTTTTGGCTCGCGATTTCATCCGAGCTCCGACCCTTCTGTGAAAACAGAAGAGGAATTTTTGGCTCGCGATTTTATCCGAGCTCCAAACTTCATCGTCAACAGAGAGAAAGTGCGGCTCGTGAAGCCATCCGAGTGTCGACCTTTCTGTGAAAATAGAAGAGGAATTTATGGCTCGAGATTTCATCCGAGCTCCGAGCTCCCTTGACAACAGAGAAAGAGGTGTGGCTCGTGATGTCATCCGAGCGTCGACCCTTCTGTAAAAACAGAAGAGGAATTTATGGCTCGGGATTTCATCCGAGCTCCGAGCTCCGAGCTCCCTTGATAACAGAGAGAGAGGTGCGGCTCGTGATGTCATCCAAGCGTCGACCCTTCTGTGAAAATAGAAGAGGAATTTTTGGCTCGCGATTTTATCCGTGCTCCGAACTTCATCGTCAACAGAGAGAAAGTGCCGCTCGTGAAGCCATCCGAGCGTCGACCTTTCTGTGAAAATAGAAGAGGAATTTATGGCTCGAGATTTCATCCGAGCTCCGAGTTCCCTTGACAACAGAGAGAGAGGTGCGGCTCGTGATGTCATCCGAGCGTCAACCCTTCTGTGAAAACAGAAAAGGAATTTATGGCTCGGGATTTCATCCGAGCTCCGAGCTCCCTTGACAACAGAGAGAGAGGTGCGGCTTGTGATGTCATCTGAGCGTCGACCCTTCTGTGAAACCGGAAGAGGAATTTTTGGCTCACGATGCCATCCGAGCATCGACCCTTCTGTAAAAATAAAAGAGGAATCGTGGCTCGCGGTGCCATACGAGCGTCGACCCTTATGCAACAATAGAAGGGGATTGTGGCTCGTGGTGCCATCCGAGCGTCGACCCTTCTGTAAAAAATAGAAGAGGAATTATGGCTCGCGGTGCCATCCGAACCCCGAGCTTTATTCACTTGTCGTGAGAAATCCGCTGTATGAGGAACAAGGGCGTGGGGGTAGTTTAGGTTATTCCACTCCCCCCGCTGACGTCAGGAGCACAAGGATCGAAGTGTCTCCAGATCTTGGCAGCCGTTAGATCTTGATGGTTAAGATCCAATGGCCAGATCTTTTGTGCGAAAATCGAGAAGTCGCTCTATTCATTATAAATCCCCTCCCCCCTCTTTATTTTTTCTTCTCCATTTCTTTACTCTCACTCTCCACTTTTTCAAGGACAGGTTTTTCACTTGCCGTCGGCGACATTTTCCGGTGATCTTTCGGTAACTTTTCAGGTTAGTATTCTTTGTTTTGTAATGTCGTGCGTTCAGTCCAGATTCGAGGCCAGCTCGTCGGGTCGCTCTGCAAGGGAGTCCGAGTCCGAGACGTCCTCGTCTCTTAGCAAGTATAAGGTGAAGCAAGAGGTCCTGTCAGACCCTAGGTCGGCTAGTACTGACGACGTAGTCTTCATAGTGTCGCCACTAAGATCCCGAAGGCCGGGGAAGGAATCGGTAGACGAAGGTGAAGAGCAAGAGGAAGAGGATGAGGAAAATCTGGAGGGGCAGGGAGCCGAGGGTGATGAGGAGGAGGGAAATGACAAAGAGGGCCCGGGCGCCGAAGGCGAAGAGGAGGGGGAGGATGAGGATCAGGAGGATCTGGATACCGATGATGAGCGTGAGGAGGATGAGGTGGATGAGGGCACCGTCGATGATGAGGATGAGGATGCGAAAGAGGGTGCTGGCGAAGGCACAGCGGGAAGTTCGGTCGGGGGTGACCTTCCACCTCTCCCACCCCTGTCGACCCCGTCTCCCGAGAGGAAGGCTCACCCTCACCGGAAGAAGCGGAAGCTGACCATCCCGGACAGTCCTCCTCCACAAGATAAATATGCACCCAGACCGGGGCTCGAGTTCCCCCAAGTCTCCTTCAAAAATTTGGGGTCGATTCGGATGTATCCTGATGATATCAAGGACATAGGCCCCATCCCCCCGTGCCAGGTGAAGAGGGCCGAGTGAAGATTCGGATGGACAGCATCCCGTGCATATTGAGGGCTGACTATCTCCATATTCTGAGGGCCTCTTATTTCATCCCGTGGGAGTTCGAGGTCTTCATTCCGAGCCCCGGCATTCGGCCCACCAAGGTCCTGGCGCCGGGCCAATGTATGTTTCCTGAGGATGCATTCGCCTAGGGCCTGAGGCTGCCCCTGCATCCCTTTGTCAATAGGGTCTTGAATTGGGCGAAACTGTGCCCCATGCACTACGGCCCGAACTCTTGGAAGCACCTGATCTGCTTCATTTTGAGGTGCCAAGAGAAGGGGGTGAAGCCGAGGTTGACGTACTTCCGAGCCATCCTAGGGATCAGCTCGCTCGGAGATCAGGAGGGGATTTTCTATTGCTCGCTGAGGCCGCACAAGAAGATCATGCACGGCCATCTGGATTCCATCAAAGGGTGGAAAGAGAAGTATTTTGTGGTGCGGAGTGAGAAGGATTGGGGAATACCGACCCAGTGGAGCTTCTTCAAGACGTACCATAAACCTCTGAAGCAAAGCGACATGACAGCCAAGGAGTGGAAGCGAGTGGAGAAGATAGTTAGGGGTCACAGTATCACGTGGCCTCGAGTGACCGAGCTGCACCTCGCCCGGGCCGGACTGAGCCCGGCCGACCCTAGTATGATTCGTTTTGAATTTTTCATCTCTCAGCCTTTGTGTTAACTTTAGCCTCTTTCTTCATTCTTGTAGAGATGACTTCCGAACAGGTTGACGAGAGGCGAGCCTTGCTGGCCGTCGCCACGAAGACGAGGGCGGACATTCAGAAGAAGAAGAAGGCAGAGCAAGAGAAGCTTGCCACTCAGGCCAGAGGGTTCGCCAAGGTGCCAGCCCCGGTAGCCGAGGAGCCTCTGCAAGCAAAGAAGGCCAAGAAGCATCACCACCCCCCCATGCCGAGGGCACCTCGGGATGGAGGGGGCAGTTCGGGGAAAACTGTTGATGCCCCGGGGAGGAGCCTTCCCCCGCCACGCCCCACCGCCGAGGAGATGGTGGGCCAACAAGGACTGCAGCCCTTCGTCCCCGATTGGTCGATCGGGCGGGGGGACAGTCTGCTCGATGGGCCAGTGGCGGTAGAGTTCATCACGAAGGCCGGCACCGAGCGTGACTTTATGGCGCTGGCATCGCAGACGGCCGAGCAGGCCTTCATGCGCTGGTCCCAGGCGCATATCTCGGTAAATCAGTTCGGCACCTTCTCCCTTGGTTTTGAACTTGGTGGAATTTTTCTGATCTTTTTCCCCTCGGACAGGCGATGCTCCATAGCCAGCACTTCCAAAAGTGCTTGGAGAAGGAGATTTACATCGAGAGGAGGAATGCAGAGAAGTATCTCCGCGAGCTGAATAAGGCGACCGACGACTTGAAAGAGGCCCAGACCATGGTGAAGGTCCACGAGGCCCAGGTGGCCTCGCTCTCCGACATCCACAAGGCGGACGTGGATCGTCTCAAGGAGAGGATTGAGGAGGAGGTGGAGAAGGGGCGGAAGGCCCTAAAGAGGATGGAGGCGGCCTCGGCAGAAGCTCTGATCATAGCTCAGGACGAGGCGTATGAGCAGGCCAAGGCGCACTTCCGGCAGATCTATCCCAGCAGAACGTGGATCACCTCTACTATGGTTGAGAGGCGAATCTTCCGCCGGCCCCGGGGGGCGACGAAGCGGGGGGCATCCAGGCCGAAGATGAGGTGCCACCCCCCTCAAGAATAGAATAGTTTTTTTTTTCTTTTTGTTTGTTTTGATGTAAATGCCTCGAGCGGACTGGCCACGCAGCTTTTGTATCAATTTTTTGAAAGAAATGAAATACACTTTTTTGGGCCGAGGCTTCAAGACTTGAGTTTTTTGTGATGTTTGCTCTCGTCTTTTGATAGACGCACGGGACCTGAGTTGCTGCCCCTGTTGCTGCCGAGGTACCTCCAGTTCAAGCGGGAGAGGAGGTCATGGAGGCAGCTTTGGCTCGCTAGCGAAAATAGGCTCGGAACCGAGCGGCCATCGTTAATTATTTCCTGAACAAGTCTAGGGAGCTCGGTCTGGAGGTGGCGTGCCTGAAGAAGGCCATAGCTGATTGGGACTGGTGGGTAGTCGAGATGGATTGGTCCCTCTCGGATTCCTCGAGCAGGCGGTCGGGTTCGGAGTCTTTCCTTCTCAAGGCCATGGTTGAGAAAGAGCTGGAGATTCGCAGGCTGAAGCTGGTGTTAGGCACGGGTCTGATTGAAGAGGCCAGCAACTCGATCCTGGGGCGGTCTCCGACATTTTTATTGGATGAGGCCTAGCCTGATGATGCAGGAAGCTCAGTGGCGGGAGCATCTTCCCGGGCCGGCCCAGTCGAGCATGAGAACTGTGAGCCCGAAGGAGGCACCGAGTTTGAATTTCAAGCCGAGTGTGAGTGAGTGCTTTGTATTTCTACCGACGTTCATTGAGTTGTAAGCAATGAGTAATAATAATAGCATTCGTTTTCTTGAACCTTGATTGTATTGGTTGCCGAAGGTCGCTGCTGTGTTTGTTGCGGAGGGGGTGCCGCCGAGGCGATTGGGTCATAAATGGCGACGTTTCGCCTTCCTATGAGCGTTAATGGCAACATTTCGCCTTCCGCCGTTTTGCATTCCCAGATGTAATAACTACCCCCCTCAGGGGGTTATATAATCCCCATTCCCCCCAACTGATTGTTAAGAAGTGAAAGTCGCTTGACTTGGGTGCCTATCGGAGGCGGGCGCCCAGAAACAAAATATTCTCTGAACGCTCTGAATCGGGGGTACACCAATCACCCTCGGACTATTCGGGGTTCAGGCCTGCAGAGCCACGAGACCCCGGGTTGTTCGTTGGTGAGTGGTGAGCCGGTCGATTGGTTCGGGGGTTCGGGGAGAGCCGAGGCTTGGTGGCTCTCCTGCCGTCCTCGAACAGTTCAGGGTTTCGGGCTCGTAAGAGCAGGAAACCCCGGGCTGTTCGTAGGCGAGAGGAGGGTTGATTGAAAGCAGAGGGTCAGTCCGGGACGGAGAGAGCAGAGGGTCGGTGGCTCCCCTGCCGTCCTCGAACAGTTCGGGGTTTGGGCTTGCGAAAGCCATAAATCCCGAGTTGTTCGCGGGTGAGAGGGTGGTCAACCAAACGACTTGGAGCTCAAGGCGTCTGCCGAAGGAGGACGCTCTAAACCTTAATATAAAATTTTGCTGAATCGTGGCACTAGGCCGTGGCCGAGCGTATGGGTCGAGCAGCTTCGAAGGAAGCCGCGGTGCATGCTCCGGGCTGACAACGCGCCGCTATCACTTGGGGATGGCGGTGTGGGCGGTCGTCGCCTCGTGCATCGGTTGATGGGCTTGAATAAACCCAAACCGAGTGAGGGACGGGTGCCGAGCCCCCACACCGGGGAGAAAGCCAGTAGCAGGCGTAGCAGAGGGACGCTGCCGAGTGTCAAAGCCGAGGAGCTTTGAAGAAAGCCCCTGCCTTGCTCGAGGTCGACGCCGAGCTCCCACACTTGTTCTCAGGAAAGACGGTGCGGGCGTGGCTGGTGGTTGTCGCCTCGTGCATCGGTTGATGGGCTTGAAGAAGCCCAAATCGAGCGAGGGACGGGTGCCGAGCCCCCACACTAGGGAGAAAGCCAATAGCAGGCGTAGCAGAGGGTCGCCGCCGAGTGTCAAGGCCAAGGAGCTTTGAAGAAAGCCCCTGCCTTACTCGAGGTCAATACCGAGCTCCCGCACTTGTTCTCAGGAAAGACGGTGCGGGCGTGGCTGGTGGTCATTGCCTCATGCATCGGTTGATGGGCTTGAAGAAGTCCAAACCGAGCAAGGGACAGGTGCCGAGCCCCCACACCGGGAAGAAATCCAGTAGCAAGCGTAGCAGAGGGTCACCGCCGAGCATCAAGGCCGAGGAGCTTTGAAGAAACCCACTACCTTGCTCGAGGTCGACGCCGCGCTCCCACACTTGTTCTCAGGAAAGACGGTGCGGGCATGGCTGGCGGTCGTCGTCTCGTGCATCGGTTGATGAGCTTGAAGAAGCCCAAACCGAGCGAGGGACGGGTGCCGAGCCCCCACACTGGGGAGAAAGCCAGTAGCAGGCATAGCAGAGGGTCGCCACCGAGCATCAAGGCCGCGGAGCTTTGAAGAAAGCCCCTGCCTTGCTCGAGGTCGACGCCGAGCTCCCGTACTTGTTCTCAGGATAGACCGTGCGGGCGTGGTTGGCGGTTGTTGCCTCGTGCATCGGTTGATGGGCTTGAAGCTGCCCAAACCGAGCGAGGGACGAGTGCCGAGCCTCCATACCGGGGAGAAAGCCAGTAGAAGGCGTAGCAGAGGGTCACCACCGAGTGTCAGGGCCGAGGAGCTTTGAAGAAAGCCCCTGCCTTGCTCGAGGTCAATGCCGAGCTCCTGCACTTGTTCTCAGGAAAAGACGGTGTGGGCATGGCTGGCGGTTATCGCCTCGTCCATCGGTTGATGGGCTTGAAGAAGCCCAAACCGAGCGAGGGACGGGTGCCGATCCCCTACACCGGGGAGAAATCCAGTAGCAGGCGTAGCAGAGGGTCGCCGCCGAGTGTCAAGGCCGAGGAGCTTTGAAGAAAGCCACTGCCTTGCTCGAGGTCGACGCCGAGCTCCCGCACTTGTTCTCAGGAAAGACGGTGCGGGCTTGGCTGGCGGTCGTCGCCTCGTGCATCGGTTGATGGGCTTGAATAAACCCAAACCGAGTGAAGGACGGGTGCCGAGCCCCCACACCGGGGAGAAAGCCAGTAGCAGGCGTAGCAGAGGGTCACCACCGAGCGTCAGGGCCGAGGAGCTTTGAAGAAAGCCCCTGCCTTGCTCGAGGTCGACGCCGAGCTCCCGCACTTGTTCTCAGGAAAAGACTGTGCGGGCATGGCTGGCGGTTTTTGCCTCGTGCATCGGTTGATGGGCTTGAAGAAGCCCAAACCGAGCGAGGGACGGGTGCCGAGCCCCCACACCGGGGAGAAAGCCAGTAGCAGGTGTAGCAGAGGGTCCCCACCGAGTGTCAAGGCCGAGGAGCTTTGAAGAAAGCCCCTGCCTTGCTCGAGGTCGACGCCGAGCTCCCGCGCTTGTTCTCAGAGTGGGTAGCTACCCCAAGCTTGTAAGAGAAGCTTTGCTGGCTCGCGCTATTATCCGAGCGCCGAGCCCCAAGCTTATAAGAGAAGCTTTTCTGGCTCGCGCTGTTATCCGAGCACCGAGCCCCAAGCTTGTAATAGAAGCTTTTTTGGCTCGCGCTGTTATTCGAGCGCCGAGCCCCAAGCTTGTAAGAGAAGCTTTTCTGGCTCGCGCTATTATCCTAGCGCCGAGCCCCAAGCTTGTAAGAGAAGATTTTCTGGCTCGCGCTGTTATCCGGGGTCCGAGCCCCAAGCTTGTAAGAGAAAATTTTCTGGCTCGCACTGTTATCCGGGGTCCGAGCCCCAAGCTTGTAAGAGAAGCTTTTCTGGCTCGCGCTATTATCCGAGTGCCAACCTCGAGAGGTCTTTTATTGAGAACAAAATACGAAGCCCTAAACTTGTTTAAGAAAGTTGGCATATTTACATCGTAAGGGATTTTTACAAAAAACAAGGCACGACGTGCCGATTACATTCTTCATAATTTACATGGGATGGAGGCTAATCTCCTCCTAGGAACTTGATGAGGTGTTCAGTGTTCCAAGGCCTCTTGATGGCCTTACCCTTCGAGTTGGTCAGGCGGTACGTCCCTGGGCGCATGACCTCCGATACTTTGTAAGGGCCCTCCCAGTTCAGGGCTAATTTCCTTTTCTGACCGGGATTGGATACCGCCAGTTTTCGGAGAACGAGGTCTCCGAGCTTGATGTCGGTGGGACACACCTTCTTGTTGTAGAACTTCTCAATCCTTTGTTGATAGATGCTTCTTCCAATGGCGGACTTCTTCCTGACCTCGTCTATGCGGTCCAGGTCGGCTCGTAGCTGTTTGGAGTTGGCAGCCTCGTCGAAAGCCATGATTCGGGGTGAAGGGATCCAGATCTCCAAGGGAATGACGGCCTCCGTGCCGTATGTCAGATTGAAAGGGGATTCTCCCGTGGGGATTCTCTTTGTTGTTCGATGGGGCCAGAGAACACTGGGTAACTCGTCGACCCATAACCCCTTAGAAGAGTTATTGAGTCGTTTCTTGAGGCCGTCGAGGATTTGGCAGTTCGCATTCTCGGCCTGACCGTTAGACTGGGGGTGGCATACTGAGGAGAAGTGCTGTTGGATCCTGAGATCTTTGCAGAACTTGCAGAAATGCTTACCCGCGAATTGAGTCCCATTGTCTGTGATAAGCACCTGCGGAATCCCGAACCGACAGACGATGTGTTTCCAGAAAAACTGCTGGGTCTGTCGCTCGGTGATCGTTGCTAATGGGTCGGCCTCGATCCACTTAGTGAAGTAGTCGATCGCCACAATGAGGAACTTTCGCTGGCCCGTTGCTTTTGAAAATGGGCCCACCAAATCCATCCCCTACATTGCAAAGGGGGTCGGACTGGCCATTGACTGGAGGTTCACCTGAGGAGCCCTCTTCATGGGGGAGAACCGTTGGCAGGGGCCGCACTTCTTCACTAGGGCGAGGGCGTCTTGGAACATAGTGGGCCAGTTGTACTCGTGATTTAACACCTTCCGCGCTAGCAAACGGCTTCCCATGTGACATCCGCCGATCCCCTCGTGCAGCTCCTTGAGGGCGTACTTGGCTTCATCTGGGGTTAGGCAGCGGAGGTAGGGTCTGCCATCCGTTGTTGTATAGGACCATTTGAAGAGGGTGGCATTGATGACCGTGAATCTTTCAGATCGGACCCTGATCCGCCTTGCTTCAGCTCGGTCTTCGGGGAGCTCTCATTTGACTAGAAATTTTTTGATGAGAGTGGTCTAGTCGTTACAGGGGGCTCCGTCCTCGATGCATAGAATCCCCGGGAAGTCTGTACTTGGCTTTAACAAGACTTCAATCAGGACTGTGCGGTCGAGGCCTTCGAAGGATGAGCAAGCCAATTTTGATAGGGCATCGGCCTGGGCGTTCAGCTCCCGAGGGATCCTCAATACAGCCAATTCGTCGAAGGACGTTAATAGGCATTGGACCATGGCCAGGTACCTGATCATTCGATCGTCACGGGCCTTGTACTCCCCTGTGATCTGGTTGACCACCAGCTGAGAGTCGCTAAAGGACCTGATCTGTCTGGCGCCAGCCTGGTGAGCCAGGTTGAGCCCAGCGATCATGGCCTCGTATTCAGCCTCGTTGTTAGAGGCTGGGAAGTTGAGGTGGAGACAGTATTAAAGGAGGAAACCATCTTGTAACCCCTGTTTTCGTTAAATTGTATTTTCAAACATTTTACCGTATTTTAAATTAAAATACTCTCTTTTAATTTAATATGTTATTCAAACTATTTTTGTGAAGCCAATAATTGATTATTCAACTATTTTTTTGTGTGAAACATTTTGAACCCAATTTTTACAACAAGCCCAGTAAATTTAATTAAACCCAATAGTCTAATTATTTATTTGAGCCCGATTCTATTTTTAAATAATTAAATTTTTTTGAGCCCGTGGACCAAGCCCACTCCTATTGGGTCTTGATCCGCTAACCCAAACCCAAATTTTTCTTTGACCAGATCACCAATTTTCCCTAATCTCTCCCCATTATCTTAGTTAACAATTGCCACTAATTCTTCTCCATTCAATTTATTTGATCCCGTAACCCCCTCCCCTACAATCACTCTCTTCCTTATTTTATACCGTTATTATATTCAAACCTCCCCTATTCTCTCTCCCCGTAACCAACTCCCCAAAAATCTCTCTCATTTCTTTTTACTATATTCTAATATCTCTCTCTCTCTCTCTCTTCATTCTCTGTTAAAAACAAAAACAAACCAAACAAATCAAACCAAAACCAACAGAACAAAAACAAAACCCATTCTCGTCTCCTTCTCCCTCTTTCCCGTTACCAGCTCCACCACGCCAACACCCAATTCCATTACTCCTTCTTCACCGAACCCAATCGCCTCTCCGTTCGCCTCCCTCACCCTCACCGACGACCCCGCTCCTCGTCAGCACGCAACCACCATCGAACCCACTCCGACCACGACCTTCTTCACCTCTCGAACCCAACAGCTCATCGCCGCCTCCGTTCGCCACTTCCCTGCCACCTCCGACCACCTCTAGCCTCCCCCGCCGTCGTCCCCAACCTTCGAACCCAATCCGCCATAACCCAACACCCATCCTCCGCCATTACTCCCAAACTCTCGACTCTTCACCTTCCTCCATCGAATCGCCGTTGCCTTCTCCCGCACCTCGGCGAACGCCATCAGCATCATCCCCGCCTTCGAGCGCTTCCCGCTCGAATCGCCGCGGTCGCAGCTACCCTGCACCGTCGCTCCAGTTGCCGTCCCTTCTCCCCTGTTTCGACGCAAGCAGAGCTCCGCGCGAGCTCGAGCCACTGTGCCGTCGACGTCGCCGCAGTCGTCGCGAAGCCGCTGTCGTCAGCCACCTCGCCTCTTCGCGAGTGTCTTCGCTGCGATCGCGCCGTGTCGTCGCCGCCGTTCGCACGTTCTCTCTCTTTCTCGCTGTTGAAGAAGGAGGCAGGAGCTGATTGGGTGGTTTCCGCTGTTGTGTGTTTGGCGCGCAGCGGATCTGAAGATCCTGTTCGCTGTTCTGGGCTTGGATCCGGTGTGCGGAAGAATCCCATTGGTGGGTTTCGGTGTTCTGCTGTTTTGGAGCAGCAAATCCAGATCTCTGTTTTGCTGTTCTGGCTGATCGAGTGTGGGATTTCTTGCTCTAGTTGCTGACTTTATTGCTTGGATTTCTTGCACATATTTTCGCGCGTGATTTTCGTCAAAAAGGCAAGTATCTCTTGTACGCTTTTATTTGTTCTAGTACAAGCCATTGTAAAAATACCGCAAGTCTATTTTTTTGACTCCAATTCGCATTCATAAGTCGAATTGATAACCGTTTATATTCCTAATCCGTCGATCCTGTATTCACACGAGATCGTGAATACTTTGGTATCCCATGCATGACACGAACATCACAAATAAATACAAACATATGTAATTCTAGAAATTATATATATTGATGTGAATGACTATTTTACCCTTGTTAATAATTTAAGTTTTGTTTATTATCCCTAAATTTTTGATTTAGTTTTATGAATGTAATTAGTCACTTTATAGTTGCGATATTATTTTAAATGACCCTAGAATATCATAGACCCATATATGTAATATTAATTTAGACCCACATATGTATTAACAAATTAGACCCATATATGACATTAAACTATACGTTTCACATCTCATGACTTATAACAAAACTCATGCACAATTCCTAGATGTTCCATGTCCATATCTTGATTTCGTCTCATTGCATTATATTTGTGTTAACAAATAAATAAAAGTAACAAGCCGGGGTATAAGGAAAAGATTTAAGTAGTGGTCAATATAGAAGAGCGTACTCGGACGGGAGCTCGTGGTTTCCCGATGCAAGTTGCAATTACAAATTGCAAGATTGCGAATGATATGTTTATATGTTTCACGTTATATGTTTACACTATGTTTGACTCGATATGTTCCACGTTATATGTTTGCACGTACTTCGGTACAATATTGAATGATATGTTTTCCCGAGTACTTGACCTATAAAACCCACCACTAAATCTAAACGAAATTGTATTGACTGTAGCAACCATGTAGTAAAAGTATGGATGCATGAAGTGCTACCTAGATAGAATCAGACATTAGACATAAGAATAACACGTGCATTTTCATGATCCAACCATATGTTATATGTTCATGTTGATTCGATACCTGATTATTTGTTTTATATGTCACTTGTTTCGTAAAGCCATGTTCATAACATGTTTATATGTTGCATTTTGTTCCTATTTCGTAACTATCGATTCCTTGTTCTTCCCTATTTTTCTGCTGTTTTGTTTTACATCTGTTCCCTTAGCTTGTACTCCCCTTGCGGCCCGTAACTTGTATTAACGGGTCTCCTTGTTTTCCTTCTCTTTTCTTTTGTTATAATATACTTGCAGGCCCAAATGGAGAGTTACCAGAAGGTGTCGCTGACCAAGTGTTCTAGCTCATTATTTTTATGTTATCTTAAATTTGTGATTTATTTCATGAAACTCTTTATTTGTAATCCGAGCTTGTTTGACCCGTAATAATTTGTAATTCCCAGTTGTTGGTTACTTTTATGGACTATATCATGAATTTTCATTATCAAATTGTGATTTACATGCCTGCGTGGATTATTTTATTATATTGTTGTTGAGTTTACTTGTACAGCTTATGAATGGTGTGCTCGCACCATTCGCTGGGCCTTAGTCTCGCGCCCGTATTCTCGTGTTTTGGGAAGCGGGGCGTGACAGGGTTTTTAGTGGTATCAGAGCTCAGGTTTGGGCTAATGTGTTAGTTGACTAATACATTAGATAGACTTGACTCAATCAAGTTAACTCAACAACATGTACACCACGTTGATCACATGGATAATGAATAACCAACATATAAACTGGATACTAACCGTTCAATTTTACTGCAGACCATGGCTAGAAAAGGTGCTTCTACTTCTCGTGCTGGAGATGAGCAGCCCGAGGAGCCCACCATTGCCCAGATCTTGGAGATGCTGAGAAGAGGTGCTTCTTCTTCCAGCCAGCCAGAGGCGCCCACTATGGCTCAAGTAATGCAGATGCAACGCGAGCAGACCGAGCTGATAATGCAGCAGATGATGCAGATGCAGCGAGAGCAAGCAGAAATGATGAGGCGGGAGCATGCAGAAATGATGAGGGTAGCTTTGGAAGCTACCAACAGGGAGCCAAGAGTACCTGCGCCCGAAGTGCTGCCACCGAGACTTGGAAGCGTAGCAGACTTCATGAAGCTACGACCAGACAAGTTCTCGGGCACGGAAGGTCCGCTTGAAGCCGAGCAATGGCTCATCCGGACTGAACAACTACTAATTGCAGCACAAGTAGTAGATGCTGACCGTGTGGATGTCGTGAGCATCCAGCTTGTGGACCTCGCCCAAATCTGGTGGCGAGCTGAAGTAGAGAGGCTAGAGCGCCCCGTCGCTTGGAACATCTTCAGAGAGAGCTTTCTCACAAAGTTCTTTCCTGATGTGACGAAGAGTGAAATGGAGCGGCAATTTGTCACGCTCACACAGGGGAATCGGACCGTGGATGAGTATGCTACGGAGTTCACCCGACTTAGCCGTTTTGCCGATTCCATGGTGACGAACGAGTGGGATAAGGGCCGCCGTTTTATGCAGGGCTTGGACCTCGATATTCAGGATCGTCTGGCTGCCTTGCGGCTCCGATCCTATGCAGATATCCTGGATGCTGCCAGAAGCCAGGAATAGGCAAGTACGAGGAAGCGTGCTGCGCAGCGCCCTGTCTCGAACCCTGTCGCTGCTAGATCCGTTGGTGGACCAATTCGGAGAACAGCTTCCGCCGCTGCTAGTTCAACGCCTTACCCACCGGTTGCTCCGAGGAGAGATGTGATATGTGACTTTTGCCAGAAAGCCGGTCACGTACGTAAAGATTGTCGGTAGGCGAATCACCAATGCTTTGCTTGTGGATCTTGTGACCATGTGCTTCGGGAATGTCCACAGGCAAGAAATGGTCCAGCCGCCGGAGAGCCGATCCAGCAGAGAGCACTAGTTCAAGGACCACCGCCCCCACCTCAGCGGCAAAATTATGGTCAGAGGCCCGCAGCACCTGGGAGAGGGCAAGCCTACAACCTGATTGCAGAAGAAGCTGAAGCAGCTGAAGTCATTATTGAAGGTATGTTGCAGTTTGTTATCGTCCTGTCATTTCTTTTCTTGCACCGCTTATTTCTGCATACTTTCTTCTGCATGCACATTTTGATCATATTCTTGGATGCAACCCTAGTATTATCTAAGCTCACTCATTCTTTTCATTGTTTCCTGCATCCCCATCTTTTAGGTATTACATTTGCCCCGTCCTATATACCGCCTACGCAAATTTCGAGGACGAAATTTTGTTATAAGGTGGGTAGGATTGTAACCCCTATTTTCGTTAAATTGTATTTTCAAACATTTTATCGTATTTTAAATTAAAATACTCTCTTTTAATTTAATATGTTATTCAAACTATTTTTGTGAAGCCAATAATTGATTATTCAACTATTTTATTGTGTGAAACATTTTGAACCCAATTTTTACAACAAGCCCAGTAAATTTAATTAAACCCAATAGTCTAATTATTTATTTGAGCCCGATTCTATTTTTAAATAATTAAATTTTTTTGAGCCCGTGGACCAAGCCCACTCCTATTGGGTCTTGATCCGCTAACCCAAACCCAAATTTTTCTTTGACCAGATCACCAATTTCCCCTAATCTCTCCCCATTATCTTAGTTAACAATTGCCACTAATTCTTCTCCATTCAATTTATTTGATCCCGTAACCCCCTCCCCTACAATCACTCTCTTCCTTATTTTATACCGTTATTATATTCAAACCTCCCCTATTCTCTCTCCCCGTAACCAACTCCCCAAAAATCTCTCTCATTTCTTTTTACTATATTCTAATATCTCTCTCTCTCTCTCTCTCTCTCTCTCTCTCTCTCTCTTCGTTCTCTGTTAAAAACAAAAACAAACCAAACAAATCAAACCAAAACCAACAGAACAAAAACAAAACCCATTCTCGTCTCCTTCTCCCTCTTTCCCGTTACCAGCTCCACCACGCCAACACTCAATTCCATTACTCCTTCTTCACCGAACCCAATCGCCTCTCCGTTCGCCTCCCTCACCCTCACCGACGACCCCGCTCCTCGTCAGCACGCAACCACCATCGAACCCACTCCGACCACGACCTTCTTCACCTCTCGAACCCAACAGCTCATCGCCGCCTCCGTTCGCCACCTCCGACCACCTCTAGCCTCCCCCGCCGTCGTCCCCAACCTTCGAACCCAATCTGCCATAACCCAACACCCATCCTCCGCCATTACTCCCAAACTCTCGACTCTTCACCTTCCTCCATCGAATCGCTGTTGCCTTCTCCCGCACCTCGGCGAACGCCATCAGCATCATCCCCGCCTTCGAGCGCTTCCCGCTCGAATCGCCGCGGTCGCAGCTACCCTGCGCCGTCGCTCCAGTTGCCGTCCCTTCTCCCCTGTTTCGACGCAAGTAGAGCTCTGCACGAGCTCGAGCCACTGTGCCGTCGACGTCGCAGCAGTCGTCGCGAAGCCGCCGTCGTCAGCCACCTCGCCTCTCCGCGAGTGTCTTTGCTGCGATCGCGCCGTGTCGTCGCCGCCGTTCGCACGTTCTCTCTCTTTCTCGCTGTTGAAGAAGGAGGCAGGAGCTGATTGGGTGGTTTCCGCTGTTGTGTGTTTGGCGCGCAGCGGATCTGAAGATCATGTTCGCTGTTCTGGGCTTGGATCCGGTGTGCAGAAGAATCCCATTGGTGGGTTTCGGTGTTATGCTGTTTTGGAGCAGCAAATCCAGATCTCTGTTTTGCTGTTCTGGCTGATCGAGTGTGGGATTTCTTGCTCTAGTTGCTGATTTTATTGCTTGGATTTCTTGCACATATTTTCGCGCGTGATTTTCGTCAAAAAGGCAAGTATCTCTTGTACGCTTTTATTTGTTCTAGTACAAGCCATTGTAAAAATACCGCAAGTCTATTTTTTTGACTCCAATTCGCATTCATAAGTCGAATTGATACCCGTTTATATTCCTAATCCGTCGATCCTGTATTCACACGAGATCGTGAATACTTTGGTATCCCATGCATGACACGAACATCACAAATAAATACAAACATATGTAATTCTAGAAATTATATATATTGATGTGAATGACTATTTTACCCTTGTTAATAATTTAAGTTTTGTTTATTATCCCTAAATTTTTGATTTAGTTTTATGAATGTAATTAGTCACTTTATAGTTGCGATATTATTTTAAATGACCCTAGAATATCATAGACCCATATATGTAATATTAATTTAGACCCACATATGTATTAACAAATTAGACCCATATATGACATTAAACTATACGTTTCACATCTCATGACTTATAACAAAACTCATGCACAATTCCTAGATGTTCCATGTCCATATCTTGATTTCGTCTCATTGCATTATGTTTGTGTTAACAAATAAATAAAAGTAACAAGCCGGGGTATAAGGAAAAGATTTAAGTAGTGGTCAATATAGAAGAGCGTACTCGGACGGGAGCTCGTGGTTTCCCGATGCAAGTTGCAATTATAAATTGCAAGATTGCGAATGATATGTTTATATGTTTCACGTTATATGTTTACACTATGTTTGACTCGATATGTTCCACGTTATATGTTTGCACGTACTTCGGTACAATATTGAATGATATGTTTTTCCGAGTACGTGACCTATAAAACCCACCACTAAATCTAAACGAAATTGTATTGACTGTAGCAACCATGTAGTAAAAGTATGGATGCATGAAGTGCTACCTAGATAGAATCAGACATTAGACATAAGAATAACACGTGCATTTTCATGATCCAACCATATGTTATATGTTCATGTTGATTCGATACCTGATTATTTGTTTTATATGTCACTTGTTTCGTAAAGCCATGTTCATAACATGTTTATATGTTGCATTTTGTTCCTATTTCGTAACTATCGATTCCTTGTTCTTCCCTGTTTTTCTGCTGTTTTGTTTTACATCTGTTCCCTTAGCTTGTACTCCCCTTGCGGCCCGTAACTTGTATTAACGGGTCTCCTTGTTTTCCTTCTCTTTTCTTTTGTTATAATATACTTGCAGGCCCAAATGGAGAGTTACCAGAAGGTGTCGCTGACCAAGTGTTCTAGCTCATTATTTTTATGTTATCTTAAATTTGTGATTTATTTCATGAAACTCTTTATTTGTAATCCGGGCTTGTTTGACCCGTAATAATTTGTAATTCCCAGTTGTTGGTTACTTTTATGGACTATATCATGAATTTTCATTATCAAATTGTGATTTACATGCCTGCGTGGATTATTTTATTATATTGTTGTTGAGTTTACTTGTACAGCTTATGAATGGTGTGCTCGCACCATTCGCTGGGCCTTAGTCTCGCGCCCGTATTCTCGTGTTTTGGGAAGCGGGGCGTGACACATCTGGACCCCAGAGAATAATGCCCGCACTGCTTCCTACTTCGCAAGAGGAGCCATCGACGTAAACTTCCCATGTCTGGTCAGCTTCCTTGCTCGCGAGTTGCTCGGAGATGGTGCATTCTGTGATGAATTCAGCGAGGGCCTGCCCTTTGATGGCCGTTCTTGGTTGACAGCCGATGTCGTAGTGGCTGAATTCGATCGACCATTTGACTAGTCGACCAGAGCTTTCGGGTTTGTAGAGCATGGCCTTCAGGGATTGATCTGTGAGTACCTGGACCGAGTGTGCCTGAAAGTAAGGACGGAGCTTCCGCTCAGCTATGACCAAGGCGTACGCTACTTTCTCCATCCTGGAATACTGGGTCTCGGTGTCGAGCAGGACCTTGCTCACATAGTACAGGGGCTTTTGGACCCCTTCTTCTTCTCGGACGAGGACAACGCTGAGCACATTCTCCAAAGCAGAAAGGTAGAGCCAGAGTGGCTCTCCTGGCTCGGGCTTGCTGAGGAGAGGATGGTTGGTGAGGTACTCCTTCAACTGGGCGAAGGCCTCCTGCTGCTGAGTACCCCACTCGAACCCTCCGGTGCCGCGCAGCGCCTTGAAGAACGGAAGGGACTTCTCTCCATACTTGGAGAGGAAACGGCCGATGGCCGCCAGTCTCCCCGTTAGCCTCTGGACTTCTTTGACGTTCCTGGGAGGGGCCATGTCTATTATGGCCTGAATTTTTTCGGGGTTCGCCTCGATGCCGCTCTGGCTGACGATGAACCCTGAGAACTTCCCCGAGGAGACGCCGAAGGAACACTATGCCGGGTTGAGCCTCATGTTGTGGGTTCGAAGGACCCCAAAGGCCTCTTCCAGGTTGGCGACGTGATCCTGTCCTTGTTGACTTTTGATGAGCATGTCGTCGATATATACCTCCATGTTTCTTTTGATTTGATCTTTGAAGACTCGGTTGACGAGCCTCTGGTAGGTTGCAACGGCGTTCTTCAGCCCGAAGGGCATGACCCGGTAGCAGTACAGTCCCTGGTCTGTGACGAAGAACGTCTTGGCGATGTCTGGAGGAAACATCCGAATCTGGTTATAGCCTGAGAAGGCATCCATGAAGGATAAGAGCTCGTGGCCCGAGGTGGCATTGATCAGGGCATTAATGCTTGGTTGGGAACGGATCCTTGGGACATGCCTTGTTGAGGTCGGTGAAGTCTATGCAGATCCTCCAACTCCCGCTCGCCTTCTTGACCCTGACGACGTTCGCCAGCCACTTAGGGTAGCTGACCTCTTGTACGAAATGCACGGACAAGAGTTTGTCCACTTCCGCGTTCACTACCTGTTGTCGCTCCAGAGCGAACTTGCGCCGCTTTTGGATAACTGGTTTCGACCCGGTGAACACGCTGAGTTTGTGCATGATGAGATCCTCGGAGATACCGGGCATGTTAGAGGGCTTCCAGGCAAAGAGGTCAACATTGTGGCTAATGCAGGCGATCAAGGTGGACTTGAGGTCGGGCGCGAGGGAGCAGCTTACTCGGAAGTGCTTCGACGCATCCTCTGTCTCGAACGAGACATCTTCTAGCTCGTCCGCCGGCTCTGGTTCGGGCTGGGTCCTTTCAGGCTCCAGCTCGATGGCGTCGAGGGGAAATACACCGCTCCCGATCTCCGTCATGTAGCACGAATGGGCTACTTCTTGATTCCCTCAGACAACCCCGACGCCAGTGTTAGTTGGGAATTTCATTTTTTGATGGTAGGCTGAGGGAACCGCCCGGACGACCGAGGATAGCATTGTAGGCTGCCTTGACATTCACAACCATGAAGTCCATGGACTCGGTCCTTCTGTTCGGGGTCGTGCCTGCCATGACGTCTAGGGTGACGATCCCCTCTATAGTCATGGGGTCGCCGGAGAATCTGTGCAGGGTGTATTCTGCCAGCTTTAGTTTCGACTGGGAGAGCTTCAGGTTCTCGAATGCTCCTAGGAATAGAATGTTGATCGAGCTCCCGTTGTCTACGAGGATTCGACGGACCTCGAAGTTCACCATGCTGAGGCTGATGACAAGTGCGTCACAGTGAGGGAGCCGAACTCCGTCCAGATCCTCTCCTGAGAAAGAGACAGGAAGTTGCTGGACCTGGGGGGAGAGAGGGCCCTGGACGGTGTTGACATCCCGGACGAAGGCCTTGCGGGAAGTGTTGGATTCCCCTCCCATGGGCCCTCCGTGGATGCAATGCAGGATTGCCTGACCCTCAGGCTCTTCTGGCTCCAGATCCCGCTCGGGACGCTGTCGGTGCGTTCGAGGAGGAGGGGAATCCCTCTTGTTTCTGGCGTCCCTCTGTTCCCGAGCGCCTTTCCTTTTGAATTCTCAGAGGTACCCTTGTTGAATGAGGGCCTCAATTTCGTCCTTCAGGGCACAGCAGTGATCTGTGTCGTGCCCGTTGTCCCGGTGGAAACGGCAGTAGAATCGCTGATCCCTCTTCTTGCTGGTGTTGTTGGACGGTCGAGGAGGGTACTGTACGAGGTCGTTGCATTCAATCGCTAAGAGGATTGTCGACACGTTCTGCGTCAGCGGAGTGTACCTCTTGAAGCGTGGGATCGGCGGAACCTTCTTTGCGGCGCCCCCGTCTCTCGGAGCTTTCTTTGCCGGCTCAACCTCGTCGGCCTTGCGCTTCCCCTTCCCGGGAACTTCCTTCTGGTCCTCTGGATTAAGGGCCTCTTCGGCTCGGATATATTTTTCGACCCGGTTGAGGAGGTCGGGGAAGTCTATCGGTGGCTTCTTTGCCAGGGAGGCCTTCAACTGTCCATGTCGAACGTTGTGCCGGAAGGCTACCGAGGCAACCCCGGGGTCGAGGGATGAGACCGACCTTGCCTCGGCGGTGAACCTCCGGACGAACACTCGGAGTGACTCCCCTTCCTTTTGCCGGAGCCCGAGTAGGGACACACTCGTTTTTTTGGCCTTTCGGCTGGTTACGAAGTGGGCGAGGAAATTGCCCTCTAACTGGTCGAAAGAATAGATGGAGATGGGGGTGAGCTTGGAGAACCATTTCCGAGCCGGACCCCGAAGGGTGGCGGGGAAGGCTCGGCACAGGAGGGGATCTGATGCACTGTGAATCATCATGAGGGTTTTGAAGTCCTCCATGTGATCAGCAGGATCACCCTCGCCGTCATATGTCTCGAACTGAGGTAGACGGAAATTCCGGGGTATCTCCGCCTGCAGGGTGAGGGCGGAGAAAGGAGGGCGAACCGGCCTGTACCCCTGAGCCGTTCTTGGGTCGCCGTTGCCAAAGTGGTCGAGGCGATCTCTATTTCTTGGAGGCGCTTCAAAATGTCGTCATCATGCTCTGGTGGGATTGTTGAGGGGCGAGATACGCTAGCCTCGGCATCCGATCGTGTGTGGGAACGGCGGGCGTTCTCATCGACGGGGACCCCTCGGATGGCCCCCAAGATTTCCCTCTGGAAGTCCTGGAACTCCTGGTGGGTAACTGGGGCTCGCTCGACCCGGTTTGGTTGAGCGGGCTGTCGCCGACCGACACGGCTGAGCGCTGGCTCCCGCCCTTGGGACAGAGGTCTTGGATGGTTTGGAGCCGAGTTGGAAGCGGTTCCTCCCCTGTTGTGGCTAGCCTGTCGGTTCAAGATTACCCCCCGTAGGTCGTTCTGGACCGAACGGGAGGCGTTTGGCTGGGGCCCGTGACTGACCCCTTTGTTGTTTGGTCCATGTGCATCGGCAGCGATGCCTTGTGGAGGCACGTCTTGCCGGCGTGCGGAGGTAACAGTTTCTGCGGCCTTGGGCGCCATGTGAGCTCGGGTCGACGGGGGTACCGTTGGAGGCCGAGCTCGGGTCGGCGTCTACAGGGGTACCGTTGGATGCATAGCTCGGGTCGGCATCTACAATAGATAGTTTCCCACAAACGGCGCCATCCTGATGCGGTTTGTTTTTGGGAGACGTGTGGATGCACCAGGCATGAGTTCCTACTCGATTTGTATTGATGGAGGAAACTCCTATTCAGACGGCCCTCGACTGGACGAACGGTACTGAGGTAGGTGGTAGTGAGTTGGAAGCTGATGCTCGGCTCGAATCGAGTGGCTCGGATCAGTGGTCTCGTGTACCTGTAGACGGTCTCGGAATACTGGGGTTGGTCCCGGTGGCAGACCCTCCGACGATCTAGTTAGTCACTAAGGGAGAGTAACAGTAACTAGGATTTTGGTGGGAAAAGATCGATTACCTGAATCCAGGGGTAGGGGTCTGGTATTCATAGGAGAAGCCAACCGGGTCTGGACCCGTTTGGGGCCGGGTCTGGACCCGGTTGCCCGTGAGGCTAAAGCGGTGGAAACCCGGGCGGTATAGGGCTGACGTGGCAGACGCCCGGACGGTTTTCGGGCTAACGTGGCAGCGGTCCGGGCGGTTTTCCGATGCTGACGTGGCGGATCCGAGGGATCAGAAGGTGCGCGCATCCTGAGGGGATCCCGTGGCCCAGGATAGGCCACGTCATTTCTAACCCATATCAATGATGAAGCTATAGGAAAAATCTAAATGTTGAACTTTCTAGAGTATAGTCTAAATATTTATGTTGAACTCTCTAGAATATGGTCTAGAAATTTGGTGATGATTTTCAACAAGTTATTCTCCTTCTTAGTTCTTATTACCATGGCCAACCATGATGGGTTCTTTCTTTTGGTGTAGCATCAATGGACTACATGCGTTTATTGGTGGTTCGATTCTTATGCGAGTCTTCTAGGGAGACCACACAATCAAACCTCCATTGGGCGATCTGTGTAGAATGTAGTCGAGACTCTCCTACCATGCATGGGCTAAGAAGAAGTTCTTCATACATTGGAGTCCAGCCACGTGGGGTCCGTGGGGAGAATTATGCCATTGGTAAAATTCTTGCTTTTGTTTTTGTTTGTTTCTTTCCGCAGTTTGTATATTCTATATGCTGGATTCATCATAACTTGTACTTGATACAATGGGGGAATCTATTCAAGTTTCTGACTGAATCACACATGACAATGACACTAGTCATTTGAACAACTGAACTTAAAACAAAAGGATTTGTCTTCATGCTGAAACGTTACACGCCATCTTTCCCTTTTATTGGAGCAAAGATTTACATATTTAGAATTATTCTGATCATATCACACAATTTATGAATTATGAGGTATTGTTCCTGCTCTTTCTTATACACTCAACCTGCTAACAATAGGAAACTCTTTCAACATTAGCAATACAATTGTTAAGGTGATCATACATTGAAGATGTGACCTTGAATCTTCTCCTTAATGCAGTTGAAGTCTGCTGCAATGATTAAGGAAACATATTTTGGGTTAAATTAAGGTACAAAAGAAAACAAGTATTGAAATGTAGAAAATTCATTACCCTAGCTTTGGAGCTCTTGGTTGCCCCTCATCTCTTTGTTGCTGGGGTTGGCATAGCTCGAGATTAACTGGAACATGTGATTCTTCAGTGATACTAAAGCCATGTCGGATTACTGCACCCCAGTTAACGATGCCATTTTGCCCCTTTGATCCAAAAACCTGTAATGGGAAGGTCTTTGTTGAGATATTCTACCATCAACCTCCGTTATGCTTCCTCTTAATTTTGTCGAAAAAAGTGATACTTCTGATGCTTGCAAAAAGTTATGGGCATTGGTCAATACCTTCTTATGCAATTCCATATTTTCTTGACGCATTAAGTTTACTTTCTTGCAGAGTTCCATATTTTCTTGGTGAATGAAGTAACCCTGAAATATATAATATGTGGATCTTAGATTTTGAAAATCACCAAATTAACTCCAATTCATATAAATAGTTTGTATGCCGCTAACCTTTCGATTAAGTTCTTGAATTTCATTGGTTAATAGTTGCTCCTACAAGCAAATATCACAATTCAAAAAAGTGCACAAATGAAACAGGGTAAAAATTGGAGGTTGACCAAGTTTCTTGGTACCTTCTGCATTCTTACACCACGTAGACTCATTTCGAGCTGGTTCTCTAGGTTCTCAAGTTCTTCGACACTTAAGCCAGAAAGCTCTTCTCCCATCAGTTTTCTACAAGCCATCAGGTTAAAGTTTAATGAGGCAAGACAATCAAGGTAATTAATGCTTTTAACTGCATACATGATATCTTCTTTTCCTTATCCCTTAGAGTCTGTTTGGAAACATTTAAGTTGGAAAATGGAAAGGAATAGAATAAAAATGAATGGAGATGAATGGAAAGAAAGGGAAAGCGATGAATTAACTTTATAAGTTGTGTGTGTTTGGCAACTGGTGGAATGGAATTGACTTTTTTTTGTTTCCATTTCATAGTCTTCTTTGGCAAACAATGGAATACTATGGATTACGGCATTTTGAAAAACCTTTTTATAACATTTGTACATGAACATCCTTCTGACATTTTGCATTTTGGGTTGAGTAATGAATAAAACTGTTTTATTTGATCCGAAATTAATTTTCAAGCAATACAAAGAGAGTATTCTGATGTGACATGAGACAATGGTATCCCTAAAAAAATGACTTGTCACTATCAAATATAAAATTTTCAATTTCATTATGGCTATACATAGAAATAAAATTTCAACAACGTAACTTAGCAAGTCTTCTAAATCTTTAGCACAACCACATATTTGTGCATAGTGCTGCTTATCATCAACTCGCACTTAATGAAGAAGCCTCCTAAAAATATTGCCATAGCAACTAGCACAAGAGGTGAATATGCAACAGCAATTGAAGGAAGCATACTTGGATGGAAACTAGTAACATACTCGGTTCTTGTGAGGAAGCATTGGGATCCATTGATGTCCAGTATGCGGAATTCACCAAAGTATAATTTGCTTAAATCATCCTTGGTCAGCAACTGAAGAATTGGTGCAGCTAAAGTAGTTGAGTTCTTGATGGATAGAGAAGAAAAATTAGTTGTTTCCATTCCTTTACCTAGCTTTCCGAGGGGGTGGAGCCGGAATAGAATTCGGCTCAAATCTTTCTCTAGGGAATGACATTTAATTGTTTCCTTTATTTTCTTTTTCAAAACAAACAGGCTGTGGAATAGGATAAGATGGGTCTATCCACAGTATTCCATTCCTTTCCCTAGTTTTTTGGGTTCCCAAACACGCCCTTAATTCCAATGATTCGAAGAGAAGGAAGGTTCGACGTGCTTGTAAGCTTTCAACATGGAGGCATGGTTGAACCATATGGTTTGGCTCAGGTGTAGGGATGGCAACCGGGTCAGGTCAACCAGCGACTCGCCCGCTTCGACCCGACCCGCTTTGACCCGGTCCGGGTTCAGGTCAAATCCATATCCCTAACCAGGTCGAACCGAGTGGCTAAAATCCAAATAATATCCACGTAACCGGGCCTGTTGAACCTGCTAACTGACGAAACCCGACCAGCAACCCGAAGGGTTCTCAACGGGCCCGGTCCAGGCTGCTAGTTGCATGTAGCCGTTGCTATTGCTTTGTGGCTATTTTTTGTTTTTGTTTTTATTTTTGTTTTTTGGCTTTTTTTTGGTGTGTGCGTGTGTGGTGGTGGTGGGAGGTGGGGGGGGGGGGGGGGGGGGGGTGGAGGGATTGGCCTATAAAAACTCTCTAAATTCATCAAATTTTTTCACATATACACTCTACTCTATACCTCTCAACACTCTACTACTACTACTACTACTACTACTACTACTACTACTACTACTACTACTACTATTCCGAATCTATTTCAAGTTTCAACAAAGAAGTAACAATGAAATGAATAATAATTCGATCATGTCGAAGTGACTGCGTCTACACCAACTCCCTCTACTACTCAAGTTCTTGTCGGAGCTTACTCTCTCTCCACAACTCTACTATATATTTTCTCAAACGACTACATCTACACCAACTCTCTTTACTACCCATATTTTCTCTCTCAATTCTATATACAATTATTCATGAAGCACGGTATCAAAATTTCTCAACTCTCTCAACTCTTTATTATTGTTGTTGTTAGATATTGTATTATATATTTAACCTCATATCGGGTTATGTTTCAGTTTAGTATTTAGTTCCCTCCTATATATAGGAGACATTGTACTCAGTTATAATCAATTCAATAATATTTCTCAATCTCTCTGTTAATCTTATCATGGTATTAGAGTAGAAATATTTTAAATTTATTTTTTATCTAACCCCTAACTCCAAGTTATCATCATCAACAACAACAAACCCACAAAACTCCGACAACCCACAAAAATCCTCATCCCCGTCTTCGTCATCGGCAGCGATCATCAACAACAGCACATCCCGACGTCTTCATCCTCACCACCGGCAACAACACCTATACAACAACCCCATCATCGTCGACTATCCAATGTCGACTCCCTGAACCCACTGAAGCCCCCTGTCGACTCACCGAACGTCAGCAACAGAACCCAACGCCAGCAATGGCAACAGAAATTCTTGTCTTACGATGCCCTCATCCTTACCATCGGCAACAGCAACCCAACGAAACCCTCATCGACCTATGAAACTCTAACCGCCTCCCGAAACCGAAACCCTAGCCGCCTCCATATCCTGTTCTACCCCAAACCCCAACCCTAATTATTTTTATCCCCGTTCTACACCTGCCCCGCACCCAACTTACATCCTATACCCGTTTTCCAAAAAAAAAAATGAACCCGACCCAAACCCAAAACCCGATATCCAAATCCAAATCACAATCCAACCCAAACCGAACCCTGCATGTTTGCTACTGCTGATATCACAGTCGCTGCTGTCGCCATTCGTCATCCAAAACAAAAAAACAGCAAATAAATAAATAAATAAATAAATAAATAAAAAATTTGCACGTATCTCTGTTTCTCCATGGAACCCCAACTTTGACAGTATCTTCTCGTCTCCACCGACTTTCCCCCTTCCTCTGCCAAAGATTGGAATTATTAGGCTATCTCTATTGAGGCCACTCTTCTCGGACATTCCTTATGAGGTCACATTGATGGCTCCAATCCTCGTCCCAAAGATCTCGCCGATACCACATCAGCAGCCGACAAGAAATTGATCCACACTTTCTAGGCCACTTAGGATGACCATGATCGTCGTATTATTGCCTTTCTTATCTCCTCCGTCGACCGCTCTCTCCATGCTGATCTACTTCGTATTCATCTCGCTCAAGCTCTTTGCTCTAGTTGACCACTCAGTATGTTCAGGCTAGCGGAGCCCATGAGTACCAGCTACTTATTCAGTTAGTCCTTGATCGTCAGGGTGATCACAGTATTCAGGATCATTACATAATCATGAGCCATATCTAGCGCGAACTGCAGCAACTAGAAGATAGTGATGTTCATGTTACTTGTGAAAGGCGTCAGTTTATGTTCTTTATGACGGGTTTTCGATCAGAGTACCAATCCCTCTGTAGTCAATTGATCCACTGAGATCCAGTTCCTTGTCTTGAAGCTGCTATAGCTGAACTTGTGGCTGAACAAACTCGACTACACGCTCTATCCACTTCAGCTTCTACCACGTTCTTCGATAGTGACAGTGTTCTGGCTGTTGCCCCTCGTACCTCCTCCTCCCGCAAACCTCGCTCCAGCCTCATGCCTTCTTCTTATGACCATCGCAATGTCCCTGATTATCGTCTCTGTTTTTACACCTACTATCAGCTGAATGGTCACATTCATCACGAGAGTTTCATCCTGCACCCACATCTCTTGGTGCAGGCACAACAATGCAGGAAGTAACATGGTTTACCTCCTCTCAGTATTCCTTCTCATACATCACGTGCAATGGTTGTTACTCCACCTATGCTTTCTCCTACTCCTTATGATATTCCTCAGCAATGTCTCGCTCAGCTGGACCTTCAGAACTCGGGTTAGTCTATTCATACTGGCTCATCTGCCCCCACTTTTTCAGTTACTCATAATATGAACTCTTCTTTCTTTTAGATCCTGGTGTCACGCATCATCTTACTACCAATTATACACTCCTCACTACTAGCACTCCACTTACCTCTCACTCACTGTCACTATACACGGTCGATGGCTCAGTACTTTACACTACACACTCCAGATAGATTCATACTCCCAATCTCACATTGCCTTTCATCCTTTATGCGCTACATTTATCCATGAACCTTATTTCCATTAGTACTCTATGTGATAGTGGTCTTACCGTTACATTTACTTCTTTGGGATGTACCATATAGGATCCTCAGACTGGTCACATGATTGGACAAGCTAGCAGACATGTACGTTTATATCATCTAGATTTTCTTCATGCTCATGATTCTACTTCTTATTTTGCTGGTGTTGTCAATTCTAATGCCGACTTGTGACACTGACACTTAGGTCATGTTAGTGAGTCTCGTTTGAAAATTTTAGTTTGTAGTGGTGTGTTGGGAATTTTAATTTCACTCCGTTATCTATTTGTCAGGGTTGTAAGTTGGCAAAACACTTAGCCCTCCCTTTTACCAATAAAAGTATTTCTCAGTCCACTCATGCTTTTCAACTTTTTCACTCTGACATATGATGACCATATTCTACAACTTCTTACAATGGTTATCTCTATTATGTTAGTTTCATCGATGAAATTACTAGATACATATGGGTGTTTCTTATGCGTCAATGCTTTGAGATACCTGACATTTACCAGTTCTTTACGAACATGGTTCATACTCAGTTTGGTGTACGTATCAAAACCTTTCGCTCAGATGGTGTTCGTGAGTACACTTCCGCTACTATGAGATCTATCCTTCAATCTCATAGTAAACTCTTTCAACAATCGTGCCCACACACACATGAGCATGATATTGATTATGATGAGACTTTTGCCTCAGTTGCACATGACTATACTTAGCACTCTCCTTGCCGTTGCCACCGTTCGTCAGTAGACGTTATACCAAATGGACGTGAAGAATGTCTTTTTTCATGGTACCTTATATGAGGTTATTTACATGCATCCTCCTCATGGCCTTACCACTCCTCGTCATATTTCCTGTAACACCCCGAGCCCCGCTCAGCTGTGCACGTGACTACACGTGCACGCATGCGAACAAAATAAGTCCTAACAACTGCCCCCCACAGGCGTGCCTCTCAAAAGGTTGCCAAGGCTATTAGGTACCTTAAGCTCCTTGGTAAACTATATATATACACACTCTTCACTTGTAACATCTCGTACTTAAGGGTATATATATAATATTATATTAGGAGAATATAATTTTATATGGTATGAAACAGGCCCCTCGAGCCTGGTTTGAGTGTTTTCGCAGTCATCACCCAGGCTGGCTTCAGTCAGAGTTCACAGGATCACTCTATGTTTATGTGTTCATCACCACAGGGGAGGGTCCTTCTATTATTATATGTTAATGATATAATTATTACTCGGGATGATTCCATAAGCATTGCATCCACCAAGAAATACCTTCACCACCAGTTCCATATGAAAGATTTTGACAGATTATGCTACTGTATGGGTCTAGAGAGCCCATGGATCTCAGTGGATAGTTATTTCTCAATAGCAATATACATCAGATATCATCTCCGCTACATGCCTATCTAATAGTCGATCAGCCGATACTACCTTAGAGCTTCATGCGAAGCTTCGTCCTACAGATGGTAAGCTCTTTCCCGACCCCACTCGATACAGACAGATTGTTGGACAGCTTGTCTACTTATGCATGACAAAACCTGATATTGCTCATGCAGTCAGTATTGTTAGTCAATTTATTTCTGTTCCTACATCAGTTCACTACGGCACTCTTCTTCGAATTCTCAGATATCTTTGGGACACTATCACTTGCTCATTATTCATGCATTCTATATCCAAACTGGAGCTCAGTGCATATTCTGATTTAAATTGGGTAGGTGATCCTACCACCAGACAGTCTACCACAGGTTTCTGTCTATTTCTTGGTGATTCATTGATCTCATGATGAAGCAAGAAACATACAGTTTTTGCATGTTCTTCTACCGAAGTTGAGTAGAGAGCAATGACAGCTACTACTATAGAGATTGTTCACGTTCGTTGACTGTTATGAGATATGAGTGTAAGTCTTACAGGAGCCACTCTTTTTCATTGTGATAACCGGAGTGCATTGCACATTGCAAGCAATGCAGTCTTTCATGAATGAACAAAGCACATAGAGATAGATTGCCATTATGTTAGTGAGCACTTTGAAGCAGGAACCATATCACTTTATTCTGTTACATCTTCACAGCAGACAGTAAACTTCATCACCAAATCCTACATTGTTCAGAGATTTTATTATTTGGTGGGCAAACTCACACTATTCGACTCACCGTGAGTTTGAGAGGGGGTGTTACATAGTGTATTATATATTTAGTCTCATATCGGGTTATGTATCAGTTTAGTATTTAGTTCTCTCCTATATATAGGAGACATTGTACTTAGTTATAATCAATCCAGTAATATTTCTCAATCTCTCTGTTAACCTTATCAGTTGTAGTTTTAAATTTTTTTGATCATATTTGTTTGTTGGTTTTTCGCTACACACTCTCTCTCGCTCAACCCTCATATTATTTTTAGATTTTTTTCACATATACCTCCTATATTATTTTTTATTTTTTCATATACACTTCTAAAACAGGAGAAATCATTTTTTTAAAATACACTACTACTACAAACTATTCATCATGTCACGATCACGAAGTAACGGTCATAGCCAAAGTGGATAAGATTCCACTAGTTCTTGTAGTCGGCTTCCAACAATCTCACAATTAGAGACCGAATATAACCCTAACCTTAACATAGTTTATGAAGATGTTCCTCCACACGATTATGATCCCGCTACACAACAAGGAATGCATACTAGTGACACACAAACACATGAAACCGAATCCGCATAACCCACTTCTAGGAGAAAACATAGAGCGGAAACTAATGATTGACACAAATATTATGACTTTATCCCGGACGAGGAGAATTATAGTATAGGACATAAGATTTGTAAAACATGTTACAAAAGTTATAAATGGAAGAAGGGTGAGGGGACAGGTACAATTAGATGACAAATTACCTCTATACACCCCGCACTAGTACAAGACTAACAAACACAACAAAAAATCAACCCTAGGACCGGACAAATAGATAGCCATCCCTATGATCCCGAAATTGTTCGTCGGAAAATTGTCAAACTAGTTATTAAAGATGAGTAACCTTTTTCCTATTCTGAGAGTAGGAACGTAGAAGCATTTAACCAAAATGCAATAAATCCACATTTTAAAATAATTCCTAGAAACACACTCAAGGCCGATTGTTTTAAACTTTACAACGAAATGAGAGACATTTTAATTGCACTTTTGTTTTATTTAACTTGTACAGTATTGTTAACTTCCGATTGTTGGAAAGATTATAACGATATTCCAATGATGGACATAACTTTTTTTTGGGAAGATGATGGGCATAACTTGTCATTGGATCGATAGTGATTGGATGATTTAAAAGAAAATCATATCACTTGTTGCTTTGTTGTATCCCCAGAATGGTATGGTTATCCCAACACGTATTTTAGAAGTTTGTGGTTTTTTCTTTCAAATTCGCAATAAATTTTTTACTATTAGTTTTGAAAATGCATCCAACAACAATAGTTAGATTAATTCATTAAAAGAACAATTAGCTCTTTCATGTCGTGAAATTTTTCATGTTAGATGTGCATATCATATTTTAAATTTATGTGTACAAGATGCTTTGAAAGTAGCCGATCCATATGTGAATGCAATTAGAAATTGTGTACATTTCATTGCTTTAAGTAGAACTATGCTTCAATATTTTAAAGAAGTGTGTAATCTTAAGGGAATACATTTTAGAAAATTTTCTAAAGATGTTAAATACCGATGGAATTCTACTTTTAATTTATTAAATTTTGTTACACAATACAAAGATGTTATAAATGTTTTTTGTGTTGCAAAAATTATGAAAATTTTTGAAATGACTCCCCAATCTTAGCATTTACCGAATCTTTGTTAAGATTTTTGAAATCTTTTAAAATCGCAACTATGAAGTTTTCAAAATCTTATGGTTCTACTTTTAGTAGTATTTTTATTTCAATAATTACTATGATTCAAACTTTTCAAAACATGATTTCGGACAAATACAATTTTCATATTGTTATTCCCGATTATACTAAAATTTTGAAGTATTTTAATCTTCCTCATATGTTGTATTGTATTGTTACTGTTATGGGTCCTCGTATCAAATTACCAGGGTATAACGAGTTTGATTGAAATATTTTTTACTTTACTTGGAGATGAATCGGAATTTGATTGTAATGATTTTTTTGGCTAGCTTTGAGTCGACATGGAATAATTTGTATGATTATTATGATATAACTTATGCATCTAGTAGTATAACGCGCCAAACCTATATATCAACTTCTTCTTCTACTTCTAGAGGTAAGGGTAAGAGTACAATAGAAGATGTCAATGCTAATTTACTTGCTCGTATTTAATTTAAAAAATCTAGGATTAATGCACCCAATGAATTGAACTGGCATTATCAACAAGATAGTGAGAGTTCTAGTTCTGAGGTTGAAGTATTACAATGGTGGAAAGAACATGAATTTGTTTTTTTTTTTAATTCTTTCACATATGGCTAGAGATCTACTAACACCTCTTGTGTCTACAGTTACATCAGAAAGTGATTTTTCTACAAGTGGCATGGTTTTAACCAATTACAGGAATCGCATGAAGTCGGATTCATTGGAGATGCTGGTGTGCACTAAAGATTGAATAAAAGCTTAAGACAAGACTAAAAAAAAAGCGGTCGACACCTCAACAAGTGGAAGCAACTCGCCTGAAGATCAACAGCAATAGTAGGAAATTTAGGACGGTGAGATCCTATGTTTAGGTTAAGTAGAGGTGCACGATAGTAGTCCAATTCTCGCTCTTCAATCTAACTTTAGACTATCTCGAACTCTAGAGTATCCCGTTAGACATGTAATTTAATAAATTTATATCTTTTTTTTAATTACATGTATTTGTATGTAAAAAAATTGTAAAAACTTATTAGAAGTTGAAATGAATAATATATACAATTTTCTTTCATTCTTATACTTGTACATTTCTTTATTAGTTTTTTTGTAGTTTAAAAAAAATTATCTAACCAAACCAATAGGGGCCAACCCGCGACCCGGCCTGGCCCTAATCGGGTTCAACCCGTAAAGGTTCGTTGGTCAACCGAGTCGAGTTTTAAAATTCCCAACCCTGACCCGAGTCCGCCCCTACCCGGACTAACCAGACGGGTTTGGGCTGGGCCCGGCCCGACCTACTCGAACTGCTGGCCATTCCTACTCAGGTGGATAAGTATCGGTTAAAAAGTTTATGGTTCGGCTTGCCACAATATTTGACTAGGCATTTAAGAAAGTTGACTAGCATCTCACAACAATACCCTATGTTCTTTGGTTTTAAGTCTATGCTTGGTCAAACGCATTTGTAAAATTCAGATCTTGTTAGGGAAGAGCTACACTATCTTTTCGTGACATAAGGATTTCCTCCTGTTCCCAAAAAGAATTTGTTGTCAATGTAATTCTATTACTTTCTCAGTTTAGTTATGGCTTCTTTGAATATAGTTCCCTATTGTTGCTGCTGATTTTGGTGTGGGAGCAAATAGATGAATTTGTGAATTCTTGAAGGAAACAAATAAGCACACCAGTCGACTTTCACCACCGTTTTGACTGGTTTCTTGCCGCTGTCGTGGACCTGCAAAAAGTTCGATATACCAGGATGGATACCGGCGACGAACCCTCCGACGCTCTTGTTAGTAATCATGAAGATTATGAAAGAGTTTTATGTGGAAAAAGATTGATTACCTTATTATGGTGGGGGGAGAGAGATATTTATGGTCACCTTTAAAGACAGTTTAGAGATAATGATTTATCCCTATGTCCCAGTGTTTCTGGATAAGATGTATAAAGTTTAAACCCATTTCGTGATAAGAGAGACTGTTTAAACTACCTCTTAGAGATAATCAAGAATTTGAATATCTCTTTAAATGACCTGGGCTAGTTTGTAATGGGTTTTTCCCCCTGACCCAGTAGGACAGATCCATTTATGGGTTATTGGGCTTTGAAGAAAGACTCAGTCCCCATTTCAGACCCGTTTGTAAGTGAAATTACCGTTTTACCCCTAAAAGCTTTAAGATTCGTGCCCGATATGAGCGATTCCGATTTAATCCTATTTTTAGCCATATCATGAGCTCCCCACTCCCGAAGATTGAGTTTAATAGGCTTTGAGGAGTAGTTTTATTGTTCCCATGGCGTACGGGATTTTATCAAAGTTCTTGGGGGAATTTGGATCTTGCTCGAGATGTAATGGTATCAATCTGAGTTTGTGAAGTGCCCACAATAATTTTGCAACTTTTTTGGATTTTTCTGATTTTTTTCTAATTTTTAAATTAATTTTCGAATTATTTATTCAATTCTGCGAATCAACAATCTATTTTCAAAAAGTATTAATTAATTGTTCTAATTAATAATTATTCATCCAGGAGTTCAAAAATATTTTCCTGAATTTATATTTATTTTTTAGAATTTTAAATTAATTTTCTTGAATTTTTAATATTTTTTTGTAATTTTTAAACAATTAATTCGAATTAATAATTTAAATAAAAGAATTAATCAGGAAATATCGACGTGGCACGATCTGGAGCGTTGATCATACCGTTGGCATGACTTTCGGAGTGATCAGGTGGTGGATCTGGCACTTAGGTGACGTGGCACGATCTAGGCTCTCCGATCAGGTGCACGCATCGGGAGGTAAGAGTTTTTCCCCCATTTCCAGCTCGGTAGCCCGGATCCTCAGAATATGAATCTGAGCTACGTGGCACATTCTAGCTCGTCTGATGAAGATCTGGCACGAATCACGATGCGATATTTTTCACCATTTCCCAGCTCGGTAGCTTGGATCTTCGGAATATGGATTCGAGCTACGTGGCACATTCTAGGCCATCTGATGAAGATCTGACATGAATCATGAGGCAATATTTTTTTCCATTTCCCAGCTCGTATCTCGGATCCTCAGAATGTAGATCCGAGGGTCGTGGCGTGATCTGAGCCGTCTGATGAAGATCTGGCACGAATCACGAGGCAATTTTTTTTGCCATTTCCCAGCTTGGTAGCTCAGATCCTCGGAATGTAGATCTGAGGTCCGTGGTGTGATCTGAGCCGTCTGATGAAGATCATGCACGAATCTCGAGGCAATGTTTTTTTCCCATTTCCCAGCTCGGTAGCTCGGATCCTCGGAATGTAGATCTGAAGGTCGTGGCATGATCTGAGCCGTCTAATGAAGATCATGCACGAATCTCGAGGCGATGTGACTCATCAATGAGTTTTCGGTAACGTGTCATGTTCATGCCTTTACGAGTTCTGTCGTTTAGCCTTCTGATGGGCCTTTCTAACGGTTCAGGGGGCCCAAAACTCTCGGAAGCCCAAGCGGAGCCCCCTCTTTCTACTATAAGTCACCACCCCCTCCTTCATTTCTTCACTCTCTCTTTTTACTCTTTGGAAAAAGAATTCACTGCTGGGCAGCTCAACTAGCGTTCGCGGCCAATCGTTAGCGTTTTCCGACGATCTTTTCCGACCATTGCTGTCACATTAAGGTAAATATATATTTTATTTTATATATTTTATGAGATTTCTAGAGCGTCGTCTGGGAGTGAGACCTCCGCCTCGGATCAAGAAAGTGATCGGCCGTTGGTAGTCCCCCTTGCGGTGGACAAGGGGAAGGAGGTAGCTGGGTCGGTGACAGTAGAGATGATAGTAGAGGGGATGAAGAGAGCGGGAGAGCTGGGCAGGATGCCGTATGCTCTGTCCAGCCTCGGCAGAGACAGAGAATACTCCGACGACCTTCTGGCCAAGGTTGTGTATGGGAGGTCGGCTTCGTATGAAGAGAACAAGCCGAGGGAACACTTCGAGGTTGATAACATCCCCTCGGTTCTTACGGAGAAGGATCTGCTGCGTATTAGAAGGAGCTTCATGAAACAGCCGGAGTTTACTCTCCTTCTTCCTGGTCCAGGGTTCCGAGCGTGTTCGACAACTTCGCCAGATACATGCGTCTTCCCTTTTGATGCGCTCAACACTGGTCTCCGTTTTCCCCTACCGCCCTTTGTAACCGAGGTGTTACTGTGTTATGGGCTGAGTCTGGTTCAATATATGTCGAACATGTGACGGCATGTACTTGACTTCATACTTCAGTACCAAGTCGTTGGGGCCGAGCCTCAGCTCAGCGTGCTCCAAAGTCTTTATCGGATCAATCGTATGAGCAAAATGGAGTACCGGTACTACATGTCTCCGCAACGGGGTGTTAAATTGATCGAGAACCCGGACTCAATGAAATTTTGGAAGGAGAAATACTTTTTGATCTGAGGAAGCCAACCGTGGGACTTTCCCACGAGATGGAGGGAGGATGTGTCGAGGTGGGCGAAGTCTGAGTCTGTGTTGACCCCGGAGGAAGATACGTTCACGACGAAACTCCTCGGCCGTCCGACCTTAAGTTGGAAGGATATGACCGAGGAGGTTCTCTTTGGTTAGGGTCTCAGTCCGATCGACCCCAGTATGCTTCGGATGTTTGTCTTTGTTTTTATTTTCAATATTGCTTTCTTCGTGTGCTAACTTTTTCTTTTTTGCTTTTGTTTCTGTAGAGACCCCCGGTATAGACTTTTGAGCGATGTGGTTTGATCGAGGGGGCGTTGGTGGGAAAGGTACTAATGGCAAGAAGAGGAAGAGAACCACAGCGGGGCCATCGTCTGGCCGAGTTACAAAGGGATCGGCGGTGGCCTCCCCGGTGGTTGACTTGGAATCCCCTTCTCCTACTCCGTCTGCTCCTTCCGCTACTCTTATACCGTCTACCCCTTCCGACCCATCCGCCAAGGACTTCACCCTTGGGGCTGCACTAGCACTTGAGGTGCCACCCCTTACCGTCGAGGCCGAGGCGATTCTTACCAAGGAGCACAAGAGGCTCTTCGTCCTCGATTGGCGAGTGATGAAGCATGACGGCTTCCTCGAGGACACCGTCATGAGCATGCAGGCAATCTGTCACTTGCCGACCCTGAAGGACCGAGCGGCACTGTAGGCGGGGAAAGTGGGCGACGATGCCCTTGAGATTGCTAGGGCGACGATGTCGGTGAGTAGCCTTTTGGGTTCTCCAAAAATCTAATTTTTTATTGCGCAAAACTTGTAGTTTCTCTTCGTAGATATCGTGCCACTTTAGCCACCTCTTAGAGCAGTTCGCCGAGCAGGAAAAAGAGCTCAAAGCGACGAGTGACAAAGATCAGTCGGAGAGGGCCAAGGCCGTAAAGATGTATGAGGCCAAGCGGCGCCTGTCAGAGTCTCATGCTGCTCAGATTAGCCTTCTCGAGTCTGCCTTGGCGAAGGCGAACGAGCAGATGGCTCGGGAGGCGGCCAGGACGAACGAGGAGAAGGAGAGGGCCGACCAAGAGAAGGAAAAGACTGCAAAGGCTATCGAGGACGCGGCGAGGGAGTGGGAGGTGGTGGTAGCAGCGGCTGCGGAGGCAATCAGGGCCGAGGAAAAAGTGCATATGTGTGCGAAACTGGAACAATCTTACGCCAGATCCCTCAAACACATGGAAGCTCGTATCCCTGACTTTGGCAGCTCGGGGTATAGCTTGTATACCCTTTCGAAGGCAAAGTAGCCGAGGGAGCAGAAGGCGTCGAAGGAGGGCAAGAAGAAGAAGAAGAAGAAGAAGAAGAAGAAGATGTAGTGGCAAATCCTCAGTCGGCTATCGTGGAGGTGCCAGAGGCATTTGCGGAGCAGCCCCCCAAGGTGGCTCCTTGAATTTTTGTACCCGCACTCATTCTTTCTCTTTCTTTCTTTTCGCTTTTGTACGCCTTATAGCGGACTGGCCACCGCTTGTACTTTTTTGATGAAGTTGAATGATTTTATTTTTTTTGAACAGGTGTCGCGAAGTTTCAAAATAGTTTTGGGCTTGTTTGGTTTCGGATCGCTCCGTAGTAGCACCATCATGTGACTTCTCAATCTTAGTGATTTACGCTTTGTTTTGGTCGAACTCCCAGGATAGCGAGGTGCCACATCTCCGTTCTAAGCTAGGCATCGTCAATTTGGGGCTAGCTTGGTCCCGAAAGTTGCTTTATAGAGCAGAGCGGGAGGTGGTTCATTTAAGGGTGACCCTGGCTCGTCGAGACATCGAGATAAGGCGCCTTGAGGAGGGAACTCACGAAGTGGCACCCGAAGGCGAGGAGTCCTGCCCCTCAATGGCCGTTAGCCAAGGCTTGAGACTCAAATTTCTTCGTCACTCATTATTCGAGGTGAGATCCGAGAGAGACGAATTGAAGAACGTGGTGCTCGAGAAGAGTCTGGAGTCGGCACATCTTCAAAGGGCTATCTCTGAGGTCTTGCGAGGGAGTAGTTCGGAACGAATGCCTCGTTTGAAGATCAAAGTGACGGATGACTCTCTGAAAGAGCATGTGATCGAGCTAGAGGTGGAGAATCTTCGTCTGCGACGACTTTCTGAGGGGAGCAACGTCATAAGCACTTCCTGTCCTCAGGGTGATTATGCTCAAGGAAGGTCGTTCCACAAGTTAGCACTTCATTTGCCCCCTGTTTTGCGAAATCCAGGTGATGCGTAAAGTGGAGTGACTCGCTCGTCGAGTGGGACATCTGTCGGTGCGACCGTTAGACCCTTGGGTGCCGTCGATGCGACCCAGCTCGCTGGCTTAGAGACCTCCGTGGAGACGAGGCGAGATCAGTATGACGCTCGTCGCCCTCGTGTATCACTCAATAGGAGCGTCCCCCTTCCTAGAAGAAGTTAGGGCCAGAATAAGGCTTGTATCTCCAATTTTGTAATTTTTTTTTATCTTGTATGACCCATTTAGGTCTTGTATGACTTCTTGGTCTTCTATAAGACTTATATTTTCAATTTTGATGGAATAATATGTCGCATTTTTCGATCTAGTAACGAGCTTCTTCAAAGAATTTGTGTTTTGCTAACTTTTGCAAGAGAATTTCAATAGTTTTGGGAGCAATTCTGAATGGTGAGCTACTTGTACTCGCTCGTTCGCAAATAGCTAAAGCGGCACAAACCAAGTGTTGGACTCCGAACTTGTCGTTTAGAGAGATTCAACAGTTGTGGGAGCAATTTCGAATGGTGAACTACTTTGTACTTGCTCGTTCGTAAGTAGCTAAAGTGGCATCGAACCAAGTGTTGGACTCCGAACTTGTTGTTTAAAGAGATTCAACAGTTGTGGGAGCAATTTCGAATGGTGAGCTACTTTGTACTTGCTCATTCGCAAGTAGCTAAAGCAGCATCGAACCAAATGTTAGACTCCAAACTTGTCGTTTATAGAGATTCAACAATTGTGGGAGCAATTTCGAATGGTGAGCTACTTTGTACTTGCTCGTTCACAAGTAGCTAAAGTGGCATCGAACCAAGTCTTGGACTCCGAACTTGTCGTTTAGAGAGATTCAACAATTGTGGGAGCAATTTCGAATGGTGAGCTACTTTGTATTTGCTCGTTCGCAAGTAGCTAAAGCAGCATCGAACCAAGTATTGGACTCCAAACTTGTCGTTTAGAAAGTTTTTTGTACTTGGTGTATATTTCGGGGTGAGAGAACCAGAACATCGAGACAATGTATTTTCTGAGAAAAAAAATTACTTTTATTAAAAACAGCTAAGTGGCTGCTTCTGAGTTGCAAGCCATTATTATACTTCAAAAAATGAATAAAAGAAACAACTTTAGAAATGCTTTAAGAATGCTCTAGGAGTTGAAGTTTTTTGGAGCGGTGTTCAAACACCCTCTTGGTACTTCAACAAGTGTTCCGCATTCAATGTCCTCGGCACTCTCTTCCCCCCGAGTCTTCAAGTTGATAAGATCCAGGTTTGACAACTTTGGAGACCCTATACGGTCCTTCCCAGTTAGGTGCTAGCTTGTCTTTCTTGTTTGGAAACTAAATTGATAGCTTTCTCAGCACCAGATCCTCTTTTTCGAGAGTAGTAGGGCAGATTCTCTTCTTGTAGGACTGCTCAATCCTACGTCGATAGATTTATTGCCAGATGGCGGACCTCTCGCGGATCTCATCGATGAGGTCCAAGTTACCACAAAGCTCGTTCGCGTTTTGTTCTTCGTTGTAAGCAATCAAGAGGGGGGAATGTAGACTAACTTCTAGCGGGATGACGGCTTCGGAACCGTAAGTGAGGTTAAAGAGAGATTCTTCTGTGGGGGTCCTTTTTGTAGTGTGATAGCCCCAAAGCACATTGGGGAACTGCTCGACCCATAAACCCTTAGCAGACTTGTCCAGTCTCTTTTTCAGGCTGGAGAGAATTTGCCGATTAGCGTTCTCTGCTTGACCATTGGGCTGTGGGTAGGAGATCGAGGAGAATTGTTGCTGGATACCAAGGTCTGTACAAAAAGTGCGAAAGGTTTCCCCCGTATATTGAGTCCCGCTGTCTGTTACCAAGATTCAAGGCACACCGAATCTGCAGAAAACTTTTTCCAAAAGAAACGCTGAACTATATTCTCTGTGATCGTCGCTAGAGGCTCAGCTTCGATCCATTTAGAAAAGTAGTTGATTGCCACGACAAGGAACTTCAACTTGCCCGACACTAGAGGGAAAGGCCCGAGCAAGTCCATAATCCACATTGAGAAAGGGGTTGAACTGGATAAAGAGGAGAACCGGGCTTGTGGTAAGTGGCGGATCGTTGAGAATTTTTGGTAGGGGCTGCATTGGCGAACGTGTTGTTCGGCATCGCTCAGGAGAGTGGGCCAGAAGTATCCATAATTCAGAATTTTACGGGCGAGGGACCTTTCTCCCTGGTGAGCACCACACATCCCTTCATGGACATCCTTTAGAGCATACTGGGCTTCCTCTGGGGAGAGGCATCTCAAGTAGGGCCTGCCGTCCACTTGAGTATAAGAGCATTTGTACATAACCCCCTCGATGAGCGTGTACCGCTCGGCTCTGGTTCTGATCTTTCGAGCCTCTTTAGGATCTGGAGGGAGGATCCCATCTTTGAGGAACTCGAGCAGGGGCCTCATCCAATTCTCCCCGAGTTCTAGGGGCAGCGTCTCCATCGGTTTCGGGATCTTCTTCCTCAAGAGAACTTCTATTAAGACAGTTTATTCGAGCCCCTGGAGGGAAGAAAAGGCTAGCTTTGAGAGGGCATCTGCTTGCGCATTCTCTTCTCGGGGGATTAGCTGGAGTTGTACATCTGCGAAAGATGCCAGCAGTTCTTTGACCATGGCCATGTATTTAGCCATACGACCATCTCGTGCTTCGTATTCCTCTGATACTTGGTTTACTACCAGCTGTGAGTCGGTGAATATCTTGACGCGCTTAGCCCCGGCCTTGCGAGCCATACACAGGCCGGCTATAAGGGCTTCGTATTCAGCCTCATTGTTGGACGCCATTGTTAGACGCCCGAAAGTTGATACAGAGTGAGTACTGGAGCACGAAATCATTGTTGCTAGTCAGGATGACCCCAGCTCCGCTCCCATTGGCGCACGAAGACCCATCAACATACACGGTCCAGAATAGGGGTTCCTCTATCGCTTTGCTGGCATCGGGGATTGTGCTCTCTATTATGAACTCTGCTAGGGCTTGGGTCTTGATAGCAGTTTGGGGATGATAGCTGATATCATATTGGCTCAGCTTTATGGACCACTTCATAAGGCGCTCCGAGGTCTCGGGCTTGTAGAAAACTTGTTTGAGCGGCTGGTCAGTAAGAACGACCACTAGTGAGACTGGAAGTAGGGGCAGAGTTTCCGGACTCTTGCTGTTATTGCCCCCACTCAAAGACTTTAGCCCCTCTGAGGGCCTTGAAGAATGGGAGACATTTTTCTCCTGATTTGGAGAGAAAATGCCCTATGGCCGCCAGGCATCCCATGAGCTTCTATACGCCTTTGACACTTGAAGGAGGAGCCATATACAGAATGACTTGAATCTTTTCCGGGTTGGCCTCTATGCCCCTTTGGCTGACCATGAACCCAAGGAATTTATCGGATGAGACACCGAAGGCACACTTGTTAAGGTTCAGTCTCATGTTGTGTCTTCTCAACACATAAAAAGCCTCTTGAAGATCGAGAACATGATCCTATTTGCTGACGCTCTTTACCAACATGTCGTCTACGTAGACTTCCATGTTCTGATCGATCTGTTCTTTGAAGACCTTGTTAACAAGGCATTGATAGGTGGCACCGGCATTCTTAAGCCCAAAAGGCATAACTCGATAGCAGTATAGACCCTGGTCGGTTACGAAAGAGGTCTTCGAAATATCCGGAGGGAACATCCTGATCTGGTTTTACCCGGAAAATGCATCAATGAAACTTAAGAGTTCATGGCCTGAGGTTGCATCAATCAGAGCATCAATGCTCGGCAGTGGGAATGGATCTTTGGGGCAGACATTGTTTAGATCCGTGAATTCGATGCAGATCCTCCAGCTCCCGTTGGCTTTTTTGACCATTACGACATTGGACAGCCATTCAGGATAGTTGACCTCTTGTATGAACAGGGCGTTCAAGAGTTTCCCCACCTCTTCTGTAATTACCTGCTGGCATTCGGGAGTGAATTTGCGTCGCTTTTGCTGAACGGGTCTGGCCCCAGAAGCTACACTAAGGTTGTGCATGAGAAGCTCCTCGAAGATTTCAAGCATGTCGGTCGCAGTCCAGGCAAATAGATTGCGATTTTCCCTTATACACTGGATAATGTCGGATCTGGAGGGAGGGGGAAGGACTTTGCTAATCTGGAATGTCCTAGTCGGATCTCCTTCTGAGAAGGCCACCTCTTCCAGCTCATCGACCAGCTCTGATATAGGTTGGCTACTCCCTTGGCGGAGTTCAACAGCTTCAAGGAAGAGGACCGGTCCTCCTACCGAAGTCATGTAGAATTTGCGAGCCGCCCCTGGCTCCCTCTAACTTCTCCCACCCCTGTCGTGGTGGGGAACTTCATCTTTAGGTGGTAGGCTGAAGGCACAGCCTGGAGAGCAGCTAGGTCGGATCAGCCCAGGATGACGTTGTAAGCAGCCTTCACATCTACCACCATGAAGTCCATCGGCTCGGTTCGGGTGATTAGGGTTTTGCCAGCGGTTACGTCGGAAGTTATGACACCCTCGATCGTCACTGGCACCCCGGTGAACCCTTGGAGAGTATAGCCGGTGGGCTTGAGTCGATCCCCGGACAACTTAAGACTTGACCGAACTGTCGTTGTCTACCAGAACCCGGCGTACATTGAAGTTGGCCATGTGGAGATTGATCACTAGAGCATCACAATAGGGCATTCTGATGCCCTCTAAATCTTTATCTGAAAAAGTAACATGGACCCCAAGGCCCTTGGGTGGAGGATGGTTCTGCACGGAATTCACCTCTCGGATGAAGGCTTTTCGAGAGGAGTTCGAATCTCCCCCCATTGGGCCTCCGTGTATGAGATATAGATAGCTTCAACTTCAGAATTCGGGGTCTTGGCGTGCCGCTCGGTTCGCTTATTAGCCCCAATAGGAGGCGGAGGAGGATCTACCCTGTCCTTTCTCACGAACCTGGAAAGTAGCCCTCTCTGAATAAGGGCCTCAATCTCGTCTTTTAGGACCAGACAGTTGTCCGTGTCGTGGTCGTGGTCCCTGAGGAAGCGGAACCATTTGTCCCTGTTTCTCTTTTTGCCCAGTGTGTTCATCTTTGGAGGAGGTGGGAGGAGACCTTCTTTCCCAACCTCCATCAGGATGGCTGAGACACTCGCGTTGAGTGGAGTAAACTTCTCGAAGCGGGGAGGAGGGCAATGCTGGCCTCCATTATCTTTCTGGAGCTTCTTGGCTCCTTCTTCTTCAGCGCCCTTCCGTTTGTTTCCGGAGTACGATCCCTCAAGAGTGGGGCAGGTGAGAGCCTCTTCCACTCTGATGTACTTCTCACTCCTAAGCAGGAGTTCTGAGAAATCTGGAAGAGGCTTCTTAGCAAGAGAGGCCTGAGTTTGTCATTGGTGATGTTGGATTGGAAAGCAACAAAGGCCACCGACTGGTCTAGGGAGGAGATGGACGGGGCCTCGGAGATGAAACGCTTAACATAGTCCCTTAGCCGCTCGCCCTTCCTTTGATGGAGTAACAATAAAGAGGTGCTTGTCTTTTCAGCACGGCGGCTACTCACGAAGTGAGTAAGGAATAGCCATTCGAACTAATCGAAGGAGAAGATGGAGGCCTGGGCTAGTCATGAGTATCATTCTCTTGCTGGCCCTTTCAGCGTGGCCGGGAAAGTTTTTCAAAGAAGCGCGTCCGATGCCTGGTGGATCATCATGAGAGTTTTTAAACTCTCGATGTGGTCAGCGGGGTCTGACTCTCCATTGTATGACTCAAAACGAGGAGGTTTGAAGTTCTCTGGAACCGGTGCTTCCATTATGGTTCAGGAGAACGGAGGTCTGCTGGGGCAAAAATTCCTCTCCCATTGTTCCGCTTCTCTGTCAAGTCGAACAAGGTGTCTCTCCATCTCGTGGAGACGGCGGTAGACCGAATCTTCCCTTCGGTCATATTTTGCTGAGCCCCAGGACTCGTCCTCATGCGGAAGGGGACTGGGAGTACGACGGTGATAGCTTGGGGCATTTTGAAAACTGGGAGTGCGGTGCCGATAGCTTGGGGCAGGTTAAGGACTGGGCGCCCGCTGATCGTGGTCAGGAACAACATTGAGGGCCCTCAGGACTGCTTCTTGAAACTGCTAAAACTCTGCCCCTGTGATCGGTGCCTCCCACTCTCGGTGGTCCCATGGGGTGGGTCGACCGGTCGGAGAGCGGCTCCTCCTTTGATAACGCTGTGGTGATTCCTTCCGCCTTCAGGGAGAGTTAGATCTTATTCAGTCTGGTCTCCAGGGGGATCGGGCCCTAGGGGACCGGATCGCTAGACCCCTTCGATGTTCCCGATGGGGAATCCCCTCATGGGTCTGCCTCTCATCCAAGCGGGTCTGAAGATCTATTCCATGTTGCCGGTTGACAATAATGTGCCAGAGATCCTTCGGCGTTGGAGGAATGTGAGAGGCTATGAAGTCGGATGAAGGGTTATGTATCGAAACATGGTCATGATGAGGAGGTTGCCCGTGTCGACTTCGGCAGGAGGGTCCCGCGACAGCCTACTTGAGGCCCTTGAGGAGCCTGCTGGGGCTGAGGTTGCTGAGTAAGGGGCCGTCCAGGCTGCGGTTGCTGGACAGGTTGAGGGTGAGGCTGTCTAAGCTGCGGTTGCTGGACTTACTGAACGGGTTGAGGGGGGACCTCTTGAAGTGGAGGAGGAGAAGGAGCGGGAGTGGCTCTGCGGTTAGAGACCGTTGCCTACCCCTTCTTTAGAGGCATAGCTTGAAACTACTTTCGCTGATGAAATAGGGCTGGATTGCTTTTCGAGTTTCCCACAGACGACGCCAATCTGTTGCTGCTGATTTTGGTGTAGGAGCAAACAGATGAATTTGTGGATTCTTGAAGGAAACAAATAAGCAAACCTGTCAACTTTCACCGACGTTTTGTCTAGTTTCTTGCCACTGCCGTGGACCTGCAAAAAGTTCGATACACTGGGATGGATCCCAGTTACGAACCCTCGGCCGCTCTTGTTAGTAATCAGGAATATTATGAAAGAGATTTATATGGAGAAAGATTGATTACCTTGTTATGATGGGGGGAGAGGGGTATTTATAGTCGCCTTTAGAGACAGTTTAGACATAATAATTTATCCCTATGTCTCGGTGTTTCTGGATAAGATGTATAGAGTTTAAATCTGTTTCGTGATAAGAGAGACCGTTTAAACACCCTCTTAGAGATAATCACGAATTTGAATTACTATTTAAATGACCTGGGCTGGTTTGTAATGGGTTGTCACCCTAACCCAGTAGGACAGATCCGTTTATGGGTTATTGGGCTTCGAAGAAAGACCCAGTCCCCATTTCAGACCCGTTTGTAAGTGAAATTACCATTTTACACCTGAGAGCTTTAAGATTCGTTCTCGAATTGAACGATCCCAATTTAATCCTATTTTTAGCCATATCACGTATTAAGTTGGGCAATAGTCACAGATAAGTTCATCTTGCTCATGTACCTTTTTCACCCTTCTATACTATTTATAAGTCACATGGCTGTGTGTTGCTGCTTATTTTGGTGTGGAAGCAAACAGATAGTGAGTTAATAATTGAAGGAAACTACTAAAAGTCTGACCTGTGACCTTTGCCGTTTTAGATGGTTAGAGCTCTTGAGATTGAATCTGGATCATTGATTGACCACCGTGGCCTAAATTTGACGGTTACCGATGTGGCCGATGAACCTACAAAAAGCCTGAAATACCGGGGGGTGGCCCCGGTGACAGACCCTCAGACGCTCAAGTCAGAACCAGAAAGAAAGAAAGAGAGTATGAAAGTGAAAACTAGCAAATTGTTGATTACCTTCTGACTGTAGAGGGAGAGGGGTATTTATAGGCCTGAGAGATACTTCAAAAGATTGATTTGTGTTCGTTGGATCGATTTAACTTCCTTATCTCTTTCATGTCTCTCCCCCTCAAGAGGTAAGATATCCTTGTTAGGGGATAAGAGATTTGACTCCTAGCCTGCATGGGCTGGGTGTCTCTCCTAGTGGACATAGTCTATCACTTTTTATGGGCTTGGAAGAAGCCCATGTCTTGGCCTGTGATGGCTAATCTGCCTGTAAATGCATTGAGATCTGAGAAGGAATCGTACAGCTCTGATCTGCTGTGATTTTTACCATCATCATAAGCCCCCCACCCACGGAAGGCAATTTTCTTGGCTTTCTAGGAGTATCACGTCTTACTTTTGGAATCTGGTGTATAATCATAGCAATCAGAATGCTCGGAGATACCTAGACTAATCTGTGGCTTCTGAAGGCAGTGAATATTGTCCTAAATTTTTCCATAGTTCTTCGGACTTTTCCAAATTTTCTAAAAAATATGAAATCTTTTTTTCCAATTTTAAAATCACTTTTTCGAATTTTATAATTAAAAAATTCATTTTTAATTATTTTTTTAGATTTTTAAATTAATTTTTCGAATTTAAATAATTATTTTTGAATTTTTGAATTACTTTTTCGAATTAAAAACTAGTTTGAGGGTTTTTTTTGTAAAAATATCGACTTTGACGCGAATCTTGACGCGATCTAGATTGCTGATCATGGAAATCTTGCGCATTATGGGAGATCTAACGGTGGAGATTCCTCTACTGTGATAAAGGGCGACGTGGATGAATCAGGAACGTCCACCATGCCCTGGCTTGCTCGCTGAGTGAATCAGACGGTGGAAGAGTGAGCGAGGCAGCGATCTGATCATTTTGAGGGAGGGTGACGTGGCATGATCAGGGACGCCCATCAGGTCCCAGCTCGTCCACTGAGTGAATCAGACGGTGGAGGAGCGAGAGGAGTGTTGGGGACGAAGGTGGGCGACGTGGCCTAATCTCATGCGTCCCTCACACTTGAGCTCGAACATCTGAGCGATTCGAGGGTCGACAGCGGCTGTGAGCGACCCCTTAGCTCGGCCGACCGTTTGGTCGAGCTACAGCCAATTTTTTCGACTTCTAAGGGTCTTGTCGTGCTATGGAGCTATAGTGCTACCGTTGAGCAATGGTGAGTGTTCATCGCCGAGCCATTTTGGTCGAGCTATGGCATTGAGCTTTGCTCAAGCTCTCAACCTGTCAAGCTATAGCCAATTCCTTCAGTCGAGCTATGGAGGATGGCAGTCGTCGAGCTATAGAGCTCCCCTCGTCGCGCTATTTTGGTCGAGCCTGTCGAGCTCTACTTTGGATGCCTTCGAGATATGGAGTTACGGTCGAGCTATGAGCTATTGTTTTCTCATTGACCTTTGGAGCTACAAGGTAAGGGTGAGCGGTCGAGCGATTACATTTGATCTTCGGTCGAGCTCCTAATCTGTCGAGCTGTTGAGCTATAGGCTCCTCGTTCGATCGAGCCATGAGTGCTCTGTTTTGAGCTTGGTTATGGGCGAGCTATGACGAAGTTATCAACAAGGAGTTTCGATGGGGATCTCGACGAAGTGGAGCTTGGAGCTAGAGCCGTGGTGCTCGGAGTTGGTGCTGTGAAGGGTGATCTCATTTGGCGAAGTTTTTGGCACCCAATTTCTGAAGAAGAAGAAGGAGCTGTAGGTTTTAACAAGGCGAGAGCTCGACGTCGGTGATGCACTCTGGCCAGGAATTCGGCGACGCACTCGAGGAGGCTAAAGCTCGAAGTCGGAGCTGGAGTGAGGAGGAAAGGGGCTCTCAGTCGAGTTTGGATTTTTTTGCGGGAAGAAAAAATTTCGGAAGAGGAAGATGAAGGAGAGATGGAGGAGGGTTTGCAGGGTTTGCGGGTTTCGGGTTTAGATTTGTACCCGCAACCCGTTATTCTGACCTCTAGAGTTTTTGTGGGTTTGGTTTGTGGATCCAAATGTGGGTTTGGTTTGTGGATCCAAATCCGACCCTAGCCCATTTCTTCTTCTTCTCTTCTTTAGAACCCACAAGGATTTGTTTGGGGATTTTTTGAAATTTTTTGGACTTGGATTTGCATATAATAATTATATATATATATATATATATATATAAATACATTTTTGTGTATATACAACAATAAATATATATATATATATATATATATATATATTTATTTATTTATTTATTTATTTATTTATTTATTTATTTATATGTGTATACCCAGCTTTTTACTTCATAACCCTCGATTGGTGGATCTTGTACATATATAGTTATGCTAGGAGAGCTGTTGTGGACTTGCTGTTTGATCCCAACAAGTTTGTGGAGAAATCTCTTCGACTGAATTAATCGTTGAACTTGTTATCTAGTCCCAACATGTTTTTAGAGACAACTGTTTGACTGAGTTGGCGTAGAGCTCGCTGTTCGATCCCAGCGAGTTTGTGGAGACAACTTAGAGATAGAGTTGATGTAGAAACTGTCGTTTGATCCCAGCAAGTTCAGAGACAACTCATAGGAGGAGTTGGTTCAGAATCTACCGTTTGATCCAGACGAGTTTGTAGGGAGAGCTATGAGATAAACTTGAGCTTGAACATCCTGTTTGGCCCCAGCAAGTTTACAGATGTTACTCCTTGATCAAGTTGATTTAGAAACTACCATTTGATCTCGGCGAGTATAGAGAGACAACTCGTAGTGGCGCTGGTCGTTCAACTTATTGTTTGTTCCCATCAAGTTTGTAGAGGCAACTCTGTGACAGAGTTGAATATTTGAACCTGCCAATTGCACCCGGCGAGTTTTAAGGCACTCTGAGATAGAGTTGATGTAGAGACTGCCGTTTGACCCCGGCGAGTTCAGAGACAACTTTGAGATAGAGTTGATGTAGAGACTGCCATTTGACCCCGACGAGTTCAGAGATAACTTTGAGATAGAGTTGGTGTAGAGACTGCCGTTTGATCCAGACGAGTTGAGAGACAACTCTGAGATAGAGTTGATGTAGCGACTACCGTTTGATCCCGGCGAGTTTATAGAGGCAAATCCATGATGGAGTTATGCGTGGAACTTGTTGTTTGTTCCCAACAAGCTTAGAGAGAACTCTGTGACTGAGCTGAACATTTGAACTTGCTGTTTGCACTCATCAAATTAATAGTGAGTTCCGTGACAAGTCGGACGTTTGAGCCTTCCGTTTGCGTCTGATATGGCTAAAAATAGGATTAAATCAGAATCACTCAAATTGGGCACCCAAATTGGGCACGAATCTTAACTCTCAGGGGTAAAATGTTAATTTCACCTACAAACGGGTCCGAATTGTGAACTGGATCTTTCTTCAAAGCTCAATAGCCCGAAAATGGATCCGTCTTACTGGGTATGGGTAACGACCCGTTACAAACCAACCCAAATGGATAAGGAGTAATTCAAATTCGTGGTTATACCTAAGAGACTGTTTGAACAGTCCCTCTTATCACGAAGCGAGTCAAACTCTCTTCTTATCCATAAACATCTGGAAGTAGAGATTTATCCTTATCTCGAAACTAGTTCCTACGGCGACTATAAATACCCTTCTTCCCCCACAGTGATAGGGTAATCAATCTTTTTCTACCAAAAAGCACTTTTCATAATCTTTCTAATTACTGAGAAGAGCGTCAGAGGTGTCATCACCGGGATCCATCCCGGTGAATCGAACTTTGTGCAGGTTCACGATAGCAGAAAGAAACCAGTCAACACACCGGTGAAAGTCAACAGGTTTGCTTACTTGTTTCCTTCAAGAATGCACAAATTCTTATGTTTTCTCCCACACCAAAAATTAGCAGCAACAGATTGGCACCATCTGTAGAAAACAGAAAAAACAATCCAGTCCTATTTCATTAGCCTAATTAGTTTCAAGCTATGCCTCCCAAGAAAGGGAAGATGACGGCCTCTAACTGTAGAGCCACTCCTGCTCCTTCTCCTCCTCCACTCCAGGAGGTCCCCCTCAACCCGCTTAACAAGTCCAGCAGCCTGGACAGTCTCTCCCTCAACCCATCCAACAACCGCAGCCTGGACGGCCCCTTCCTCAGCAACCTCAGCCCCAGTAGGCTCCTCAAGGGCCACAAGGGGCTTCCGCGGGACCCTCCCGCCGAAGTCGACAGGAGAAACCTCCTCATCATGACCATGTGTCAATACATAACCCCTCGTCTGACTCCATGGCCTCGCACAGTCCCCCAACGCCGAAGGATCTCCGACACATTATTGTCAACAGGCGGCATGGTGGGATAGATCTTCGGACCCGCTTGGATGAGAGGCGGACCCATGACGGGATACCCCACCGAGAACATCAAAGGGGTCCGGCGATCCGGTCCCCTATAGCCCGATCCCCCCGCAGGCCAGATCGCAGAAGGTCCAACTCTCCTAGGAGGCGAAGGGAGTCACCCCAGCGTCGTCAAAGGGGAAGCCGCTCTCCAATCGGTCGACCCGCCCACGGGACTACCGAGAGCAGAAGGCACCTGTTACGAGGGCAGAGTTCCAGCAATTTTAAGAGGCTGTCCTGAGGGGCCTCAATTTTGTTCCCGACCACGATCGGCGGGCGCCCAGTCCTCAACCTGCCCCAAGCTATAGGCGTCATACTCCCAGTCCTCAACCTACCCCAAGCCATAGGCACCGCACTCCCACTCCTCAACCTACCCCAAGCTATCACCGCCGCTCTCCCAGTCCCCTTCCGCATGAGGAAGAGTCCCTGGGCTTAGCAAGATATGCCCGAAGGGAGGTTTGGTCTATTGCCATCACCACAAGATGGAGAGGCACCTCGGCCCAGTGGACAGAGAAGATGAACAACCGGCGAGGAATTTTTGCCCTAGCATGCCTCCGTTCTCTTGAACCATAATGGAAGCACCATTCCCAGAGAACTTCAAGCCCCCTCATTTTGAATCATACATGGGGAGTCCGACCTTGCTGACCACATTGAGAGTTTTAAAACTCTCATGATGATCCACCAAGCGTCGGACGCGCTTCTTGCAAAACTTTCCTGGCCACGCTGAAGGGGCCTGCAAGAGAATGGTCCTCATGACTAGCCCCAGCTTCCATCTTCTCATTCGAACAGTTCGAAGGGCTCTTCCTTACTCACTTTGTGAGTAGCCGTCGTACTGAAAAGATGAGCACCGTTTTGCTATTTCTTCATCAAAGGAAGGGCGAAAGTCTCAGAGACTATGTTAAACGTTTCACCGCAGAGGCCCGATCTATCGCCTCCTTAGACCAGTCCATGGCCTCTGTTGCCTTCCAATCCAACGTCACTAACGAAAACCTCGCCAAGAAGCCTCCTCAGGATTTCTCGGAACTCTTACTTAGGAGTGAGAAATACATCCGAGCGGAAGAGGCTCTCACCCGCCCCGCTCTTGAGGGATAGCCTCCGGGAACAAATGAAAGGGCACTGAAGATGAAGGAGCTAAGATGCTCCAGAAAGACAATGGAGGCCAGCGTCGCCCTCCTCCCCGCTTCGAGAAGTTCACTCCACTCAAGGCGAGTGTCTCAGCCATCCTGATGGAGGTCGGGAAAGAGGGTCTTCTCCCACCACCTCCAAAGATGAACACTTCGGCAAAAAAATGAACAGGGACAAGTGGTGCCGCTTCCACAGGGACCAAGGCCACGACACGGATGACTGTCGGGCCTTAAAAGATGAGATTGAGGCCCTTATTCAGAGAAGGCAACTTTCCAGGTTGTAAGAAATGACTGGGCAGATCCTCCTTTGCCCCCCAGAGGGGCTAATAAGCGAGCCAAGAGGCATGCCAAGACCCCGGACTCCGAACCAGAAGCCGTCCTACATCTCATACACGGAGGCCCAATGGGGGGAGATTCGAACTCCTCCCGAAAAGCCTTCGTCCGGGAAGTAAATTCCATGCAGAAACCGTCCTCCCCCTAAGGGCCTTAGGGCCCCCGTCACTTTTTCAGATGGAGATTTGGAGGGCGTCTGAATGCCCTATTGTGACACCCTGGTAATAAACCTCTATATGGCCAACTTTGATGTGCGCTGAGTCCTGGTTGAAAACAGAAGTTCGGTCAACATACTTTTTCTAGAGGCTTTCCCGGGTCTCAAACTGTCCAGGGATCAACTCAAGCTCGCCGGCTACACTCTCCACGGGTTCACAGGAGTGCCGGTGATGATTGGGGGTGTCATAACTCTCGACGTAACCACTAGCAAAACTCCCATCACCTGAACCGAGCCGATGGACTTCATGATGGTAGATGTGAAGGCTGCTTGCAACGTCATCCTGGCCCGACCAGGCCTAGCTACTCTCCAGTCCATACCCTCGGCCTACCACATGAAGATAAATTTTCCCACCACAGCAGGCGTGGGAGAAGTAGAGAGAGCCAGGAGGTGGCTCGCAAATGCTACATGACCTCGGTGGGAGGACCAGTCCTCTCCCTTGAAGCTCTTGAGCTCCCCGAAGGGAGTAGCCAACTTATATCAGAGTTGGTCGATGAGCTAGAAGAAGTGGCCTTCTCAGAAGGAGATCCGACCAGGACATTCCAGATTAGCAAAGTCCTTCCTCCTCCCGTCAGATCCGACATTATCCACTGTATAAGGGGAAATCGCGATCTGTTCGGCTGGACTGCAACTGACATACCGGGAATCTCCGAAGAGCTCCTCATGCACCACCTCGGTTTCTCTTCGGGGGCCAGACCTGTCCAGCAAAAGTGACACAAATTCTCCCCCGAGCGCCAGCAAGCCATCAAAGAAGATGTTAAGAAACTCTTGAAGGCTCGGGTGATACAGGAGGTCAAATATCCAGAATGGATGTCCAATGTCGTGATGGTTAAGAAAACCAATGGGAGCTAGAGGATCTGCATTGACTTTATGGATCTAAATAAAGCCTACCCCAAAGATCCATTCCTGCTCCCAAGCATTGATGCCCTGATTGATGCAACCTCGGGCAACAAACTCTTAAGCTTCAATGATGCATTTTCTGGGTACAATTAGATCAGAATGTTCCCTCCAGACATTTTGAAGACCTTTTTCGTCACCGACCAGGGTCTATATTGCTACTGGGTCATGCCCTTCAGGCTTAAGAATGCCGGTGCCACCTATCAGCACCTTGTTAAAACGGTCTTCAAGGAACAGATCGAGCGGAACATGGAAGTCTATGTAGACGACATGTTGGTGAAGAGCGTCAGCAAATCGGATCATGTCTCTGATCTCTGAGAGGCTTTTAACGTGTTGGGGAGACACGATATGAGACTAAACTCGAACAAGTGTGCTTTCGGCATCTCATCCGGCAAATTCCAGGGGTTCATGGTCAGCCAAAGGGGCATAGAGGACAACCCCGAGAAGATTCATACCATACTCAATATGGCTCCCCCCTCCAACGTTAAAGATGTGTAGAGAATCACCGAACACCTCGCGGCCATAGGGCATTTTCTCTCCAAGTCCGGAGAAAAACGTCTCCCGTTCTTCAAGACCCTTAGGGGGGACTAAAAGTTTTGAGTGGGGGCAACAGCAGCAAGAGTCCTTTGATCAACTCAAGGCCTACTTAGTCAACCCTCCACTCTTGAACAAGCCAAATCTTGGGAAAATCCTTTACATATACCTCACCACTTCAGAACAGACCCTCAGCGATGTTCTAGTAAGAGAAGAAGACAAGATGCAGAGGCTTATCTACTATGTGAGTAAGGTCCTCAAGGATGCTGAACTTCGTTATCCGAAGCTAGAGAAGATGGCCTATGCATTAGTCATGGCGGTCCGAAAGTTCTGCCCATACTTCCAGTCTTACTCGGTGGTCGTTCTTATCGACCAGCCGCTCAAACAAGTTCTCTACAAGCCTGAGAACTCGGGGCACCTTATGAAGTGGTCTATCAAGCTGAGCCAGCATGATATCAGCTATCAGCCTCGAACCGCTATCAAGGCTCAAGCCCTGGCGGAGTTCATAGTAGAGAGCACAATTCCCAACACCAAAAAAGCGATAGAGGAACCCCTGTTCTGGACAATGTATGTTGATGGGTCCTCGTGCGCCGATAGGAGTGGAGCAGGGGTCATCCTGGTTGGTCCAGATGATTCCATCCTCCAATACTCACTCCGTATCAACTTAAGGGCGTCCAACAACGAGGCTGAATATGAAGCCCTTATAGCCGGCCTGTGTATGGCTCGCAAGGCCGGGGCCAAGCGTGTCAAGATATTTAGCGACTCGTAGCCGGTGGTGAACCAGGTATCAGGGAAATATGAAGCGCGACATAGTCGCCTGGACAAGTACTTGGCCAAAGTCAAAGAACTGATGGTCTCCTTCGAGGATGCAGAACTCTAGCAAATCCCCCACGAAGAGAATGCGCAGGCGGATGCCCTCTCGAAGTTAGCTTCCTCTTCCCTCCAAGGGCTCGAACAAAATGTCTTAATAGAAGTTCTTTTGAGGCCCAACATCGAGGAAGAGGATCCCGAGCCAATAGAGATGCTGTCCTTAGAACTCGGGGAGAATTGGATGAGGCCCCTGATCGAGTTCCTCAAAGATGGGATCCTCCCCTTATACCCTAAAGAGGCTCGAAAGTTCCGAACCAAAGCCGAGCGGTATACATTCATCGAGGGAGTTCTGTACAAACGCTCATACACTCAAGTAGATGGCAGACCCTACTTGAGATGTCTCTCCCCCGAGGAAGCCTAGTATGCTTTGAAGGATGTCCATGAAGGAATGTGTGGCGCTCACTTGGGAGCAAGGTCCCTCTCCTACAAAATCTTGAATTATGGATACTTCTGGCCCACTCTCCTTTGCGATGCCAAACAACACGTTCGCCAATGCGGCCCTTGCCAAAAAATTCTCAACAATTTGCCGCTTACCTCAAGCCTAACTCTCTTCTCTATCCAGTCCAACCCCTTTTGCAATGTGGGGAATGGACCTGCTCGGGCCTTTCCCTCCAGCGCCGGGCCAGCTAAAGTTTCTTGTTGTGGAAATCGACTATTTCTCCAAATGGATCGAAGTCGAACCCCTATCGATGATCACAGAGAATAGAAAGTATCGTTTCTTTTGTAAAAGCGTTGTCTGTAAATTCGGTGTGCCTCGATTCTTGGTGACGGACAATGGGACTCAGTTCATAGGGATAGCCTTTCGCACTTTTTGCACAGACCTGGGCATTCAGCAACGATTCTCCTGGGTCTCCCACCCGTAGTCCAATGGTCAAGCAGAGAACGGCAATTGGCAAATTTTCTCTGGCCTGAAAAAGAGACTGAACAAGTCTGCTAAGGGTGTAACACCTCTATTTTAACTCCTCTATTTTATAATTTCAAAATAGTTGTTTGTATTTCTATTATTGTGAGTATATATTATTGTTATTGTGTTATTGTTATTATTATACATAAATATGCAATTATATATATATATATATATATATATATATATATATATATATATATATATATATATATATATATATATATATATATATATATATATATATATATATATATATATATTCTTTAATTAATTAATTTATTTGGTGGACTGGGTTTTAATGGAATTTATTTTGAAAAGATTAACTATTAGGACATAAAAGTAATTGGATAATGCAAGGGGGGGTTTATTATAAATTTTCCATTACTTTTTCCCCCACCCAATTCTCCTCCTTTTCTTCACCCGTGCATTTCTTTCTTCCCTTCCCTTAGGTTCGGCCGAAACCCATTTCCCCTAAGAAACTAGGGTTTTGAATCTCTACCCATTTTCAACTTTTACTTTGAATTTTTTGGAGGTTCTAACCTAGTTTTGGACGTTCTATCGCATGGTGGGTGTGGTTTTCTTGGAGAGCATCGTGAAGGTATATTAAATTGTATGTTAGTTTATTGGATTATATGCTTTTCATTTCTTTTGAAAGAAATATTTGCCTTGCTTTTCATTGATATGATAACCATGTATATATACAACAACCTTGGCTACAAAATCATAATTGATTCCTATAATTGTGTTGCCATGATTTCTTCTGATTGATTCCTCTAATTATGTTGCCATAATGTTGACTAATTGATTCCAATAATTGTGTTGTCATGATTCCTAAATTAATGTATACTAAATATGAAAGATACTAAATATAAAAGATATTGACATATTCTAATACACCCCCGTAGTCGAAACATGAGGTTGACGAATGTTGAAACTATGTCGAAAATCATCAAGAGTTACAGCGGAAGTCCCTTCGTGAAGATGTCGACAATTTGGTGAAAGGAACATGTAACACCCGTACTTGACCACGAGCAACCTTTTCACGCACAAAGTGTATATCCATCTAAATGTGTTTAGTGCGTTGGTGTTGAATAGGATTGTCGGAAAGATATACCGCACTGACATTATCATAATAGACTAATGTATCCTTCGTGACAGGACAGTGAAGTTCCAAGAGTAAGTTTCTAAGCCAATAGGATTCAGAAACTACATTAGCAACTCCACGGTACTTAGCTTCAGCACTGGATCGAGACAAGGTAGTTTGGCATTTTGCAGACCAAGAGATTAAATTGTCACCAAGATATACGCAATATTCTGACTTAGACCTTCTGGTGTCTGGACATCCACCCCAGTCTGCATCGGTATATGTAGTGAGTTTATCAACTGAGAAGGGAAAGATATGTAGACCGAAAGTAAGAGTACCCTTAATCTAACGAAGGATTCGCTTCAAAGCAGTCATATGATGGGTCATCGGGTCATGCATAAATAAACACACTTGTTGAACAGCATAAGAGATATCTGGTCTTGTAAATGTCAAATAATGTAAAGCTTCTGTAAGACTGCGATATTCAGTTGGATCATGATATGGGTTTCCTGAAGATCCACTGAGTTTTGCTTTTGTGTCGACTGATAGAAGATGGTTTGCGGGACCTGCTCGCTCAATAATTTCTTCGGCATATTTATTTTGTGAAAAAAAAAGACCTCCTGAATGTCTTGTAACAAATATACCCAGAAAATAGCTTAGGGGACCCAAACCCTTCATTGCAAATTCAGAGCCAAGTTTAGACATGATAAATTGTCGGAGAGTATCTGAAGATGCAGTAAGAATAATGTCGTGAACATAGAGAAGGATATAAGCTGTGTCATCGCCTTGGTGATAAATGAATAAAGAATGATCTGAGACACTGTGGGAGAAACCCAACGTGGCTATAAAATCAGTGAATCGCTAGTACCAAGCCCGAGGGGCTTGTTTGAGGCTACAGAGAGACTTCTTTAGCAGGCAGACATAGTCAGGATGTTGGGGATTGCGAAAACCAGGGGGTTGGTGCATGTACACAGTTTCATCAAGATGTCCATGTAAAAAGGCATTTTTGACATCTAATTGTTGAAGGCACCATGATTTAGATAAAGTAATGCTGAGTACCGTCTGAATAGTAGTTGGTTTGACTACTGGACTGAAGGTCTCACCACAATCTATACCAGTTTGTTGACTTGCACCATCTCCTACTAGACGAGCCTTATAACGTTCAAAGGATCCATCAGATTTCTTCTTATGCCTGAAAATCCATAAACTGCGAATAATGTTAGCATTAGCCGGACGGGGCACTAAGTCCCACGTCTTATTTTCAATAAGAGCATCATATTCGTCTTTCATGGCCATTTTCCAATTATGATTCTTTAATGCATTAAGGAGATTAGTAGGCAAAGGAGAAATGGAATGTGGGGCAGAGGTATGGAGATTAAAAAGTTGGCGAGTCTTGTAAATGCCGTGTTGTACTCGGGTGGTCATTTGAGGAGAGTGTGGTGGGTGTGCTAGAGAAGTGGGTTGTTCTAAGGGAGTTGAAGATGTGGATTTTGGAGAAGATGTTTCTGTATGTTAGGCTTAGAGGGGGTTTGTGTGTTGGGCCGGTGTGGTGGTATGTTCGGTGTGGGAGGAGGTTCCTTGTGGAGTAGTATGGTGTGATGAGGAGGATGGGGCCGGTGTAGTAGGGTATTGGGTGGGGGAGGAGGTTTGGACATCATGAGAGGTGAAAAATGGTTGATTGGGTGAGTAAAGGAAATGTGTAGTGCTTGTATCCAAAAAATCATAGCTGGAGGATGAGGGAGCAATTGAATTAGAAAAGGGAAACATATTTTCTTCAAATACAACATGCCTTGAAATGACTATTTTACGACTTGACAACTCATAACATTTATAACCTCTATGGTTCGATGGATATCCCAAAAAAATACAAGGTGTTGATCGAGCTTGCAATTTATTTCTAGAAGTGGAAGGAATGAGAGGATAACAAAGGCATCCAAAAACTCGAAGATGAGAATATGACGAATCTTTTTGGTAGATAATTTTGTGGCATTTGGAGGGCAAGTTTCTTTGTTGGGAGAATGTTGAGATGGTACGTTGCCATTTGTAGGGCATGGTGCGAAAACGAAGGTGGGAGGGAGGCATGAGCAAGAAGAGTTCAGATGATGTTATTTATGGTACGAATCTTTCTTTCGGTTTTTCCATTTTGAGGAGATGTATGAGGACAAGAAAATCTAAAAGCCATTCCATTGATTTCACAAAACTTATGAAAAAATGCATTGTCGTACTCTTTTCCGTTGTTACATTGGAAACATTTAATTTCTCTTTCAAATTGTGTTTTAATGTGAGTACGAGTGGAGAAAAATGGAATAGACTTGAGATTTATTTGCAATAGGAAAAGTCCATAAAAAATTCGTGAAATCATTAAGAAATAAAGCATAATAACGATGTCCACCTGAACTAAGAGTAGGTGATGTCCAAAGATCACTATGCACAATATCAAAAGGCATGAAAGTGGATGACAAAGACTCATAAAAAGGTAATTTTATTTGCTTCCCAAATTTCGAAACTTATTACAGATAATAAAATTGTTTCGGTGAAGAGAATTTAAAACAGGAGCTCACGGCTGTCCTAAACGATTGTGCCATAATTCATTGGATAAAGCGGCAAAGGTGGATGGTGTTGTAGTAGATGGTCTTGTGGTAATAGGATAAAGTTCACCCAAGCTGTTGCATCTCATTAAATGCATCTCGGTCTGAAAATCCTTCATAGAAAAACCGAAGGGATAAAATTCAACAGAAACATCATTGTCAATGGTAAATTTTCTCACAGAGATAAGATTTTTAATTAATTTGGGTGCATGCAAGACATTATGTAAGGTTAAAGGATAAAGTGGGTTAGGTAATAATGCATTTCCACAACCAATAACTGGAATATGATGACCACTACCAACAGTAATATTATTGCTTATATTGGAATAAGACGTAAGATTACCTCTGTTTGCAGTCATATGAGATGTGGCCCCTGTCCATATACCATTGATCATCAGGAGGAGAGATAGATAGAGTATGCATTGCAACATAAATATCAGTTGGTGCATATGACGACTATGCATGTTGAGGGGCGGCTGCTAGATGGGCCTGCTGAGGTTTAGGCCCAAGAATTCCTAGCTGGCGGGCCTGCTGAGATGTGAGTTGTTTCTGCCAATTTCCTGCTGTAGGATATGGACAAGGTGGTGTGGCCCATGGCTACCACGGTCCTACCCATGGAGGATATGCCCACTGCTGTGTTTGCATTGGAGGCGGCTACCATGACGTGGGCCAGTGGTTTTGCGATCGGCCGCCCCGACCACCCCCTCTGCCTCTACCACAGCTTCTGCCACGACCACGGCGGCTGCTGTTGCCATTGTAGTTATTACGGTTTTGAAGGTGAGACAAATTTCAAGCAGAGTTGTCATGTTGAGATACTAGGAAAGCAGAATTATCTGTGGTGTCTGTCACCATTTTTGCCCGTGTCGTTTCCTCCAAAACGAGCATAGAACGGCCTTGTAAAACAGAGGAATTGATTCTCCATGACAAATTTGGGAACCCACAGTGGCATAAGCATATGTTAAGCCGGAAACGAGCTGAAGCACCAACCGTTTGTTTGAAACGGGAGCACCAACATTAGATAGTTGATCCGTGAGCGATTTAAGGTGTTGACAGTAAGATGAAGTATCAGGAAACTTCTTCATGGTGACTCTCGAAAATTCTTGTTCATGTATAGAGCCCTAGAGTTTTTGTTGTCGAAGAAGATATCAACATATTATATTGATATGGGGGAATGATATGATCAAGGACTTTGTAGACTCTGGCATGAATTTTGAAGAGTTCAGACCACATATTATATTGGCCTTTTTCAATATCGAGCGTGACTTTGAAGAATTTGGTGATGTTAGGGATGGTGAGAGCTGGATGAAATGTGGAGGTAGTAGGTTTTGGAGGATTCGAATAAGGTAGTATTGGAGAGGAAGGGTGATCTTCGGCCATGGCAAAGAGTCTTGGAGTATTGGAGAGCAAGAGGAGGAGAGAGAATAGAGGAAGAAAAGAGCCCAACTATAGCTCTAATACCATGAAAGAAATATTTGCCTTGCTTTTCATTGATTCTCAAACACAAACCCTAGCCGCCACAGCAAGTGGCTACACCAACAACTTCGGCAACAACCACCAATCACGGCGCCACCATACACACCATTAACCTCGCTTCTCCAGCGAACTCCTGGCACCACCACCAATGGCCCCTCTCATCATCAGCTTCAGAGAGATGCTGATCGACTTCGTGTCCACTGTCGCCGGCGTCTCCCTCGTCGAGGCCCGCCGGCTTTGTCAAGGCCCCTGGCAGCGCCCCCGCCAAAACCCTAATTACTCTTCTAGAATATCTTTAATGGTGTTAAAGGTCATACACATGTCGTTCCGAGCCTCGACCAGGTGCCGGAGATCCCGATCGCGATCGTCGGCGCGAAGGTTGAGGAGATCCGACGGCGGGGGTGGAAAGTCGAGGGGAAGTTTGTCTTGGTTTCTCAGTTCTACCACCACCAGCAACTTGCCCAATCATAGCACGACATCCACTTGGCACAATCTTCTTTTTCTTTACTGTGTTAAAAAAAATTTAAAAAACTTGCAGGTTCTTGTGTTTCTACATTCAGATCGTCAACTCACTCCGATTGATCGATCGTGATCATCAACTCACTCCGGCGGTTGAGATCCCATTATAGATCGGGATATGGAGATCCCGCCACTGTTCGGGGTGAGATTCAACAGTGCGCCACCAGTACTTCCTTCCGCAACACTCTACTTCTTAGTTTCGTCACATGCTCCATCAAGCACCATTTCTGCATCACAGTTTGCCGTTCCTTCCATATGAACATCTTCAGTATTCCAAACTGTTGTTGTTTGAACCAACTTGAGTTTGAGAGGGGTGTTAGATATTATATTAGATTAGATATTGGTTTAATCCCATATTGGTTATGTATCAGTTTGTTGTTTGAACCAACTTGAGTTTGAGAGGGGGTGTAAGATATTATTTCAGATTAGATATTGGTTTAGTCCCATATAGGTTATGTATCAGTTTAGTCTTCCATTCTCTCCTATATATAGGAGCCAATTGTATTCAGTTTAATCAATCAATAAAAGAAATATTTGCCTTGCTTTTCATTGATATGATAACCATGTATATATACAACAACCTTGGCTACAAAATCATAATTGATTTTTATAATTGTGTTGCCATGATTTCTTCTGATTGATTCCTCTAATTGTGTTGCCATAATGTTGACTGATTGATTCCAATAATTGTGTTGCCATGGTTCTTAAATTAATGTATACTAAATATGAAAGATACTAAATATAAAAGATATTGACATATTCTAATATCTTTTACTAGAAATTGATGTAGGGAGATGGATAGAGTATATAAAACAAGTTAGGAGTGAAAATTGGTGCGTATCATGGTGAAGTTGTGAAGTTCTAATTTTGGCATAAAGGCAAATTTTAGGATATGTGAAATCAGGTAGGAAACTTGATTCTAGTGATATTAGAAAATGCATATGAGAGGGTGGAATAGTGTGAGAGTATTAATGTGAATTTAGAATGATTTTTGTAGACTTAGAACTCAATGAAAAGGGTTGAGAATGAAAGTACAAATAAATTATGCATGCCGGGTGTTCGATGGAATGCCCGAGTGAGATTGGGGTGAGAATTTGTTAGGTTCGAAGGTGTAATTGAGTTTTAATATTATTGTTTAACCCGAATTTGAGGTATTAGAAAAAAGGGATTAAAGAAATTAGGAAATTGGGAATTTTCATAATAGGAAGTCTTCGATCAATATGTGAGATTTTGCATTGAGACTCGAATTTGAAATCTGTCGATGTAGCTCAGCTACTTGTGTCATTTGTGACGTGTGGGTGAAAACGGATTCGAATTTGGAGGTTTGTAGGTCGAGTTTTGAGTTTTAAGCTAATTGGTTCTATAATTTTCTATTTAGGTGGAAAAAGTTGAATTTCGATTGGCTACCGGACGGACACGAGACTTTGGTTTCTCGATTCGTCAGGTGAGTATGATGTAACTACATATTCTCTATGTTGTGGTCAAGTTTTGTGGGTTTTCAATGTGCATTGAAGGAATTATGGCTAATTTTAATTTTGAAGGAAAATACGAATTTTCTTAAGGGCCAAAATTGGGTTTTTGTGATATTTCAGGAAACAAACAATTTTGAGTGTATGAAATATAAATTAATATGATATATGAGGAATAACATCATGAACATGCGGATTGTGTGATACAAGTAAAATATATGTTAATGAGATAAGCAATTGTATGGTTAAAGCCAAAAGGGGTGGTAATTTATTGAAATAAAAGATGAGATGCTGTGTGGTGATAAAATGAGATAAAATGAAGGAATGAAATTGATAATAACAACTAATTTGGTTGACCAGAGTTGATACCCCAGGATAGACCTGGGAGAGCAGATACCTCAGGATAGACCTGAGAGAGAGTTGATACCTCAGGATAGACCTGAGAGAGTTGATACCCCAGGATAGACCTGGGAGAGAAGATACCTCAGGATAGACCTGAGAGGGAGTTGATACCTCAGGATAGACCTGAGAGATAGTTGATACCCCAGGATAGACCTAGGAGAGCAGATACCTCAGGATAGACATGAGAGAGAGTTGATACCTCAGGATAGACCTGAGAGAGAGTTGATACCCCAGGATAGACCTGGGAGAGCAGATATCTCAAGATAGACCTGAGAGAGAGTTGATACCTCAGGATAGACCTGAAGGAGAGTTGATACCTCAGGGTAGACTTGAGATGAGAGTAGATACCCCAGGATGGACTTGGAAGAGATTTCCCTCACTAGTATAGGCCAGGAGGAAGATGTAGCCGCGGGGGTGTCAGACTCTGTGTGAGCAGCTTCCCGCGTGTATACTGAGCATCGGCATTAGTTTGATGGGTTTTGTGGGCACTGAGAAAGAAAACAGTTCTTATAAAACAAATGGTGTATGTGTTGAGAAGGTAAATGAATAATGAATGAAACACGTGGTCGAATGAGAATGAAAAGAGAAGAAATTGCGGGATGTGATTATATTTATAAAATAAAGAGATGGAGCTATGAAAATATCCAAGAAAAGAGAATAATGTATAGTAAGTGATTAATTATGATAAGTGAAGATGTGGGGATTATATAAATGAGTATGAAGAGCAAGGGAATTAGGTATATGAAATAATATAAGTAAATTGAAGGAATTGTTGTATGGAAATAAATATAAGTGAGGCATGAAGTAAAGTATATTTTTATGACGAATAATAATAATAAGTGGTATTATGTGATGAAATGGTCATCGAAGTAAAGGGTGATATGATGTGTGCTTGATGTACCTTGGAATTGTGTCGAGGAACTGCTCACCCGCTATTTTCATGGAAATGGTGGGAATTACCTGCCTTGACACAACTCCCGGGTGAATTAGTGGGTGGTTGACATGATGGATGTATTGCGGGATGGAATTAAAAAGTAAAGTAATTGTAAGATGAAAATAAAAATGAAGTAATAACTGAGTTATCGGCCTGGGATGTGATGGGATATTACCCAAGTTCTACTTGGGGTGCGGTGATTATTACCTAAGCTATCGGCTTTGGGGTGCGGTGTAATATTACCCAAACTATGTTTGGTAGGGATGGCAAATGGGCCGGGTCAACCGGCGACCCACCCGCGACCCGCCCGTTGAACCCGGCCCGTGAAACGGTTTGGCGGGTTCGGGTCAAACCCGGTGAACAGTAACGGGTCGACCCGGGTCGTCAAAAATGCGAATCCAACCCATTAAACCCGGCCGACAAATCCGTTTAAAATAGCCCAACCCGCGGGTCGACCCGCGGATTACAAACCACTGGACCCGTACGGGTCGAACGTTCGACCCGTTACGGGTCGACCGTTGACCCGCGGGTCAGCGGCCCGTTGGGGGGGGGGGGCACTGTTCAACAGAGAGCCGTTTGGCTATCTCTTGACCGTTTTTTTTTTTTTTTGTTTTCTTTGGTTTTTTTGGTTTTTTGTTGTATTTTTAGCCTATAAATACCCCTCAAAATCCCATTAAAAATTCACACCTTACTCTCTTACTCTCTCTGCTATTATAAATCATTTCTAAGGAATTTTTCAACAATTGAAGTATTCAACAAGCAAATCTTCAACAAGGCATATACACGATCAATTTTCGATCGTATCGAAATCAAATTTCAACGTCTTCAACTCTTCAACTCTCGTCCAACTCCAAGTGATTAAGTCGTCAATTCTCCTTCAAGCTCTCCTCAACTCTTCAATTTCCGGAATCGCTTATTTCTAGTTCTACTTCTATTCTTATTTTCACGGTTTTCTTAATATACGCGTATCCACGATGAACGGTATCAAAATTTCATACCTCTCTCGTAATTTTATTTTTGTATTGTAGTTATACTTATTGTTGGTTTTTTTATCTTCTTTATCTCAACCCTCTTGTTTTTTAGATTTTTTTTTATAATTCACCGTTCCTACATTGTGTAGTTTTTTTACATACATTATTACATTATGTCTAGATCACGCGGTAGCGGTCGTAGCGGGCAAGATTCCTCCTCCTCTTCCCGTAGGCCACCAATTGTCCCAATTAGTGAGCCTGCCCAAGAGTACCATGATCCTCCGACCCAACAATGGGGTGCACCCGACGAGTTTGTAGGTGACATACAATTAGAAGAAGAAGAACAACAACAACAACCAACCAAAACCACACAACCCTGTAGTAGTAGGAAAAGTAGAGGAGAAACTAGTGATTGGCATAAGTTTTACGATTATATCCCGGACGAACATACTCCGGGTATAGGTTTGAAAGTTTGTAAAACATGTGGTAAAACATACAAATTCAAGAGGGGTGACGGCACCGGTACAATTAGTAGACACATCCAACATAACCATAAAGACCTTCTTGCTGACCTACAAGGCCAACAAAAAATCAACCCTAGGACTGATCTAGTTGATAGCCACCCTTATGATCCTGATCTTGTTCGTCGGGAAATGGCCCGATTAGTCATAAAGGAAGAGTTACCATTTTCCTATCCCTAGAGTAGGGACTTGGAAAATTTTAACCAAACGGCCTTAAACCCCCATTTTAGAAGAATTCTGAGAAATACTTGCAAATCGGATTGTTTTAAAATGTACATCGAAATGAAGGACGCTTTGATTGTAATTTTATAGAGTTTAACTTGTAGAGTTAGTTTAACTTCGGATTGTTGGACGGGTGTCAACAATATTCTAATGATGTGAATAACCTGTCATTGGATCGGCAATGATTGGATTCTTTAAAAAAGAATCATATCACTTGCGGCGTTGCCGTATCCCCATAGTGGCGCTGAAATAGCAAATCGTATCATAGAAATTTGTGATGTTTTTCATATTTGCGATAAAATTATCTATATTAGTTTTGATAATGCATCTAACAACAATGTAGCAATTACTACTTTAAAATCCGTATTAAACCCTCCATCTGATAATATTTTTCATGTTAGATGTGCATGTCATACTGTAAATTTATGTGTTCAAGATGCATTAAAAATAGCTGATCCATATATAGTTAAAATTAGAAATTGTGTACATTTCATTGCATTAAGTCCAAGCATATTACAAGAATGGAAAGCTTGGTGTAGGCTTAAAAATGTACCTTTTAGAAGATTTCCAAAGGATGTTAGACACCGATGAAATTCTACTTTTGATTTACTACATGTTGTTACCGAATATAAAGCAGTTGTAAATAATTTTTGTATCGCATTTCATATGCCAAATTTTGAAATGACTCCCACCGATTGGTATTATGCCGAAACTTTGTTGAAATTTTTAGAACCGTTTAAAACCGCAACTTTAAAATTTTCAAAAACATATGAATCTACTTCTAGTAGCATTTTTATTTCAATAGTTAGCATGATGCAAACATTTAACGAAATGTTAAATGATACTTATGTTGGCAATATTGTAAAACCTACATACAAATTTTTTTTGAAGTATTATTTTCCTCCTCCTATGTTCATTTGTGTTGCTACCGTTATGGATCCTCGTATCAAATTAGGAGGTACGAAGAGTTTGATTGAAATGTTTTTTGCATTACTTGAGGAAAATTTAGAATTAGTAATTAATTGCACTACTTTTTTAGTTTGGTTTGAATCTACAATAAATAACTTGTATGATTATTATGATAAACGTTTTGCTTCTAGTAGTACAACTTCTGTAGTTAGTTCTTCTTCTGGTACTTCTAAAGGTAAGGGTAAGAGTAAATTTGATGATAGAACATTTAATTTACTTGAACAAATTCAATCAAAAAAACCTAGGACTAATCAACCAAATGAATTAAATTGGTATAACCAACAAGATTCTGAGCCTTCTTCTTCTCTACTAGATATTTTACAATGGTGGAAAGACCATGAACACACTTTTAGTATTCTGTCAATTATGCCTAAAGATTTACTAACTCCTCATTTCTCTACAGTTGCTTCTGAAAATGTATTTTTTTAAATGGAAGAGTTCTAACTGATTACAGGAATCGCTTGAAGCCCGACACGTTAGAGATGCTCGTTTGCACAGAAGACTGGCTGAAGGCTGAAGATAGGACACAAGATAAAGCACTATCAATGTCCACAAGTGGGAGCAACTCGCCGGAAGAACAACAACAACAACAACAACAACAACAATAGCTTTGCTTGTAATAGCAACTCGACCGACACGTTAGAAATTGTATTATATCTTTGCTTGTTATGTTAAATTAGAAAAATTGGAGTCAATTAAAATTGTATATAAGAAATATGTTAGTGTATAAAACATATTTGTGAATTGAATTCTTCATTTCATTAGAAATTGTGAAAATTGTATAACTTAAATTCATATGAATAATATTTCAAATTTTTTTGCCAATTTCACTCTTTCAATCTTATTATTATTATTACGATTTTTAATGTTCATTAGTATTACTAGTTACTTAGTATTATTATTATTATCTTAAGCTAAAAATATTTTTTAAAAAAACCTATCTATCTAAACGGGCCAACCCGCGGGTCAACCTGATCCGACCCGGGTTGGACCCTAAAGGGTTCAAGGGTTGGGCGGGTCGCCTAAATCAACTTTGGGCCCGGCCCGGCCCGGCCCGGTTAAGTCGCCAAACCGGCCCGAGCCCGCCCAAGTCACGGGCCAACCCGGGCGGGTTCGGCCCGGCCCGGCCCGTTCGACCCGATTGTCATCCCTAATATTTGGGGTGTGAAATATTATCTGATAAGAATGAAAGTGAAGTAAATTGAAATATGTGATGTAAATGAAAATGAAAATAAGATATATTATCGATAAGAATGAGAAGTAACATAAGTTGTATAATGGGAGGAATGTGATGGTATGCAATTAAACAAATACTTGTAATGAGATGCTATGGAAATGTGTGTGTGTTATTATTGGTTGTACGGATGTGAAGACGATTGTGAAAAGAGGAAGATTTATGTTATGGAATTTAGAATGAAAAGTAATGAAACAATATGTGAATTGATATAGTGTTTTGTATTTGAGAGTAAAGTGAAGGAATTACTTATACAAATTAGTATGATGTGATGTATATCAGATTAATTATGAAAGATTATGTCTAAAAAATTAATATGAATAACTCGAACTAATTGTGGTACGAAAAAGAGTACGAGAAGTAAAGAAAGTGTGTTCGTATGATATAATGTTATATGAATGAAAAGTAGAGTGATACGTGATACTAGTGTGACACATATAGTGATATGTGTTAAAGTGATGGATATGCAGATGGGTGCAGATTTAGAAGAGTACTTGATATAAAGTTGCATTTATGATGGTTTTATGTTCAGATTCTAGGTTAAATTCTATTTTCTTGATATTCGTAAATTCATTCTATTTTCTTTATACAGTTTAATCCATTCGTTAAACTAGTAAATTATACTCACACCAGACGTAGCTAACCCCTATTGTTTTCTGGGGGTTAGGGGAGTCCGTCCCTGAGGGTGGAGGACCTTAACACTCCTGCAGGTTTGACAGCTGCGAGGTGAGGTAGTGATATGGTTTGGTTGATAAGCTTTTGTTTGTAGTTGTTGGATTACATATATATGTATATATAATAGGTAGTAATGGGGGTCGATGATGTATTATTTGATATTTTGGGAGATTATGTGTATGACTGTAAGGTGTAATTATATATATAGTGCTGTGATTAAGTCTGAAAGCCTGTACCCACCTCGTTGTGGAGTATTGGGTTCTGTGGTTGATATTTGAAAGGGTTTCTGAAAAGTTTTTCAAAAAAATCATATATGTTTTCAAAGAATTTGTGGTTTTTAAATTGTATCTTGCATGTTATGAGGAATTAGGTCCCCAGAGCATTATATATTTATTGCCTGTGCGTTTCTGCTCATTTTCGCCTGGGGAGCCCATGAAATATTGTCTGTGTTGTGAGATATGGAATTTAGAGCAGAATTCCGTAAGCTGTTTGTGTTTCGGAGCAGAAATTTCAAGGGTAACTCTGCTGAAATTTTGTTTGAAATATAATTATCTTAGTGTATGTTTAAAGTGACATATAAATTGAAGGAATCGAGTTTGGGTATTTTTCTAGTAAGAAATGATATAGATGAGTAAGAGGTTAAATTGAACATCAATGGAATAAGTAGTAGGAAAAAAAATTGGGGTGTTACAAAGGGTTTATGGGTAGAACAGCTCCCCAATGTGCTCTGGAGCTATCGCACAACTAAGAGAAACCCCACAGGAGAATCTCCCTTCAACATCACTTACGGATTCGAAGCAAGAAAATTATCGACTTGGACCTCATCGATGAGATCCGTAGAGGTCCTCCATCCGGCAAGAAAATTATCGACGTAGGATCGAGAAATCCTACAACAAGAGAGCCCGCCCTACCAAATTCAAAGAAGGAGATGTAATGCTCAGAAAGCTATCGATTTCCTTTCCAAGCAAGAAAGGCAAGCTAGCACCTAACTGGGAAGGACCGTACAGGATCTCCAAAGTTATTCGACCTGGCGCTTATCAACTTGAAGACCCGGGGACAAGAGAGTGCCAAGGACATGGAATGTAGAGCACTTATTGAAGTACCAAGAGGGTGTTAAAACACCGCTCCAAGCAACATCTAGCTAGCTCTAGAGCATTTTTAGGTTGTTCCTTTCTATTTAGTCTGTTTTTGCAAATTTAATAATGGCTCGCAACACAGAGGCAGTCACTTAGTAGTTATTCTTAATAAAAAGTAGTTCTCTCTCTCAGAAAAACTATTGTCTTAATGTTCTTTCACCAAGCACAAACTTTCTCAAACAACAGGTTCGGAGTCCAACACTTGGTTCAATGCCACTTGCTACTTGCGAACGAGCAAGCACAAAGTAGCTCGCTATTCGGAATTGCTCCTACAACTGTTGAAACTCTTTTGACAACAAGTTCGGAGTCCAACACTTGGTTTGAGACTGCTTTTGCTACTTGCGAACGAGCAAGTACAAAGTAGCTCGCCATTCGAAATTGCTCTTACAACTGTTGAAACTCTTCTAACGACAAGTTAGGAGTCCAACACTTGGTTCGATACCGCTTTTGCTACTTGCGAATGAGCAAGTACAAAGTAGATCGCCATTCGGAATTGCTCCTACAAATGTTGAAACTCTTCTAACGACAAGTTTGGAGTCCAACACTTGGTTCGATGCCGCTTTTGCTACTTGTGAACGAGCAAGTATAAAGTAGCTCGCCATTCGGAATTGCTCCTACAACTGTTGAAACTCTTCTAACGAAAAGTTCGGAGTCCAACACTTAGTTCGAAGCTGCTTTTGATACTTACGAATGAGCAAGCACAAAGTAGCTCGCCTTTCGGAATTGCTCCTACAACTGTTGAAACTCTTCTAACGATATGTTCGAAGTCCAACACTTGGTTCGAAGCCTCTTTTGCTACTTGCGAACAAGCAAGTACAAAGTAGCTCGCCTTTCGAAATTGCTCCTACAACTATTGACACTCTTCTAACGACAAGTTTGGAGTCCAACACTTGATTCGAAGCTGCTTTTGCTACTTGAGAAAGAGCAAGCACAAAGTAGCTCGTCATTCGGAATTGCTCCTACAACTGTTGAAACTCTTCTAACGACACGTTCGGAGTCAAACACTTGGTTCGAAACCGCTTTAGCTACTTGCGAACGAGCAAGTACAAAATAGCTCGCTATTCGGAATTGCTCTGACAACTGTTGAAGTTCTTTAGCAAACATTAGCAAAATGCAAACTCCCAAAAGAAACTCGAAGGATGTGATACATTATTTCATAGATTCGACACATTATTTCGTCAAGATTCGATACATTATTCCATCAAGATTTGAGATACAAGTCTAATTCTAGACCAAAAACTCATACATTAACTCACCAAGATTTGAGATGCATGACTCATATGAAACAAAGACTACAGGATTACAAAATTCCGCCCTAGCCCCTACTAGGGAGCGGGATGCTTCTATTAAGAGACACGCGGGGACGGCAAGCTCTGTGTTGCTATCGCCTCGTTTCTGCAGAGGTCTCTAGGCCAGCGAGCCGAGTAGCATCGTCAGCACCCAAGAGCCTAAAAGTTGCCCCGACAGAGGCACCACTTAACTAGCCGGCCACTCCGCTTTGCGAGTCCCCAGGATGTCACGAGACGGAAGGCGAACGAAGCGCTAATTCATGGAATGACCTTCCTTGAGCGTACTCACCCCGATGGCAGGAAGTGCTTTTGACGTTACTTCCCTCAGAAAGCCATCGCAGACGAAGGTTCTCCGCCTCTAGCTCGACGACTCGCTCCTTCAACGAGTCGTCCGTCACTTTAATCTTCAAGCGAGGCATTCGGCCCGAACCACCCCCACGAGAAACATCGGAGATAGTCCTTCAAAGGTACGCCACCTCCAGACTCTTCTCAAGCACCACGTTCTTCAACTCGTCCCTCTCGGATTTTGCCTCAAAAAGAGAGTGACATAGGAACTTGAGTCTCCAGCCTTGGCTGACGGCCATCGAGGGGCAGGAATCCTCACCTTCGGGTGGAACTTCACGAGTCCTCTCCTCAAGGCACCACATCTCAATGTCTCGACGAGCCAGGGTCACCCGTAAATGACCTGCCTCTCGCTCGGCCTTATAGAGCATCTCTTAGGACCGAGCTAGCCCCAACTTGACGATGCCAAGCTCAAAACAGAGACGTGGGACCTTGCTGACTAGGAAAATTCAACAAAAGAGACGAAAATCTTTTAGATCGGGACAAATCTAAAAACATGAGTCCATATCCAACTAGGGCTATAAGATAGTTCTATGTTGAATAAAAGTTCTATGTTGAATAAAAGTCAAAAGTGTTCCCGCACAAAAAGAGTTTGCATTACTTAGTAGAGATACAAAAGCGGTGGCTAGTCCGCTATTAGGAATCACTACAACCAGACCACGAGGAGAAATCTACGACTAAAAGTAAAATAAAAGAAGATGCAAAGGAGGTCAAGTTTCCTCCTCAGCGGACGAATCTACGAGGGGTATTAGTGCGTGGCCACTCCCCTCAGCCGCCTCCGGCACTGTCACTATGGCCGTCTGAGGGTCCGCCACAGCATCTTCCTCCCCCTCCTCGCCATCTTCCTCCTCGTCAGGAAACAAGCGATACCCCGAGCGATCAAAGTCAGGGATGCGCTCGCCAACATAGTTCAAAGCCTTGGCGTATGCTTTCTGCATGTTCTTCTCCAAATATCTGATGGCCTTCTTCTCTGCCGCGAACTCCACCTCTCGCACCCCGAGCCGCTTTTTCCCTTTCTGCATCCCTTTCTCAAGTGACTTCCTCTTTCTCTAATTTGGTGCTCTCCTTCGCCTTCGCCAGCGCCGCCTCCAGCAGAGTGATCTTAGAATCTTGAGACTCTACCAAGAGAGCTGCCGCTTCAGACTCTTTCTTTGCCCTCGACCGCTCGATCTTCTTTCGGTCTTGCACGGCCTTCAACTCCTGCTCTTGTTCTGCCATTTGCCTCAGCAAGTAGGTAAAATGGCAGATCGCCTATGAGAAAGTAAGAACCAAAGGTTGAGAACAAGTGGAACGAGAATCTTGCACAAACAACTAAGGGAAGTTGTGCAAAATAAGACCTATGACTAAGCAAAGCATCGAACACTTATGGTCATTTGCGCCTTCGCGATCTCCAAAGCCGAGTCGCCCACAGTCCCGTGCTCCATGGAGGCCTTTTCCTTCGGCATAGCCAAGTGACGAACAGCGTCCATGCAGCTCATCGAGTCCCCGAGGAAGCCATCGTGCCTCCGCACTTGCTAGTCGAGGAAGAAGATCCTCTTTAACTCATCGATCAGGATCGTTTTGGCCGCCACTGTGAGAGGAGGAGCTTCAAGGGCAAGCTTCGCCAAAAGGGGGAGATCTCCAGCTGATGAAACGGTCGGAGCCACAGGTGTGGACTCTAAATCCACCACGGGAGTAGCACCGCTCTCGCCCCTGGTCACCTTCGACGGTAACGGTCGAACGAATGTGCGTTTCCTCTTCCTCTCATTGACCCGCCTACCGCTCAGGACCGAATGCCTGCTCATGATGTCGTCAAAATTCATGCTTGGGTCTCCTGCAAGAAAACGACAAGTGTTGAAAATTTTGAAGAACTCGTGCAAACTAAAGGATGACGATAAATAAAAAGAAAACTCATATTAGGGTTCACCAGGCTTAGAACCCCCATCCCCCCCTCTCCCCAAAGAGACTATCCTCTGAGATATCTTTCCAGTGCAGTGACGGTCGATCCAAAACAATTCCGACCATCCTATCTTCTTCGGGGATAAGAGACGGCTCTGCCTTTGCTCTCTTCGGCACGTCCTCCCTCCAAACCGTTGGGATGTCCTACGGCTCCTTACTTCGAATCAAAAAATACTTGTCCCTCCAATACTTCACTGGGTCGAGGATATCGACTAACTTGACTCCCTTCCGAGCGGTGAGATAGAATCGATACTCCGTCCGCATCTTCTGATGAATCTTATATAACCAATGGAGAACATTGAGACGAGGCTCAATCCTTGCAGCCTGGCAGTGAAGCACGAACCTCGTAACATGTCTCCATATGTTCGACATGAGCTGGATCGGTCCAACACCATACCATCGCAACACTACCCTTACGAACGGATGTAGGGGGAGGCAGAGACCCACGTTCAAAGTGTCGAAGGGAAACAAGCATAGATCGGGGGAGAAAGAAGAGCAGGATCTAAACCTGGGGCCAGGAAGAAGGAGGTCGAACTCCGAAGGAATCATGAAGCACCTCCTAATGGTGCGAAGGTCCACCTTCGTAAGTACGGAGACAATATTGTTCGCCTCTGTGCGCTTTCGTGGTTCGTTCTCCTCATAAAACCGTTTTATGCCTTGCTCGACATGCCTCAGTTCTTCGGTGCTGTATTGTTGAACCCCTCACAAGCGAGACACGGCGATCGAATGCCTCCCGAACTTGCCCATCCTCCGCTCTCTCTTCACAATTTTCTCCACTACCGGCGAAGGCTGAACCACAACACCTTTTCCTTTGTCGACCCTAGAAGAAGCGGTCGGAGGCGGCACTTCGTCCCAACCTGAGGGGGAGGTCTCTTCACCAAAAGATACCCTAGGCATCTCTTAAAACAGAAATAAATGACCTTCTGATGTGACGTACGTGGTCGGAAACTTCGCCAAAGAACGAAAAATATCGCCAGAACCTCGCTCAAGCACCGAAGTAAAAAAATTTCAGATGAGGTGAAAGTAAAGTAAGTGAGATGAAATGAGAGAAGGGGGAGAGGAGTTATAGCCAAGCTTGGAGGGCTTGGGCCGAAAGCATAATGGGCCATTAGGAATCCCAAAAGGCACAGAATCCTAAGCGACAAAAATGCAAAACGATAGAAGTCAAACCGTCCAAGAAGTTGGACCATCAGAAACTCATTAGATGTTTGCACAACAGACCTCAGGCATGTTTCTTTCACGTGGAGCTCAACGCACGCTCGCCTGTCATTCGACGCATTGTTCGCCATGCTCGCCGCCGCTCGTCGAACAGATGATGTCCTGAACGAAAAATAGGCAAATGGCGTTGACCAGTCAACAACTCAGAGGTCACGTATCGCTCGCCTGGCGTTCGCCACTCGTTCGCCACGTTCACCGCTGCACGTCGAACAGAAGATGTCCTGAACAAAAAATAGGCAAAATGGCGTTGACCAATCAACGGCTCAGAGGCCACGTGGCGCTCGCCAGACGTTCGCCGCCGCGCGCCGAACAGACGATGTCCCGAACGAAAAAAAAAGAAAAATAGAGTTGACCAGTCAACGGCTCAGAGGCCACGTGTCGCTCGCCAGACGTTCGCCACGTTCTTCACTGCGAGCCGAACTGACGATGTCCCGAACAAAAAACAGGCAAAATGGAGTTAACCAGTCAACGGCTCGAAAGCCACGTCTCGCCCGGCTATCGTCCGACGCATCGTTCGCCATGTTCGCCGCCGCGTGCCGAACAAACGATGTCCCGAACGAAAAACAAGCAAAATAGCATTGACCAGTCAATGGCTCAGAGGCCACGTGTTGCTCGCCTGACGTTCGACACTCATTCGCCCTGCTCGCCGCCGCACGCTGAACGGACGATGTCCCGAAAGAAAAATAGGCAAAACAGAGTTGACTAGTCAACGGCTCAAAAGTCACGTGTCCTTCTCCTATCGTTCGACGCATCGTCCGCCGCGTTCGCCACTACACGTCGAACAGACGGTGTCCCGGACGAAAATGGGCAAGTGCTATTGACTAGTCAACGGTTTAAAAGCCACGTGTCGCCTGCCTATCGTTTGAGGCAATGTTCGCCACGTTCGATGCAATGTTGGCCTGTCATTCGATGCAACGTTCGCCTTTCATTCGACACACTGTTCGCCACGTTTGACGTAGCGTTCGACGCATCGTCCTCCACGTTCGACGTGACGTTCACCGCGTTTGCCGCTACACGCCGAACAGATGCATTCCCGGACGAAATACGAGGAAACTTCAATCCCTAATTGGCCGTCCGATCACTTCGAAAACTACGCCAGAGATTGATCAACAATCCAGATTGCACCACGTCAATATTCGTATGATTAATTCTTTTATTATAATTATAATTCAAATTAATTATTTAAAATTTGTGAAAAATGATTAAAAATTCAAGAAAATTAATTAAAAATTCTAAAAAATAATTATAAATTTAGGGAAATATTTTTGAGCTCCTGGATAAATAATTATTAATTAAAACTATTAATTAATATTTTTTGAAAATAGATCATCACTTCGCAAAATTGAATAAAAAATTCGAAATATAATTAAAAAATTAGAAAAAATCCAAAATATTTCGAGAATCATCTTGGGCACTTTACAAGCTTAATTTAGCACTGTTACAACTCGAGCAAGATCAAAACCCCTTGAGGAACTCCGATAAAACTCCGTACACCATTAAAACTATAAAATTACTCCTCAATGGCTGTTAAACTCAGTTTTCAGAAGTGGGGGGCTCGTGATATGGCTAAAAATAGGCTTAAATTGGAATCGATCAAATCGAACACGAATCTTAAAGCTCTCAGGGGTAAAACGGTAATTTCACCTACAATTGGGTCCGAATTGGGAACTAGGTCTTTCTTCAAAGCCCAATAGCCAAAAAAAGGGATTTGTCTTACTGGGTATGGGTAACGACCCATTACAAACTGACCCAGATGGATAAGGAGTAATTCAAATTTGTGGTTATCCCTAAGAGAGGGTTTGAATAGTCCCTTTTATCACGTAGCGAGTCAAACTCTCTTCTTATCCATAAACATCCGGAAGTAGAGATTTATCCTTATCTTGAAACTGATTTCTAAGGCAACTATAAATACCCCTCTCCCCCCACTGTGACAGGGTAATCAATCTTTTTCTACCAAAAGCTCTTTTCATAATCTTTCTGATTACTGACAAGAGCGTCGGAGGGTTCGTCACCGAGATCCATCCCATTGTATCAAACTTTGTGTAGGTTCACGGTAGCACAAAGAAACCAGTTAACACACCGATGAAAGTCAATAGGTTTGCTTACTTGTTTCCTTCGAGAATACACAAATTCATCTGTTTGCTCCCACACCAAAATCAGCAACAACTTCCGTCAAGTTTTGGAGAGATAATCACTAAGACAGAGTTGATGTAGAAACTGACGTTTGATCCGGACGAGTTTGGAGCGAACTCTGTGATGGAGTTGTGTGTTGAGCTTTTCATTTGACCCGACAAACTTATAGTGATGATCATGAGACAAAGTCGGTCGTAGAGCTGCCCATTTTGATCGTTGGACTCGCTGTTTGTGCCCAGCGAGTTTTGTAGAGACAAACTTGAAGACAGAGCTAGAACTTGCTGTTGCGTCTAACAAGTTTTGTAAAGACAATTTTAGGCCGGTGTTGGATGTCAAGCCTAATGCACAAAGATGATGGGTTGTTAGAAAGACTCGAGCAAGTAGCAAGGTGCTGTACTCAAAGTTTGAAGTGAACGAGTTGTTGATGGAGCTCGGGCAAAAAGTAAGGCATTGAACTCATTATTTGGAGTCAACGAGTTGTTTGGGAGAACTTGAGTGGAAACCAAGGCATCGAATTCGTTGTGTAGAGCCAACAAGTAATTGACGGAGCTCAAGTGACAATCTAAGCATAGAACTCATCGTTTGGAGCCAACGAGCTGTTGACAGAGCTCAAGCGAAGACAAAGGTGTTGAACTCGTTGTTTGGAGCCAACAAGTTATTGGTGAAGCTCGTGCAAAGAGCATAGCATTGAACTCGTTGTTCGGAGCCAGAAAGTTGTAGACGAAGCTCATTCGGGGAGCAAAGCGTTGAGCTTGTTGCTTAGAGTATACAAGTAGTTGACGGAGCTCAAGCGGTAAGCAGTGCGTTGAACTCGTTGTTTGGAGCCAACAAGTTGTAGACGGAGCTCATACGGAGAGCAGAGCGTAGAAATCGTTGCTTGGAGCCAACAAGTTGTTGATGGAGCTCGTGCAGAGAGCAGAGTGTTAAACTCGTTTTTTGGGGCCAATGAGCTATTTGGTGGAGCTTGAGCGAAGACCAAGGCATTGGACTCATTGTTTATAACCAACGAGTTGTTTGGCAGAGTTTAGCGAAGTTCAAGACGTTGAACTCGTTGTTTGGAGCCAACGAGTTGTTGATAGAGCTCAAGCGGTGAGCAGAGCATTGAACTCGTTGTTTGGGGCCAACGAGTTGTTGACGAAGCCTAAGCGAAGAGCACGGCGTTGAGCTCGTTGCTTAGATCCAATAAGTAGTTGACGGAGCTCAAGCGGTAATCAGAGTGTAGAGCTTGTTGTTTGAAGCAAACGAGCTATTTTGTGAACCTTGAGCGAAGGCCAAGGCATTGAACTCATGGTTCGGGACCAATGAGTTGCTGATATAACCTGAGCAGAGAGTAAAGCGTTGAACTCGTTGCTTGGGGCCAATGAGTTATTCATGGAGCCTGAGTGAAGATCAGGGCGTTGGACCCGTTTCTCGATGTTGAAGAGTTTTTGGTTGGAGGAACTCAAGTAGCGCGCGTAGCACCAAACTCTTTTTTAAAGCGAATCAGTTATGGGTATTCTGAATCTTCTTAATATTGAAGTAAATTTGTTTGTGTTTGTTCAGTGTTGAAATGATTCCATTCTTCTCTTTGCTGACAGGTAGCTGCGTACATCGAATGAGGTCCTTGGGACGTGGAGCTTGCTCTCCTTCGTGATACGCTGTGCTTGACAGAGTTGGGACTCTCCCATTCACTTGGTGCTTTAAGTGAGACGGAGTTGGAGCTTGCTCAAGCGAAGGCGGTCGGATAAACCTGGAGATTTCTTGCCTAAGGGAGATTTGTCTTAAATTTCATCAGCAAGAGTTGAGGAGGCCCTATAGAGTTGTTAGCTGGTAGGAGGCCGGTGAAGAGGTTTGTTTCCCGTAGGTAGAGCATTTCTCCAGTGTGTAGCTGGGAGAATAACTTACATGACAGTTTGTTGTACAGTATTTTCAGGACTTTCGGTAGTGATTCTTAGCCATGAAACGTAGACTAATTGTAATTCTATTGTTGTAATGAGACTTGTAGTTTGTGAAATAAGAAGTTTCTACGTGCCGGTGTCTTGTCCTGTGGTTCATCGTCTTGGAGGTTGGGAAGTCGTATGAGCTGCTTTTGGGGAGAGTTAGACTCTAGACTTGCAATTTTGTATTTGTAGATGTTTGTAGTGTTACTGGATCTGAACATATGGGTTTAGGATAGTTCTGTGATTCTTAATGAAATCTTTCCATATGCTTAATCCCTGTTGTCATGGTTGATATGTCATCGACTGGGCTCTTTATAGCTAAATAATAGGGCCTCAAGTCTGTTGCGCATTGATGTGTCTAATTTTTATATAAATATTTGTACTCATTTACCCATTAAAATTTTTTGTATTCGTCTATCTTGTTAATAATTTATTTTATTTCCATAGATTTCAGTTAATTAATTATTTTGAAAGGAATAAGATTTTTTTTATGCAAAAGGTGAATATTTTCGGTAAAAATCAACAAACAAAACAAGCAGAATGATTTATAAATTTTTATTGATTTGTTGAATTTTAAATTTTACAATTTGGCCATATGAAAAGCAAAATAGAAATTTTAATTGGCAATAGAGGGGAAAATGAAATAAACCAATTTAAAAGAGTTTAGTTGAGCTAATGTGATTATCAGTTAGTTTAATTAATTTAAACTAATTAATTTTATTTTTATTTTTGAGTTCTAAATTCTGATTTTATTTTGTGTGTGCAGCACGTGTTTCAAGAAACAGAAAGAGAAGAAAAAGAAGCAATCAAATAAGGAAAGAAATAAATAAAGATGTGGGGCAAAAATAAACCTTAATCCACATGTTCCTGCGCTTATAAATACAATGGCAAAATAAGAGAAGAAGGGCGTGCTTAATGAAAGAAGGTGAGCGACGGCCGACTTCTCTATTAATAAAAAAATTTAAAAAATTAAAAATAAATAAAAACGAAAAAGAAGAACAAAGAAGCAGCATGAGAACAAGAAGGAGGAAAGAGACTTGGTCATGGCGCATGCTCCAAAACGAAACGAGATGCATGGGCTTCTCTGTGGCTCACGATTCTCAAGGCAACCAGCAGATTCAGCGTGTGCTGAGTTCGAGGGTGAAAACAACAGCGAGACAGAGGAGAGGCGCCCACGTCATTGCCTATGTCAGCAGAAACAGAAGTAGCAGGCACTATGTTGGGCGCGCTTGTCGAGGCATCATGTCAGTTAGCGGCACAGAATTCAAGAACGAAACAGAGAGAGAAGGAGAAAGAAAGTGCATGGATTTCGAAACTTCAATTTCGGACTTCAAAAATATGAGTTCTTTCTTTTTCTTCTTCCAATTTTCATTATGCAATCAAATTCTATGTTTGTTAGTTGCAAATTTATTATGAACTAAATTTATTTTTCTAGGGCTTTGATGTAGCCTAGTTTTGAGAACATAATTTTTAAATTCCATATTATTTTTCTATTGTTCCATGGTTGTGTGTTTGATTTTTGTTCTTAATGCTTACAATTGGTTGACCAACTTTTGTATGACTAATTAAATCATGGAGAGACCGAGCTGGTAATTTGTGATTTTGAATTAATAAAATTAAACATCGTTACAAGAGCGAACCGCTGTTAATGTGACCGTTAAGAAACCCATAGATCTTAATTAATTTTCAATTAGTAATTTGTGTATGAACTATGATAAATAATTAGTTGAGAATATTTTTGATATTGCTTTAGAGAGAATATTGAATAATTTGGGGATTTTGGTCTACAACTTGGAAAAATAATCTGTTTATTTACATGGAGTTATAAATTGTGTGTGATTAACTAGGTGAAATCAAAAGCCCTAAAATTAGTTTTGCAATTAATAAACAACAAAAATTTCAGATTCAGCTTCTTTTAATTAATTTAGTTAGTTCTTTAGATTAATTTAATTTATTTGCTTTCTTTATTGAATTTCGATTTTCCAAATAGTAATTCATCTAGTAAATTTCGGTACTCAATAAAATAATTAGTCTTTGTGGGTTCCACACTCTTTTTACTTATCTATACTACTTGTTGCGATTTTGTACATTTGCAAATATTCACATCAAGTTTTTGGCGTCGTTGCCGGGGATTAATTATTCTTTTATTGATATTGATAATTGTTAGATTGTTACTAATTTGGATTTTTCTTAGTCTTTTTATTTTATTTTTTATTTTTTTTATTTTTAGTTTTTCCTTTTTTGTCTTTCTCTAATGATTCTTTTCTATTATTATTTTTTTATTTTTTTTATTTTTTTCTATTTTTTTAATAGATTCATTTCAGGACATAGAAGTGTATCACAATGGCAAACAATGAGAAAAACAAGGCTTTAAGAGACTATGCTATACCCTCACTTAATGGAGCAACATCAAGCATAAAGAGGCCGGTTATAGAAGCTAACGATTTTGAAATTAAACCGGCGATTATTCAAATGATTCGATAGACCGTTCAATTCGGAGGACTACCGCACGAGGATCCTTATGTTCACATTGCAAACTTTCCAGAAATTTCTGACATTTTTATGCACAATGGAGTATCAGATGATGCAATTTGATTGAGACTCTTTCCTTTTTCACTAAGAGATAAGGAGAAGGCTTGGCTAAATTTTCTACCACCCGGTAGCATTAGTACTTGGGAGGGACTTGTACAAAAAAATTTGGCTAAGTATTTTCCGCCGGCAAAAACAGCAAAGTTAAGGAATGATATCACCACATTCACTTAATTTGAGACCTGAGTCTTTGTATAATACATGGGAGAGGTATAAAGAGTTGTTGAGAAAGTGTCATCATCATGAACTTCCGAAATGGCTATAAATTCGAATATTTTATAATGGTTTGGGAGTTACAAATCGGTCTATGGTGACCCAGTAGCTGGAGGTGCACTTATGAGCAAAACTCATGAAGCAGCCTATGAACTTTTAGAGGAGATGGCATCTAAGTGTTTAGAGAGAACAATGCCAAGAAAACTGGATGGAGTTTTTGAGCTTGATCCTATTACTACTTTAACTGCACAAATTGCTACTTTATCTAAACAATTAGGCAATATGAATTTTAAGGCTATTCAAACTAATATGATTTATGATCTTTAGGCAAAAAATCATTCAAGTGCAGATTGCCAAGTGGGGAACCCTTTTGCTCCATCAAATGCCGAACAAGCAAATTTTGTGTCAAACTTTCAAAAGCAAAACAATCCTTATGCAAACACATACAATTCAGGATGGAGAAATCACCCCAATTTTCTTGGAACAACAATCAAGGAGCAATTAGATCACCTCAGAATTTTCAACAACAAGAAAAGAAGCCGACACTTGAAGAGATGTTTATGCAATACATGTAGAAGACAGAGTAATACATGCAGAAGACAAATTTGGCGATACCAAGTAATACGGCTTCAATTCACAACCTTAAGGCTCAGATTGGTCAGATCTCAAATATTCTTACAAAGATAATGGCAGGAACATTACCCAGTAACACAGTGACTAATCCTAAAGAGCATGTCAAAGCAATAACACTAAGAAACGGGAGGACAATTGAGCAACCACAAGAAGAAAATGGCGAACAAAATGTGGTTAAAAAGGAAGATGAGTACGAACCAATTATGGAGGAACAAACGTAGCATGAGCAAGTAACTTTTGATGTTTTTAAATCCATGAAGTTTTCTGCTGAAGAAGAGTCGTGTTTTCAAGTAAATGAAAAAGATTTAATTGTGGGCGAGAAACATAGTACTGAAATTGATAAGTTAGCTATAAAAGTATGTCTAACAAATTCAGCAACTCTTGAAACTGAGAACGAAAAAATTTCAGAATGTGTTATGTATTTGGATGTTGCACCATCTATTCATCCATTTTCTCATCTGACATTCAAGGAGGTAGAGATATCAAGGACTCCATCTTCAAGAAAGAAACGCCTTAAAAACGAGTTTAGATAATTGTCATCTAGCTTAAGGGATGCACAGAGAAAACATAATCCACGCATGAAGGGAATTATTACAAAAGAGGATCGTATGTTGTTGGGCCTTGGCGTCACATAACCATCTCACTATCAAGTCTGGCTGAAGACTTAAAACTTAGTCGTTTTTCGGAGGCAACCCATGTTTTCTTTTACTAATTTATATTTGATTTTTCTTTTAGTTTATAATAATTTTAATTTTTGATTTTATTTTGTAGGATTGCATAAGTTTGGAAGTCGCTGAGCGGAGCTGTTTTCTACACCTGCATTGATGCTGTTTTTGAGCAGGATGGAGTCAGAATCTGAAAAAGTGTATAAAATGCTGATCGTAGGCAATTGTCTTAGCTTTCCAGAACAAAAAGAATAAGTCCATTTGGACACCTACAGCTCTAGATATTACTGAAACAATGAACGTCGCGTGTGCAGAATTTTAACACGAATCAGTGGAGAAATTCTGAACTTTTTGCATTCTTTTTTGTTTTTCCTTTTCCTTACCCATTGAGGAATATGTGATGTTCAATTTTGGTGGAAGGTTTACAAATTTATTTTTTTTATTTTATATATATTTGAAAGAAAAACAAAACAAAAAGAGATTTCAATTAGACTTACCATTACACTTTTGAGTTCTTTATTGTGCTAAAGCATTGATTTTTTTTTTTAGGATAGACAATTGCTTATAAAGCAAGATTAAGTATATTTATTTACTTTAGAATTATTGAATTTCAAAATTCCTTACAAAATTGTGAGTTCTGTGATTATACATAAAAAAAAATGTGATGCTTATTCTTGTGATTATCCCCTTTGATGTAGTCCTAAATAGAGTTTAAGTAAATAGAGTGACAATGATTCTAAAATTTAAAAAATATATATATGAATAAAGTCTATCTACTCCAATATTTTGAGTTGATTAGTAACTAGGGGTATTCATCATCAATGTTTACTTTTACGTCAAACGGAAACTTGAAATATGAGTATGCAAAGCACTCTAAGTTTGTGACTTGTTGAGTAACCGGGTGAATTCATCACAAATGTTTGCATTCGCGTCAAAAGGCAAGTTACAATTTAGAGAAGAGACCAAAAAAAAAAAACTCTAGTTTGCTACTCGGTTTGTAGTAGTGAGAAGGGAAAATCACAGATGAAGTTGTTACATACTATAATTACATTAATTGCATGACCAATATGATTGAGTTGAGAATTATGAATGAATAATTGCACTGGAGAAAGTGGGTATACTTGGTTTTACTTTATTTGCTATTGTTTATGTATTAAATTGAAATTTAGATGCTTGCATAATAAGATCTCTTAGTGTGATGAGTTGAGCCTACTATTGATTATTATTCTTTGACTCATGGTTTACTTTTTGCACGAGGACAAGCAAAATCTTAAGTTTGGGGGTATTTGATGTGTCTAATTTTTATGTAAATATTATTACTCATTTACCCATTAAAATTGCTTGTATTCGTCTATCTTGTTAATAATTTATCTTATTCCCATATATTTCAGTTAATTAATTATTTTGATTGGGATAAGATTTTTTTTTATTGAAAAGGTAAAGATTTTCGTTAAAAATCAACAAACAAAACAAGCAGAATGATTTATTATTTTTTATTGATTTTTTGAATTTTAAATTTTACAATTTGTCCATATGAAAAGCAAAATAGTAATTTTAATTGGCAATAGAGGTGAAAATGAAATAAACCAATTTAAAAGAGTTTAATTGAGCTAATGTGATTATTAGTTAGTTTAATTAATTTAAACTAATTAATTTTATTTTTATTTTTGAATCCTAAATTCTGATTTTATTTTGTGTGTGCAGCATGTGTTTCAAAAAAAAGAAAGAGAAGGAAAAGAAGCAAGAAATAAAGATCAAATCAAACAAGGAAAGAAATAAATAAAGATGTGGGGGTTTTCTGCAAAAATAAACCCTAATTCCCACGTTCCTGCGCCTATAAATACAATGGCAAAACAAGAGAAGAAGGGCGCGCTTAACGAAAGAAGGATAGCGACGGCTGACTTCTCTATTAATAAAAAAATAAAAAATAAAAAAATAAAAACTAAAAAGAAGAACAGAGAAGCAGCACGAGGACAAGAAGGAGGAAAGAGACTTGGTCGTGGGCGCATGCTCCAAGACGAAACACAGAGGCGTGGGCTTCTCTGTGGCTCACGGTTCTCAAGTCGAACAGCAGACTCAGCGTGTGCTGAGTTCGAGGGTGAAAACGACAGCGAGACAGAGGAGAGGCGCCCATGTCGTCGCCCATGTCATTGCCCATGTCAGCAGAAACAGAAGCAGTAGGCACTGTGTTAGGCGCACTTGTCGAGGCGTCACGTCAGTCAGCGACACAGAATTCAAGAACGAAACAGAGAGAAGGAGAAAGAAAGTGCACGGATTTCGAAACTTCAATTTCAGGCTTCAAAAATACGAGTTCGTTCTTTTTCTTCTTCCAATTTTCATTATGCAATCAAATTCCATGTTTATTAGTGGCGAATTTATTATGAACTAAATTTATTTTTTAGGGTTTTGATATAGCCTAGTTTTGAGAACATAATTTTTGAATTCCATATTATTTTTCTATTTTTTCATAGTTGTGTGTTTGATTTTTATTCTTAATGCTTACAATTGGTTGACCAACTTTTGTATGATCTATTAAATCCTGGAGAGACCGAACTGGTAATTTGTGATTTTGAATTAATAAAATTAAACACCGTTATAAGAGCGAACCGCTGTTAATGTGACCGTTAAGAAATCCATAGATCTTAATGAATTTTCAATTAGTAATTTGTGCATGAACTATGACAAATAATTAGTTAAGAATGTTTTTGATATTTCTTGTGAGAGAATATTGAATAATTTGGGAATTTTGGTCTACAACTTGGAAAAACAATCTATTTATTCACATGGAGTTATAAATTGTGTGGGATTAACTAGGTGAAATCAAAAGCCCTAGAATTAGTTTTGCAACTAATAAACAACAAAAATTACAGATTCCGCTTCTTTTAATTAATTTTGTTAGTTCTTTAGATTAATTTAATTTAGTTGCTTTCTTTATTGAATTTCGATTTTTCAAATAGTAATTCATCTAGTAAATTTCGGTACTCAATAAAATAATTAGTTCTTGTGGGTTCGAGACTCTTTTCACTTATTTATACTGCTTGTTGCGATTTTGTACACTTGCAAATATTCACATCATGCATAGCTAATGAACTACTGACGGTGTATGAAGGAGTTTGGCATTGCTCCATCTTGAACTCAGCTAGTTGTAGGGACAACTAGTCTGAAGGAGAGTTGTTTTCCAGACTTGCTGCATGGGTCCGTTGACGAATTATAAGAGTCACATCAAGTAAAGAGTTGAACTCTAAGTGTTGCTTTTTATAAGTGTTGCTAGAGTAACTGTGATTCATGATTTCAGACCTCTTAATCTGTCATTGGGGAAATTAAACTGGTTTCAGGAATAGATCGAATGGCGAGTTGAACTCTGAACGTGTGTAATTACAGGTTGCGAGAGTAACTCTGAGCCATATGTATGGATTCCGAACTTGTTAGTTTGAGTATTAACATATTGCAGGAGCAGGTCGAATGACGAAGCGCACTATGAACTTGGTTCTTTGCAAATTGTGAGAGTCTCTGTCGAGCCATGGGTATGGACTCCGAACCGGTCGTCGAAGCGCTAACGGATTGCAGGAGCAGATCTAATGGCGAAGTACACTGTGAACTTGCTTTATTGCAAATTGTTAGGGTCTCCTTCGAGCCATGGGTATGGAATCTGAATCCGTCTTATGGAAAGCTTGTAACGAGTGTTCAGCGCCGCTATAGGTGTAAGTTGGGCGTTTAGCTCGTTGTTTGTTTTAATGATTTAACATGATGTAGGAGCAAATCAAATGGCGAAGCGCACTCTGAACTTGCTTCATTGCAAATTGCTGGAGTAACTTCGAACCAAGGGTATGGACTTCGAACCCGTCTTGTAGGAAGCTTTTAACGGGTTTTTGGTGTCATTTTTGTGTATAAGTTTGGCACTCAACTCATTGTATGCCTCTGTAGAGTTGTACAAGAATTTTGCAAAAATCCATACTGCATTTTATTGGAAAATAAAACTAAGCAGCTGCTCTAGTGGCTGGCCGTTATTACAAATTGAGAAAATTTGCTATTGCTATTAAGAGAGGACGTTTGAGACGCCCTCTTTCACCTTTCACAAGGTGTTCCACCTTCCAAGTTCTGCTGATATCTCTTTGCCCCCCGGGGTCTTCAAGTTGATGAGTCGTTAGGCGAACAACTTGGTAGACCTTGCCTGAACTTGCCTGTTTTGGAGGGAGCCCCCCATTGTTTTGCATAGAGAGAGAAATCTTTTGATGCACCAATGTATTTAGGCATGACTATTTGTCTCCGTTGAATGAGCAGTGTGGCTTCGGACGTGGGATTCAGGTTTATTACTATGTTATGATGAGAACTAGTTTGGACCTGGTGAGAGATGATGTGGTAGGTTTGGATGTTTTTGGTAGAGTTGTTTATGGCGGTGGCTTCAAGCTTGTTTACAGTCTTGGAATTATTCCAACTGCTTTCTGGCGGTAGCTCTATAGCGTCGAGGGAGAAAATCGAGCCCCCCATTATAGCGGTGTAGCATGCTCGTGCTTCATGTTGGCTCCCTACAACTTGGCCTATGCCAGCTATTATTAGGAACTTCATTTTTATGTGAAATGCGGAGGCAACTGCATGGAAGGACGCTAGGCCGGGACAGCCGAAAATAGCGTTGTATGTGGCTTTTACATCGACTACCATAAAATCCAATGCTTCCATTTGAATAGCGGGGGCTTTTCCTGCTGCCACATCAAGTGTGATGACTCCTTCTACTTGAACGGGACACCGGAGAATCCGTGGAGTGTATAACCGACTGGCTTGAGTCCATCGCGGGAGAGCTTGAGAGCCTCGAATGTGGCCATGAAGAGGATGTTTACTGAGCTGCCATTGTCCACCAGGATGTGGCGTACCTCATGATTTAGCATGCAAAGGTTTATGACCAATGCATCGTAATGAGGTGTTCAGACGCCTTCTAAGTCCTTGTCGGAGAAAGATATCGAAACTCCGGTGTGTTTGGCAGGCGGAATGTTATCTATGGAGTTGACTTCCCTCACAAAAGCTTTACGGAAGGAGTTGGAATCTCTTCCCATCGGGCCTCCATGAATGGAGTGGAGGACGGCCATGTGTTGAGAGTCTTGCTGCTCGTATGGCCTCTCTTAGCGCTTATTAGCCCCGTAGGGCAGAGGGTTTTCGGCGTCGTTGTCTTTCTGAACGAATTTGGAGAGATAGCCCCTGCGAATCAGAGCTTCCAGTTCTTTTTTAAGGGCTCGACAGTTGTCAGTAGTTTGTGCATGATCTTTGTGAAAAGTGCACCACTTATTTTTGTCACTTCTCCTTCAAGACGTTAACATCCGGGGGGGAGGGGGATTATTCCGTCCTTCTCAACTTCCATGCAAATGGCTAATACGCTTGCATTGAGAGGAGTGAATTTGTCGAAGCGTGGTGCTAGAGTTGGACAGCGTTGACTTGCACCATTTTTTTGAAATTTCCTGGGTTCTTCCTCTCTTGTATTCTTCCGTTTGTTCCCAGAATATGAATCATTCTTGCCTTGAGAATAGAGAGCTTCCTCGACCCTGACATACTTTTCACTCCTTTCCAGGAGCTCAGTGAAACTTTTGGGTAACTTTTTTGCGAGTGAGACTTTCAGGTCATTGTTAATGATGTTGTGGCGAAAAGCTGCAGCTGCCACTGAAGTGTTCAAGGAGGAAATTGACCTTAGTTCAGTTGTAAAACGTTTCGCAGTCTTTCAGCAGTTCTCTATCTCTTTGCTTTAGTTCTAACAGGGACACACTTGTTTTTTTAGCATTGTGGCTAGTAACAAAGTGCGCAATCAAAACTTCCTCAAGCTGATCGAAAGAGAATATTAATTCTGGAGTCAGGCACGAATATCATTCCCTTACTGATCCTTTCAGTGTCGCGGGAAATGTTCAACACATGAGCACCTAAGTGGCTTTATAGACCATCATGAGTGTTTTGAAGCTCTCGATATGGTCTGTCGGGTCTGATTCTCCATTGTAGGATTCGAATTGAGGAGCTTTGAAGTCCCTTGGAACGGGTGCATTGAGGATGGTTTTGCTTAAGGGAGGTCGACTATGGCGGTAGGCCCTACTGGAGCGGTTTCTCTCATTCTTCATCAGTTTTAGACGATCTTCTACCTCTTGGATACGGCGAAGGACTTGGTCGTCCTTTTGGGATCCAGTAGAGTTGGCGGATCCTTCGTTAGGGGACAGGCCCAGATGTTGACTTTCTTGAATAGCATGGAGGATGTCGAGCTTGAACTTATCCAGTTCGGCCCTAGTGACTGGGGCGTTTTGCCCTCTGTTCTACATAGGAAGCCTTCGATTCTCATGAGTTGGGCTCCTCATTGTTGGATGCCTCCTGTGAGAGGAGAATTCTCTTGATCTTTGTCTAGAAAGACGGGTTCTCTAGTTCACTTGATGTCCCGAACGGGAGGCCTCAGATCAGGCGCGCCTCTCGTCCAACCTAATTCGCAGTTCAGTTTCTTATTGCCTATTACTGATGATCTGGCAGAGATGTCTAGACCCCTGTGGGCCTCGTAAGGCCATTGAATCAGTTGAAGCAGTATGGACTGAGATGTGGTCGTACTGAGGATATTGTCCATGTTAGGAGCCCCTCGGTGCCTCTCCATTGGAAGGAGCGTGATTAGGCTGTCGGGGCGACTGTTGAGGAGGAATATGATCTTCCATAGAAGGAGCTGGTTGACGAAGAGAGTTGGTGCGACAGTTGGAAGTCGCCCCTTTACCTCTTAGTCTTGGTGGCATGGCGACAAATCTTACTTGTGTAGTTTCCCACAGACGGCGTCAATCTGTTGCTGCTTATTTTGGTGTGAGAGCAAACAAATAGTGAGTTAATAATTGAAGGAAACTACTAAAAGTCTGATCTGTGACCTTGGCCGTTAAAGACGGTTAGAATTCCTGATATTGAATCTAGATCGTTGATTGACCACCGTGATCTGAATTCAACATTTGCTGATGCGGCCGATGAACCTGCAGGAAGCCTGAAACACTGCGCCCCGGCAACAGACCCTCCGACGCTCAAGTCAGAAACAAAAAGAGAGAGAGAGTATGAGAGTGAAAACTGACAAATTGTTGATTACTTTTTGACTGTAGAGGTGGAGGGGTATTTATAGGCCTGAGAGAAATTTTAAGAAATTGATTTGTGTCCGTTGGATCGATTTAACATCATTTTCTCTTTCATGTCTCTCCCCCTCAAGAGATAAGATATCTTTATTAGGGAATAAGAGATTTGACTCCTAACCTGCATAGGTTGGGTGTCTCTCCTAGTGGGCCTAATCTGTCACTTTTTATGGGCTAAGAAGAAGCTCATATCTTGGAGTGGGCTCAGACCTGCAAAAGAGGCCTGTGATAGCTGATCTGCTTGTAGATGCTTTGAGATCTGTACAGAAATCATACGGCTCTGATCTGCTGCGATTTTTACCATTATCACTGTGGAAGATTAATTGATCCCTTGCCTACTTGCACTTGCATAATCAATAAGGTAGGTTTTCTATTTGGTAACCGCAGGAATTTGGCTGCAGACAAGAGGACTGTTGAGAGGTTGACAATAGGTCTTTTCATGGAGTGTTGCACTCCAAAGTCAATACCATTTCGATCAGAAAAGGCAAAGATGGTGAATTCTTGCACTGGGGGGAGGGGGTTGGCTCACTAGTCACTGCAGTTTCAGTACCTAGTGAAAATTTAAGGTTTTCCTCCAATTTTTTGTGACTCATTTATCAGAATATCCCCTATTTTCTACTTAAATTAACTCTATTTTTATTTATTACAATCATCAATTCCCTCCAAAAATTAGAGAATATTTGGGTAATGAAGATTTTTTGATGGAAACCTCAAATTTCTGCTTGTAACTTCAAATTGTGCACTTGCAAGAACCAAACACCTCTGAAGAAATTCAAAAAACGAGAGGATGACATATCAGGGCAACATAGAATCTGTTAGTAAAATGATGTGGTCAAATAATGGGTTTGTTATATAAACAGAATGATCCTTTTCCAACAATAGCAGTTGTCAGATGAACAGTGTAATTTGATTAATATACTGTATTGAAAGACGGAGATTACCGGTGATTTTCTTGCAAGCTGTGCAGTTGCTGCCTCAAGCTTGTTGCCTCCTTTTGCCAATACTGGTAACAGAAGTATTAGAAAATATAAGGTGAAAAGTAATGGTAAGTTTATAAGGTATACTTCTGAAAGAAGTCGGTACAGTATATGATCAAAAAATTTCCACGGTACTGACATTAGAATTTTATTTTTTATACATCCCTTTTCGTAACTATTTGCAAAAAAAAGATAGTTGTCAAAGTATTTACGCTCATGGACTCAACAACTAAACTCGTCGTTCCCAACGGTGAGTTTAGTTGTTTCATGCTTGCCACTGGAACACGGCGAGTATAGATTTCCTTTTTTAGAAACTCGTTCTTTCCAACGGCTCGTTTAGTTTAAAATTTTTAATGAAGACTCGTCGTTTAAAACAGAGAGAACATTTACACTAAACCCACAATTGGGAACGGCGAGTTTAGTACTTTTTTTTTAGCCGGGGGGGGGGGGGGGGGGGGGGGGGGGGGGGGGGGGGGGGGATTCGCTATTCTCAACAGCGATGACATTTATACGAGACTCGTTGTTAGGAACGGCGAGTTTAGTTTTAAAAAAAAAAGTGTTTTTTCCAAAAATTCACTAAATCCAACAGAATGTTTCACTCTCAGTGAAATTTTCTACATCCTCGTCGTTCCTAATAGCGAGTCTAGTATAAATGTCCTCGCCGTTGGGAATGACGAGTCTTTATTATAAAATTTGAACTAAACTTACTATTCTCAACAGCGAGTCTAGTGTAAATGTCCTCACCATTGGGAACAGCAAGTCTTTTTTGAAAATTTTAAACTGAACGCCATTGGGAACGGCCGTTTCCCAACGGCGAGCATGAAACAACTAAACTCGCTGTTGGGAACGGCGAGTTTAGTTGTTGAATCCACAAGCGTAAATACTTTGACAACTTTCTGCAAATAGTTTCGAAAAGTGGCATATTAAAAAAATTTCCTGACATTACATAAAAATTAAACTAAAGAAAACATGTTCTGATTATAAAGTTACATTAACATCTCTGCTACAAAATTTTTATAAAAAATTTGACTAAAATTGATGAGTTTAACTATTTATATTCATGAGTATTTTCCAGGTGCAGTCAAGTTCATAGATTATATGTATTTAGCTTCACAGTAGGCTTCATTTCCGTTTTTCTTTAGATATTTCTACATATACCAGTAGATTATGTTATTTCATAAGACAATTTGTATCTGATTAATGTGTGTGTGCATATTTGTGTGTGCTTAGCAAGTAGTATAATCACATGGAAATGGGTGGTGATAGCAGAACTTTCATTCCTGGCCTTTTTCAATATATGACTTATAAAATTAAAATAAAGTAAAATAATTTATAAACTATCGATAAATGAATAGTTTTCAAATCTAGACCAGTACATGAGTAAAATGCAATCAACTCATCATTTTTAATCCATATATATGTTTTATGGTATGGAGATTGAGTCAAATATGGTATAGATCATAAATTTGAGATATTCAAATTAGAGTTCTTCAACGGCATAGGAGGAAATGTCTGCAAGAAAAGTAATTTGCCCTTTCCTTTTTGTTCACATTCATACATACATATATAGGGGAGTTTTCAGCCGAGCATAATATTTGTGAGCGCTCCATGACCGACCAGATGATAGAAACACCACATGAATGATCTGAACTATTCATCTCATTTTTAATGCCTAAGATAGTTGAAGGATATGAGATCAAGTCATTTGAAATTTGTTTGTTTGTGCATTAAAATGTTGCAAATTTCTATGGCTGAGTTCTTTATTTTTAACAATGTGATGGATGGGTAAATGGATTTCAAATTACCTGATTTTAGATCCTTAGACTATCTTAGGCATGTAGAAAATATAAATGTTTCAGATTTTTTATGGGATGTTTCTATCATCTGGTGCTCATGGAGTAGTATGGAATGCTCACAAAGATTGTGGTCACTTAAAGACTTTCCTATATAAATATGTTCATGTCTTTGTGAAAGCATAGGTAGGAATTGGCATTCACATGCACACATTATTTTAGTATTATGATAATACATATGTATAGTCATGTTAAAAACTAACCAAATCATTCATCATACAAGTATGCTAGTGAACTAGAATAAAATTTCTGTCGTATTGATACTGGATGACTAGTTTTACAAAGACTTTTCTCCTTGTCTTAGCCAAATATGTGTGCAAACATTTTTTATGAGAGATCCAAATGCTAGAAAAGCTTGGCAAGACCGTTACTCTTTCTCATTCCATGCTAGCCAATTCAGATGATTGTGCTGGTCGTCTTTGTATGGTTCTCAATTCCCAGTATGATTTGCAGGATAATTTTACTCAAGTTTATGTGTAAAAGTTATCACTATTCAAGTAAAATATGTGATATAGCTAGACCCTGAGAAACTTATAACTGTAATATGAAATTTTGCTGTATCAGATTACTTGTCTCAGGGTTTAAATGGTGATCACAGTGGCTGGCATGCAAAAATAATAGTATATCTCCGATCTCTAATCTCTAATATTATAATGAAAGAGGGCCTTAGTGTCATTTGTCAATCTATCAATACGTGTGACGCACGTACATAATAATGAAGGAGGTTTGAGGTTCGAGTCCTCACTACGTCAGAGTTTTTATTTTAAAAAAATAAAAAAATATTAAGACATGCCCGACTGCCAGACTACGTCAAAATTTTTATTTTAAAAAATATATATTTATTAAGATGTGCATCACATGTGTAAATTACTAGTATATGAAATAGCAAAATACTTGCTTGTTATGAAATTAAAGAATTACTACTGATAGTTCACCATAATTGATATACCTTCATTCGTTTTTTTTTTTAGAAAAAAGGATAGAGTCCAGCCCAAATAAATTTATTAATAAAGAGAGTAACATACAACAAATAATTTTACAATGTGTAAAACAAAAGGCAGAATTAGAATAGAATTTACAACACCAGAATGGTAAAAGCAATTAAGAGATCAAAATGCAGAATACAATAACAATACCTTCATTCTTGAAATGGTACTATCAAGGTTACTTTGATAAATTATAGCGCAAGCATATGACGTACCTTGACTTCTGCATTCACATTTAGAAGCTGTTGAGTGCCCTCTTTTGCCTTGTTGTATCGGTCAATAACTGATTTCATGCTGGTAAAAGAAATGATTTTAAGTTAGTATCCTTCTTTAGGTTGTCAATTTAGATGATCCATCAAGTATATTAAAATATTAATACATCAAATTATGTACTAGCCCTATTCTATTGAGGTCAGTGGTACTGGTACCCTTTTCTAAGTACTTGTTTTCTTACATACATCTTGACATATTTTGTTTTGGATTTATGTCTTGCATACCATGCCCGATGTGAAGAAAAGCAGGTGAAGCAAAGAAAGGTTCAGAGAGTCGATGAAGTAGAGGTCAGCAGCAGCAAGCAGAGGCAATTGGCAGTCGACGATTGCCAGAGCTCACTAGTTTGGATGGGTTCAAACACGGTCGACTGCCCAGTAGCATGCAGTATTTTGGTCGGATCTGGGTGATCTGTTTTGGGCCCAACTTCTCATCTAAGTTAGGTCGTACTGCTCCTATCATGTAGCTTCTTCTTCAGAGTATATGAGACAGCTATTGTATCAAGACTACAACCTAGAGTTTCTCTATATCTCTATATATTCAATATAAGGCACAATGAAGTATAAGCGCCAACTAGATAAAGAAAGTACTTCATCTAAAAGGTGAGAGATTTCTCCATTGTAAATAGAAAGTATTTCTGATAAGGCTCGAGAGATAGATATCTTCTTGGTGAAAGTTTTTGTAACTCTTGTATCTTTCTCTAGTTGAATATTATCTTGGTTATTTCTCCCCCGGATTAAGGTTCGCCCAAACCTGAACACAATTGTGTGCTTTTGGTGTGTTTGGTTTGATTTATTTTTTTTACTTTGTGGTTTGTATTGATTGCGTCGCATAACGCAATAAGATCCGACAAGGAGAATTTCCAATAGTTGGTAACGGAGCCTCAGGTTGCAGGGTTGCACTAGTTCATTGGAGAAGATGACAGATCACAACGCGAGGATCAAACAGTTCAACGGTATGATCAATTTTAATCTCCGGAAGATATGTATTGGTGCTTGTATCTTGCCCTAAAACGAGATGAAGGAAAGTCATCAGACATGAAGCCGGAGAACTGGGACGATATGTATTTGAAGGCCTTGAGTTTAATCCGACTGTCGTTAGCGGACGAAGTCATGTGTAATATACTTGAGGAGAAAAGAGCGGCGAGTCTATGGTCAAGACCTATAGAAGACTACTTGAGGTAGTCGCTACTAGATCGGATGTACTGGAAGAGAAAACTATTATGTTTCTCAATGAAGGAAGTACTCAATTTCAAGATCATATTGTGGAGTTCAATAAGGTATTATCTGAATTGAAGGCGATTAATGTGAATGATCTAAGTGAAGAGGATAAAGCTTTCAACTTTATATATTCACTGTCAGATTCATATAAGCACTTGATAACTACCATGCTACACGAAAAATCTGTCTATGAGACACTTACTGTAGCCGAGGTAATCAAAGGTCTGAAGGAGGATGAGCTTAGAAAGGAGACTCATAAATCATGGTCTACTTCTACGAGTTTCTTGGCGATGCATAGCACTTTAAATGAAAGGGGTATGACACACAAGGGTAAGATTCATTGCCACAATTGTGGAGGGATTGGACATTACAAAAGGGACTGTCACAAGCAGTTGAATCAGAGGAATGTTGACGCTAACGTGATGAGCTATCTTCTTATTTCAAGTTCTTTAGATGTAAATTTGGGTGGGTTTCTTGATTCGGAGAGTTCTTCTCACATTTGCTCCGAGAGAAAGATATATTCTACTTATAGGTTTATAACATCTCGTAATGTGAGAATGACGATCACTGAGATTTGTGATGTAGAGGGTGAGGAAACAATTGAATTGGAGACTCCATATAGTAATGGGTTCACACTAAAAGATGTCATGCATATTCCTTTGATGAAACAAAATCTGATATCATTGGGGGCTCTGGATACTCCGAGTTGCAAGTACACAACTTGAGGTGGGATTTTGACAGTTTGGAGAGTCATCGTAAGGTAATGAAGGGTAAGAGGAAAATCGGGCAAGGTCAGCACAACCTCTAACAGCTTTGTGGGAACGAAAAAGCTCGCGCGAGTGGATTGAAGCACTACGTTCTTGAAGCACTATCTAGTTGGTCGTCACTAAAATCACTGAAGCGAGATTGCGATGTTCGAATACCGTCGAAAGGTGGAGAGAGCCTTGGAGTAAGTGGAGTTCATGTGGAGGGTGACACCTCTATAGTAACACCTACTGGCGTATGCCCTTGAAGGGGGCATGCAGTTGTAGAAATATAGGTGGAGCTATATTCAACTAGTAGAAGAAGTTATTGAACTGAATTGTTTACAAGAGGACAAATGAAAGTGTTTAGAAGAGTTCAATCATACAGGTGTGGAAGCAATAGTATACAATCCAAGGTGGAGATTGTTGGGTTTATATATCTTGCATATTATGCCCGATGTAAAGAGAAGCAGGTGAAGCGAAGGAATGTTCGAAACATCGATGGAGTAGAGGTCAACAGCAGCAGGCTGGCAGAGACAATTAGCAGCCGACTTCCACTTGGGAAATTAACTGCCAGAACTTACTGGTTTGGATGCATTCAAACATGGTCAACTACCATTTTGGGCAGTCGATCGGCAGTAGCAGCATCCAGTATTTAGGCCGGGTCTGGATGATCTGTTTTGGGCCTAAGTTAGATCGTACTGCTCATATCGTGTAGCTTCTTCTTCAGAGTATATCAGACAGCTATTGTATCAAGACTACAACTTAGGATTTCTCTAGATCTCTATATATTCAATGTAACGGCTCAATGAAGTATAAGTGCCAAATAGATAAATTACTTCATCTGAGAGGTGAGATTTCTCATTGTAAACAACAAGTATTTTTGGTGAGGCTTGAGAGATAGAGAGGTTCTTGGTAAGAGTATTTGTAACTATTGTATATTTCTCTAGTTGAATATCATCTTGGTTATTTCTCCCCGGTTTACTGTTCGCCCAAAATAGGACAAAATTTTGTGTTTTTTAATTTGATCTATTATTTCACTTGGTGGTTTGTCTTGATTATATTGGATAACTCAATAAGATCCTGTGCAGGATTCCTAACATTTTGTTTATAAAGGAGCATGCATGCTTAGTTTCTATTGAAGTTTTGTGGTTCTAGAAATAATTGAATGATATGAATTGAATATAGTTTGTGAGAAGGCCTCCTCTGGTAGCAAATGCGGCCTGTGATAGTTCTAGTAGACAATATGATAAACAGATTGAGGGGGGGCATCTGACTGAGAGAAAACACGAGTGTTACATTATAAATGAACTACAAATTAATTATCCAATAAAGTGATGCACGCACAAAAGAGAAACATATTCATGACAAGTAATTTTGTTCCAAAAGTCTTGTCATGGAACTCGAGATCTAAAAATCTAGGCAAAAAACCAACGGATATTTTTTTTTTTTGATTATACTGGGTTCCATCCCCCTCTTTGGGTCAGACTAATCCCAGTCCCGTGACAAGGAGCCCCAACCTTTGGTTGGGTTTGTGCGCCAGCCCATCTAGCATAGCGGTCACTGGCCACCCAGAGGTATTTAATCCCCATCTATGGGAACCGTAGGGTTCGAACCCAGGATCTTGGAGGAGCACACTCCAAGTTCCATCGCTCTTACCACTAGGCCACTTGACTTCAATAAATTATACGTTGTTTTTTAAATTACAAGTACAAATAATTTTATTTTATTGATTTGATCATTTATTAACTGTATTGTCTCCTTTGTCTCCTTTGTTAGTTATTCAAAGAACTCTATTGTCTCCTTTGTTAGTTATTCAAAGAAGCTCATAAATGCAGCATTTGACATTTCATCAACTTGTTCTGAGTAATAAGCAAACACAAAGTAAGGTACCTTTTGAAATATTCAAGGAAAAATGTTTAAACAAATGTCAGAAGTTCTCTTTTAACATATTTCAGGGTTACTTTTTTTTTTTTTTTTTTAACTCAAAGATGGCAAACATCAGTGTGTTCCATTAATGAAAAATAACGAAACATATAGTACAAACATAACCCTTCGGTGTGTTTCAAGGTCACTTTTAGTTTATTGTGGCCTCACTTTTACTACTTGAAGTTCTCAAGTAACAAACAGGCCATAGTAATATTGCCAGCCTTTAGTAATGGTTTTGTGCTCAATAGTACAAGCTAGGTGACTTGGTGTGAAAAAGCTTCTTGTGGTTTAGCAGAATAATTTTGTCAAATGTTAGGAACTCATTCCAGAATTTTCAATGTTAGATCAAATTTTATAGTGTACGTACTAGGTTTTGAGTTCTTGAGTTTTGGTTGTTGATATAGTTTTGATGTAACAGGCCTGATTTACGTGTCTTTGTCAATAACCTATTTTGTTTCCTTGTTATTTTTTATCTTTTATTTTGATCTTATTTTTAGTTTGTTGTTTTCCATTTGGCTTAGCATCTTGAAACCCCCACAATAGTATAGTGAAAACCATCCAACAACAGGTAGAAAGAAAAGCTATCCGACTAATATTGTCACAGAATATTTGGATACACTCATATGCATGTGCATCGGTTTTTCAAATCGTTAAGACTAATATCTTCTTCTGGTCAGGCTTAATTGGCTTCTAGTCATGTCAAAAAGAAGGCCAAGAAGAAGTTTTTTATGTCGATCGCTAAACCTCTCATCCTATGAGGGGGGGTCCGATGAGGATCTTTAACCACGGAGAGAGGAACAACACCCAAACCTTTCAACTCATGATTGATGCAAAGTGAAATTGGAGTAATTAATACATTCAATCCAACTTGCAGTTACAATTAACCTTACCTACAACATTTTTCAGGTCTTGTGAATGCAACTGTATGAACTTGTTTTTTAGGTGTTGTGAATGCAACTGTACCAGCTACAACTATAACGGCAATTGCAAGTCTATCAGGTTTATATGTTGCAAATAAAGTATTGCAGGTTCAACCAAAAAATTAATTGCACTCAAATTACAGTATTTTCTTGCGAGTACAGAGTAATGGAAAATACTTGTAGTTGCAGGGTGTCCTATGCAATTCTACAGCAATGAACAAACATCCTCTGACTATAAACGTACTTGTGCATGTGTGTGTGGAAACACACACAAAGAGGGGAGGGAGAGAGGGAGAGAGAGAGAGAGAGAGAGAGACCGGTTTGCGGGTGCCTGACTGACAAGGGTAATTAGAAGGACCGTTAATTTGGGGGGTGATAGGGAAGTGTCAAGTGTGTACGCGTGTGTGTGTGAGAGAGAGAGACAGAGACTAGTTAAGAAGTTAAGAAGTTTTGTGGAGTACATCTTCAAGTGCACAAGGATCTCATCCAAAGGAGTAGGGATACATGAGGATTTGTTTCAACTAGAGAAGGTTGGCAAAGATACAGTGTTATACTACTAAATATATATATATATTATTTATTGGATATATGATTCTAAACATCCATTTAAAAGTTGAGAAGCAGAAAGTACTCCCACCTTAAATCTAACACTATAAGCACTCTATAAAATTTGCAATCAATTTTTAGTCTTTGGTGATATGAATAATGCATGAAATTGTCATAGACATGTAGCTGACTGATACATTTAAACGAGAGAGAGAGCGTGAGAGAAAAAGAGAAAAAGAGCAACTATTAGAATAGAAAGATTAAGCATTGCTGAACAGCCAAATTAAGATGCATGTCTTCAAGTTAACCTCAGATGAATATTAATATCTAAGTTAATAACTGAGAAGGTCTATAGGGGAAACCCGAAGAAGAAGAAGAAAAAGAAGAAGTGGCTTGAGATTTTACTAGAAATGCAAAACCTAATCAATTTATTAGATGATCAGTCTGTCAAAATATATATTATTAATTTCAAGAAAACTAAACATAACATCTCAAATATCAATTGATTTAACAAGACATGTTGGAAATGAGTAAAAGAAAATAAGAGAGTACTTATATGCGAACAATGACAAAAGAATGACTAATGTGATTTTATAATATTATCAATATAAGGACAATGATACAAAAGAATCACAAATGCACTCTTTCTCTCTTTAAGTGTTTCAACACCTATATATACTCTTCCTCACGATCACACTCCACTCTCTTTACTACTCACTTTATTTCTCTTCAAATGAGCTTAATCCAAATAGTTAACCTCAAAGGGGTGTTTATAGTTGGGTTAGGATGGTGGGAGAATTCTCTAGAAAAAATCTCTAGAAAAATTCATTAAATGGGAAGGTTCTCGATGAAGCTATGGGAAAAGACTAGATGTTGAACTTTCTAGAGTATAGTCAAGAAATTTGGTGATGATTCTCAACACTCTCCCTCATCACCAAATTTTACCATCCCGAGCTTGATCTTCAACTTCTTACATACTTTGGTCATTAATGTCTTAGTAAAGATGTTAGCAAGTTGTTCTTCTGTCCTACAGTAATTGAGCTTTACTCTCTTCAACTTAGATTGGTCGCGCAGAAAGTGGAACTTTGTCTCGACATGCTTGCTCTTGCCATGAGCAACTGGATTTTTCGTCAGTTTGATAGCAGACAGATTATCCACGTACAATACTGTAGGCTCCTGTTGTTGATGATTTAACTCATGTATGAGATTTCTGAGCCATATTGCCTGGCATGCACATGTTGCTACTATGTACTCAGCTTCACATGTTGACAGAGCAACTACTGATTACTTGTTCGAAGTCCATAAAAATGCAGCTGATCCAATGTTGAATGCATACGCGGACGTGTTTTTCCTTTCATCTAAGTCTCCTCCGTAGTCACTGTCGGTGTAGCCAACCAACCTGGACTCTTCTGAGTGTGTATACAATAATCCATCTCCAATAGTTCCTTTGACGTACCTTAGTATTCTCTTGACGGCCTTGAAATGCCTATGCTTTGGCTTCTCCATGTATCTACTTACTAGCCCCACTGCATACATGATGTATGGCCTCGTAATAGTTAAATATCTTAGACTTCCAACTAGGCTCTTGAGCAGTGTAGGATCAACTGGTTTTCCTGGCAGGTCACGCCTAAGCTTGAGTCCAATTTCAACCGGAGTACTAACTGGATTGCAGTCTGCCATTTTAAACTTTTAAGTATATGACTTGCATACTTCTTTTGGGAAATAAATCTCTTTTTCTGATTGAGTCAGGACATCTCTCCTATGTCCCTCATGTCGAACTCCTTGATGATCACCTTTTTGAACTCCTCGAACGTCTTGGAATTATTCCCTATAAAGATCATATCATCGACATATAGGCACATGATCATAATGTCATTGCCGTATCTCTTGGTGTAAAGGGAATCCTCATAAGGACTTTTCTTGAAGCCATTCTTTTGCAAGTAGTCATCGATCATTGTGTTCCGTGCTCTGGGCGCTTTTTTCAATCCATATAATGCCTTCTTCAACTTGTAGACTTTGTCTTCTTGACCTTTCTTCTCATAGCCTGGTGGTTGCTCGATATATACGTCTTCCTCCAAGTAGCCATTCAAGAATGCATACTTGACACCCATCTGATAAATCTTCCATTTGTTCTGAGCAGCTAGTGCGATGAGTAGTCTAATGGTGTCCATCCTCGCTACTGGGGCAAAAACATCTTCATAGTCAATATCTTCTATTTGATTGTAGCTTTTAGCTACTAGCTAGCCTTGCCTTGTACTTTTCCACCTTGCCATCTTGGTTGGTCTTTGTTTTATAGACCAATTTTACTTCAATTAATTTATGGCTTTTAGACAGTGTTGTCAGCTCTCATGTGTCATTCTTTTGGAGCGCCTCAATCTCTTTGTCTATCGCTTTTCTCCACTTCGCTTCTTGTGCAGCTTTCTGGTAGGTGATGGAATCGTATTCTGAAAGAATGCATAACAGACTATAATCTTCTATCAGTTCTACAGGCTATGTATTCTCTTACAAGTCAATGAGACTCCGCACTCTTCTAGATGCTCCCCCTGAAGAGCTACTTGTAGTGGGGCTAGAAAGCAATGATCTTGATGCCGATGATCCTGGTGTAGATGGAGCCGAACTAATAGAAGGACTTGGATCTAGACCTTCTTGTTCTTCTTCATGATCATCATCTTTTGCTTTGAACCATATTCCTTCCGCTTTCTTCTCTTCATCGGTCCACCGCCAGTAATCTTTTTCGTCGAAGTCCACATCTCTTAAAATGATAACATTCTTTGTGACTGGGTTGTATAGCTTGTACACCTTGGTTCTCTTGTCATAGTTTTCTCTCTTAGATCATCGAGCTTCTGCTTTTTTTTTTCTCTGGAATGTGTGCATATCCGATGCATCCGAATACCTTCAAGTGGTTGACGCTTGGCTTCAGGTTGCTCCCACTCTCTAGCAGTGCCTTGAACCTCACACTTCGAGTTGGACACCTATTTTGAAGGTATATAGCACAATCTACGGTTTTGGCCTAGAACGTCTTTGACAGGTATTTACTCTTCATCATGCTCCTTGCCATGTTGAGAATCGTGTAATTCTTCATTTCTGCTACTCCATTTTGTTGTGGAGTGTAAGCCACAGTGAACTTGCGGATGATCTCAAGCTTCTTGTAAAACTCATTGAACTTTGTCAAGTTGTATTCTCCTTCACGGTCGGATCTGAGTACTTTGATGAAGTACCACTTTGTTTTTCTATCACCTCCTTGAACTCCTTGAATTTCTCCAGTGCTTTAGATTTCTCCTTTAAGAAATAGATCCAAGTCTGTCTACTATAATTGTTACCGCTAAATCTGGTGTGGGGGCAAACAGATAGTATTTGTGGATTCTTAGGGAAACGGAATAATCAAACCTTAACCTTCTCCGCCAGAGTTGGACCGCTGACTCCCGCCGTTCACCTACAAAAAGTGTGAGACACCGGGGTTGATCCTGGCGACGCACCATTCGACGCTCAAGTCAGTAATCAGGAAGATTATGAGAGAGCGTAAATTGGCAAAAGATTGATTACCTTTTAATGGTGGTGGATGGGGGGTATTTATAGCCGCCTTTGGGATCAGATTAGGAATGTAATCCCTAGAAACATATTAGGAATGTAATCCCTAATTCCCAATGAAAGGATAGATATGAATCAGGGCCGTCAATTATGATTAATCAGAAACCCTAATTCTATCCTACTGGACTGGGTTTGCTGCGGGTCGAAACCCGCACCCAGTTGAGATGGGCCCGTTCACGGGCTGTTGGGTTTCCCCAAGAGAAGACCCAGTACTCGCTTGTAGGTGAAATTACCATTTTACCCCCAGGCTTTAAGGTTCGCGCCCGATTTGGACGGTTCCGATTTAACCCTATTTTTAGCCATATCAATAATCATCAATAAAAGTGAGAAAATATATGTTACATCCAAGTTAAATGATTTCAAATGGTCCTGCAATATCTGTGTGCACTAGCTGCAATGACTTTGTAGCTCTCATGGAATTTCCCACGTCAAAGATTCTTCTCTGTTGCTTGCCCCTCATACAGCCATTGCATAGATGATATGGATGCTTAATCTGTGGCAAACCTCTCACTATTTTTCCCTTCAATAGTAGATTGAGTTCACTAAATGCTAAATGCCCATAGCGCAGATGCCATAGCCAAGATTCATCTTTGATTATTGACTTCAGGCATTTAATACTAGCAGTATTAATGTTTAAAGTGAATAGTCTATTTTTGGACATGCCCACCTTAGCAATTACTTCTTCTTTATTCTTGATGGTGAGAGTAAAGTCATTCAGTTGAATATCATATTCTCTTTCTAGTAACTGACCTAGACTGAGGATATTGTTCTGCAATGCGAGAACATAGTAAACATCACAGATATACCTATGGTCACCAGCACTGGTCTTGCATGATGTCACCCTTGCCTTTGACTGCAATCTTTGACTGATCTCCGAACAATACTTTGCCTCCAACCGACTCATTTAGTTTGGTTAAGTACTCCTTGATTCCACACATATGGTTGCTGGCTCTTGAATCCAGGCACCAAACATCTCGATTCTTGTACTCCTGATTCTAACATACTAGGAGTACTGTTGATTCATCACTTTCTTCTTCTGTGATGAAGTTGCTCTTCTCTATGAGTCTATTTTCTGTTTGGCTTGGACAATCGTAGTTAAAGTGACCATAACTTTTACAATTGTAGCACTGGTATTGAGCTATGTGAATCAGGTAGTAACTTCCAAGGCCTCGACCACGTGCACCTGGTCCTCGTCCTCGTCCTTGTACATGACTAGTTGATCGTTCACGATCATATTCTTCATACTAATGTTGATAAGATTGCCTTCCACATCCTCTTGGAGAATTTAAGCCTCCTCTGTAATTACCTCTACCTCTGTTGCCTCGGCCACATCCTCATTGTACACATTCTTGAATTCTCAGCTTACTTTGGAAAACTTATCCCAAATTTTCTCCATTATTTTGATTTTGGTTTATTCTTTGCTCATGAGCATGGAGATCCTTGTACTTCATCTGTAGAGATAGTAGAGAGATCTTTTGACTCTTTGATGGCTACTACTACATGTTCAAACTTTGGAGTCAAAGATCCCAATACTTTCTCCATTATTGTAAATTCATCTAGAGTCCCTCCGCTTCTTTTTATATGGTTGGTAATAGCTTGTACTCGATCAAAATAATCCAAAATTGTTTCGAACTTTCATTTTAAGATTTTCAAACTCAACTTGTAAAGCTTGAAGGCGTACCTTTTTTGCTTTGTCTGCTCCTTGGTAAGCATTCTACAAAATTTCTCAAGCATTCTTTGAAGACTTTGCATCTGAAATCATCTCAAAATGCTGATTCATCGACTCCTTGATGGATGATAATCAACGCATTCTTATCCTCCTTCCTTGCTTGCCTTAGGTCATTCTTCTGCGCATTGGTCAAAGTTGCTTCAGCAGCGGGCAACTCTAGTTCATTGTAACCGCTCTCTACAATCTCTCATAACTCCTACGATCGGAGCATAATTTTCATTTGAATGCTCCAATGATCATAGTTCGTCTTTGTCAGCTTCAGAATTTGTGGCTAGAACATATTCATCATCTGTAGAACCTCCTTTTAGATTGAACACAATAGATGAAACGTGGCTTTGATACCACTTTGTTGGAAAGGAGTAGAAGAATATAATAAAGGCCTTACATGTGAACAATGACAAAAGGATGACTTCTTGTAATTTTAATACAATAGACTCACAAATGCACTCTTTCTCTTTTTAGGTATTTCAACACATACTCTTCCTCACTATCACACTCTACACTTTGTTGGAAAGGAGTAGAAGAATATAATATATGACTTATATGCGAACAATGACAAAAGGAGGACTTCTTGTGATCTTATATTTTATCAATACAATAACAATGATACAATAGACTCACAAATGCACTCTTTCTCTCTTTAGATGTTTCAACACCTATACTCTTCCTCACTATCACACTTACTCTCTTTACTACTCACTTTATTTCTCTTTAAATGAGCTTGATCCAAATAGCCAACCTATAAGGGGTATTTATAGTTGGGTTAGGATGGTGGGAGAATTCTCTAGAAAAATTCATTAAATGGAAAACTTCTTAATGAAGCTATGGGAAAAGACTAGATGTTGAACTTTCTAGAGTATAGTGCAGAAATTTGGTGATGATTCTCAATAAGATAATCAAGATAGCTAGTTATTCGCCAAAATTATCAAAAGCTTTCTAGATCATTTATCTCAGATGATATTTCAAAACCAAAAAAAAAAAAAAAACATTTATTTCAGATGCAACAAAAATGAAAGAAATATCAATTCAATAATAATCAAGAATACACAGCAGAAACTCTTAGAGAAGACAGTTAACAACAAAGAGAAGAAACAATTAAAGAAATGTATATAAATAGAAAGAAAGACTAGCTAGAAATGATAAAATAAGAAAAATATCTTTTTTTTTCTTCTTTTTCTTCGTAATAGGTGGTAGAGATCGAGCATCAAAACCCTATTTTGATAAGTAATGAAGCATTCAAGATAAAATCAAGGAAAGAAGAATATATCATGCACATATCTCTTTATTTCCCTTATTGTATTTTCTTGTAAAAAGAAACATTCTTATGCATACTCTATTTATTGCCTTCAAAACCTCAAATGAAGTAATAACAAAGAAACCCTAGACCCTTAAAAATAAAACAGTATCGGTAACTAAGTTAGCGGTTGCAACAAGCAAAGAGTATACCTGGTGCTGGCAAAGTCGTAGAGTCGGCCAGTGCTTGAGAAAATGACCAAACCGACCTCTGCATCACAAAGAATCGCAAGTTCTTTCGCCTTCTTCAGAAGCCCATTCCTCCTCTTCGAGAAAGTCACTTGCCTACTCGTCGAGTTGTCGATCCTCCTAATCACAATCTTTCCTCTTCCCATCCTCACCAATCAACCAGATCTAAATAAAACCTCACTAGATTTCGGAACATTAAGGGAAAAACAATCAGTACCGATCAATCTTAAGAAAGGGTTACCAACGACTAACTAATTATAACTAATTACCTTGCTATGAATGGCAACCACAAATAATTAGCTGAGTGCTTAGTGTTTTTTTCTACAATTTGGATGATGTTTATAAGAGGAAAGAACACTAGTTATTTTTTTAAACTTTTTTTCCCACTCATTGGTATTACTTTATTAATTATTAAACAATTTAATAAAATACTAATGGTAATAACAGTCCGAGGATACATCCCACCAATCAAACTCTCTTGTTCCTAACGACAATTTTCCGTGGGTCCTACTGGTTAGTAGAGAGGTTCAAAAATGGGTGTTTGTTTGATTTGGGTGTACATAGATTTCGGTAATTAACTCTTTCGTTTTGTTTTCTGGACAGCGCCGCTAACCGTATGGATCACCAACACGTGGTAATAAAAAAATTGCGATTTGCGAGAAGGTCTCCGGTCTGCGGGGTTCAAAATAATCAGGGTCGCTATTTAAAGTGGATCCACGGTTAGATTAGTGTTTACCGGTTCAGCCTGTAAAATATTCTGTGTACTTTTTCAGAAAAGACCTTCAAGAATTCTACAATTAAATGATCAGGAACCAAAAACAAAATCAATACTTTTTTACCAAAATGACCCACTTTTTGAATGAATTTACCAAACTGAGCCACTTTCGAAACTAATTATCAAAACGACCCACTCGCTAAATCAGATAACCCGTTTGGTCAAAACCTCGTCGCTATCTGAGATAGCAAGTGTATGATCATGTGTTTCTCCACACTTTTGAGAAAATCATAGAAAAATATCTAGTCTAGACTCGCTATTTCAGCTAGCAAGTGTTTTTGTACTACACTCGCTAACTGAGATAGCGAGTTTATGATTTTGCAGAAAAATACCAAGCTTAGACTCGCTATCTCATTTAGCAAGTGAATTTGTATCAAACTCACTAACTGAAATAGTGAGTGTAGATTTGCGAGTTTTCTAAACTCATACTTGATGTCCCATTCTTCAATTATCTCTCATAGATTTTGAACGGATTTTGTTGGAAAAAATATCGATTTTGGGAGGCTAGAATTTTGGGTTTCGTTCGGATTTGGGGGAGATGAGAGAGAGAATAGAAAGAATGAAATGAGAGAGATCTGCGATAGCGAGTCTCTAAAAACTCTCCAATCGACACTCACTATGTCAGTTAGCGAGTGTGGTACAAACAAACTCGCTAACTGAGATAGTGAGTCTAAACCCAACAATATTTTTCTTCATCCCAATCTACACTCGCTATCTCAGTTAGCTACTTTGATACAAACTCACTCGCTAACTGAGATAGCGAGACTAAACTTGGTATTTTTTTATAAAATCATACACTTGCTATCTCAGTTAGCTAGTGTGGTACAAAAATACTCACTAGCTAAGAAAGCAAATCTAAACTTGATATTTTTCTCTGATTTTCTCTAAAGTATGGAGAAACACATTAACATACATTCAGATAAAGATGAGGTTTTGACCATGAGATAGTGAGTTGGTTATTTTAGTAATTAGTTTCAAAAGTGGGTTAGTTCGGTAAATGCTTTCAAAAATTGGATCATTTTGGTAACAGATTGAAAACCCAAATGAGAAAAGAAGCAACGGTCAGGATATGAATAAAAGAATCTACAAAATTTTGCCGTACTAACCCATTTTTAAAAAATATTTAGCGCTCTGATCCGTTTTCGAAAATAATTAGCGGTCTAATTCAGTTTTGACAGATCAGCATAAACCGTTATTGAAAATAACGGCATAGGTTATTTACGTGCCGTTATTTTCAATAACGGCATATATATTTAAAAAAAATGTCATGCCGTTATTTGGAATAATGATATAGGTTATTTTGTTTTTCGATATCTTGTAGTCTCCATTTAGAGAAAAATTTGCAAGTGTGAAAACCTTATAACAGATGTCGTTATTTCAAATAACGGCATTCTCAATACTGATGCCGTTTTTTTGAAATAACGGCATCAGTTATAACTTTTTTTATAAAAAAGTAACTTATTATTCATCCTCTTTGACAATTAAGTTAATTAAAAAAAAAATTATAACTGATGCCGTTATTCCAAATAACGGCATCAGTTATAATTTTTCTTTAAAAAAATTAACTTATTATTCATCCTCTCTATTTCCAAACAACGACAAGAGTTCATTTATATATAACTGATGTTGTTATCTCCAATAACGACATCAGTCATTCGAATGTCGTTATTGAGGATAACGGCATTATTTATAAGTTTTTTTCATACTTAGAATTGTTTAAAGTTAGAAGATTCACACTTGTAAGAGAAATATATTGATGTCGTTATTCCAAATAACGGCATGATAAAAAAAAATATAAAATAGATGCTGTTATTGAAAATAACGGCATGTAAATAACCGATGCCGTTATTTTCAATAACGGTTTATGCTGACGTGTTCAAAACTGGATCAGATCGCTATTTGTTTTCGGAAGTGAGTCAGAACGCCAAATATTTTCAAAAAGTGGGTCAGTACGGCAAAAATTTTAAGAATCTCATCAACGGTGTATGTGTATTGAACCCAAAAGGAGAGAACTTGCACTCTTAAGGAGCTTAAGGTAAAGTGATGGGTTGTTTTGGGGAGGGAGGGAGGGGTGACGAAGAAGGAAGGGTAGTTTCGGAGGAGACGTGCTGACGAACCGATGGAGTCGCCGATGTTAAAGCCGTCATCATCGATGGTGATGCCGTCGGATTATTTGGAATGAAGATAGACAAGGAAGGGAAGAGAAGAGAAGAGAAGAGAAGAGAGAGTTTATGGAGTGCGCAATCTGAAAGAGAGAAGAAGAAGGGTAAATTGAAGTTGGAATAGTAGAAATAATTATTTTCACTCTCTCACAATTAATTACTATTTCTTATCAAAATTGTCACTGCAGAGTCATCAAATTAATACTAAACATGAGGTAAAAGTGTCCCATTCAACTCTGGATTGGGCCGACGCTTTACTTTTACAACTCACTCACTCTCTCTCTCTCTCCATTTGGCAAACTCTCTACTTTTAGAGCATCTGTAGTCGGTTGGTTAATTTGCCAAATTTTATACTTTTTGACAAAATGACGCTGTAGTCGTTGGCCAAATACCTAAAATTTGGAATGCGACGCTACAATAGTCGGCTATATTTGGCAGCCGAAATGGCAATTGCCAAAATATAGCTAACGGAAGATAATTTTTCGTTGGAGAGATCGGACGGAAGATAATTTTCCGTCGGAGAGTTTTTTTTTCAAGCGCACTCATCGGACGAGGGATTATTCCCCGTCCGATGAATTAAATTATTATAAAAAAAAAATTTGAAGGACGGTAGACAATCTACCATCCAACAAATAGAATGCTAAAGACAAAACTCGCTGGACGGTAGACAATCCCTCGTCCAAGGCAAGTTAACAATTTTTGATTTTTTTTTTTTTTTTTGGTTTTTTTGTCCTTTTCTCATTTCTTCACTGCCATTTTTTTTTTAATTTTTTTTTTTGTCCTTTTCCCTCACTTCAATGCATGTATATATATCTATATAATAAATACAAAGAAAGCTATCAAGTGGCTCTCCTTCGATCCCCTCAAAAATCAAAGGTCCATATCTAACCTCAAAAAACATATTTTTCCCCAAAAGTTTCCCTCCAAAGCTCAAATTCAAATCCCCCACTGAAAACAACTCATATATTTATTTGATTTTTTTTTCTCTCCCTTTTTCCCTCCCTTTTCTATTTAAAAAAATTTAAAAATAAAAATTTTAAAAATTTTAAAAAATAAAAAATTTAAAAACTAAAAAAATTAAAAATTTAAAAACCAAATAAAATCATATAATGTGTTTTTTGCCGGACCCCCAAAAGTTTTTCATATAATATATCTGCTACTTCAATTAATTTGCTGGACCTCCAAAATTATTTTATATGATCAAATAAGGTGTACCGTTCCGAAGACGTGCCGTAGGCACGTGTCAACGGGCAAACCTAGTGTGTGTGTGTGTGTGTGTGTATATATATATATATATATATATATATATATATATATATATATTTTTTGATTTAAATTTCTGAGATGAAAGATAATCTTCCGTCTGAGCCAAATTTTGACTTTGACGACTACAGCGCGAACCCATTTTTCTCATTTTTATTTACCAAATATCCAAAATCTGAGTCAAGACGACTACAGATGCGCTTACAATTCTCTCCCTCTCTCCAACGGTCTACTTTTACAACTCTCTCTCCCTCTCTCTCTCTCTCTCAAAATTCCACAATCACGTGCCATTGTTTAGCAGTCTAGGTATCATCTCAAGCGGGCAAAAAAACTCCAAATATTTTTTTTTTTGGAAAGCCCTAAAAATAGCATATCCAATGTATATATATAGTACACGAAAATATGATTGGTATGTACAAAATCAGTTGACAAAGGGTAATTGAGTATACACTCAAAAACCACTCCCTCAATTTTAAAATATAAGTTATTTTAAATTTTTACACGCCTAAAGTGATTTATATTGTGGAACACCAAAAAAAAAATTGGAGAGAGTACTATTCATAGACGTGATGTCAAATGTCTTTGTGTTACTAAGAGCATCCACAGTCGTTGATGCCATTTTTTGGGTATATAGCAATTTGAAAATAGGAAAAAGGGAATGTTGCTGCAGTCGTCAAAAGGTAAAATATAGCCGGACGGTAGATTTTTTTCCGTCCAGTAAGAATGACGGGGGATTATCGTCCGTTTCAAATTTTTTTTTTTTAATTTTTTTTTTTTTTTTTTTTTTTTCACTAGAAGACAAAAAATTTAAAAAAAAAAAAAAAAAAAAAAAAACAAGAATAGGCAGGGACGGGAGATTAACTCCCGTCATTTTGAAGAATGACGTGGACCAATAGTATAAGTTTTTTAATTTTTTTTTTTTTTTAATGCACTACACGACAAGAAGAAAAAAAAAAAAAAATTCAGAAAATTGGCAACGGACGGGAGATAATATGCCGTCAATTTCAAATGACGGTGTATATTCCCCCGTCGGCCAATCGGATCGTTTTTTGATTTTTTTTTTTTTAAAAAATGGTTCGGACGGGATAAAATCAACCGTCAATCTCCTTGGACGGTGTATAATACGCCGTTGGTTGACTTTTTTTTTTTTTTTTTTTTTTTTTAAAGCTGCTTAATCATTGGCCTTGTACGGGACGGAAGATTATCTTCCGTCAATTGGTTCGGACGGAAGATAATATTGCGTTAGCTATATTTTCCATTTGGCCAAATCGCCTGCTATATTTGGCATCGAACTGTTCATCGTATACCCAAATTTTGGGTATTTGGACGACGACTGCAGCTCGTTTTTTTCCAAATTTTCCAAAATTTGGGTATTTAGCCCACGACTGTGGATGCTCTAATGAACTACATGTTTAGTGTTTTATAACTAGTACATTTAGTTGGATGGTGACATTTATAGTGTTCACGTCTATCAGATATTTATATTTGACCTTCCTTTTTTTTTGGTCTATCAGATATTTATATTTGACCATCCTTTTGTTTTTGGTCTATCAGATATTTATATTTGACCTTCCTTTTTTTTTGGGTCACATAGATAGATCCATATTAGAGGCTTCATATCAGAGGGATCACCAAAATATAATATCTAGGATATAGGGTGAAAAAAAAAATTAATAAAATAAAATAAAAATAAAAAATATATATGAAAGTTAACACTTGTAGAATTATGTGTTCAAAATATCAACCTAGGTCTTCAATTGCTGCCATGATCTTCCCGAGCACTGTCGATTGCATTTGCCTCATACGCCGCTTGTACAGAGGTAGCCAGAAAAATCCCGGTGATATAGTCTTGCTGATAAGTAGTCATAGCTGAGATAGAGTTCAGAGTAGTAGAAATGGGATCCACATTGTTACCAGCATATTTAGTTGTTGCATTTGGAGCTGCAATATTAGCATTCTGAGAAGTATCTGTTAGAAAATGAGTGTTTTATACATCATTTACGAACCGATTTTTGAGCAATTTTTTGAGTAAAATCCTCAATGAATTATTGAGAAATCTTGATTGATTTGTGTTCTCCTTCGTGAGTAGATCAAAGTCATATATTGGTTTGCTAAAAACGGTTAAGGGGTGAAAGAGAAATTGTTTTTCAAAGTGAGAAGTTTTCATTCTTGAAATAGGTTAAGAGAATATAGTTCCACATCGGAAAAATCAAAGGAAATAAAAGAGGATATATAGCAATCTCCTTCTAAGCATTGTAAGATAGCTAGAAGAGAGGCTCTCTCTCGCGCGCGGGGAGGGAGGGTGCAAATCTCGGACCGGATAATCACATGCGACTTGTGTGCGCCCGCACGACCTGCGGACACGAATGCCGGACCAACTTTGATTTTTCTTTTTGTAACGGCTGAAATGAATGCAGAAACGGTTCTATCTGCCGTTCCAGTACTGTATTGAATGTTTTGACTGCCGTTACACTGAAGGCATTCAAAGGCAGTGATTGATGTCCGCCGTTACAGTGTCGGCATTCAATTGGTTGTCTGCCGTTACAATGAAAGCATTAAAAGCCTTGTCTGCCGTTATGGTTTTAACCCTGGCTCTATAAATAGAGGCCTCCCCTCTCATTTCTTCCCTGCACAACAAAAAACCTTCTTCCTTCCTCCTCTGAGTCCTGTTCATTTCTTCCCTTCTGCTGTTTTGGTAAGTAAGTCGGTGATAGAGTCCAGACACTGCTGCTCAGTGTCGGTATTCAATTGGTTATCTGCCGTTACAATGAAGGCATTAAAAGCCTTATCTGTCGTTACGGTTTTAACCCTGGCTCTATAAATAGAGGTATCCCTTCTTATTTCTTCCCTGCCCAACAAAAAATCTTCTTCCTTCCTCCTCTGAGTCCTGTTCATTTCTTCCCTTCTGCTGTTTTGGTAAGTAAGTCAGTGATAAAGTCCAGACGCTGCTGCTCAGTTCGGGAGTGCTACGTGGTACCTACGTGATCACTCCGGTCGTTGCATCCTGGGAGATAGACGCCTTCGTTCATTCCAGCAACCGGAAGAGGCAAAATCTGTTTTAAGGACATTGTGTGATACACAGGCCTCGACTTCTCAACTTGTAATATTCAATTAGTTTTTGTAAGTTGTTACTTATTTATTTATTTATTTTTCTTTTCTTTTTATTTTTTCTTTTCCCCTCCTATTTTCTTCTCTATTTTGTACCTCTCAATCGCTTGTGTTATTGTAAAACAGACTTTCTAAAAGAATTTTTGTAACAAACTTAAAACAGATCTTTGATTTTCTTGATTTTCGGTTTTGAGGCACGATTTTTTTTTCTTTAATCTAGAAAACTTACACTCGTGTTGTGTAAATTTCAGAATCAAAATGACTACTACATCGGACAATGCTGCAGTGTCTGAAACGGTCTACGTGCTGGTTGCTGATACGACGCAAGAATCGAATGTTACTGCGGCACGAGTGCCAGTGCCCACCGTTGTACCTGTCTCAGTCTCCCATGGGGAGAAACCTGAGAAGTTCAACGTGCAGAACTTTAAAAGGTGGCAACAGAAGATGATGTTCTATCTGACCACACTGAATCTTGCAAGATTCTTGAACGAAGATGCTCCAAATCTTAAGAAAGATGAGCAAGACAACCAAGTCATTTCCGTTGTGGATGCTTCGAAAAATACTTATTACTTGTGTAGAAATTACATAATGAACGGATTAGCCGATTCTTTATATAATGTATACATTGACAAAAGAACAGCTAAAGAACTTTGCGAATCACTTGACCATAAGTATAAAACTGAGGATGTCGGCGCCAAGAAATTCATTGTGGGCCGCTTCCTAGACTATAAAATGGTAGATTCTAAAACAGTGATCAGTCAAGTTCAAGAACCACAACTGATCTTGCATGAGATTCATGCTGAAGGTATGAACTTAAGTGAAAGTTTCCAAATGGCATGTATAATTAAAAAATTACCACAAGGTTGGAAAGACTCTAAGAATTACCTAAAGCATAAGCGAAAAGAAATGGGCATTGAAGATCTCATTGTCAGGTTTCGTATTGAAGAAGACAATAGAGGATCTGAAAGGTTGGACTCGCCAGTCATACAGCTAAGGCAAATGTAATGGAACATAAACATCTTTTCAACAAGTACAACAATAAGGGTCCAAAGTTGGGGCCCAAGGGAGGAATCTCCAAGAAGCCGAAGTTTCATGGCAAGTGCTTCAATTGTGACAAAATGGGTCACAAGTCTACTGAATGCAGACTTCCCAAGAAGAATAGGAACAGAGAAGCAAACTTGATTCAAGGGATTGCTCAAGATGTCTCCGATATCATCCTCTCAGCTGTGATCTCAGAGGTGAATATGTTAGGTTTAAACCCGAAAGAATGGTGGATTGACACTGGAGCTACTCGACATGTGTGCTCCAACAGAAGTATGTTCTCCACTTTCAAACCATTAGAGAATGGGGAGAAAATGTTTAGGGAAACTCGGCTACTTCAGAAATAAAGGGCCAAGGCAAGGTGATCTTGAAGATGGTTTCTGGAAAGGAACTGACTATGAATAATGTTGCATATGTTCCTGAAATCTGTAAGAACCTGGTATCGGGTTCGTTGCTTAATAACCACGGTTTTCATTTAGTGTTCGAGTCGAACAAATTTGTTTTGTCAAAAAGTGAAATGTATGTTGGTAGAGGATATATAAGTGGTGGAATGTTTAAACTCAATGTAATGACCATGGTTAAGAATATCAATAAAGCTAGCTCTTCTACTTATTTACTTGAGTCTTCCAATTTATGGCATGGTAGACTAGGACATGTTAATTATGATACTTTGCGAAGACTAATTAACTTGAATCACATACCAACATTCCAAATTGATTCCAAACACAAATGTGAAACTTGTGTTGAGGCAAAACTAACAAGATCATCGTTTAAAAGTGTTGAAAGAAATACCGAACCACTTGATCTAATTCACAGTGATATTTGTGACTTGAAAATGATACAAACAAGAGGTGGTAATAAATATTTTATTACCTTCATTGATGATAGCACAAAATACTGCTATGTATACTTGCTTAAAAGCAAGGATGAAGCTATAGAGAAATTTGTTCTCTATAAAAATGAGATTGAGAACCAACTCAATAAGAAAATTAAGGCGCTAAGAAGTGACCGAGGTGAACAGTATGAATCGCCATTTGCTGACACGTGTGCTAAGCGTGGGATTATACATGAAACGACAGCGCCTTATTCTCCTCAGTCCAACGGTGTTGCTGAGAGAAAGAATCGTACATTGAAAGAAATAATGAATGCAATGTTAATAAGTTCTGGTTTGCCACCAAACTTGTGGGGAGAAGCTATTCTTTCAGCTAACTACCTTTTGAATAAGGTGCCCAAAAAGAAAGAAGAGAAAACTCCGTATGAATTATGGAAAGAAAGAAAGTCATCCTACAATTACTTGCAAATGTGGGAATATCTTGCCAAGGTGACAGTACCTCCACCTAAGAAAGTGAAAATAGGACCAAAGACAGTTGATTGTATTTTCATTGGCTATGCACTTAACAGTTGTGCCTATCGGTTCTTAGTGTACAAATCCGATATCACTGAGATATCAAAGAACACGATAATAGAATCTAGAAATGCATCGTTCTTTGAAGATGTATTTCCATGTAAGTCAAAGGAGGAACCAAGTTCCTCCAAACGAATACATGAGACTATCAGTGAAGATAATGAAGACCAAGTTGAAGAAGTTGAGGAGGAACCTCGATGTAGTAAAAGAACAAGAACAGAAAAATCTTTTGGTATGGATTTCTTGACTTTTATGCTTGAAGGAGAACCCCAAACCTTCAAGGAAGCGGTGAACTCTAGTGATGGTCCTCAATGGAAATAAGCCATCAAGAGTGAAATTGATTCTATCTTACAAAATCATACTTGGGAACTAGTGGATCTTCCACCGGGTAGTAAACTTTTAGGTTCCAAGTGGATCTTCAAGAGAAAAATGAAACCTGATGGATCAATTGATAAATATAAGGCAAGACTTGTAATTAAAGGTTATAAACAAAAGGAAGGTCTTGATTACTTTGATACATATTCTCCTGTGATGAGAATAAATTCTATTAGGATGGTACTTGCAGTAGCAGCTCTACGCAATCTTGAAGTACATCAAATGGATGTAAAAATAGCTTTTCTTAATGGAGATTTAGATGAAGAAATCTACATGGAACAACCTGAGGGTTTTTCAGCTCCAGGACATAAAAATAAAGTGTGTAAACTGGTGAAGTTATTATATGGCTTGAAACAAGCTCCAAAGCAGTGGCATGAAAAATTTGACAATGTCATGATGACAAATTGCTTCAAGATCAATGAATGTGACAAATGTGTATATGTCAAAGACACAGAAGATGGATATGTCATTATATGTTTGTATGTAGATGACATGCTTATTATTGAAAGCAATGATCAGATAATTAAATCTGTTAAAAACATGTTAAACTCGAGGTTTGACATAAGAGACATGGGACTAGCTGATGTTATATTAGGAATTAAAATCACAAGAACATCAGACGAGCTTATTTTAAGCCAATCACATTATGTTGACAATATTCTTGGAAATCTTTGATAAAGATAATTCTTGAATTGCCAGAACTCCAATAGATCTAACTTTACATTTATCCAAGAATAAAGGAGAGAGTATTTTTCAAGTAGAATACTATAGAATCATAGGCAGTCTAATGTACTTAATGAGTTGTACAAGACCAGACATAGCCTATGCAGTGAGTAAACTAAGTAGATACACGAGTAATCCTGGAAGGGAGCATTGGCAAACAATTATAAGAGTACTAAAGTACTTGCGTTTTACTCGTAACTACGGGCTGCACTATACAAGATACTCGGCTGTACTTGAAGGATACAGTGATGCGAACTAGATATCAAGTGATAATTCAAAATCCACTAGTGGCTATGTGTTTACACTAGGTGGTGCAGCAGTTTCTTGGAAATCCTCGAAACAAACAGTGGTCGCTAAATTCACGATGGAATCTGAATTTATCTCATTGGACAAATGTGGGGAAGAGCCTGAATGGTTACGCCACTTCCTTAAGGATATTCCAAGGTGGACGAAGCATGTGCCTCCAATCTGCATACATTCAGATAGTCAATCTGCAATTTGTAGAGCACAGAGCAATATGTATAATGGTAAATCTAGACATATTCGTCGAAGACATAATACCATTAGACAACTACTCTCTACTGGGATTATCTCTGTGGACTATGTAAAGTCAAAAGATAACATTGCGGATCCGCTAACCAAAGGGTTAAACAGAGAGTTAGTTGATAAATCATCGAGAGGAATGGGACTAAAGCCCATGAAAGAATAAGTCGATACAATGGACACCCAACCTAGCTGACTGGAGATCCCAAGATCTAGGTTCAAAGGGACAACTAAATTGTAAAGACCAAGTTGTATCACTATGGGGATTTTTCCATGTCCATTCCCATGATGAAACAGTGATGCCCGTAAGGTAACAGGTTAAGCTAGGCTTTTAATGATTCTTATGTGTCGGATTTCTGAGCAGAGTAATGCGGGTTACTCTTAGGTAAGAAATCACCTATGTAAGAGGGAAGAATGGCCGCTTCCAAGGGAAAAATATAGGGCAATATTCCTGTTAAACTCTTGCAGAACCAGGCGTATGTTCATGACCAAAACGAGCATAACAGTGAGAACTGAAAATGCGTTAGGAAGATTTCTGTGTGAGATATCCCATCGTTTACACAAATGACAGAACAGTTCAAGGACATCGCGTCTACTGTTTAGTTAAGTAAAGTAAACATATCTTTATAAGGGAATGTTCAAATGGTAACACCTACCTATCCTATGTAGGAATCAACCGTTAAATTCTATCACCAAGTCTGTCGTGTCAGTATGTCCTGTCTGTAGTCATCAATTTTCATTCATGTGGGGATTGTTAGAAAATGAGTGTTTTATACATCATTTACGAACCAATTTTTGAACAATTTTTTGAGTAAGATCCTCAATGAATTATTGAGAGATCGTGATTGATTTGTGTTCACCTTCATGAGTAGATCAAAATCATATATTGGTTTGCTAAAAACGGTTAAGGGGTGAATGAGAAATTGTCTCTCAAAGTGATAAGTTTTCATTCTTGAAATGGGTTAAGGGAACATAGTCCTACATCGGTAAAATCAAAGGAAATAGAAGAGGATATATAGCAACCTCCTTCTAAGCATTGTAAGATAGCTAGAAGAGAGACTCTCTCTCTCGCGCGTAGGGAGGGTGTAAATCTCGGACCAGATTACATGCGACTTGTGTGCGCCCGCACGACCTGCGAACACGAATGTCGAACCGACTTGATCCCACCCCGTGCAGAGCCACTTTTTGCTACAATTTTGATTTTTCTTTTTGTAACGGCTGAAATGAATGCAGAAACGGTTCTGTCAGCCGTTTCAGTGCTGTATTGAATGTTTTGTCTGCCGTTACACTGAAGGCATTCAAAGGCAGTGATTGATGTCTGTCGTTACAGTGTCGGCATTCAATTGGTTGTCTACCGTTACAATGAAGGCATTAAAAGTATTGTCTGCCATTACGGTTTTAACCCTGGCTCTATAAATAGAGCCCTCCCCTCTCATTTCTTCCCTGCACAACAAAAAACCTTCTTCCTTCCTCCTCTGAGTCCTGTTCATTTCTTCCTTTCTACTGTTTTGGTAAGTAAGTCGGTGATAGGGTCCAGACGCTACTGCTCAGTTCGGGAGTGCTACGTGGTGCCTACGTGATCACTCCGGTCATTGCATCCTGGGAGACAGACGTCTTTGTTCATTCCAGCAACCGGAAGAGGCGAAATCTGTTTTAAGGACACTGTGTGACACACAGGTCTCGACTTCTCAACTTGTAATCTTCAATTAGTTCTTGTAAGTTGTTACTTACTTATTTATTTATTTTTCTTTTCTTTTCGTTTTTTTGTTTTCTCCTCCTATTTTCTTCTCTGCTTTGTGTCTCTCAATCGCTTGTGTTATTGTAAAACAAACTTTCTAAAAAAAAATTTGTAACAGTATCCTGATTTGGGACAGCACCATTCTCCTCTTCATCTTAATCGGACACATTGATGATATTGATCATCACCTCCTCTTGAGCATATCGTCAGCAAAATTGGTATTGGTGTTAGCCTCAGCTTGATTCAGTGTAGCATCCACTCCTTGCATGTTAGCAAGATCATTCTGAGATGTTGGAGTAGACACATGAATATGAATGAATTTGCGAATAGCATCATTCACAGCAGAGAAATCCACATTTTCCTTCTTTGTAGCTGAAGAATATCTGTCCACAAATTAGCATAAAAATAGATAGAATCTAAAATTTTAACAATTTTGGAATCTGTTTTATTAAAAATTCTTTGATTTCTTTGACCCCGTACCACACCCAGATCAAAGCCATAATGATATCCCATTGTATTCTTAAAGGATACTTTATATTCTGCACAATCTCCAAGTACCCCACTAGACTTAATAGTACGTAGGATGATATCTCTTAATATTCCAAGTTTTCTTCAGAATTAGCCAGATTTGTCTACCAAAATGACACTTAACAAAAATATGCATAACCGATTCAGAACCATTAGTGCACCAAACACATTTTTGTCTCAATGCCAAATTTATTTTATTAAGATTATCCACTGTAAGAAGCTTATTATGAATTGAAAATCACGCTAAAATTCTTATCTTAAGAAGAGCAACATTTTGCCAAATACACTTATAAAAAGGGCATAGCTCTCCCCCAGCATTTAGAAATTGATAAAAGGACTTGACAGTGAACGTACCCATTGAAGTCCATCTCCATTTGACTGTGTTAGAAGGCTTCCAATCATAGTTGCTGAGAAGGTGAATTAGAGAGTTATAATTGTGAGTCTATTGTAAAGTTAAGGATCTTCTAAAAGGAATTTCCACACCTTGCTATAATTATTAGTAGTATAAAGATAAAAAATTATAGCTTTAGGATGAACATCAAGCTTATATAGTATAGGAAAGGTAGAAGATAGAGAGCATTCTCCATTCCTAATATGAGTCCAAAATCTAACATTCTTACCATCTCCGCAAATCTTCTGTAGACTATATTTGAAAGGAGCTGCCACTTTCTAAATTTATTTCCAAAAAGAAAAACTAATAGAACGAGGGATATCAGAGAAATCCCAAAGTTGCCTTCTTCTAAAATACTTCCTTTTAACAGTTCTAATCCAGACATGGTTATCAGAGTTAATACACTTCCATAATCATTTGCCCAATAAAGTAAGATTTTGGTTTCTCAAGCTAATAACTCTAAGACCTTATTTTTTCTCTTTAGATACTCTATTCCATTTCATCAAACATTTTCCAATATCATAAGTAGAAGAAGAGCCAATCCAGAAAGATTTTCTTCTAATTTGATCAATCTTCTTAATCACCCAATAAGGTATAGAATATATATATATGAATACTAGAAAACACAATTTACTAGAGTTAATCTTCCAGCTCTTGATAAACTTCTTCCTGACCATCTGTTAATTTTTTTTCTTCTATTTTTCAATAATATGATTCCAATCAGATTTATGTAAACAACACAAATTTAAAGGAATCACAAGATAAGAAAGAGGGAAAGACCTTACTAATTTTATTTTAGGTTTTTTGGGTGATAGGTTTTGATCTGTATTCCTAATCCTTGGATGCTAGCCGACCTCCTCTAGGTTGGAACACACAAAAGTACACTCACTAATCTTTTACCAATACTTCTCAATTTTCACTTTCCTATGTACTTCTTTCTTTCTTTCTTTACAAAAAATTTCTTAGTGTGTTGTATGCATACAAGTGAGGGGTATTTATACGAGTTTTAGGGTGAAATGGAGGGCTAGGATTGCATTAGATGGTTGTAGATAAATGGCTAGGATACATTGGGAAGTTGTAGCAACCACCTATGAGTAAGTAACCACTCATCCACACAACTCCACTCCCCCACTCCTCTCCATGCATAATCCGGCCACCCTTGGGTGTGTAATGCACACACACGTGCATGCACGTGTCCCAGCTAGTGTCCCCTAATAAAAGTTGTACATTATAAATTAATTAATTGTCTACAAAATATGTCTACATGACAAGTTAAGGCAATTAAAAGAGTAATTAATTTATGGGCTTCAAAATAGCGGGCTTTTAGACTCATGGGTCAAACACAAAATATTTAATTTATTAGGTTGGGCTTAATTTAGAAAACAAGCTTAGGATTTTTTTTAAAATGGGCTTAAAAATAAAGAGAAGGAAAGAAAATAATTATTTGTTCATGATATAGAAAATCATTTTATATAAAAGAAATATTTATACAAAAATTTGTACGTTCACAACATTTAAAATTAACAATTTCTCATTTAATAAAATTTAGGGTATTACAATGAACCCAATTCCATGACTTCCCAAGTAAGTCTAGCTCTAGGGCATAGAATGAAAATATGGTTAATGTCCTCCTCTCCCAAGTTACACTGTTGGCACGTTACATCAATCGGGATATTACGTTTCCTAAGGTTCGTTTTCGACATAATAGCATTGTTCTGTACCAACCAGATGAAGACTTTCACCTTGTTTGGTACTTTCGACTTCCAGATAGTAATAGCCTAAGTATTTCTAATTCCCTCATCATTCAAGAAGCCATACATCGAGGCAACTGAGAAAAACGGAGAAGAACTTAGTATCCACTCTCTTTCATCCTCTACTCCCCTATCCGGGCGCCCCACTCCCTCCTGCATAGTTTTCAGCGTCTCCAAGTGCATCTCTCCTATGCTAGATAGGGTGCCTCTGAATACTAATCTCAGTCCCCTATTCTTCCACATGTCCTTGACGAGGTCATCCTACCCTAGTAACTTTGCTTGCTAGCTGAAGGAAAAGCGATTGTAGGGTGTTAGCCTCACACCACTTGTCCTTCCAGAATCTAGTGTTACTCTCGTTTCCTAGCTTGCAATTCATATTCGAATGGTAAATATCTCCCACCTTGGCAATTCCTTTCCATAAGCATTTCATCTTTCCTTGCTTGCATCTTCCTCCATATCTAACAATTTTCCGTCTTCGATGTCTCATGAACGAATTGCTCCACCATGCCTTTCGTTGTTTGTGCATTTTTCACCACCATTTGGAGAGAAGTGCTTTGTTCATATCATGTAGGTTGACAATACCCAGCCCGCCGAACTTTTCCTCTTACATACCCTCTCCCATTTCATCAAATGAAACCCCTTATTGTCCTCACGATTTTCTTTCCACGGGAATCGGCGCCTGCATCTATCGATTCTTTCAATAGCCCAATTGGGGATCTTATAGATAGACATGAGGTACATTGGAAGACTACTGAGAATAGAGTTGATGAGAATGATTCTACCTCCGAGAGATAGAAACTTTCCTTTCCAAACAACCATTTTCTTCTCAATCTTTTCAATGAGAAGGACCCAATCATCCTTAGTCATTTTTCCTGGTCTGATAGAGGTACCTAATTACTTGAGTGGATAGTCTCCTTTCTCACAATCTAGCAATGAGGATGTAACCTCAATCGAGTTCGTGTTGTTGTTGCTAAGTGCAATAACACAACTCTTGTGAAGATTAACCACAAGTCCATACAAGAACTCATAACATCTAAGCAGCATTCGAATAGACATTATTTCCTCCACCTGAGCCACCCCGAACATGAGAGTATCGTCTGCATATTGTAGGGTTGACAAAGGTACCGCGATACCTTTTACTTTCACTCTCTTGATAATCCCTCCTTCTATTCCTCTCTTATTCATTTCTACTAGCCCGTCGGCAATGATTGTAAAAATTAGTGGCGAGAGTGGATCCCCATGTCTCAGTCCTCTCTTGCATCTGATTTTTTTTCCTCTCGCTCTATTAACTTGGATAAAAGATTTTTCATTTCTCACACACATCTTCATCCACATCCTCCATTTCGCCCCAAACCCTTCTAGCTGTAGCGCTTCATCTACACAGTCCCATTCCACAGTATTATAGGATTTTTCGAAGTCTAGTTTGAGAAGAAAGCCATCAATTTTGTCTTTGTTTCTTCTGAAAACCATTTCGTGGGCTGACGCAATGCTATCCAAAATATCTCTCCCTTTAACAAAGCCGCTTTGTGATTCATCGACAATATCGATTACATGTGGTGAAAGTCTATTAGCCAATACTTTCGTGATGATTTTGAAGGAGCCGTTAAGCAGACTAATAGGTCTTAGATCCTTTACCGTAAGAACCTCTGCCTTCTTCGGGATAAGGACTACATTCGCATATTAAGTCTCTCAATCTGTGCCACTCCCTCAAACAGTCCTTGAAAAATGTCTAAAAAGTCCTTCCTAATGATAGACCAGTAACGTGGGTAGAAAAGAATGGGGAACCCATCAGGACCCGGCGCCTTATCTTGAACCAAAACCATGATTACCTTAAGAACCTCCTCCTTTGAGAATGGCTCCTCCAGGTCTTCGCTTTCACCAATATGATGTGACTTCGCTCTGCTGGTCGCCAGTTCTTCAAATTTCGCCGCCTGTAGACATCTATCTTCTTCAATTGTTTCCAATTTCTGAACCCTTAGTCCCAGCATTTCTTTTCTTCTCTTGGTTTCACCGTTTTCCTCCTTAGCCCACTTCTTCAGGTATTTCCGCAATCGTCTCAGTTTGAAGTTCCAGTTAGATATTGCATCGTTTGAGGTTGTCGTTGCCGCCCAAGAGTTCTCAATGACCCTCCTGATGTTTGTGCTATAAGTCCATGTTTTCTTAAATCTAAACTAATGTGCCGACGCTCTAATGCCACTTTTCCATTCCAGAATGAGTGGGATATGGTCAGAAGTAGACCTAGGAATAGATCTAACTGACGCGAGTGGGAATAAGTCCTCCCACTTCATAGTAACCAAAATTATATTTAGCTTCGCCAAGATCGGGTTTGATTGCATGTTAGTTGATGTGAATATTTGCAAGTGTACAAAATCGCAACTAGTAGTATAATTAAGTGAAAAGAGTGTCGAACCCACAAGGAATAATTATTTTACTGAGTACCGAATTTTACTAGATTAAAAACTATTTGGAAAATCAAAATTCAATAAAGAAAGCAACTAAATTAAATTAATCTACATAAAAAACTAAATTAATTAAAAGGAGTGGAATCTGAAATTTTGTTGTTGATTAATTGCAAAACAAATTCTAGGGCTTTTGATTTCACTTAGTTAATCCCACACAATTCATAATTCCATGTGAATAAAAATATTATTTTTCCAAGTTGTAGACCAAAATTTCCAAATTATTCAATATTCTCTCTCAAGCAATATCAAAAATATTCTCAACAAATTATTTGTCATAGTTCATGCACAAATTACTAATTCAAAATTCATTAAGATCTATGAATTTCTTAACGGTCACATTAACAGCGGTTCGCTCTTATAACAGTGTTTAGTTTTATAAATTCGAAATCACAAATTACCAGTTCGGTCTCTCCATGATTTAATAAGTCATACAAAAGTTGGTCAAACAATTGTAAGCATTAAGAACAAAAATCAAACACACAACCATGGAAAAATAAAAAAATAATATAGAATTAAAATTGTGTTATCAAAACTAGGCTACATCAAAGCCCTAGAAAAATAAATTTAGCTCATAATAAAATTGCAACTAACAAATACTCTTCTTTGATTGCATAATAAAATTAGACAAAGAGAAAATAAATATAGAAAGAACTATAAAAAAAAATGCAAGCCGAACTCCTCAGAACCGAGCCGCACAGCCTTCCTTCTCTCTCTCCTCTGCTAACGTTTCACTGACGTTCACTGACGTCAGCACAGAGCCCCACACGTCTTGCCCCCTGTCTGTTGCTCGAAAATCGAGCCGAAGCCCACGCCAGTGCTGATGTCAGCTCCTCAGAATCCGCACGCCACTCTGACCCCTGTCTGCCCTCTCTCCTCTATTCTGTTCGCATTGAAGCTCGAGCCGCACGCGCCTCTCTCTGTCTCTTCTTAATTTTTTTTTTAAGATCCGAGGTTAGCCATCTCTCTTCCTCTCGTTAAGCATGCCCCTTTAATTGCTTTTTGGCTCTTCTATTTATAGGGATCCGAACGTGGGTATTATAGTTTATTTTTGCAGATTACCCCATATCTTTATTTATTTCTTTCCTTATTTGATTTGTTCTTTATTTCTTGCTTCTTTTTCTTCTCTTTCTTTTTCTTGAAGCACGTGCTGCACACACAAAATAAAATAAGAATTTAGGATTAAAAAATAAAATTAAAAATAATTAGTTTAAATTAATTAAACTAACTAATAATCACATTAGCTCAATTAAACCCTTTTAAATTTGTGTATTTCATTTTCACCCTCTATTGGAAACTAAAATATCTATTTTGCTTTTTATATTGCCAAATTGTAAAATTCTAGTTTCAACAAACCAATAAAAATTAATAATCATTCTGCTTTTTTGTTTTTTTGTTAATTTTTACTGAAAATCTTCACCTTTTGCATAAAATAAAATAAAATTATTCCTTCAAAATAATTAATTAACTGAAATCTATGGAAATAAGATAAATTATTAACATGATAGACAAATACAAGCAATTTTTATGGGTAAATGAGTATAGATATTTATATAAAAATTTGACACATCAAATACCCCCAAACTTTAGATTTTGTTTGTCTTCAAGCAAAAAGTAAAACCATGAATAAAGGAATAATAATCAGTAATAAGCTCAGCTTATCACACCAAGAGATCTCATTATGTAAGCATCAAAATTGAAATAAAAAATATAAACAATAGCAAATAAAGTAAAACCAAGCATACTCACTTTCTCCAGTGTAATTATCTATATAATAAAACACAAAGAAAGCTATCAAGTGGTGTTGCCGCTGAATTCGGGTGTGGGGGCAATCGATGAGATTTGTTGGTTCGTGAGGAATTCACAAAGGTTGATCACTTCTTCTTCCTTGCAAACTGGTTGGCTCCATGGTGCTCCCTTGTGACCTGCACAAACGTTCGAGACACCGGGATGGATCCCGGTGACGAACCCTCCGATGATCAAGTCAATACACAGAAAAAGAGAAGGGAAAAAGCTCAAGTGTGCAAAATGTGATCACCCTTTACAGTGGGAGGTCAGGGGGGTTTTATAGTCACCCATGGGATCTCCTTCAGGATCAGAGAGCATCCCTACTTCCCGGTGTGGTAGGATTAGGGTGGTTATAACCACCTCCTCCAGATCAGGGGGAGCCCGAATTTTCTCCAATCCTGTTGAACTGGCCCCTAGCGGGTTAAGACCCATTCTCAACTGGTCAGGTCTATTCATGGGTTAGTGGGTCCAGGAGGACGGACCCGGTTCCCAATTCGAACAAGTCTGTAGGTGAGATTACCATCTTGCCCCTGGGACTTTGAGATTCGTGCCCATTTTGAATGGTTCCGATTTAACCTCATTTTTAGCCATATCACGAGCCCCCCACTCCCAAAGACTATGTGTTACGGCCTTTGGGGAGTAGTTTTGTTGTTTCAATGGCGCATAGGGTTTTATCGGAGTTCCCAACGAGTGTTCGAATCTCGTCTGAGGGGTGATGGTGCTTTCCTGAGCTGATAGCATGCTCAGAGTGGCTCCTAGGCTATTCAAGATTTTTGGTAATTTTCTCCAATTTTATATTATTATTTCGAACCATTTATTCAATTTTTCCAAGCGATGATTTGGTCTTCGGGAGTGCTAATTAAACATTCTAATCAATAACTATTTATCCAAAGGTGTAAAAATGTTCCCCTGAATTCATAAATATTTTTTAGAATTTTTAATTATTTTTCCTGTATTTTCAATCATTTTTTCGCAATTTTTTTGAATAAATAATTCAAATTAATACATAAAATATAGTTTTAATTACTCAATTATGACGTGGCACAATCTAAACCGTCCATCTGGTGTCGGTGCATGGTTCTGAATGATCGAACGAAGGGGCGGCGCTGAGCGACGTGGACGAATTTGGGATCTCGATCAGATTATGATGCGAGTTTCGACGTGATCTAATGGTCTGTGTCGCTCGGCAGAAATTTCTCCGTGTGAGCAGCTCGGAAGGCCAGTCGCTCGGATTGAGATTTCGAGCGACGTGGCGCAACATGGGGAGTTCATCCAGTTGCGGCACGAATCCGGAAGTCATCTGACGGTAGATCTTACACTCGGTCACGTGGCTGAATCAGGGCTGTTCATATGGTCGAGGCACGAATCATGAGGCGATCGGACGGCTCATGCTGCTCGGCATTATTTTTCCGTATGGGCAGCTCAGAATGCCAGTCGCTCGGATTTAGTTTTCGAGTGACGTGGCGTAATCTGAGATGTCCATATGGAGATCACACACGGATCTCGAGGCACGACGACGTGGATCACGAGAAAACGTAATCTTGGTTGGCATGGCTGAATCAAGGCTGCTCATCAAGTCGAGGCACGAATCACAAGGCGATCGGACTGCTCATGCTGCTCGGCATTATTTTCTCCGTATGAGCAGCTCGGAATGCCAGTCGCTCGGATTTAGTTTCCGAGCGACGTGGCGCAATCTGAGATGTCCATTTGGAGATCACGCACGGATCTCGAGGCACGACGGTGTGGATCACGAGAAAACGTGATCTTGGTTGGCGTGGCTGAATCAAGGCCGCTCATCAGGTCGAGGCACAAATCACGAGGTGATCAGACGACTCATGTTGCTCGGCATTATTTTCTCCGTATGAGCAGCTCGGAATGCAAGTTGCTAGAATTTGGTTTCCGAGCAACGTGGCACGATCTCCGCCGTCTGATTGAGCATCAGGCACGAATCTCGAGACACAGTGGCGTGGATCACGAGAAAACGTGATCTTGGTTGACGCAGTCGAATTTGAGATGTCTGATTAAGACTTGGCACGAATCTTGAGGAGAAAGTCGTTTTTCTCCAATACGCAGCTCGGAATGCAAGTTGCTCGGATTTGAATTCTGAGGGACGTGGCACAATCTCCGCCGTCTGTGTAGCGTCCCGGATCCCCGTTACCGGACATCCGTGACACCTTCCAGAATCTTTACCTTCAAATGCATCTCAACACCGTAATAACATGGAAATTTTAAAACTTTTTATTTGCCAAATAAGTCATTACATCATTGATTACAACCAATAACTTGTTCTTGGATAAGGAGTACAAATTACATCAATTCATTACAACTTATTGCAAGTATTTACAGACTCAACTTGTAAAGCTATCAACTGGCTCCTGGAATGGTAATCGACTGATTACTTGCGGAACTTCGCTGAGCGGCCCATCGGCTCCCCCGGGACTTGCTCCTCAGCTTCAGGCTTCTGCTGCGCGACTCTGATATCTCTGCACCTGTTCGGAAGGTATAAACGATACCTAAAGGGTGGGGAACGTCAGTACTTCGACTGACGCAAAGCAGGTAATAACAGCGATCCTCCAAAATTCATTCACAACCAATAATTTATGCAAAAAGGAAAAGTGTTGTGCCAAAACAAGGGTTTAGTGGATTCGGGTTCAGGTGCAGTGTTATGCCATGATCCTATGACTAGATGCAGCAAACTCACATCCCTGATTCTAATGCAAGCAAGACTTTGAGGCACGAATGCATCTCATACTACATATGCCCCCAAATCTATCCATCTTCCTCCACAATATAGGGATTTGAACCCTCGCCATGTACCCTACTCTTGTACACACTCCGTTCCCAATAGATTGTCTGTCACCCAAGGAGGTTACAGCGGTCGGTCTAGTTCTGCCCTGCAGTGCCCAAATAGTCGCCGCCAGTTGGTAGCCGCGTACGGACCTCCTCAGAAACCGTGTTGAACCTGGTCCTTACGACCCTTGGTTCCACATGTCCACCCCGGGACTGACGCATGTGTGTTCACCCCTTATCGGGTAATGAACTTATATATACCAAAAAACACAAAACACAAAACCCGCTCTTTAGGGACGTGAGCACCATGGGAGGTCGAATCCTTCGGACCTCCCGCACCTTACTTCGGCAAAAATTTAGAAATTAACAGATCGAGATACGAGCCGGGGACGCAATCCATTAGCGGCCGAGAACGTATCCCTACGACTGGAAGATACAACACCGACTATGGTTTACTAGGACTAATGCAAATTTCCAACCCCTTAATAACCATTCTAACCCCTACCTTACTCTAATTATTTTGGGTAAGAATGAACTGCTTCCACACTTGCCTATCAGCCTCTGACCCCTGGCGATACCGGTCTGGTTCGCCACTTCCTCGACTTGGACTTGTCCAGCATAATGGCCTACGCCTGTCGCAACCACGGCTTTAAATATATATAATTGCCCCGTGAGCTCCACTCACTGGCATGCTTGGACGTCCTACGCTCGGCAGAAGTCTAATAATATAGGGTTGATAGGTGCAGGGTATCCTTTACCCTAGTGACTAACTTGAGCCACACATCCCACTCAAGGAGTCAACAACCTCAATAACAGAGATCAACCATTCCTAGACACGAGTCATCGACTCAGCTCACACACAAGGGAAAATGTCTTCACAACACTTAGTCAAAACCCAGACTAAGCGACCTACGGGTTTCTGCCCGAATCACAAGATGGTCATAACTCTCTTGATACAACTCCGATTGGAGTGTCCGAGCCTAACCTGGAAAGGTAAGATCTTAGGCTACAACTTCCTAGTTGATCACGAGCTTAAATTCAAACATCTAAGTCCTCAAAATAGCCTCTCAAGCTCCAACCTGCGTGCTTCCTGTGCACGGGCTGCACCTCACCAGTAACACAAAATCCTACTCGTTCATCAGAACGTCGCAAACTCAACTTCTATAGAAGGGTGTGGGTGTCCTAAAAAATTCTCTAGTTGGTCACGAGTCCAAATTATACCATTAAGTCACCCTAACACACTCATCTATCATCGATACACCAATTCACACAATTGGTCTCTCCAATTCAGAGCACTCAGCTCTACTCTAGTTCTCTGTCCAGTCTTACAAAAATCATAATAATTCAACAGTTTACTGGAATTGCCTCAAATTGGCCTTGTTGGAAAGGTCTAGGTGTCCACTACAACTCTCTAATGAGTCATGATCCTCAAAATGTGCTTCTAACAGGTCTCAAATTCCCAATCTCTACAGAGTATCAAAACTGACTGAAAACAGCACAGTGCTTAATCATAAAATCATATTAAATTCCACACTTGTCCAAATGATATAAAATTTATGTTGGTTAAACTAGAGATCATACCCAACATCATTTAAAAGACCTCATGTCAAAATTCCAATCATACAGTGAGTACTATCTATTGCAAATTAGCACAGAAACCATCAAGTTCTTTAGTTCAACATCAGCTACTGATTAAAGCTCGATTTTTCTCATGTCTATTGTAACGCCCCGAATCCCAAATACACTGAATTCGAGATGTTCTACAGGATCATTTCACTTTCTTTAGTACAATTTTACAAGGAAATTCAAACTTTTCTTTTTACATCAGAGTTTATATCATATTACACTTTTCATCTGCACAGCGGAAGTAAAAATATACAACATTTACATAAATGTACAACAACATGGTAAAATATTTATGCATCCATTCCTCTTTAACATGTAATTTATCCTGCATACAAAACTGTGGGTACGTCAGTTTATTCAACCGACGATAATTATACATGGTCATCCTCTCTATGCCAGAAACAGTATAACGAATCTCATTTCTTAACAGATCATAAACTTGTTCACATAACAATTAAAGTAAGGGGGAAAATCTTAATGATGTCGTGTCGTGATCGTGCACTTAATCCTTAATGCAATTACTTAATTTACATGACACTAATGCGCACTTGTTCGGATTCTATGCATCCCATACTACATAGGTCCGAGGGCAAGCTTCTTAACCGTTCTTCATTTTTGTAGGGTTCAATCCCTCGCCATGACTTATTCTACTTCTGTAATTACAGTGAGTATCCTAGATGATCTATGAGTACAAGCACGTATCCTGGACCCTGGAGGGGAACCCCACGTCATGTCTTGACTCATCAAGCATGCATTCTGCGGCAATTCAGCCTCCTCCCTGAACACAATCCTCTTGCAGTCACCAAACATCCCACAAGCGTGGCTAAAGTCCGATCATTCTGATTTGTGCCCACGCCATGTCTTGACTCATCAAGCATGCATTCTGTGGCTCACACACCCGCACCATAAACTCTAGTTCTCATACTTATGTTTTCTCTCACTTTCATCACATCTCCACTATGTATTAAATATTAGAATCATGAATACAAATCAAAGCTCTAGAGTTAGCCTCTCCACCAAACCGGACTTATTCATTTCATTTACACATGACCAACCTTGGTCTTCTTTTCAATTTCATTTCATTTCCATTGCCGGGGGAGACTTAGCTACTCTTGGTTTCAATTTACAATTCACAACTTCCAATTTGAGCATTTCCAACTCATGAATTCATTTATCTTTTTCCATTGCCTCAGTATATCATGTTCATTTAATTCTTAATTCAAAACTACGATTCATTTCATGTAATTTCTCAATTCAAAACTATGATTCGTTTCATGCACAGCAACAAAGTAGAATTTATCCAACAACAGCCATAAAGCTCACAATCTTCAAAATAAACAGCAATTAAATCAAATTTTGAAACATCAAAATGTACTCTGGACAGTCGACTTGGAGAAGGTCTAGTCGACTTGTCCAGTCGATTCAAGTTCTTCACAACTGCTCGGGAGAGTCGACTGCTACACATGGCCAGTCGGCTGTCCCGAAACTTTCTATATTCTTAATATCATTCACATGACAGTCGACTGTCCTCAGACCAGTCGTCTGTTCTGGGTCTTAACAGTACATTTTCAAGTTAAGGGATTATCTTCCCATCTGCCATTACTTGCACATACATCATAGTGTCAATTTACACTATATATATTCATACTTACATATTTTCTTAACTGTTCAGTAACAATATGAAATTTCAAGATAACTAACATTGTCTTTTCTTCAATGTAATGTAAACATGCATTTACACTATTCAACATGATGTAAGTATCTCGTTTCATAGAATTCATGGAATAATTATAGTTTAATCAAGGTATCAGTTGGCTGCTCATACCATCAGTCGACTGTACAGACTCTTTTCAATTTATTAGCCCTTTTTCATCTATTCGCATCTCCTCCATCATATATAACATGGGGAAAAGGAATTTAGCAATCATACTATTACTTCTGTTTTGCATACATTTATTAAAAAGTCATAAAAGATATGTCTCGTACCAGTCGACTTGTACATGTGACAGTCGACTGTACCAACTAATTTGTTCTTAATTAAAGTGTCGTTACTTCATCATTTAATCACCAACATAAATATACACAAGACAATCTAATACATTTTCACTTTCACAAGCGTGGTAACAATCATCATAATCATGACAGGTTTCTACATTAGAAGTCCTGAGAAACACCCACCTTATTGACGAAATAATCGAAATCCAAAAAAGCTCCTTAATGCAACGCACCTTCCTTGTTCCTTGCTCCTTGCTCCTTGCCAAAGATCTCCAGATGAAGCCCGGTCTCCACAAACAACACACACACCTAACTCACAATAATTCTCTTTATAAAATAATCTTAGTGTAAAGAACAATGGATGAGAGGGGGGGTATTTATACACCAAAAGGAGTGAGATGGAGGGTCAGGATTCGGTAGATGGTTAATGGATCAAGGGCTAGGATGCACTAGGGGGTTGAAATAACTACCCACACTCTACAAAACTACCTACAACTCCACCCACTACTTCACCCAAATCCGGCCAACCAAAGGGGTGTGCTCCACACGTGTATGCAACATGCACGTGTATGCACAAATCACCCACAAGAAATTGTACATCAATATAACAAGTCCTTTAAAGGGAATGTTACACATACAAGTTATAGAAAAATAAGAAAAGATTAGGTTCATGGGCTTAAATTAATTGGGCCAAAAATAATTATTTTAGAAGAAAGCAAGTAAATTAACATTTGGTCTTTAGGGAAAAATACTTTATAAAAACAATGTTCTTACTCATCATGTTGAAAATAATAGTCAACATATTACACAAGCACACCATATATAAAAATAAATAATCTTTCATACATTTGAAAAATCAGGGTATTACATCTATAAACTCATCCAAATAATTTATTGATTTTTTTACATAATCAACATGCATGCAGGAACATTAGGTAAACATTTCAGATCAATATCATGATTCAATAAATCACGAAAATTCCTACAATATCAGTCATCTTGTTTATCTTTTGCTGAGTCTGCCTTTCGACACAGCTCCATCTCACGATTTTATTAACATATCAAATACCATAGAAAAATCTGAAATAAATCATGAACGATCCTAACACATATATGAACAAACCCTTTAAATTTCATGGTCTAATTCATCATATTTTTCTCTCGGACAAATTCATAAAATGGTACTCTGAATCAGTTTTTCTAGTTCAATTCTGACTTCAACTTTTAACCTTTAGATGAACAACCCTATGCATCCTACCATACATGCATGCAATCAAAATCAATTAAAATACAAGAAAATCAGGTTTAGAGAAACTCCCCACCCTTGGTTGTAGTAGAGGAATGATCTCCTTCAAACTTCCTTCCTCGAAAATCTCTTCTTGATCTTTCTTCTTCACTTTCTTCTTCCTTCTCTCCTATTTCTCTTGAGGATGTTTCTTTCTGAAATTTCTAGAGAAAAGAGAGGTAATGAAGTAGGAAAATGAAGGAGAAGGGAGGGGTATAGGCCGGATTCTATTGGGGGGGGGGGTGTAGCATAGGATTGTAGGGTGGTTTTAGGCAAAACCATGGCTCAAAGGCCATTGTTTTGTGGTTGTTATGTTGGCTGCCCAAAATAGGACTTAATGAGTTCCAACGAGTGCAAGACGAGCCGTTTAACGAGCGCCGCAACATATATCCACTGTAGCATCATACAGTGTTATATTTGCATATGTGTCGTACCGAAAACTAGCGTTTATACTAGAATCGGTCCTCCTCGTTCTCGTGCATCTCTTAGAATGCAATCCTCCCATGAACCTTCCCGTAACCCTAACCATCCACCATGATATCAAAATCAAACAAAACACTGCAATCGTGTGCACGCATACAGTCAATATACATACATACATATATATAAGCATCGTACAATCCGAGGTGTTACATCACTCCCTCCTTAGAGTCGTTCTGTCCCCAGAACGTTCCTAGTGGGAGAAAAGAACACAAAAAATAAAAGAAGATAAACACAAAATACTTAAAATAAATACGGACATAAAGCCTTCATGCGGCTCTCCGGCTCCCACGTGGCTTCTTCCACGAACTTGTTCCTCCAGAGAACTTTGACCATCGGGATAACCTTGTTTCTCAGTACCTTGTCCTGATGATCAAGTATCCTAACTGGTTTCTCTCTACATGAAAGATCTATCTATAAATCTTTCGGAACCTCTGGCAACCGATGGCTCGAATCCGGCACATACTTCCATAGCATAGAGACGTGGAACACGTTATGCACTTGAGATAGCTCGGCTGGCAGCTCCAACTTATAAGTCATCCTACCAATCCTCTTCAGAATCTTGTATGGTCCAATATATCTCGGAGCTAACTTCCCGCCTTTCCCAAACCTGATAACTCCTTTGGTCGGCGATACCTTGAGAAATACGGAGTCGCCTTCCTCAAATTCCAACTTTATTCGGCGATTGTCCGCATAGCTCTTCTACCCGCTTTGTGCTCCTTGAAGCCTCTTCTGAATAAGCTCGATCTGCTCCGACGTTTGTTGCACGATTTCTGGTCCATACATCTGCCGCTCTCCTACCTCGAACCAACCAACCGACGTCATGCATCTTCGTTCATACAAAGCTTCATACGGGGCCATGCCAATGCTTGCCTGATAGCTGTCATTATAAGCAAACTCTACCAAGGCTAAGTATTTCTCCCAACTTCCTTCGAAGTTCAAAATGCATGCCCGCAACATGTCCTCGAGAGTCCTGTTGACTCTCTCCGTCTGTCCATCCGTCTGTGGGTGAAAGGCTGTGCTGAAGTCTGTTCTAGTTCCCAATGCTGACTGTAGACTTCACCAGAATCGAGATGTAAACTTTGCATCTCGGTCGGATACTATCGACACTGGCACTCCATGTAGCTTCACTATGTTCTCAACGTAGACCTCGGCCAACTTCTCGACTGTCCAGGTCGTCTTTGCTAGAAGAAAATGGGCTAACTTGGTCAATCAATCCATAATCACCCATATTGAGTCATTTCCTTTAGGGCTCCTGGGTAATCCAGTGATAAAATCCATACTGATGTTCTCCTATTTCCATTCTGGAATGGAAATGGGTAAGGGCTGTAACAATCCTCCTGGTTTCTGGTTTTCAGCCTTAACTTGTTGGCATGTCAAACATTTGGCGACGAACTCTGCTATATCTCGCTTCATCCCTGACCACCAATAGTGCTGCTTTACATCGCAATACATCTTGGTGCTTCCGGGGTGAATCGTAAGTAATGTGGAGTGAGCTTCCTTCATGGTGTCTCCCCTCAACTCCTCATCCTTTGGTACACATAATCGGTTACCAAACCATAATGAACCTTCTCTTATACTGAATTCTGCCAATTTTCCTTCATGCACTTGCTTCTTCATATCTTCCATCTCTGGATCTTTGGTCTGAGCCTCTTTCACTCACACATCCAAGTTTGGTCGTAACACCAACTGTGCCAGAACTGCACTTAAGTGTTGTGTAACCACTTTAATGTCTGCCTGCCTGATCTCTTCATCTAGCTCCCTTCGGGTCGCTATCAATGTTGCCACACTTCTCTTCCTACTGAGCGCGTCTGCTACCACGTTGGCTTTCCCTGAATGATATATAATCTCAGGCATGATGTCTTCGAGTACTTCCAACCATCTCCTCTGCCTTAAGTTGAGATCCTTCTGTTGGTAGATATACTTCAAGCTCTTGTGATCAGTGTAAATTTTCACCTTTGCTCCGTAGATATAATATCCCTATTATTTCAAAGCAAAAATTATTGCTGCAAGTTCCAATCATAGGTTGGATAATTCTTCTCGTGTGGTCGCAGCTGCCTCGAACCATAAACTATAACCTTGTCCTCCTGCATCAGTACACATCCGAACCCCAAATACGATGCATCACTGTAGATGACGTAGTCCTTGTCTTCCGGAGGTAAAACCAATATAGGTGCGGAGAATAAACGGTTCTTCAGTTCCTGAAAACTTTCTTCACACTTCTCCGTCCAGTCGAAACTTTGGTTCTTCTTGGTCAAAGGTGTAAGGGGTACAACTATCCTTGCATAATTCTGGATAAACTTTTGGTAATACCCAGTCATACCCAGAAAACTCCTTACTTCCTTCACCGTCTTCGGTTGTGGCCATTCCCTGACCGCTTCTATCTTCTGAGGATCCGTTGTCACTCCCTCCTTAGAAAGGATATGGCCTAGGAATACAACTTCCGATTTCCAAAACTCACACTTAGGTAATTTGGCATACAAATGATGCTCCTGTAACTTGCTCAAGACTGCTGCTAGATGTTCGGCATGCTCCTCTTCTGTCATTGAATATACCAAAATGTCGTCGATGAAGACCACGACAAATGAGTCAATAAACGGTCGTAGAATTCTGTTCATGAAGTCCATGAAAAGTGCTGGAGCGTTAGTCACTCCAAACGGCATTACCAAGAACTCATAGTGTCCATGTCGAGTTCAAAAAGCTGTCTTAGGTACATCCTCTTCCTTGACTCGTACCTGATGATATCCAGACCGTAGATCAATCTCGGAAAAATACTGCTGCTCCCTGAAGTCGATCGAACAAATCATCGATCCTGGGAATTGGGTACTTGTTCCGAATAGTGACTTTATTCAATTCCCGATAATCAATACACATCCTGGATGAACCGTCCTTCTTCTTAACAAGCAATACTGGTGCTCCCCAAGGCGATGCACTTGGTCTGATAAATCCTTTCTGCAAGTACTCTTCAATTTGCTTCTTGATCTTAATTTGCTCTACTGGTGCCATTCGATAGAGTGCTTTGGATACTGGAGCGCTACTTGGTTGAATTTTGATGCTAAACTCAACATCAGGGTGTATGGGAATTCTAGGTAAATCCTCCAAGAATACAAGTGGAAATTTCCTCACCACTAGTATCTTGTTCACCTCTTCTGGTACCTGTACTTCACTAGCAGTTGCGAAAGTCATTACCTCCAATCTCTGCTCCCTGTGGAATACAAGTTCCACTCGTTCAGCTGAGATAACTACCTTCTTCTCCTTGCAGTCAATGCTTGCCTTGTGCCTTGACATCCAATCCATACCAATAATGACATCTGTCTCGGTAAAACCCAACTCCAACAAATCGATACTAAGGTTTCTCAGCAAATCTGGAGCTTACATCCCCTATAGCATAGATCTGTAGTAAGGGTTGCCCCTGACGGCGTAGCTATCGTCAAAGCTAACTTCGGGACTGCCTTCTGTGCATCTTAATTTTCTCGAAAAAGATTTTGACACAAAAGAATGAGTCAATTCACTATCAAACAAGACCGTAGCCAAAACTTCCATTTATATACATATGTCCTTGTCATTTATCCGGTTACTTGCTTGATGAGCATCCCCTTGGAAATTCTGGGCAATTTGACTTGACATGCCCAAGTTCCTTACAGTTGAAACAACCCTTGATTGCTGCTGGGCAATGTGACTTGTAGTGTCCGACTTCCCCGCATTTGTAGCAACTCTTAGTCGCAATTGTTCTCTTGGGGTATTCTCCTTTAGAAGGTTTGGTGATTTTCCCAGTAGTTTTTGGCTTGGGGCCTTTCTGAAGTCCCCACCAGCAGTTCTGGGGGTGTGTCATACCATCTTGAAGCTGCCTTCGTTCTTTCTTTAGGTGTGTTATCTGTGCCTGATGAAATTTGATCTGCTGCTGGGCCCGGTGGATCGCTTTGTCTCTGTATTCCCTTGCCCTTTTCATTTTCAGATACCCGATGGCTATCCTCACTGAGGAGCACAAAAGGCTCTTCATCCCCGACTGGCAGGTGATGAAGTTGGATGGCTTCCTCTGTGATGCAGGAATGTGTATGCAGGCGGTATGCCATCTGCCGACTTGAAGGACCGTGCGGCGTTGAGGGCAGGTACTATTGGTGACGAAGCCTTGGAGATTGCTCGGTCGACGATGTCGATAAGTAGCTTTTGCTTCGTTTCCTTCGGCTTCGAGGTTAGCGATCTTTGAGTTCTCATTTTCCTTTGTTTTGTTCATAGACCCTTTGCCACTTCAGACATATGCTCGAGCAGTTCGCCGAGCAAGAGAAGGAAATGAAGGCGGCGAACGATCGCGAGCGGTCAGAGCGCTCCATGGCAATTAAGCTGTTTGAGGCTGAACAGCGGCTCTCGGCATCACGAGCAGCCGAGGTGGATGCCCTCGAGATGAAGCTTGCCGAGGTGCTCAAGCACTCAGCGACTGAGACAGCCAAGGTCGAGGAGCTAGAGAAGGGGAAGGCTCGCCTCGAGGAGAAGCTGGCGAAGGGTTTAAGGGCGTCCGAGGAGTTGCGGAAAGAGCAAGCGCTGAAGGTGGCAGAGGTGGAGAAGGCCATTCGGGACGAGGCGGAGGCCCATATGATGACCAATATGGAGGAGGCCTACACCCGAGCTCTGAAGCATGTGGCGGCTCGCATCCCCGGCTTCGATGGTTCGACATATTACTTCTACAATCTGGTGGAGGGCGAGGAGCTCATCCCTCTGGCGGAGGTTGAGCCTGAGCTGGAGGGTGATGAGGCCGAGGGAGACGGCGAGGACGAGGTGAACCCCGAAGGGGCGCTCGTCACTCTGCCGAGCGAGGGTGCTTCGGAGCAGCACCGCGAGGTGGCTCCCTAACTCAGTCACCTCTTTTTTTTTTATTGCCAAACTGCGGACTGGCCACCACTCTCTTCTGTACTCTTTTGAACTTCAATGAAACGAAGAAATTTTGAGATTTTGGCCTAAGTTTACAATGACAAGCTTTGAAATTCAGCTAAGTGTTGAAAACAACGACTCGCTTTGAAATTGGGCTAAGCGTTGAAAACACCATTGCTCTGAATTGGCTAAGTGTTGAGAACAACTCGCTTTGAAATTTTGCTAAGTCTTGAAAACACCTTTGCTCTTAATTGGCTAAGTGTTGAGAACAACTCGCTTTGAAATTTTGCTAAGTTTTTTCGAGCTCAGCGTTGTTGTGTTCTTGCTTTTTAGATCACCGAGTTGTGCTAATGGCTCGAGGCATCGCCGAACATGGTAGCGGCTAAGGCCTTTCGTCTTCAGGCTGACTTGGGAGCGACGAAGTTGGCCCTTTCTCATAGTCGAGAGTGTTTTCTTAAGAGCGAGTTAGAACTAGATCATCTCAAGCTAACGCTGGCAAAGCGCAACTCCAAGTTGAAGCAACTAAAAAAACGAGCTCGAGAAGCCCCCTTTGAAGGGGAGGTGGAGTCACTTCGGCAGACCCTATTCGACATCGGTGTGGAGAGAGATGGTCTGAAGAACGTGGTGCTCGAGAAGAGCCTAGAGACGGCGCAGCTTCAGCGAACTATCATTGAAGCTTCTCGTGTGGGTAGTACGAGCAGAATTCCTTGCCTACAAGTCAAGGTAACGGATGATTCGCTGAGGGAGAGTATTGTTGAGCTAGAGACAGAGGTTCACCAGCTATGACATTTTACGGAGGGGAGCAACATCAGGACCACATCTTGCCCTCGAGACGAGTACTCACAGGGACGATCGTTTCATGAGTTAGCGTCACGTTCGCCTCCCATCCCAGGGAATCCTGGGGATGCTCAAAGTGGAGTTATTGGTTCGTCGAGTGAAGCCTCAGCCGGCGCAATACATAGGGACACAACAGGGCTCGCCGGCTTGGGGACCTCAACGAGTGCAGGGTCGCAGCGACAGAATGTTCGACGTCCTCATTTTTTGCTCAAGAGGAGTATCCCACTTCCTCGGAGGCATTGAAGTAGTCTTGTAATTTTGGCTTCTCAAATTTTGTAACTCGTCGTAGAGATGAGTAGTTGGTCTTGTAATCTGAGTTGTTCCTCAAACTTTATAGAAATGAAACTTGTTTTCTCTTTTGCACTTGTGTGTTTTGTTAACATCTATGGTTGTCGATAGTTGTAGGAGCACTTTCGAAAGGCGAACCACTTCTTACTCGCTTATGAGCGAGTAGTAGAAAAAAAGTCGAGCCAAGTGTTGGACTCCGAAGTTCGTTATTTAAGAGAGAATCAACGTTTGTGGAAGCAAATCCGAATGGCAAACCACTTCTTACTCGCTTGTGAGCGAGTAGTAGAAGCGGAATCAAGCCAAGTGTTGGACTCCGAAGTTCGTCGTTTAAGAGAGAATCAACGGTTGTGGGAGCAATTCCGAATGACAAACCACTTCTTACTCGCATGTGAGCAAGTAGTAGAAGCGGAATCGAGCCAAGTGTTGGACTCCGAAGTTCGTCATTTAAGAGAGAATCAACGGGTGTGGGAGCAATTCCAAATGGCGAACCACTTCTTACTCGCTTATAAGCGAGTAGTAGAAGCGGAATCGAGCCAAGTGTTGGATTCCGAACTTCGTCATTCAAGAAAGAGTCAACGGTTGTGGGAGCAATTTCGAATGGCGAACCACTTCTTACTCACTTATGAACGAGTAGTAGAAGCGGAATCGAGCCAAGTGTTGGACTCTGAACTTCGTCGTTTTAAGAGTTTTTTTTGTAAGCAGAGTTAGACTACCCCAAAAATAGAGAATTTACACGAAAGATAGATAAGTTGAGGGGAGGGGGGATTTCTCTTTTATTGAAAACAACTGGGCGGTCGCTTCTAAGTTGCAGACCACCTTTTACATTTCGATAAAAAAGAAGATACAAGTAAGATTTTTGCAATCTTGGGGAAGTAGCTTGGAGAGGCGTTTAGGCACCCTCTCTGTACTTCCTCAAATGCTCGGCATTCCAAGTCCTTGACATCTTCCTGCCCTTCGGGTCTTCAAGTTGATACGCACCCGGGCATATAACTCTGGAGACCTTATATGGTCCTTCCCAATTGGGTGCCATCTTGCCTTGTTTGCTTGAGTCTGAAATTGATAGCTTTCTCAGCACTAAGTCCCCTTCCTTTATGTTGGTCTGTCGTATCCTCTTGTTGTAAGCTTGAGTGATCCTACGACGGTAGGTCTCCTAGCGGATTGCAGCTCTCTCGCGGATCTCGTCAATGAGTTCTAGGCAGCTGCGAAGCTGGCTTGCGTTCTGCGCCTCATTGTAAGCTACGCGTCGAGGTGAAGGCAAACCTACCTCCAAGGGAATAAGAGCTTCTAATCTGTACATGAGGTTGAAAGGGGATTCATCTGCCGAAGTTCTTTTGGTGGTGCGATAGCACCAAAGCACAATTGGAAGTTGTTCGACCCATAGCCCCTTAGTGGACTTATCAAGCCTCTTCTTCAAGCATGAGAGGATCTGTCGATTTGCGTTCTCTGCTTGGCCATTGGACTGGGGGTGTGCTACTAAAGAGAACCGCTGTTGAATCCTGAGATCGGTGCAGAAGTCGTGAAAGACAGCTCCTGTAAACTAGGTCTCGTTGTCGGTTACAAGGATGCGAGGTACCCTGAACCGACAGACAATGTTCTTCTAAAAGAACTTATGCACCATGTTCTCGGTGATCGTTGAGAGAGGTTCAGCCTCTATCCATTTGGAGAAGTATTCTATTGCTACTACCAAGAACTTCAGCTGGCCTGGTGCCGGGGGGAAAAGTCCGAGCAAATCCATCACCCACATCGCGAAAGGGATTGGACTTGCCAGGGAGGCAAGTTGCGCTTGGGGCAGGTGACGAATTAAGGCAAACTTCTGGCAGGAGTCGCACTGGCCAACGTACTCCTTAGAGTCACTTAATAGTGTAGGCCAAAAGTACACATAGTTCAAAAGCTTTCGGGCAAAGGATCTTGCTCCCAAGTGTGCACCACATAGACCATCATAGGCTTCCTTTAGGGCGTAGGATGCTTCTTCCGGGGAGAGGCATCTCAGATAGGGCTGACCATCGACCTGGGTGTAGGAGCGTTTGTACATGACCCTGTCCAGGAGTGTGTATCGCTCTACTCGTGTCCTGATCCTCCTGGCTTCTTTCGGATCTTCGGGGAGGACACCGTCTCGGAGATACTCGAGCAGGGGCTTCATCCAGTTTTTCCCAAGTGTTAGGGGGTAGGCTTCCATTGGCTCCGAGCCATCTTCGTCGATACTAGTTTTGAGAAGGACTTCTATTAGGACAGTTCGTTCTAAACCTTGGAGGGACAAGGAGGCGAGCTTAGAGAGGGCATCCGCTTGCGCGTTTTCCTATCGGGGAACCCGCTGGAGTTGAATATCTCTAAATCGAGTGAGAAGCTCCCTCACTTTTGCTAAGTATCTGGCCATTTGGTCATCTCTCACCTCGTACTCCCCGGACACTTGATTGACCACTAACTGAGAGTCGCTGAAGACCCTTACTTGTTTGGAACCCGCAATTAGGGCTTCATATTCTGCCTCATTGTTTGACATCGGGAAGTTGAGGCGAAGGGAATATTGGAGGACGAAGGCATCGGGACAAGTTAGGATGACGTCGGCCCAGCTTCCATCGGTGCAGGAGGACCCGTCCACATAGACGGTCCAGACGGAGGGGTCGGCTGGCGACTCACATGAGTCGGGGATGGTGTTCTCTATGATGAACTCGACTAGAGCTTAGGCTTTTATCGCCGTCCTGGGCTGGTAGCTAATATCGTACTGACTCAGCTCGATGGACCATTTCATGGGTCGTCCGGACGTTTCCGACTTGTGGAGAACCTGCTTCAGTGGTTGATCGGTAAGGACGACCACCGAGTGGGACTGGAAGTAGGGGCAAAGCTTACGGGCCACCATGACCAAGGCGAGTGCCATCTTTTCCAGTTTTGGATAACGGAGTTCGGCGTCGCGGAGCACCTTACTCATTTAGTAGATGGGCTTTTGCGCCTTATCCTCTTACCTCACGAGGATCGTGCTGAGCGTTTGATCCGAAGCTGCGAGGTAGAGGTAGAGGACCTCTCCGAGTGCTGGCTTACTCAGGAGAGGGCGATTGGATAAATACTCTTTGAGCTTGTCAAAGGACTCCTGCTGCTGCGGTCCCCATTCGAAGCCTTTGGCACTTCTCCTCGGACTTGGAGAGGAATCGCCCGATTGCGGCGAGGTGCCCAGTGAGCCTTTGCACCTCTTTGACGTTGGAAGGGGGAGCCATTTTTAGAATGACTTGGATTTTCTCTGGGTTGGCCTCTATGCTCCTCTGGCTGACCATAAACCTGAGCAATTTGCCCGTTGAGACACCGAATGCACACTTGTTTGGGTTTAGTCTCATATTGTGCCTCATGAGCACCTTGAAGGCTTCTTGAAGGTCGAGGGTGTGCTCTTGCCCTCGAGTGATCTTGACCAACATGTCGTCGACATAGACCTCCATGTTTCGGCCAATCTGGTCTCGGAAGACCTTGTATACCAGGCACTAAAAGGTAGCCCCCGCATTTTTCAACCCGAAGGGCATAACATGGTAGCATTAGAGGCCTTGGTCCATCATGAACGAGGTCTTTGGGATGTCCGGTGGGAACATCCTGATTTGGTTGTATCCCGAGAAAGCATCTATAAAACTGAGCAGCTCGTGCCCGGAAGTCGCATCGATGAGGGCGTCGATGCTGGGAAGAGGGAAGGGGTCCTTCGGGCACGCCTTGTTGAGATTTGTGAAGTCAATGCATATCCGCCAACTTCCATTGGCCTTCTTGACCATTACCACGTTGGAGAGCCACTCAGGGTAGTTAACTTCCTGAATAAAGCGGGCGTTGAGGAGTTTCTCAACCTCCTCCTTGATCGTCCGTTGCCTCTCGAAGGCAAACTTTCGCCTCTTTTGCTGGACAGGATTGACCCCAGGGGTGACGCTCAAATATTGCATTGAGAGTTCTTCCGAGATCACGGGCATGTCTGCTGCAGTCCATGCGAAGAGGTCACGATTCTCCCGTATACACCGGGAGATGTCTTACTTTGTGGAGGGGGAGAGAGTTTCGCTGATGCGGAATGTCTTAGTGGTCTTCCTCAGAGAAGGCCACTTCTTCCAACTCGTCGATGGGCTCGGAGATAGTTTGGCCTCCTTCCTGAGGAAGTTCGAGCGCTTCCAAAGAAAGAACTGGACCCCCCACCGAGGTCATGTAACACTTCCGAGCCGTCTCTTGGCTTCCCCTCACTTCTCCCACTCCTGAGGGAGTGGGGAACTTCATCTTCATATGGTAGGCTGAAGGGATGGCTTGAAGCGCAGCCAAACCTGGTCTACCCAGGATAACATTATAAGCGGCCTTGACGTCGACCACCATGAAGTTCATTTGCTCCGTACGAGTTGTTAGGGACTTTCCAGTCGTTACGTCGAGGGTTATAATTCCCTCAACTGTAACCGGGACCCCTGTGAATCCATGGAGGGTGTAGCCCACGGGCTTGAGCCGGTCCCTAGATAGCGGAAGGCCTTTGAAGGCTTCCAAGAAGAGTATGTTGACGGAGCTACCGTTATCTACTAAGACGCGATGAACTTCGAAGTTTGCCATGCGGAGATTGATAACGAGGGTGTCGCAGTGGGGCGTGCGGGCGCCCTCCAGGTCCCTGTCGGAGAACGTCACTGGGACTCCGAGGCCCTTTTGGGGAGGATGGCTCTGCACGAAGTTAACCTCCCTTACGAAGGCTTTTCGGGAGGAGTTGGAATCTCCCCCAATTGGGCCCCCGTGTATCAGGTGGAAGATGCCCTCCACTTTGGCCTCCGAAGTCTCCGTGCACTGCTCGTTTCGCCTGTTAGCCCCCCGAGGCGGCAGGGGCAGATCGGATCGGTCCCTTTTCACGAACCGGTTAAGTTGTCCTCGCTGGATGAGGGCTTCAATTTCATCCTTCAAGGCCCGACATTCATCTGTATCGTGTCCGTGGTCTCGATGGAAACGACACCACTTACTCCGGTCCCTCTTCTTTGCCGGGGTGTTCATCCTTGGGGGAGGCAGTAGGAAACCAACGTTCCCTATCTCCATGAGGATGGAAGATACACTGGTGTTAAGCGAAGTAAATTTCTCGAACCGAGGTGGGGGATGCCGCTGACCCCCATTGTCCTTTTGGAGCTTCTTAGCTCCTTCTTCTACACCCTCCCACTTGTTCCAGGAAGATGAGGCCTCGAAGGTTGGGCGGCGGACGATTTCTTTCGCTCGGATGTACTTCTCACTCTGAGTAGGAGCTCTGAGAAGTTCCGAGGGGGCTTCTTGGCGAGGGACGCCCTGAGATCAGCATTGAGGATGTTGGACTGGAAGGCGAGGGTGGCAACCGAGGGTTCCAAAGAAGCAATGGACCTAGCCTCGACAGTGAATCATTTGACATAATCCCTTAGTGGTTCGCCCTTCTTTTGGCTGGGGGACAATAGGGTTTCGCTCATCTTCTCGGCGCACCGAATGCTCACGAAATGTGTGAGGAAAAGACCCTCAAACTGGTCGAAGGAGAAGATAGATGCCGGTGCAAGCCGAGAGTACCATTTTCGAGCCGGCCCCTTAAGTGTGGCCGGGAAGGTCTTGCACAGAAGGGAGTCAGATGCATGGTGGATCATCATGAGAATTTTGAAACTCTCAATGTGATCTGCGGGGTCCGACTCCCCGTTATAGGTCTCGAAATGTGGAGGCTTGAAGTTGTTAGGAACTGGAGCCTCCATAATGGTACGGGAGAATGGAGGCCTGCTCGGAAGAACGTCTCTTGCATGTCGCCCCTTGTCTCGGTCAAGCTGTCCTAGGCGCCTCTCCATCTCGTGGAGACGGCGGTAGACTGAGTCCTCCCTTAGGTCCTGTATGGACGAACCATGGGACTCGTTCACATGTCGAGGAGGGCTCGGGCTGCCCTGGTGATGGCTCAGAGTAGGAGGTGGACTGACCGAGAGGCGAGGGTGACTTGGAGTAGGGCGTGGACTACGAGAATGGCGATGGTGATCGGGAGAGGGACGGCGATGGTTCGCAACCTGCCTAGGACTCCGGGAGCGACGAGGATTGTGAGGAGCCGGTCGAGGACTGCGGGAACGGCCAGGATGGTGAGGAGCCGGTTAAGGGCTACAGGATCGGCGAGGATGGTGAGGAGCTGGCGAAGGACTGGGAGCCCTACGACCATTATTCGGGACAGTGTTGAGAGCTCGGAGGACTGCCTCCTGAAATTGCTGGAATTCTGCCCTCGTGATGGGGGCCTCCTACTCATGATGCTCCCGAGGAGCTTGGCGACCTGCCGTGGAACGGCTCCGTCTCGGGCGGTGTTAAGGCGACTCTCTTCATCTGCGGGGAGAGTTGGACGCCCCTCGGTTGGATCGAGGTGGTGATCGGTCCCTGGCCTTCTCGCGGTGAGGGTTCGACCGCTAGGCCCACCTCTCCTCTAGATGGGTACGGAGATCGGGTCCGTGCTCAGTCTGCCGACTGTTGATCACGTTCCGTAGGTTCCTTGGAGTGGGGGGAGTATAGGAGGCCATGGAGTCGGTGTCGGCATTGTGGATGGAAACTCGAACCTAATGGACAGGTTGCTGGTGGCGACTCCGTCGAGAGGATTCCCCCACTGCAACCTGGGGTCCCAAGGCTGGTGGACGGACTGCGGAGCCAGAGGATCGATCCTGTAACACCCTGAATTCCAAATACAACAGAATTCGAGATTCCACAGGATCTCTACACTTCTTTCGTACAATTTTATAAGGAATTTAAAACTTTTCGCTTTACATCAGAGTTACAGAAAATCTTTGCACTTTACATTTTACAGCGGAAGCAAAATTACAACATTTATCTAAATGAAATTTCAACAACATTTGAATAATCTCTAAGCAACAATGCTTCTTTAATCTTTATCATGCCATTTATCCTGCATACAAAATTTTGGGTACATCAGTTTATTCAACCCACGAATATTATACACGACCATCCTCTCTATGCCGGAAACAGTATAATTAATTTTCCATATTTAACAAACACAAACTTGTTCACATATCAAACTTAGGGGAATATCCTATTGATGTCGTGTTGTGATTGTGCACTTAGTTCTTAATGAAATTATTTATATTACATGACACTAATGCGCACTTGTTCGGATTCTATGCATCCCATACTACATAGGTCCGGGGGCAAGCCTTTTAATCGTTCTTCATCTTGTAGGGTTCAATCCCTCGTCATGACTTAATCTATTACTGTAACTACGGTAAGTATCCCAGGTGTCCTATGAGTATGAGCTCATGTACAGAAAAACTGGAGGGGAATCCCACGTCATGTCACGATGCACCGTGAAGACTATCTATGGACAATTCAGCCTCTTTCATAGCACACGATCCTCTCGCAGTCACCAAACACCCCACAAGCGTCGCCAAGATCCCGATAATTCCGGAGTAGTGCCCACGTCATGTCACGACGCATCGTGAAGACAAACTGTGAATCACACCCACATCGTAGACTCGAGGCCCTCATACTTGTGTTTTTCTCTCACTTTCATCACCTCTTCACTATGTACTAATTGTTAATTTTGATGAAATCATGAACAAAATCAATCTCTTAGAGTTAGCCCTCTCACTAATACCGGTCTTATTTCTTTTATTTCACAATGACCCAAACTAGGTCTTATAAGATTCAATAATCATATCTCATCACTTTCACTTGAAGGTGTGAGTTTTGGCTACACTCTAATTTTCAATTTCAATTCACAAATTCACATATCTGAGTTGTCAAACTCAAGAACATTTCTCTTTTTCAATCAAATGATTTCCAATCTTTTCATGAGTCAATAATCATACATGGAGTTTAATTATACATCATGCATTTCATAACCAACATTTATCTCCACATTAAAATCACAAAATATCTAGTCAAAGTGAATATTCCCAAAATCACCATTGTCACGCTACTCATTAGCAAAATAACTCATATAAACAAATCACATTTATATTTTCTTTCCATCAATTTTCCTTTTTAATACTTATCTTAATCACCTCATGAAAACACATTTTTTAAAGAAATTTTACAAGTATGAAACCATAGTTTCGAATACAATTTTTACTTCCAAAATACGCTTTATTTCATTCCAATAACTCCCAATTAATTTTCATAAATCGTATATAATTTTAGAATAATAACGGTATTTTTTTCGGAATTTTTACACATCAAGAAAACCCCAAAAAAATCATTTTAAAAAAAAATAACATTCTGGCCGCACCCAGAATCGAACCCGCGACCTAGGAGAAGACAGCCGCACGCACTAGCCAACTGGATGTTTGCGCTCAGCGATATAAAAGAGGAGACAGAGGGTTATATACTCTCTGTTCGAAATCTGGGTTAATTTTTAAAAGGTAAATAAAAGAAGGTGGCCACAGGTATCGAACCAGCGATCTCAAGACATACGCGCCCATGCTAATGTAGCGCTAAAGGGCTCACCGACCACTTGAGCTATAGCTCAAGTTGTCACAACTACAGCTCGAATTTCATTTAATTCGACTCTCTGTTTCATTAGAACATTTCGATGTTCAAAAGCTCTTAATTTTGTTTTGCTTGCACTAAAAATCCTGCAAATCTCCAGAATGTATATTTTAATTTAAATTAACACTCCAGTATTTTTAGAATAATTTTTCAGTAATTAAATACACATTTCTCGTACAATAATTTAAATTTGCATACTACTCTTTTCATAATTCATTTTGACATTTCTCACACAACTTAGTATTAAAAATTTTTACATTAATTCCCTGTTTTTCCCTCTTTCATAAACCCAAAAGCATGGTGTAATTTATTCATTCGAAACAATAACACGATAGTCTATCTAAGCACAAAAAACAATAATTTCATTTACTAGCATTTTGTACTTAATATTGACATTATTAACAATTCCAATTCCATATTTCCATAACTACAAATGATTCGCATACAAACTTAAGATTCATGACAAGATAACTTGCAATCTATCAAGCATTAATTTAATCAACTAGCAAGTCCTTTTTTTCAATTAAGTGTACTCTTATTAGTTTCTTTCATGCATTATCATTTCAATCACCCCTAACATGGTATCTAGTTAGAAATATAGAAAACCACCCACCTTATTTGGAGAGAAAAATTGCACAACACCTCCTAAACGAAAGAGTCCTTCTCCTCCTAGATCGAGCTTGCCAAACGAGTGCTCCTCCTCCTTGCTTGATGTGCAACCCGAGGCTTCCCAAGTGCAACCCGAGCCCTCCTAGTAGCCGACCTCCTTGATGCAAGCACACACAATTCCCTCTCTCTCTCAATCTTTTATTCTCACTTCCTACTAATAATCCACTACTAATAATTGTATTCTTTCACTATAGGTTTGGAGAATGAAGAGTGCAAGAATAACTAGGCTAGGGGGGGTATTTATACTAAATTTTGGGACAAATAGAGGGCTAGGATTGATCTAGGAGTTAAGAAACAAAGACTATGATTCAAGGGGAAGTTGTAGTAACCAACCATGATCACAAAAACTACCTCCCACAAACTCCACTTCTCTTTTTCCCTCTCATTTAGATCCAGCCAAACAAGGTGCACAAAACACGTGCACGTGTAATGCACGTGTCTCCAATAGTCCCCTATTTTAAAAGTTGTACATTTTATTCTTTATAAAAATAATCTATAAAAATTGTCTACATTAAAAGTTGTATTTAAAAAAGAAAAATAAACTCATGGGCTTTTATTTAATGGGCCAAATTAGCCTACATTAAAATAAATTAAGTCGGGCTATAAAAGAAACTTATGTTTGTTAAAAAAAATGGGCTTTAATAAAAACAAATGGAAAAGACATACATACATACATATATATATATATATATATACTCATTTGTCTATTTAATGACAAAAAAAAAATTATAAAATTTTATACTGTAAAATTTACACGTGCACAATACGTACAAAAATAAAAATAATAATCTTCATAAATGAAAATCAGGGTATTACAACACTCTCTCCTTAGAATAGTTCCGTCCCCGGAACTACAGTCAAGAGCGAGAAACAAAACACTCGCAATAAGCAAAAAGAAAGAGGCAAAATACAAATCAAGCAAAAAGCTCCGGATAATCCTTCAACATCCTCTCCTCAGACTCCCAAGTAGCTTCTTCAACCAAATGGTTTCTCCAGACTACCTTGACCATCGGTATCGTCATATTCTTCAAGACTTTTTCTCGACGATCAACAATCTCGACAGGAGACTCGATGTAATTGAGATCCAATTGCAAACCTTCCGGCACTTCAGGCAAATGATGACTCGGATCTGGAATATAACCTCTTAGCATGGACACATGAAAGACATTGTGCACCTGGGATAACTCTTCCGGTAATTCAAGCCGGTAAGCAGTTTTTCCGATCCTTTTCAATATCTTATACGGGCCTATAAACCTCGGGGCTAACTTCTTGCCTTTGCCAAATCGAATCACAACTTTACTGGGCGACACTTTCAGAAAGACGAAGTCACCTTCCTCAAACTCAAGGTCCCTTCTCCGGTTGTCTGCATAGCTCTGCTGCCTGCTCTGAGCCTCTACCAACCTTTTCCTGATCAGATCAATCTTTTCAGAGGTTTGCTGCACAAGCTCAGGTCCAAACAACTGACGTTCTCCAACTTCGAACCAACAGATAGGTGTTCTGCACTTCCTACCATACAAAGCTTCGTACGGCGCCATCCCGATGCTAGTCTGAAAACTGTTGTTGTAGGCAAACTCTACCAAAGGTAAATGCCTTTCCCAACTACCTCCAAAGTCTAGTACATAACACCGAAGCATATCCTCAAGAATACGGTTGACTCTCTCGGTCTACCCATCGGTTTGCGGATGAAAAGCAGTGCTGAAATCCGTCTTGGTACCCAAAGTTATCTGAAGACTCCTCCAGAAATGCAAATTAAACCACGCATCTCGATCACACACAATAGTTGACGGAACACCATGGCCCCTAACGATCTCGCCAACATACAATTCAGCTAACTTGTCCATTGGAGCAGTGAGTTTCATCGCCAAAAAGTGAGCGGACTTGGTTAATCGATCGACTATAACCCAAATCGCATCATTGCCTTTAGGACTCTTGGGCAATCCCGTGATGAAATCGATACTGATGTTATCCCACTTCCATTCCGGAATAGGTAATGGCTGTAATAGACCTTCGGGTCTCTGATTCTCGGCTTTGACTTGCTGACAAACCTGACACTTTGCCACAAATTCAGCCACATCCCGCTTCAAACCTGACCACCAGAAATGTTGTTTGATGTCTTTGTACATCTTAGTACTCCCAGGATGTACCAAAAAAAGAGTAGCACGCGCCTCCTGAAGAATACTCTCTTTCAGGTCCGCCTGATCCGGAATACACAGTCTATCTCCGAACCACAGCACTCCACCCTGATTTGAATTCCGGGCAACCTGCCAGCACCAACCTGCTCCTTCATCTCCAAGGTATCAGCATCAACCTCCTGATTTGCAATAATCCTTCCATTCAAAGTAGGCTGAAGCCTCAACTGAGCTAAAGATGCTCCCAATCCTTGCAAGACAACTTCAATACCTGCTCGATCCAATTCTTCCATCAGATGCTTCTGAGTTGTAATCAAACTGGATAAACTGCTTTTGCGACTAAGTGTATCAGCAAAAATATTAGCTTTCCCAGGATGATACTTGATCTCAGTTCGCATGTCTTCAAGCACTTCCAACCATCTTCGCTGCCTTAAATTCAAATCCTTCTGCTGGTGTATGTACTTCAAACTCTTGTGCTCCGTGTACATGTTCAATTTCTCACCGTACACGTAGTGTCTCCATTGCTTCAAGGCGAAGATAATCGCAGCCAACTCTAGATCATGAGTTGGATAATTCTTCTCATGCGGTCGTAGTTGCCTAGACCCATAAGCGATCACCCTTCCTTCTTGCATTAAGACACAACCAAGCCCACGATGTGAAGCATCGCTGTAAACATCATGCTCAACACCTGCCCTAGGCAAAGCCAAAATAGGTGCAGTAGTCAGCTTCTCTTTCAACTCCTGAAAGCTTGCCTCAGATTGCTCAGTCCACTTGAAGTTCACATTCTTCTTGGTCAAACCAGTGAGCGGAACGGCTAACTGAGCATAACCTTGAATGAATCTCCTGTAGTATCCAGTCGATCCAAGAAAACTCCTAACTTCCTACACTGTAGCAGGTCTTGTCCAATCTCTCACTGCCTCTATCTTCTGGGGATCAGTTGCCACTCCCTCCTTAGAAAGGATGTGACCTAGGAATGCCACTTCAGATTTCCATAAATCACACTTGGACAGCTTGGCATACAACTCTTGCTCTTCCAGCTTCCTCAAAATTGCTGCCAAATGCTCGGTGTGCTTCTCTTCTGACTTGGAGTACATGAGGATATCGTCGATAAATACCATGACGAAAGAATCAATAAACGGCCTCAGAACTCTGTTCATCATGTCCATGAAGATTGCAGGCGCATTCGTCACTCCAAATGGCATAACTAAGAATTCGTAATGCCCATGCCGAGTTCTAAATGCAGTTTTGTGCACAACTTCAGCTTTCACTCGAACTTGATGATAACCTGATCGAAAATCTATTTTGGAGAAAACAACAGATCCTTGTAGACGATTGAACAAGTCATCAATTCGGAGAATCGGATACTTATTCTGAACAGTAACCTTATTCAGATCTCGGTAATCGATACACATTCTCACCGATCCATCCTTCTTTTTTACCAAAAGCACTAGTGCTCCCCAAGGTGATGCACTAGGTTGAATAAAGCCTTTCTCCAACAGTTCCTCAATCTGCCGTTTCACCTCATCCTGTTCCAAAGGAGCCATCCTATACGGTGCCTTAGAAATGGGTGCACTTTCCGGTTGAATAGTGATGCTGAACTCTACATCACGTTGCGGGGGTAACCTGAGAAAATCATCCAAGAACACTGTCGGATAGTCCCGAACCACAAAAATCCTTTGAACTTCCATAGGAATCTCTTCTTTTGGATAGCTGCCACCAGCTTGGAACACTTCTTCTTCCCTTGGAAAGTAACTTCAGGTCCACCTGGAGCCTTCACTGTTACCGTCTTGGTCTTGCACTCGATGCTTGCACTGTACACCGACATCCAATCAATGCCAATGATAACATCGACTCCCAAGATAATTAGCTCGATTAGATCAATTCTGAAGATTCTGTCCCCAATCACAATCTCACAATCCGCATAGTACCGATCAGTGGTTAGAGTCTCCCCTGATGGAGTAGCTACTGCTAAGATCTTTCCTGGAAAAATCTTTGGTTCAACTCCAAACACTTTAGCAAATTTAGGAGACACAAAACTATGAGAGGATCCAGTATCAAACAAAACAACAACTTTCATTCCATTCAAATAAAGTTCTCCTGTTACATAATACACAGTCATTACGTAACAGTTCACTAAATAAATGTGGAAAAGAAACAACAAAAACCTCTGAACATCCGCCCTCGTACCAGTGATGACATGATCCACCTCATCGGCATCAGCTTCAGTCAAGGCAAATACTCGCCCTTGCTGGTACGGTCTCTTTCCAGTCTGCTGCATTGGTACATTGCGATTACCATTCCGTGGTTTGGGGCATTGAGATTGGTAATATCCCGTCTCACCACAGTTGTAGCAATTTACCGCAGGAGGTCTTACAACATTATTTTTGGGTCCTCCAACCACACTGATAGCATTCGTCCCTGTCGGTTTGAACCTTTGTGCCGATGGTTGTCCCTTGAAATTCCCAGAATTTGCGGGTCTCTTCCCAACTTGCCAGTTTTTTCTCTGATTCTAAACAACATGAAACTGCTCCATGTCTGCTTCCGTGGCTGCCGCTCGTTTGACCAGCTTGTCAAACCTTCTGATTCTGAGGGGTATCATCCTGGACCTCAAGCTCGGTCTAAACCCATGCTCGAACTTATGAGCCTTCTTTGCTTCATCCATCACCAATTCGAGAGCATACCTTGAGAGCTGAGTAAATTTAGTCTCATACTCCCTAACTGACATGCCACCTTGTTGCACCGATAGAAACTCCATGGCCTTCTTCTCCTGGACGTCTGAAGGGAAATAATGACTGCGAAATTCCTCCAAAAACTCCTCCCAGGCAAGAACCAAGCCTCCCATCGTTCGCTTCATCGACTGCCACCACACAGCCGCATCCTTCTCGAATTGCAGAGTTGCCAACTTTACCTTGCTACCCTCCGGGGTTTCCAAAACTTCAAAGATAGTCTCTACTTGCCGAATCCAGTTGTCAGCCGTGTCCGGGTCTGACTTTCCCTCAAACACCAGTGGTTTCATTCGTTTAAATGATTCCACGAATTTGATTACTTCGGGCACTGGATTTGCAGGTACCCTTCCCGGGTTCTGATTCATGGCAACGACATTGAGCGTCTGATAGACCCTCGCTAGTTCCGTTTCCAAGTCCAGACCTTCACCACTTCGAGCTCGTCTTCCAGCCATATTCTGATGCAAAAAATCCATTAAATTCGAAGTGTGAAACATGAACTTTTAAGTCAACATTTCCATTACTTTGAATTTCAAACTTTATACATTCGAATTTAAAACATTATTGACATCAAAATGAAAGTAGTAGATGATACAACGATCTAACTCCTACGGTTTCTCTTAGCTTCACGAAGCTCTCCCCGTAGTTCTTCTACTTCTTCCTTCAGTACATCGGTCATGTTTTTCCTATTCTCGAATTCCCATACACGATGACTGAGAACTGCAAAATCATCCTTGCACTTTGCCAACTGAGCCTCCAATAGTCCGACTCTCTCCCGCAGAGTTTCTACCTGCCTCTGAAGAGACATCACAAGACTACTCGGAACGGGTTCTTCTTCTTCGTCAGAAGAGTCATCAGATGAGTCTGGGGGTGGAGTGATCTCTTGGGACTCAGGCCATTCCTCTCCGTCAGAGTCTGCTTGCCCCGGATAGTACTCTTCCTCGGAATCTACTTGTCCAGGATAATAATCATCCTCTATGATATGCCAATTGTCGTCTCCAGCAGGGTCGAAGTGATCAGCTATCTTAGAAATAGAGAGGAAGAAGCATAAATCATAGAGCAACACAAATGTAAGTAACTTATATTTAAATCTCTAGACTTAACACACACTCTAATGTCTACTTCTAGGGTGTCGTTCCTTATAAACTTGTACTATTTGTGAAGTGTGGCTCTGATACCACTCTATAACACCCTGAATTCTAAATACAAATGAATTCGAGATTCCACAGGATCTTCACACTTCTTTCGTACACTATTAAAAGGAATTTAAAACTTTTCACTTAACATCAGAGTTACATGAAATCTTTACACTTACATTTTACAGCGGAAGCAAAATTACAACATTAATATAAATGAAATTACAAAAACAATTGAATAATCTCTAAGCATCAGTTCTTCTTTAATCTTTATCATGCCATTTATCCTGCATACAAAACTGTGGGTACGTCAGTTTATTCAACTGAAGAATATTATACACGGCCATCCTCTCTATGCCGAAAAGAGTATAATTGATTTTCCATATTTAACAAACACAAACTTGTTCACATATCAAACTAAGGGGAATACCCTATTGATGTCGTGTTGTGATTGTGCACTTAGTTCTTAATGCAATTATTTATATTACATGACACTAATGCGCACTTGTTCGGATTCTATGCATCCCATACTACATAGGTCCAAGGGCAAGCCTCTTAATCGTTCTTCATCTTGTAGGGCTCAATCCCTCGTCATGACTTAATCTACTACTGTAACTATGGTAAGTATCCTAGATGTCCTATGAGTACGAGCTCATGTACAGAAAAACTGGAGGAGAATCCCACGTCATGTCACGACTCATCGTGAAGACTATCTACGGACAATTCAGCCTCCTTCATGGCACACAATCCTCTCGCAGTCACCAAACACCCCACAAGCGTCGCCAAGATCCTGATAATTCTGGAGTAGTGCCTACGTCATGTCACGATGCATCGTGAAGACAAACTATGAATCACACCCACATCGTAGACTCGAGACCCTCATACTTGTGTTTTTCTCTCATTTTCATCACCTCTTCACTATGTACTAATTCTTAATTTAACAAAATCATGAACAAAATTAATCTTTTAGAGTTAGCACTCTCACTAATACCGGTCTTATTTCTTTTATTTCATAATGACCCAAACTCGGTCTTATAAATTTCAATAATCATATCTCATCACTTTTACTTGCCGGTGTGAGTTTTGGCTACACTCTAATTTTCATTCAATTCACAAATTCACATATCTGAGTGGTCAAACTCAAGAACATTTCTCTTTTTTAATCACATGATTTCCAATCTTTTCATGAGTCAATAATCATACATGGAGTTTAATTATACATCATGCATTTCATAACCAACATTTATCCACACATTAAAATCACAAAATATCTAGTAAAAGTGAATATTCCCAAAATCACCATTTTCACGCTACTCTTTAGCAAAATAACTCATATAAACAAATCACATTTATATTTTCTTTCCATCAATTTTCCTTTTTAATACTTATCTTAATCACCTCATGAAATCAAAATTTTTAATGAAATTTTACAAGTATGAAACCATAGTTTCGAATACAAGTTTTACTTCCAAAATACACTTTATTTCATTCTAATAACTCACAATTAATTTTCATAAGTCATATATAATTTTAGAATAATAACGGTATTTTTTTCGGAATTTTTACACATCAAGAAACACCAAAAAAATTATTTTTTAAAAAAAATAACATTCTGGCTGCACCCAGAATCGATCCCGTGACCTAGGAGAAGACAGCCGCACGCGCTAGCCAACTGGCTCTTTGCGCTCAACGATATAAAAGAGGAGACAGAGGGTTATATACTCTCTGTTCGAAATCTGGGTTAATTTTTAAAACGCAAATAAAAGAAGGTGGCCACAGGTATCGAACCAGCGACCTCAAGACATACACCCCCGCGCTACTGTAGCGCTAAAGGGCTCACCGACCACTTGAGCTATAGGCTCAAGTTGTCACAACTACCACTCGAATTTTATTTAATTCGACTCTCTATTTCATTAGAACATTTCGTTGTTCAAAAGCTCTTAATTTTGTTTTGCTTGCACTAAAAATCCTGTAAATCTCCAGAATGTATATTTTAATTTAAATTAACACTCCAGTATTTTTAGAATAATTTTTCAGTAATTAAATACACATTTCTCATACAATAATTTAAATTTGCATACTACTTTTTTCATAATTCATTTTGACATTTCTCACACAACTTGGTATTAAAAATTTCTACATTAATTCCCCGTTTTCCCCTCTTTCATAAACCCAAAAGCATAGTGAAATTTATTCATTCGAAACAATAACACGATAGTCCATCTAAGCACACAAAACAATAATTTCATTTACTAGTATTTTGTACTTAATATTGACATTATTAACAATTCCAATTCCATATTTCCATAACTACAAACGATTCGCATACAAACTTAAGATTCATGACAAGATAACATGCAATCAATCAAGCATTAATTTAATCAACTAGCAAGTCCCTTTTTCCAATTAAGTGTTCTCTTATTAGTTTCTTTCATGCATTATCATTTCAATCACCCCTAACATGGTATCTAGTTAGAAATATGAAAAACCACCCACCTTATTTGGAGAGAAAAATCGCACAAAACCTCCTAAACGGACGAGTCCTTCTCCTCCTCCTTGTTTGATGTGCAACCCGAGGCTTCCCAAGTGCAACCCGAGCCCTCCTAGTAGCCGGCCTCCTTGATGCAAGCACACACAATTCCCTGTCTCTCAATCTTTTATTCTCACTTCCTACTAATAATCCACTACTAATAATTGTATTCTTTCACTATAGGTTTGGAGAATGAAGAGTGCAAGAATAACTAGGCTAGTGGGGGGGGTATTTATACTAAATTTTGGGACAAATAGAGGGCTAGGATTGATCTAGGAGTTAAGAAATAAAGGCTACGATTCAAGGGGAAGTTGTAGTAACCAACCATGATCACAAAAACTACCTCCCACAAACTTTCCTTCTCTTTTCCCCTGCCATTCAAATCAGGCCAAACAAGGTGCACAAAACACGTGCACGTGTAATGCACGTGTCTCAAATAGTCCCCTATTTTAAAAGTTGTACATTTTATTCTTTATAAAAATAATCTATAAAAATTGTCTACATTACAAGTTGTATTTAAAAAGAAAAATAAACTCATGGGCTTTTATTTAATGGGCCAAATTAGCCTACATTAAAATAAATTAAGTCGGGCTATAAAAGAAACTTATGTTTATTAAAGAAAAATGGGCTTTAATAAAAACAAATAGAAAAGACATATATATATATATATATTATATATATATATATAATATATATATATATATACACACTCATTTTTCTATGTAATGAAAAAAAAATTATAAATTTTTATACTGCAAAATTGCACGTGCACAATATGTACAAAAATAATAAAAATAAAAATTTCCATAAATGAAAATCAGGATATTACAGAGCTGCTGGGTTGGTTGGTTGGGAGGGAGTAGGGAGGCCCCCCTGCGCAGGAGGAGGAGGAGGGTGAGAGTAGGTCGTCCTCCGATTGGAGTTTGCGGGTCTCTTCATGGGAGGCGTGGCTAGGAGTTACGTGGGCTGAAGAAGAAAGACGAGATTGCTTGTCGAGTGAAGTTTCCCACAGCGGTGCCAATCTGTTACCGCTGAATTCGGGTGTGGGGGCAATAGATGAGATTTGTAGGTTCGTGAAAAATTCACAAAGGTTGATCTCTTCTTCTTCCTTGCAAGCTGGTTGTCTGCTTAGTGCTCCCTTACGACCTGCACAAACGTTCGAGATACCGGGATGGATCCCGGTGACGAACCCTCCGACAATCAAGTTAATACACAAAAAAATATAAGGAAAAAAGCTCAAGTGTGCAAAGTGTGATCACCCTTTATAGTGGGAGGCCCAGGGGGTTTATAGTCACCCATGGGATCTTCTTCAAGATCAGAGAGAAAACCTACTTTCCGGTGTGGCAGAATTAGGGTGGTTATAACCACCTCCTCCAGATAGGGTGAGCCAGGATTTCCTCCAATCCTGTTGAACTAGCCCCTAACTGGTTGAGACGCGTTCTCAAGTGGTCAGGTCCGTTCATGGGTTATCGGGTCCAGGAGGAGGGACCCGGTTCCCAATTCGGACCCGTCTGTAGGCGAGATTACCATCTTGCCCCTGGGACTTTGAGATTCGTGCTCGTTTTGAATGGTTCCGATTTAACCCCATTTTTAGCCATATCAAGTGGCTATCCTTAAATATTTTGGGACTTTGAGATTCGTGCCCGTTTTGAATGGTTCTGATTTAACCCCATTTTTAGCCATATCAAGTGGCTATCCTTAAATCTTTCCAAAATCAAAGGTCCAGATCTAATATCACAAAACACATTTTCTCCCCAAAAGTTTTCCCCCAAAACTCAAATTCAAATCCCTCCCAAAACAACTCATTTATTTATTTAATTATCTCTCTCTCTCTCTCTCTCTCTCTCTCTCTCTCTCTCTCTCTCTCTCTCTCTCTCTCTCTCTCTCTCTCTCTATATATATATATATATATATATATATATATATATATATATACAGAAACATAGACTTTTATTTACAACTAATTATTGTCATGCTATTCAAACTTTAGCTACATAATTGTTGATTTACTGTTTACAAGACTTTTCATATGCTGTATCGTTATGAAGACGTGCCGTAGGCACGTGGCCACGGGCAAATCTAGTTCATTCATAATTCCCTAACCCAATCATATTTTTCATGCAATTAATGTAATTATATCATGTAATAACTCATTCTGTGATCACCCCTCCTCGCTACTACAAACCGAGTAGCAAACTAGAGGTTTTTTTTTATAGTTTTTTTTAGTTTTTTTTTGTCTCTTCTCTAAGTTGTCACTTGCCTTTTGACGTGAATGCTAACATTTTTAATGAATCCACCCGGTTACTCAACAAGTCACAAACTTAGAGTGCTTTGCATACTCATATTTTAAATTGTCGTTTGACGTAAAAGTAAACTTTTGTGATGAATACCCCTAGTTCCTAAGCAACGCAAAATATTGGAGTAGATAGAACTTTATTCATATATATTTTTCACTCTATTTACTTAAACTCTGTTTAGGACTAGATCAAAGGAGATAATCACAAGAAAAAACATCACATTTTTCTTTTATGTATAATCACATGACTCTCACAATTGAGTAAGGAATTTTGAAATTCAATAATTCTAAAGTAAATAAGTATACTTAATCTTGCTTTATAAGAAATTGTCCATACTAAAAAATTATTTCAAAGCTTTAGCACAATAAAGAACTCAAAAGTGTAATGGTAAGCCTAATTGAAATTCCTTTTTGTTTTGTTTTTCTTTCAAATATATATAAATAAAAAAATAAAAAAATTGTAACCCATCCCCCAAACTTGAATATCACATTGTCCTCAATGAAAAAGGAAAAAAGAATAACAAAAAGAATGCAAAAAGTTCAGAATTTCTCCCCTGATTTGTGTTAAAATCCTGCACGCGCAACGTTCATTGTTTTAGCGATATCTGGAGCTGTAGATGTCCAAATGGCCTGATTCTTTTTGTTCTGGAAAGCTAAGACAATTTTCTACGATTGCTCTTCGAAACACTTTTCCAGATTCTGACTCCATCCTACTAAAAAAAGCCATCAATGTAGGTATAGAAAATAGCTCCGCCCGACGACTTCCAAACTCAAGCAATCCTACAAAATAAAATTAAAAATTAAAATTAAAATGAACTAAAAGAAAAAATAAAATCTAATGCAGTAAAAAGAAAACATGGGTTGCCTCCAAAGAAGCGCTAAGTTTTAAGTCTTCAGCCACACATGATGGCTGATATGGTTATGTAACGTCATGGTCCAACAACATAAAAATATCTTTTCTAATACTTTTCTTCAGGAGGGGATTGGGTTCAAGCTCGAGTTTGAGTCGTTTCTTTCTTGAAGATGGTGTCTTTGATATCCCTGCCTATTTGAATTTTTGCTGTGAAAATGGATGAATAGATGGTGCAGCATCCAAATACATAACACATTCTGAAATTTTTTCTTTCTCAGTTTCAAGAGTTGATGAATTTGTTAGAAATACTTTTAAAGGTAACTTTTCAATTTCAGCACTATGTTTCTCGCCCACAATTAAATCTGTTTCACCTACTTGAAAACACGATTGTTCTTCAGCAGAAAACTTCATACATTAAAAACATCAAAAGTTACTTGCTCATGCTGCGTGATGCGGTTTATTTCTGGGAGACGTGTGGATGCACCAGGTGTGAGTTCGGACTCAATTTGTATTTGAAGGAGAAAGCTGCTCGTCTGACGACCCTCGGCTGACCGGGCGGAACCTGTGGCGACCTCGGGATGATTTGGAAATCTGGGCTCGGATCAGAGGATTCGGATCCGAGGTCTTGTGTACCTGCAGACGGTCCTGAAACACCGGGGTTTGTCCCGGTGGCGGACCCTCCGACGATCTAGTCAGTCTCTGTGAGAGAGTAGCAATAACTAGGTGAATTTAAGTGGAAAAAAATTGATCACCTGAAAAGGTGGGTGAGGGTCTAGTATTTATAGAGAATTCCAACCGGGTTTGGATCCGCTTGGGGGCCGGGTCTGGACCCGAAAGCCCATGGGCCTGACGTGGCAGAGGGCCCAGGGGGTTTAGGGCAGACGTGGCCATACCAGGAGCGGTATAGGGCTGACGTGGCAAAACCCTGGGTGGTATTTGGAGCTGACATGGCTGATCGTGGGTCCTCTGTGCTTCTGGGAGAATCGGAGGGCCTAGGCTGTGCCAGGTCATCTCCCTGCTTCGCCAGAGAGGGGGGACGGCCCGTGGGGCTGTCACGGATCGGAGACCGAGGACCACTGAGGCTCGTCGGATACGAGGAGGCCTGTTCTGTGGGGGTGCACTTGAGGTTCGGCGCTGACCCTGTAATGGTTCGAAGCTGGACTAAATTGCTATTTTTACCTTTCTTGAGTGAGAGTTGTATTGGGCCCTGGTTGGGCCTCCAGGCCATTTTTCACCCTACCACATAAGCCCCCCACTCCTGCGGGGGTGCGGGAGCTAGCCGGGGAGGAGTGTTCATGGTCGTGGAAATGGGATGGCGAATCGTTGAATCCCCCGGAGAAGAGTACCCTGGTGCTCGACTCAACCTCGAGATGACGAGGGATTACGTGTCGACAAGGGTGATGTGAGCCGTTGTTTCTTCCTGAGAAGAGTACCCTGGTGCCAGACCGAACCTCGAGATGAGGAGGGATTATGGGTTGGTAAGGGCGATGGCGAGCCGTTGGCCTTCCTGAGAAGACCACCCTGGTGCCAGACTTGACCTCGAGCTTGGCGAGGGATTACGGGTCGGCAAGGGCGATGGCGAGCCGTGAAGCCTTCCTGAGAAGACTACCCTGGTGCTAGACCTGACCTCGAGCTGGCAAGGGATTACGGGTCAACAAGGGTGATGGCGAGCCGTTGGCCTTCCTGAGAAGACCTCCCTGGTGCCAGACCTGACCTCGAGCTTGGCGAGGGATTACGGGACGGCAAGGGCGATGGCGGGCCGTGAAGCCTTCCTAAGAAGACTACCCTGGTGCTAGACCTGACCTCGAGCTGGCGAGGGATTACGGGTCAGCAAGGGTGATGGCGAGCCGTTGGACTTCCTGAGAAGACCTCCCTGGTGCCAGGCCTGACCTCGAGCTTGGCGAGGGATTACGGGTCGGCAAGGGTGATGGCAAGCCTTGGAGCCTTCCTGAGAAGACTACCCTGGTGCTAGACCTGACCACGAGCTGGCGAGGGATTACGGGTCAACAAGGGTGATGGCGAGCCATTGGCCTTCTTGAGAAGACCTCCCTGGTGCCAGGCCTGACCTCGAGCTTGGCGAGGGATTACTGGCCGGCAAGGGCGATGGCGAGCCGTGGAGCCTTCCTGAGAAGACTACCCTGGTGCTAGACCTGACCTCGAGCTAGCGAGGGATTACGGGTTGGCAAGGGTGAGGTCGAACTGTTGTGCCTTAGATCGTTTGAGCGGGGGTAGCCCGCCGTTTCTGCGGAGCATTGAAGGCTCTTCGAGATCTGTGTGATGGTCCAATTTCCCAGGGGCTTTAATGGCGCCGCCTAATAAATGCAGATAGCGCATGGGCTTCCGTCGATTGGCTTTCCCCGTGCCATAATGGTTGGTCTATGAGGGAGGCTATAAATACCTCTCCCCCCACAGCGGGTTTGATCACAGCAGGGGTGGTCTATTGACCATCGGAGGTGTCTGCTTAGGCGGACGCCTGTCTCTTGCAAAAATTTTTAACCCTGGCGGCGCTGGAGAGGTGGTTACTCTGCCGCCCCGATCTTCTCTTGGATCTGATGGCTCTTGATACGGCAGCCAGATCCAAGGGAGATCGGAGCGAGAGGGGTAACGGCCGAACTCCGTACCGGTAGAAAAGGAGTCTCGGATTGGTGGTGGCTTTGCCATCTGGATCCTTTTTCGGGTCAGATGACCCTGACACGGTTGTTTGGCCCGAGAGAGAACCAGACGGGAGGGGCACCAACCGTATTCCGGTTTTGGGGCTGAAGAGCCTCAGATAGAGGGGTCGCCTCCGATCAGGGGTTGGCCACTCTGTCTTCCGATAGGGCTCCAGGCGATGGTGGTTTCTGTCCCACCCTCGAACAGTTCGGGGTTTCGGTGCCAACCCGAGGCTGTAAGCCCCGAGCTGCTCGGGGATGAGAGGGGAACCGATCGAGCAATGGAGCCCGGGGCGTCTGTCGAAGGACGGCGCCTTAAACCTTAAGTAAAATGTTTTCTCCATCGTGTGCTCCATCCGAACCGAGCCCTGAGTTTGGCTGCCAGCCTGGCACCTGATGATGTCAGCAGCGCATGTTTCGAGGACGTGGCGCAATTGTCCAGGCGGCAGTTGTACGTCAATCGGTGAACAGTAATTACGGAAGTCGAGGAGTCGTTCTCATCCTTTATGAGTATTCCCCCTTCTCCTCCTCTCGCTCACTTCTTTCTTGCCGCTTTCTTTCTCAAAAAATCTTCTAACCCTTCAGCCCTCGCTCTTACAGTTTGCTGTACTAGGCTTGTCCTTCCGAAGCGGCCCCAGTTTAGTTGGTAAGTTTATTTAGTTTAAGCACAGATGGGTAGGGCTCAGTCCGGCTCGTCAGCGTCGACGTCCAGGGGGGAAGTGAAGCGAGCCTCCACATCGACGTCGTGGGAGGAGCCCGTGCTTGAGGAGGAGTCGGCGCACGCTGCGGAGCCTTTCGATTCAGTTTGGTGGGAGGAACCAGTAGGTGAGGGGGAGGTGGTACACAAGGTGAGGCCGTCACGCTCCCGGCGTCCCTTCGTGGTGGAGAGTAGCGAGTCGGAGGGAGCCAGTGATGGTTCGGACGATATCCTTGTGCTGGAGTTGTCTTCCGAGGAGGAGGGAGACGTGGGCGATGCAACGAGGAGATCCACCGTTCAGGGTGCGGGCCCGAGTTTCATGCCGACAGACCTGGGGCCCTCATCTACTCCCTCGTCGGAGCGAGTCAAGAAGAGGAAGAGGGCCCCGAGGAAGGCGGGGTCGAGGATTGGTGGTTCGAGCCAGGCGCCTGTTTTCCGCAATTTGATGACAGGTTCGCCCGTACAGCCGAGGCCTTTCCGTCAGTATCCCAATGATCTTTCTGACAAGGAGCTCTTCGGTGTGCAGCCCTCTTCGCCGAGTCGGAGGAGGGTGATGATGGATGCGATCCCGACTGTCTTGGAGGGCGGGGACTTGGAGGTTCTGCAGCTGGCGTATCACATAGGGCCTGGCTACGAACTGTTGCTACCGAGCTCTACTCTGCGCCCCACCGATCCCCTTTCTGCTTGGTATTGCGTCTTCCCAGTGGACGCTTTCATCTCCGGGCTGAGGTTGCCATTCCACCCGTTTGTTCGGGAGGTGCTGAACTGGGCCTCCTTGGCCCCAATGCAGTACGGGCCGAACTCTTGGAAGCAGATTATCTGCTTTGTGCTGATGTGCGAGGAACAGAAGGTACCCCTGCGGCTGAATGTGTTCCGTGCGATGTTGATGATTAGCTCGGCGGCCGAGGGTGTTTACTACATCTCTCCCCGGAGTAAGGGGAAGGTCGTTCACAGTCACCCGGACTCTATCAAGGAATGGAAGAAAAAATATCTGGTGATCCGGAGTGAAGAGCCCTGGGACATTCCCACTCGATGGAATCACTCCAAACCGAACTATCAAGCGCCGAGGCCGAGGGATTTGTCGGCCGAGGAGTGGGGGTTTGTCGAGTGCCTCCGTTCGTCACCCACTATCGATTGGACGAAGGTGACGGAGGCCAACTTGGCGAGCGTTGGACTGAGCCCGGCCGTTATGTGTATGTAGTTGTTTCTTTTCTTTCGGTCCTTTCGTACTTTCTTGCTCATTGCTCTTAATGGCTTTTTCTGCAGATATGGACGAAGCATCGATCAAGGCAAAGAGGCTCGCCATGAGGAAGGAGAATGCAGAGAAGAAGGGGGAGGCGGCGAAGAGGCCAAGGGGGTCGCCCCTAGTCATTTCTGAGGTCCAGCCCGAATCGGGGACCAAGAGGATTCGCTCGGAGACGAGCAAGGGGGCGGCTGCTTCGAAGGGCCAGAGCCTAGCGAAGGCCTCCGTTCTTGACAGGGGAAAGGTCCCTTGGTCGAGGTTGAGGAAGAGGACCCGGTGGCGGAGTTGCTGCGGCAGCGGTGGGCTCCGGACTGGTCTGTTCGGACGGGGGACCGTCTGACCGACGAGGCCCAGGCCGTCGAGGTGGTGGAGAAGTTGGCGACCCCTCGTGACCGCAAGGTGATGGAGGGTGAGCCCGTGGAAGTGACGTTCACGCGTCTGGCACAGGCCCTCGTGCAGGTAATTCCGTCGACCCTATTCTCCTTGTCAATTTTTTCTGCGGAAGTCTTTTTCTTATCTGCGCTCGTTGGTCGCAGGCTTGCATGCAGGGGGCTAATATGAAGAACCTCTACGAGGCGTCCCTGGCACAAGAGCGAGCTCGGGCGGAAAAGAGCGAGCGGGAGATGAAGGAACTGCGGATCGAGCTCGAGGGTTCGCACAAGAGGGAGCAGCAGATGAAGCTCGAGCTCGAGGCCAAGGATGCGGAGTGGGGGAAGAAGGTGGCCTCCTTGAAGAAGAAGTTCGCCAAGGAGAAGGAAGAAGTGACGATTACGGGCCAGATGATGGTGATCAAGGCCCAGGACACATGTTATGCGAAGGCCCTCAGCCATGTGAGGCACTTCTATCCGACCATCGACCTGTCCAATTTTGAGTACGACATGGAGATTGAGGGGACGTCGAAGACTCCTGGCGAAGAAAGGCCTGCTCTCGACCCGCCGGCCGACCCATCTGTGGATCCGTCTGTCGACGCTGAGGTGGGACGATAAGCTGTATTATTCTTTCTTTTCTCCTTCTCTTGACTGTATTTGCCTCCTGCGGACTGGCCACCGCCTTTTTTTTTTGTAAGGAGTACTTAAATTTATAGGGAAAAAAAAGTTTTTTGACCGGCCAAGTGTTTTGAACTCGGATTTTTCTGAACCTTTTCGCGTGTGTGTATTGGGTTGGCTGGTTCTCCTGTAGGTTATGGCTCCCCTTCCCGAGGTGGACCCCCGACGTTCCGATGTGGCGTGGCTCTGGAGCAAGGTTGAGGTCCTGGAGGCCGCGTTGGTCTGCCACCGAAGGGGGGCCCGTGACACTGATGCGGCTTTGAATTTTTACTGGAATAAGTCTGAAGCTTTAAGCGAGGAGGCGAGCCGGCTGAGGAGGGCGATGCTGGATTGGGGACTCGGCGGTGCGAGCCTTGGGCAGGCGGTGTTGGGTGCCTCGGTGCCGAGGCCCACTTCTGAAAGGTTACTTCGGGATGTCTCTGCGGAGAAAGAAATGGAGATACACCGTTACAATATTATGCTGGGTGCCTCTGCGTCTTCCTCGGTGGGTCGGCAAGCGGAGGGTGTTCCCTCTGTGCTGCTGCTGTTGCAGCGTATGTGACCAGGTGACGCCCAGAGCTCCGTGGCTGGGGAGTCGACCATGGCTGAGTTCCAGGACCATCATAACGAGCAGGGGGATTTTTTAGCCGCTCGTTCGGAGTAATCCCGCCCTCCAGCGGACCCGAGGGGCTCTAAGATGGCGACTTCCTTCAGTTTGAGATGAGTGGAGTGGTCCTGTAACGGTCTTCGTTTGTTTTCTTGGGACGAAAATAAAAGGGTACGAATAAAGAATCCTATTCCTTCTTTGCCTCGGCTAGTAGTGTAGTGAACGATGGTGGTTTTTAGGGAGAGTCCACCAATCCGCGAGGGATCGAAGTGGGGCCTTAGGGGGAGTCCTCAGCTTGGATTCGGTTGGAGCCTACCGAGGTGTTGGGGACGATACCGGAGTGAGGACTCAGGCGCCGATCTTATTATCTGGCGTTAGGATTTTAACAAAAAGAGACCTCTTTTGCATAAGATAAGGAGGGCCGCTAAGATGGTCCTGTACATAAGAGTGTTTACACAAAAACGGGTCTACATTTAGCCAGGCTAGAGCCTATGTTTGTCCCTCGAGGAGTGTCATTAGGTACTTGGCTTCGACTGGGGTTTCCTCCCGCTCGGTGTCAGTTTGGAAGCAGGGCCGTCCCTCTCAGGTTGGGACTCGACGGCGTCGAGGGAGAACACACCTCCCCCGATGGTGGTCATGTAGCACGATCGCGCTGCTTCTTGGCTACCTCGGACGGTGCCGACTCCTTGCGGGGTGGGAAATTTGAGTTTCAGATGGTAAGCCGAAGGCACCGCTTGGAGGGAGCATAGTCCGGGTCGGCCGAGTATGGCGTTGTAAGCCGCCTTGACGTTGGCCACCATGAAGTCCATGGACTCGGTCCTCTTGACAGGAGCCGATCCTGCAGTAACGTCGAGGGTGACAATCCCTTCTATCACGACAGGGACGCCGGAGAACCCATGCAAGGTGTATCCGGCCGGCTTGAGTTTGCCTTTAGGTAGCTTGAGATTCTCGAAGGCTTCGAGGAAAAGAATGTTAACCGAGCTGCCGTTGTCGACGAGGATTCGGCGAACTTCACAATTAGCCATGTGGAGATTAATGACGAGGGCATCGCAGTGGGGCAGGCGAACGCCTTCGAGGTCCTCTCCTGAGAAGGAGACCGGCATCGGTTGTAGCTTGGGCGAGGGACTGTCGTGGACAGCATTCACCTCCCGGATGAAGGCTTTTCGGGAAGTGTTTGAATCTCCTCCCATCGGCCCTCCGTGGACACAATGCAAGATGAAGGGCGTATCTGTGGCTCCCTCGGAGTCGGGATCCCGACCCTGGATGCGGTTCGGGGTAGGGTTCGGAGGCGAGGACCTCCGGTTCCTAGTATCTCGTCGATCCCGCGGGACTTCTCGGGTGAATTCTCGGAGGTACCCCCTGGAGATGAGTTCCTCAATTTCGTCTTTCAGGGCCCGGCACTGGTCGGTTTCGTGCCCGTGATCTCTGTGGAAGCGGCAGTAGAAGCGTTGATCTCGATTCTTGTTGTTATTAGATCGGGGGGGTAGTCGGACAATGCCTTTGTCTTCGATTTCTAAGAGGATGGCGGATACGTCATGCGTCAAGGGAGTGTACCTTTCGAAGCGGGGGACCGGCGGGACCTTCTTCACGGCCCCCGCGTCCCTCGGAGCTTTCTTTGGTGATTCGACAGCTTCGACCTTCCGCTTTCCCTTCCCGATGGCCTCCCTGGTATCTTCGGGGTTAAGGGCCTCTTCTGCCCTAATGTATTTCTCGACCCGGTTGAGGAGATCGGGAAAGTCGATGGGGGGTCTCTTCACCAGAGAAGCTTTCAGCTGTCCATGACGAATGTTGTGCCGAAAGGCCGCAGAGGCGACGCCTGGATCAAGAGAGGAGACCGACCTCGCCTCCGTGGTAAATCTCCGGACGAACACTCTGAGGGATTCTCCCTCTATCTGCTTGAGCCCAAGTAAAGAAGCGCTAGTCCTTTCCGCCTTCCGGCTGGTGACGAAGTGGGCGAGGAAATTGCCCTCTAGTTGGTCGAAGGAGTAAATGGAGCCGGGGGTGAGTTTCGAATACCATTCACGAGCCGGACCCCGAAGCGTGGCGGAGAAGGCTCGGCATAGCAGGGGATCCGAGGCGCTGTGAATCATCATGAGGGTTTTGAAACCTTCCATGTGATCAGCGGGATCTCCCTCGCCGTCGTAGGTCTCGAACTGAGGTGGTCGGAAATTCCTTGGTATTTCCGCTTGGAGGATGGGGGCGGAGAAGGGAGGTCGGACAGGTCTGTACCCCTGAGCCGCTCGTCGGTCGCCGTCTCCCATATGATCGAGGTGATCCTCCATTTCTTGGAGGCATCTTAGGAGTATGCCATCGTCTTCTGGCTGGTTTGTTGAAGGGCGCGACGCGCTGGTCTCGACATCCGACCCCGTTTGGGAGCGGAGGGTTTCCTCCCCGGGGGTCTGTCGGAGGGCCCCGAGAATTTCTCTCCGGAAGTCTTGGAACTCCTTGTGAGTGACGGGGGCTCCCTCGACCCAGTGTGGTCGGTCTGGAGGCTGCCTTCCGATGCGGCTGAGTGCCGATCTCCGTCCCTCGGGCGGCGGTCTCGGATGGTTCGGGGCCGGGTTGGAAGCGGCCCTTCGCCTGTTGCGGCTAATCTGTCGGTTGACGATTACTCCCCGTAGGTCGGGCTGGACTGTACGGGTGGCGCTCCGCCGGGATCCCTGATGGGAATCTCCGTGCCTTGATGCGCGTGGCCCGGCATTGGTGTTTGGTGGGGGTGTGTCCCGTCGGTTGACGGAGGAGGCGGCCCCCTTGCCCTTGGAGGCCATGAGAGTTCGGCTGTCGAGGTCGCTCGATGGTCGGGCTCGGTCGGCTTCTGAAGCAGTTTTCCCACAGACGGCGCCAACCTGATGCGGTTTATTTCTAGGAGACGTGTGGATGCACAAGGTGTGAGTTCGGACTCAATTTGTATTTGAAGGAGAAAGCTGCTCGTCTGACGACCCTCAGCTGACCGGGCGGAACCTGTGGCGACCTCGGGATGATTCGGAGATCTGGGCTCGGATCAGAGGATTCGGATCCGAGGTCTTGTGTACCTGCAGACGGTCCTGAAACATCGGGGTTTGTCCCGGTGGCGGACCCTCCGACATCTAGTCAGTCTCTGTGAGAGAGTAGCAATAACTAGGTGAATTTAAGTGGAAAAAGATTGATCACCTGAAAAGGTGGGTGAGGGTCTAGTATTTATAGAGAATTCCAACCGGGTTTGGATCCGCTTGGGGGCTGGGTCTGGACCCGAAAACCCATGGGCCTGACGTGGCAGAGGGCCCAGGGGGTTTAGGGCAGACGTGGCCATACCAGGAGCGGTATAGGGCTGTCGTGGCAAAACCCTGGGTGGTATTTGGAGCTGACATGGCTGATCGTGGGTCCTCTGTGCTTCTGGGAGAATCGGAGGGCCTAGGCTGTGCCAGGTCATCTCCCTGCTTCGCCAGAGAGGGGGGATGGCCCGTGGGGCTGTCACGGATCGGAGACCGAGGACCACTGAGGCTCGTCGGATACGAGGAGGCCTGTTCTGTGGGGGTGCACTTGAGGTTCGGCGCCGACCCTGTAATGGTTCGAAGCCGGACTAAATTGCTATTTTTACCTTTCTTGAGTGAGAGTTGTATTGGGCCCTGGTTGGGCCTCCAGGCCATTTTTCACCCTACCACACTGCGTTTGTTCCTTCACAATTGGTTCGTACTCATCTTCCTTTTCAACCACATTTTATTCGCCATTTTCTTCTTGTGGTTGCTCAATTGTCCTTCCACTTCTTAGTGTTATTGCTTTGATATGCTCAATGGGATTAACCGCTGTGTTGTTAGTGTAACGCCCCAATTTCCTATACCGAGAAACCGTGACATAAGCCATAATCTTTTCCTTCAGTTAGCCACAATACACAGAAAAACAGGAAAATTTAAAACTTTTTATTTAACACCAATGTATTATAAGTCCGAATGTTATAAAACTGCAATATATTACATCAGTGTTACAATAGTACCTTACAAGCCCAAGTTAGCATTGGTATTAAAACCCGAAACCCGGACCCGACCCGGACCCGACCCGGACCCGGCGGTCGACCAGAACCGACCCGATCTAATTTGGGTAGAGTATGGGTCCTAAATTACTACCCGTTGAAATTTCGGGTCGGGTCTGGGTCCCCTAAAATTGGACCCGACCCGGACCCGACCCGTTACCCGTTAGATAAATATACTATGGCATAAATTACTCAAGCATGATAAATATAGATCCAACCCAATATAGTTCCATATGCAACTTCAAAATGCACTCAGTAGGACTACTTTTGATATACTAACTAATTTATGAGTCAGTGATTGGCAATCTACTTCATAATGAACAAACGGTGAGATACTTCATAATGCTACTGGTTATATAATGGATTCATTTCTATCTGTATCATTGTGTTTCTAGGTTTCTGCTGTATCGGACCAAGTCGGAATACAAGATATTGGAACAAATGCTGGTGATTTAGATGATGATGATGAAAGTGGCGGAATGGTCTTTCTCTCTTTCTCTCTCTCTCTCTCTCTCGTTATACAATTTATGTTTCCCGGCTTTCTTGATTACAACTGCCAAATTCTAAGAGCCATTTGGTTTTGTAAAAGAATTAGGGAGTCTCAGTCACTGTTAGCACATTGTTAGAGAATATTTGAATTAAAACTGCCAAATTCTAGGAGCCATTTGGTTTTGTAAAGATTTTACAGAGTCTCGTTGTCACTGTTAGCATGTTGTTAGAGAATATTTGACCAATTGCTTCTAGTCTTTTTAATGTCTTTAGAGAATAAATCTGAATATTGTAGAACTAGATTTATACTTTTAGTAGTGTGTCCTCTTTGATATTTTATTTTTTAAATTTAAATGAAACTGCTTGGGGTGCTAACATGCTAGGATCTCTTGAACAACATATTTTCTTGTGACATGCATACTTCAGAAACACTGCATATATTTCCATATATTGTCTTTGTAGAACAGAACCATTCCACTTCCAGTAGTTGCTACTACTATTTTTGACATGAATACCATTCAATCCAGTAGTCCATTGAATGCATTATAACATAGATCCAGTTTGTATGTAGTGCTGAGCCGGGCTTGTTTAGAATCACTTGAAAATGATTTATACATGAACTGGATTTATGTTTGTTAGTACCTTCTAAAATTTTGGTTTGTATATAGCTTTTAACAAGTTTTGATGAGTTTTAGCCCTCCATCAACTAAGAAAAAGGCAACTTTTCTTACATAATTTCTAGTCATTAAATAAATGAATGGCTAAACTCATTGAAATCTTTTATACTTTTATTTCTAAGTAGGTTTAGATTTATATTCTCCAGTAGGTGGATTTTCAGTTTTGATGATTGTTTGTTCATTATGAAGTATCTCACCGTTGTTCCATTTCGATTAGTACTCTAGCTAACCCATTATTATGTAATATTGTGTTATGCTTTAAAGACCCGGAACCGAACCGGACCCGTGATTAAAAATCGGACCCGGACCCGAAAGCGAACGAGTAACATTTCTTGTGGGGAACCGGACCCGGACCCGGACCCGAATTTCATGGGTCTGAGTCCGGGTCCAGTATTTGGACCCGTCAATGACCGGGTCCGGGTCCGGGTCCGGGTATTGAGCTACCCGACCCGACCCGACCCATTACCAGTGCTAGCCCAAGTGTTACAAACCTTCAATAAATTTACATCAGAGTAAAATAAATAATAAGTAACACTTGGTACTTTACTTGGATGCTTCATAACATAAAACAAATTACAACAGATGTTACAATTGAAAATAAGAATCAACACTTTACTTCTCTTGCCTTGAGTCCTCCTGAATCCTGTACTTGCAGTTTTGCAATCCAGTACCTATTGAAGTTGGGACGTCAGTACATATACTGACGCTTTAAGGCTGATGACTAGCATCGAATCTCAACTTAAACAAATAGATTGATGAAAAGAGAAACGTGTATACATAATTTTAATGTGTCAGTGTATGCTATGACTTAGAATCTAATGAAGGGTTAACTAATGAAATGATGTACTTATTCTAATGCAAGCGAAACTCTGGAACAGTATGTAGCCCATACTACATACGTCCATATCAAGCTGTTTCTCCATATTTGGGGATTTGAACCGCGTCATGAATTCTACTCTTGTACTCATCCTGTTCCTGACACAATACTACATGACTGATGAGGTTTCAGATACGGTCTAGTTTCGCTACTGCGGTACAATAGTGTTGTCTATGTTTGTCACTATTTATCCGGCAAACCGGACCTCACTCAAAAGCCAACACGAACCACAAGATACTAGCCAATCTTGAGCCATGCTCTCAACTCGTCATGAGAAGGCATTGAACCTGACGGAATCGTAGGGTCTATTTTCCTAGGAAAACCTCCCGTTCTTATCATGGCACTTCAGGAATTAACAGCCCAGATACGGATCCCATGCTCTCAACTAATAATGAAAAAATACCGTCCGTATCCCTTTGACAGGGGGATACATCCCAATAACACCACCTAGTTTTGGGATATAGGAGAAGTCGGATTATAAGGTATCACCCCTAACAACTCTCACCCTTCGGCAATTCATAGATAAAAATAGTTAAGTAACAGTTACTACCCTAACGATGTCACTAACTGTAACACCCCGTAATTTCTAAAGAGCTATAAGTAATATATATATATATATATATATATATATATATATATATATATATATATATATATATATATATATATATATATATATATATATATATATATATATATATATATATAATGAGGCAATGTCATAAATGGTAAATATAGTGAATTTGGGAGGGGGACCATGACCTAAGATAGTAACAGCAATATGTTCTATTGTGGGAGGGTGATGTCATGATGACGTCACCTGGGGGCCACCACCTGGTTGGAATTGAAAAAGGCAGCAAGTGCTCCTACTCTTTGATCTTGGTTTTTCGAGCAGGGCAGGGACGTTACAAATGGATCAGAGTCGACTTTCGACACTGAGTGTGGAAGAGCCGTGAGTTATGGACTCCAGAATGATCAGCAGAGTGAGATAATCCTCAGTATTTCGGAACGATGGACGTAAGGGCCACAGAATGATCCACGGTGTGGGATTGGTCTCCAGTATTCCAAAGATGATAGCGACGCTCACGAACTGCTCCACATCGACTAGAAAGTAGATCATGCACTAGATTGTGCATGCCCCGTGCTCAGCGAGGACGATAATTTCTAAAGAGGGGGGGAGGGGGGTATGTAACACCCCGTAATTTCTAAAGATCTATAAGTATAATATATATATATATATATGTGTGTGTGTGTGTGTGTTGTGTGTGTGTGTGTGTGTGTGTGTGTAATGTATAAAAAATGAGGCAATGGCATAAATGGTAAATATAATGAATTTGGGAGGGGGCCCACGACCTAAGACAGTAACAGCAATATGTACTGTTGTGGGGAGGGTGACGTCACGTGGGGGCCACCACCCAGTTGGAATTGAAAAAGGCAGCAAGTGCTGCTACTCGTTGATCTTGATGACGTGGCATGGGGCCCACGGGCTCCATGTACACATGAAAGAGAAAGAGATTGGGTGTGATAAATTTGTCCCACATCGGAAATCACAAAATATATATATATAAAAATAATATAGCCGATTATCAAAAGTCACCAATCCGGTTAACCACCTTTTGAGAAGCAGCCTGGGGTGTGCAGTTGCACTATACTATAAATAATTTGTCTTCTAAATTGTATAATTTTTCCGACCAGGGGAAGGGGCATTACACTAACCCTAACCAATCAAATGGGGCCATACGAGCTACAAGATACTCTCAACCTAGAGTCGTACTCTAAACTTGCCATGAGACGGCACCAAAAGATTCAAACAAGCGAGACATGCCACTGTGCTTCCAACTTATCATGAAAAAGCACCGCACGTATCCCTCTTCAAGAGAGTGTAACAATTGTTGATACAATCTACCAAGTCTCAAACTAGACTTCACAAGATCTCATCGGATCCACTCATCACCTATCTATTTAAGATAATTACTACATATGAGCCCAATGAGCTTCATATGAGACAAACAAATGCTAATAATTAGCACGAACTATTTCCCAACATAAACATTTTATTACATGACTTATGAGCACAAGGAACACTTATCACATATAGTCAAGTGCATAATTCAAACTACTAACAATTTACGACAACTCTAGTTAACATGAACTAGAATTTGGTGTATAAGCTTACTAACATGATCTAACATGCATGTTAAGCTTACTAATTTAACATACAAGATGAACATTCAAAACATAATCTCTTATACTTCGAAGCAACAGTAGAATCTTGTAACAACCTAGAAGCAATATAACATGCTACTAGCAAAAACTTGATCTTTTATACATATAAACAACATAAAAAGCCTTCTAACAACCTAGAAGTAATTTAAACGTGCTACGCTTATCGGAATTCAAAAAATTTAGACTTTTTAGAAAGGTGAGAACATCTAATACAACTCTCTAGTTGACAACTTTATCAGATTCAATCAATAAGAGGTAGAAAAACTTCGAACAATCTAAACAGCGAAGCTTCAGCTAAAAGGCTAGCTGGTGTGACCTGTAAAGGTCATAACTCATACTCCGCTTATCGGAATCTAACAAAATTGGAATTTTTGGAAAGCTAAGAACATCTAATACAACTCTCTGGTTGACAACTTTTTCAGATTCAGTATAGAACTCAAAATCCAGCTCCTTAAACACATTTTAAGAACAACAAAAGACAACATATTGGCTGAAACATGTAAAGCTCATGACTGGTTCTATACTTATTGAAATCTAACGAAATTGGACTTTTTGGAAATCTAAGAACATCTAATACAACTCTCTAGTTGAGAACTTTTTCAGATTCAGTATAGAACTCAAAATTCAGCTCCTTAAACACATTTTAAGAATAACAAAAGACAGCAGATTGGCTAAAACTTGTAAAGCTCATATCTGGTTCTATACTTATCAGAATCTAATGAAATTAGACTTTTTGGAAAGATAAGAAAATCTACTAAAACTCTCTAGTTGACAACTTTTTCAGATTCAGTATAGAACTCAAAATCCAGCTCCTTAAACACATTTTAAGAACAACAAAAGACAGCAGATTGGCTGAAACTTGTAAAGCTCATAACTGGTTCTATACTTATCGGAATCTAACGAAATTGGATTTTTTGGAAAGCTAAGAACATCTACTAAAACTCTCTAGTTGACAACTTTCTCAGATTCCGCATGGAACTCAAATTCCAGCTCTTTAAACACAATTCAGAAATAACCAAAACAACAATTTGCTTACAAACTCGCTGTTTTGGGGGAAACGTTTATTTTACCTATCAAACTAACCCAAAAAATTCTACAAAAACTAGAGCATGGTAATAACACATATATGAACCTCTCAAATTAATTTGGGCTCAAGATTTTAACTTTAGCATAAGTAATTAATTCCTAAGCATTAAAACAACATACTAGTTTAAAGATCGGGGTTTTAGGGTTCTTGTTAAGTTCTACCCCCTCAATATTTATATGCCATTTATTCTAGTCCAAGTTCTTCAATATGCACATGAATTATTCCAATTTGTCCACATAACAAGCAAATAAAACAACAAAACAATAACAAATGAGTTAAGAAATCCCCACCCAAAGTGTAGGAAGGACTTGCTTTCTACCCTTCTCCTTCCTTGTTCATGCTCCTTTTCAAGAACACCCCATGAGAATGAACCCACTTTATTTTTTTTTTATTTTTATCTCTCTTTCTTTTCTTTTCTTTTATTTTCTTTTCTTCTCATTTTTTTTCTAAATTAAAACAAGTAGTAGAAGAGAAAGAAATATGAAGATGAGAATGAAAGACACAATTGAAAAATGGGCTTTTCCCTTTAAGGGTTGGCCGACCGCGGGGGGGGGGGGGGGGGGGGGGGGGGGGGGGGGGGGGTGGGGGTTATAAGAGAAGTGGAGTGAGCTTGTGGTGTGAGAAGAACCCAAGTGTCACTCCCATTTGGGGTTGGAGTTTTAATTTACAAATTTAAATTGCAATCAACACCCACACAATCTTAACCTTCCATTTGACCATGATTGATCAAACTAATAGGTATTTTTTCCAAAATCACATGCTACATGATTTCGTACAAACGTACGAAATCGATACAGTACATATACGTACATACATCTAAATATACAGATAACGTTTATTCATCAAATTCAATCAATCTGTACAAAAATAATTTGAATCCGAGAATGAAAATTAAATAACAATAAAATAATTTTATTATCGGCTCGGAAGATTTCAATACCAATTTGATACAATACAGATGTATACAAGCTAGTATATATATATAGATAATGTTTATCAATTAAACCAGGTAATATCCACCAAAAAAATTTTAATTCTAAAAATAATAATAAAATAATAATTTTAATATCAGCTCGGGATATTACAGGTATTTTCTTTAAAACGCATTTTACATGATTTTGTACAAGTGCATAAAACTGATACAATATATATATATATATATATATATATATATATATATATATATATATATATATATATATATAAAACATTTTATTAGTAAAACTAAGTAATTTCTATAAGAAATATTTAAATTTTTAAAATAAAAATAATAAAAATATAATATCCAACCGGGATATTACAGCTAAGTAATGTTCCTACCGTTCTTTCGTTAACCAATTTGACCCTCAAGATATCGAATAGAAGCTGAATTTGACGTTGCAACATTTTGGATTGCCAAATCTGTCTTCTGCATGTATTGCTCTGTCTTCTACATGTATTGCATGAACATCTCTTCAAGTATCGGCTTCTTTTCTTGTTGTGAAAAATTTTGAGGTGATCTAATTGCTCCTTGATTGTTGTTCCATGAAAAATTGGGGTGGTTTCTCCATCCTGGACTATACGTGTTCGAATAAGAATTATTTTGATGTTGAAAATTGGATACGTAATTTGCTTGATAGGACTGTGGGTGAGCAAATGGGTTCCCCACTTGGCAATCTGTACTTGAGTGATTTCCTGCACAAAGATCACAAATCATATTAGTTTGAATAGCATTAACATTCGTATTACCTATTTGTTAAGATAAAATATCAATTTTTGCAGTTAAAGTAGTAATAGGATCAAGTTCAAAAACTCCAGCCACTTTTCTTGGCATTGTACTCACTGAAGATCACTGGTAATTATTAGATGACATCTCCTCTAAAAGCTCATAGGCTACTTTATGAGTTTTTCTTATAAGTGCACCTCCAACTGCTGCATCAACCATAGATCGATTTGGTAACTCCCAAACCATTATAGAATATTTGAATTTGCAGTCATTTCGGTAATTTATGATGGGGACACTTTCCCAATAACTCTTTGTACCTATTCAAATTGAGTGTATGTGGTAATATCATTCCTTAGCTTCGTTGTCTTTGTCGACGAAAAATACTTAGCTAGAAATTTTTGTGCAAGTCCCTCCCAAGTAGTCATACTACCGGGTGGTAGAAAATTTAGCCAAGTCTTAGCCTTATCATATCTCTTAGTGAAAAAGGAAAGAATCTCAATCGAATTGCATCATCTGATACTCCATTATGCTTGAAAGGGTCACAAATTTCTAGAAAGTTTGCAATGTGAACATAAAGATCCTCTTGCGATAGTCCCTAAAATTGAACAGTCTGTTAAATCATTTGAATAATCACCAATTTAATTTCAAAATTGTTAGCTTCAATAACTGGCCTCTTATGTTTGATGTTGCTCCATTAATTGAGGGCATCGCATAGTCTCTCAAAGCCTTGTTCTCATCATTCGCCATGATAATGTACTTATATGTGCTGAAATATAAGTAATAAAAAAACTAAATAAATAAATAAATAAATAAAAATAAAGTAAGTCAAAAGAAAATAAAGAGGTAAAAAAATAATAAAACAAAAAAATTCAAACTAGTAATAGTCTAGCAATTTTAAATATCAATAAAAGAATAACTAGTCCCCGGCATTGATGCCAAAAACTTGATGTGAATATTTGGAAGTGTACAAAATCGCAACACATAGTATAGTTAAGTGAAAATAGTGTCGAACCCACAAGGACTAATTATTTTTCTGAGTATCGAAATTTACTAGATTAACTACTATTTGGATAATCGAAATTCAATAAAGAAAGCAACTAAATTAAATTAATCTAAAGAACTAACTAAATTAATTAAAATGAGCGGAATCTGAAATTTTGTTGTTGATTGATTGCAAAACAAATTCTAGGGCTTTCGATTTCACCTAGTTAATCCCACACAATTCATAATTCTATGTGAATAAAAATATTATTTTTCCAAGTTGTAGACCAAAATCCCCAAATTATTCAATATCAGTCTCAAGCAATATCAAAAATATTCTCAACAAACTATTTGTCATAGTTCATGCACAAATTACTAATTGAAAATTCATTAAGATCTATAGATTTCTTAACGGTCACATTAACAGCGGTTCGCTCTTGTAATGGTGTTTAATTTTATAAATTCGAAATCACAAATTACCAGTTTGGTCTCTCCATGATTTAATAAGTCATACAAAAGTTGGCCAAACAAAGCATTAAGAACAAAAATCAAACACAACCATGAAAAAATAGAAAAATAATATGGAATTAAAATTGTGTTATCAAAACTAGGCTACATCAAAGCCCTAGAAAAATAAATTTAGTTCATAATAAAATTGCAACTAACAAATATTGTTCTTTGATTGCATAATAAAATTAGACAAAGAGAAAAGAGATACAGAAAGAACTGTTTCAAAATAAAATTGCAAACCGAACTTCTCGAGAACCGAGCCGCACAGTCTTCCTTCTCTCTCTCCTCTGCTGACGTTTCGCTGACGTCCGCTGACGCAGCACAGAGCCGCACACGTCCTGCCCCCTATCTACTGTCCTCGGAAATCGAGCCGAAGCGTCAATGCTGACGTCAGCTCCTCTGAATTTGCGCGCCACTCTGACCCCTATCTGCTCTCTCTCCTCTACTCTGTTTGCATTGAAGCTCGAGCCGTCACTCTATCTCTATCTCTTCTTAATTATTTTTTATATTTTATTTTTATGATCCGAGGTTAGCCGTCACTCTTCCTCTCTTGTTAAGCGTGCCCCCCTCAATTGCTTTTTGGCTCTTCTATTTATAGGGATCCGAACGTGGGTATTAAGGTTTATTTTTGCAGAAAACCCCACATCTTTATTTATTTCTTTCCTTATTTAATTTTCTCTTTATTTCTTGCTTCTTTTTCTTCTCTTTCTTTTCTTGAAGCACGTGCTGCACACACACAAAATAAAATAAAAATTTAGGATTAAAAAATAAAATTAAAATTAATTAGTTTAAATTAATTAAACTAACTAATAATCACATTAGCTCAATTAAACCCTTTTAAATTTGCGTATTTCATTTTCACCCTCTATTGGCAACTAAAATTTCTATTTTGTTTTCATATTGCCAAATTGTAAAATTCAAGTTTCAACAAATCAATAAAAATTAATAAATCATTCTACTTGTTTTGTTTGTTAATTTTTACTGAATATCTTCACCTTTTGCATCCAAAAAAAAATCTTATTCCTTCAAAAATAATTAATTAACTGAAATCTATGAAAATAAGATAAATTATTAACATGATAGAAAAATACAAGCAATTTTTATGGGTAAATGAGTACAGATATTTATATAAAAATTAGTCACATTATTAGTCCAAGTAAATCTTCTATCGTTTGCCTGAATTTCAATGAGGTGTAGTTCATTGATGGTGCGATTGAACCGTTGTCTGTCTCTTTCATTAGATCCCCTACCTTGGTTCTCATTAAGAAATCTAGTGATATTAAAGTCCCCCCAATAACCCATGGGCCAGTCCATCTAGCATGGATGGTACGAATTTCCTCCTAAAATCCCTCCCTAGCATTACAAGGACCGTAGACCGAAGTTACCATGTGTTCCCAACCATCCGTTTTATACTTGATTTTAATAGTTACTGAAAAGTTACCAACGAAGTCATCAATAACGTCAAACTCTTTCGAGTCAAAACCCACCGCTACACCCCTTGACATCCCCGTCGACGTCTTGAAACGCCAAACAAAATCACTAAGCGATCTAAGCCCCTCGAAATCTTTGTTATGCGGATCAACAATCTTAGTTTCTTGTAAAGCGCAAATAGAAGGATTAATCCTAGCTATAGTATCATTCACTAGTCTAGTCTTAACCTTTGAGCGCATTCCTCTAACATTCCAAAAGATGTAACGCATGGATACTAACTATACTAACAAACGTCTACCCAATCTACTCCCCACCTATGAAGGAGGCTCTATCGAGAAAGTCTATAGGCTTCTTCTCTAATGATGTTAACCCTCATTAATTGATCAGAACTGGAGGAGCCCATATCTACCCCTAACATGGAAGCATAATAGAGAAGTATATCATCCTAAATAAAATTCAGAATAGGGAACGAAGCTGCACAAGCTGACGTTGGTTCCTTAGCTTTCGCTGCTGATCTAATAAGATCCTCCTCGCTAGGCCCCTTACATCCTCATCTATCAATTTGTCTCATGCTCTTTCTTTTTGGATAATCAATACCTTTCCCCGCAATGTTATGAGTAGGGCCTATGAGTTCGACCTCAATACTCTCGAACTCTCCATCTGAATCGATAGTCTCATTTCCCACTCCATCTAAAGCCTCGATTCTAACGTCTTCTCTAGATGACTCTCCTTTGGACCCCATTTCTCTTTCCCCATCGTTATAGACCTCTTTTCCATCTCTGTGATCGGATTTCCAACATCTATGTCCTCCTCATCTTCAGTCGCCTCGTCTTTGTTGTCGCCCTGCTGCTCAGGAGGGAAAAAATCCGAGTTATCAATTGGATTTTGCCCCTTAAAATTTGAGCACTTGCCCCCCTTCAGAACCTTCAGCCAGCCCATCAACTGCACCCTCTTTGGGCCTCTCGCTTTCGCGTCTTGGGCCAGGCCCACCATAAAACAGGTTTTTTGTAACCGATCTGACTGCGAACTCAATAGCCTCCTTAAATTCTGCATTAGTCAACCTCAACACCTCTGCTTGTCTTTTCATGGGCCCCCTGCCGAATTCGAAATCTTGGGAGTTGAATGCGCCACTTCAGTATCGTTTAGAGTGCCTCATACACATGACAGCCCTGTCGCTGTCTTGTCCACCTCACCTTGACATCTCCTTCCCTCAGTCATTTCCCCTCTGACCCCTTTGATAGCCATCCCATCCCCTGTCACCTTTTTACCGCAGTAAAACTGATCCCCTATGCTCTTCTGATGCCATGTTTGCTATGATGGACGACCAAGATTGGTCTGGCTCTAATCCGACGGCTTGCGTGGATTCGAATGTTTATTCTGATCTGCAAGCAACGAACGGTGACGATTTGATCTAGCCAGATCCAACGACTGGTGTTCATCTTTTTCCTCTCGCTTAAAGTTGAAGTCTGTTTCCGAGTTCAAGCCGGAGTACTCCGGCGAATTTCTGAACGACACCTTCTTCTTCCTCTCAACAATTACTTTAATCTCGTGCCTCTCCTCCTTGAATTGAGCTATGGTCATCGACAGGATTAGGCTTAGGTCGTCGACCCCAATCTGAATCCTCGCATACTCTTTTCTGGCTTGAGTATTGGTATTCTTATCAATGGTGATCAGATGTCCAAACCTGTGAATAAGGTTTTGAAACCCCGACCTCACCTAACACTGAAACGGTAAATTGAATAGATGTACCCACACTGATGGTAAAGAATCAATTTTCATCGCCCCATAGCTTCTCGACCACCCACTCATCGTGATGTAGAACTCCTCCCCTTCAAGACTCTCGCTGGCCAACAACTCCCTTGTTATCTCTTCCATTTTGCAATAAACCATAAGAGAATCTTCCTTCACTTTTTGAACCTCCCAATTCAACCTCGAGCACGGCCTCACGCTGTCTGACAGCAACCTATTGATAAACTCAATCGTTGGGTTCCCAGTGTGGACCTTGAGCATGATGCAAAACCTCAATCGATTCTCAAAGTCAGTCATGATCGGAGTAGGAGTTATTACCGCCTTAATAACCTTCCTCCAACAATCATTTCTTTCCTCCGACCTCGCCAGATTGACCTTGCTACCCACTCCATTACTCTGTTCGGCTGTATGGGGTGAAACGGAGTGTGCGCTTCCTGACGGCTTGCTCTTCGGGCAGTTCTTCGATATATGTCCAAACTTCTTACACGCGTAGCAGAACCAGTCATTAGTACACTCGTGGATAGTGTATCCCCTCCCTGCTCATTTTTGGCACATTGTGAGCTTTGGAGCCATTGCCGGCCCCGACGATGATGAGGAGTTCAATTTCTCCGCCTTCCTCTCAGCCTTCTTGACCCGTTTAGGCTTATACATGACCCATTCTCCCTCCTCATCCTCCTTATTCTTCACCATCTCCCTCTCCGGTGAGAACCCACCTCTGCGATGATCACCACGAGCGGGTTCCCCTAGAGATCTTTTAGACGCTTCCAGAGACGACCCTCTATAGGCCGTAGGTGGACGCTGAACTCTATCCCTCTCTGGCAACATCCTTTGACTACTCTTCCTCGGAGCTCTATGCCCATTCTCTCAGACCCATCTATTCACCAGACCTTTATGGTCAGGGCGAGCCTCTCTGGAGCGCGAACGATGCATTCCTTTTGACTCTTCCCCTATGAAGTCTATCTTACCTCTATGCTCCAAACGTCGCTCGCCTTCCTCGTCTCTTCCTCTCTTCGTCATTGGGCACCGTGGGTCGTTTGCGGCGAGATGGACCTTGCTGGTATTAGCTTTCGACCTGTGATGGAGCTCTTTCATTCTTTCCTCTACAACCATCAGTTATGAATATAATATTATTATCGGTTCCTCCAAGAATGGATACAAGAAGAAAATGGAAATGCAAGATAAATTATTTTTGTTAGATCTCGAGACTTTGTGGTGTTAGTGAGAATGGTTTGAGCAGTATGAAAGTTGTATTATTTGTATGTTGTAAGACTCAAACTATGCAACCTTGTAAGACTTACATACAAAGGATACAATACACATACATTTTCATGTCAACTATAGACATGGGAAGGAGCCTTCCTTAGTGGTAGGATGGGGGAAATATATACGAGTCATCGGGGTTCCTATGATGAAGGTTTAGGAATTCTAAAGAGAATTATAGCCCAATTCTGTGAAACTGAGGTAAGTAATTAAGATACTATTAGGGTCTTACGAAGAGAGCGTCATGGATTATTTTTGTTCTAGTTTTGGGTTGTCTCGGAATAAATCAATGGTATTCTGGTTTTGAGGGGATCAAACAATATCGGCTTTATAAGGTCACTGTACTTAGAACATCTGACTGGAATATTTATTTGTTTGTGCTCCCTCACCTGACTCGATCTTATTCATTCATATGATCTCTGTGTGATTATCGGCATTCTTTTACATCCGACGCTGAATGATGATTATTATTATTATTATTATCCTAACGAGTGGTAATAGAGCTTGATTCTAAATACCTTAACCCAAACAACCATATGAATCATTAAGCTCGTCCACTTAATTTCTAATAAAAAACAGAAGTGAAGCTTATCAAAAAAAGTATTAAGAGATTCTGCTAGTTCCTTAATTATGTGCTGATCCAAACCTTAGTGTATGCTTACAACAGGTTTACAATGACACTCAATTATCTAATATTAATTTCACAAAAGAACGTGATTCCATAGCATAATTACTAATCCACTATGTAGTTAATTATTTTTCCAAGAACTTCAAAATGTTTGTATGCCCCTCTTAGTTAATTACCCTTTCAGAGCACCATCAGACTCTTCAATCTAGCTAATAGTGCTTCAACAAAGAAAGAAAGATTTTATAGGTTTGGATAGAGAATGGTATCTCACTCATTTCTTAGTGGGTATCACAATGTAATGTTATTCTAACAAGTTTAATCTCCCTAGACCGATGCCCTTATTTTTTTTTCCGTTCGTTTTGTAAGCAAACCGGCCTACATATTCAATCCGGTTCAGTTTTATCTTTTGATAGAGCCTTAAAGGACTCCAACCAAAAAATTCAAAATTTGTAAGAAATAGAGTTTACAAGATAAATGGAGCTCTTACCAAAAACAAAAACAAAAACTGTGATCAAACAAAGAAGATCACTCAATCCGGTTCAGTTGAAGATTAATTTGCATACAAAGGGACGGGACCACTTCTTGATGACTAGTTTTGTTGGAAATATTTTTGACATACTTTTCGGGACGGATTCCGGTAGATTCCGGACACCGGCGGCCCCGGAAAGTGATTGAATTACATTCCTCTCGTCGATTACTATTCCGTAATGTACCCATTTGCCAAAAACGGTTTCCGTATGAATGAGAAATGTTGGTCCAAAGTTGGGTACTCGAAATGTACTAACTTGGGAATTTGGAGAAAATTGATAGTCCCACATCGGAAGATGGGAAAGTTTTCTCTAGTATATAAGCTAAAGAAATGAACTAAAGGGCGTAGCCTGGGGTTACCACAACGTGTAGTGGAGAGAAGACCTAGCCAAAATTACAAACACACACACGTGCCCACGCCCGGCCCGGCTTGGCTTGCATTTTTGGAGCATTCCTATTCGACCCTGCAATTTTGTCTGCCAGAGACATAGTTTTTTGCAATTCATAATCTTCTTCTTCTTCTTCCGCTGAGTCTGAGAGTACAACACAGCTACTGGTTCGCTGATATCTCTGAAGCCAGTGTGCTGCTCTTCAGGAAAAGGTAATATACAGTTGTATCCTAGGAGGCAATTCGGCCTGGTCTGGCTTGGCATGGATCCATCAGTTACGTTTTTGGAGCCATTCCTATAAGACCCTACAATTTTGTCTGCCATAGACACAGTTTTTTGCAATTCATAATCTTCTTCTTCTTCTTCTTCTTCTGAATCTGAGAGTACAACACAGCTACTGGTTCGCTGATATCTCTGAAGCTAGTGTGCTGCTCTTCAGGGAAATGTAATATACAGTTGTATCCTAGAAGGCAATTCGGCCTGGCCTGACTTGGCATGGATCCATCAGTTACGTTTTTGGAGCCATTCCTATAAGACCCTGCAATTTTGTCTGCTATAGACACAGTTTTTTGCAATTCGTAATCTTCTTCTTCTTCTTCCTCTGAGTCTGAGAGTACAACACAGCTACTGGTTCGCTGATATCTCTGAAGCTAGGGTGTTGCTCTTCAAGGAAAGGTAATATACAGTTATATCCTGGGAGGCAATTTGTCAGCTACCGTCACACTACGGGGCAAATTTTGCTTTAAGGACAGAGATCTTAATCTCGACTCTGTATTAAAGTGTCTGGTTTATTCTTTTATTCCTGTAACAGTAGTTATTCACAAACATTGTTAGGAATTTCCTATTTTATGATATTCGAGTTCTAACAATCTTAAAGCAAAATTTTTCCTCTATTCTAACAGTTTTTGTAAAGATTTTTTACAGGTACTGTTATCATTTCGAAAAAAACAAAAACTAACAGTTGAATTTTAACTGTTTCAGAAAAAATTGAACATACACAAAATGAGAATGTATGTGGAGTGCTCAGTGCTCAAACACCAGTGACCAGAATGTGACTGCACAATCGGTTGCGGCACAAACAGTCGTTCTGCCCACACATATAACTGTGGGAGAAAAACCAGAAAAGTTCAATGAAACTGGATTCAAGAAGTGGCAAGGGAAGATGCAGTTCTACCTGACCACCTTGAAGCTCGATAGGTTTCTCACTGAAACTTCCCCTATGCTGGCACCTATGGATGCGCACCCCGTTGTTGTGGTTGATGCATGGACTCAGGGTGACTATTTATCTAGAAATTACATCTTGAACGGCTCGGTAGACACGCTCTATAATGTGTACTTTGTCTTCAAGACTTCCAAACTTCTGTGGGGATCTTTGGAGAAGAAGTACAAAACGAAAGATGTCGGCTCCAAAAAGTTTGTAGTTGGCAAATTTCTGGACTACAAGATGGTTGACTCCAAGACTGTTGTGAGTCAAATTCAGGAACTCCAGGTGATAATGCATGAAATCGCTACAGAGAACATGACGCTGTGTGAACCATTCTAGGTTGCAACATTCATTGAGAAGCTTCCACCTGGATGGAAGGACTCCAAGAACTACCTTCAGCACAAGTGAAAGGAAATGTCTCTTGAGGACCTGATTGTCAGGTTGCGGATTGAAGAGGAGAATCGCAAGGCTGACAAGTCCTATGGAAATCAGTTCATAGAAAATGCCAACATGGTGGAGCACAAACAGAAGGGCAAAAAGATGAAATTCTTGCCACAGGCCTCGAATAAAAACCTGCCGCAAAGAGGTTTGTTAGAAAATGCCACAAGTGTGGTAAGCTGGGGCACAAAATCTCTGACTGTCGCAACAAGGATAACATCCGTGCTGGAACAGGAAAGGCAAAAGGGAATGAAAAATCCCATGCGCACATTACTGAGAACCTATCCACTGGTCTCTCTGACTTAGACCTCTATGCTGTTGTATCGGAGGTTAATCTGGTGGGGAGCAATCCTCGTGAGTAGAGGTATGATACTGAGGCCACCAAGCACATCTGCTTGGACAAGGATATGTTCACCTCATACCACAGTGCAACAAGAATGAACAATTGTTCATGGGGAATTCTTCCACCTCCAAGATTGAAGGAACAGGAAAGATAGTGCTGAAGATAACTTATAGCAAGGAACTAACACTAACCATTGTGATGCATGTTCCAGATATTCGAAAGAACCTGGTCTCGGGATCTTTGCTAAGCAAGAATGGATTTAGGGTCGTTCTTGCATCTGATAATTTTGTACTTTCAAAGAATGGGGTATACTTGGGAAAAGAGTATGTTAAGGATGGACTGTTCAAATTCAATGTAATGACAGTCATCCTAAAATCTATTGTTCATGTTGTTCCCAAAATTAATAAAATTAATCTGGTTGCTTATGTTGTTGAGTCTTCTTCTGTTTGGCATGAAAGACTAGGTCATGTTAATTTCAATTCTCTGTGTTGATTAATTAACATGAATTTACTACCAAAATTTAAGATAGACAACTACAAAAAATGTGAAGTTTGCACAGAGGCCAGACTCACTAAAACTCTATCCCGTTCTGTAGAAAGAAACACTGAAACTCTAGGTCTAATTCACATGGATCTGTGTGATTTAAAATACATGCAGACCAGATACGGTAAAAAGTATTTTGTGACGTTCATAGACGATTGCACAAAATACTGCTATGTATACTTGTTACATAGCAAAAATGTGGCATTGGATAAATTCACGGAATATAAGCTTGAGGTTGAGAATCAACTTGGCAAAACGATTAAAATCGTTAGGAGTGATAGAACAGGGGAATATGATGCACCATTTAATATGTTCTGTACTAAACATAGAATAGTTCATCGGACTCCTTACTCGCCTGAATCAAACAGTACTGCCGAGCGCAACAACCGAACTCTAAAGAAGATAATGAATACATTGTTGTTGAATTTTGAGTTACTCCAGAACATGTGGGGGGAAGCGTTGCTGACCGCGAACTATATTCTCAATAAAATACCTCTTAAGAAAACTGGCAAGACACCATACGAATTGTGGAAAGGTAATGTACATTCGTACAAATAGCTCAAAGTGTGGGGGTGTCTAGCAAAGATAGCAATACCTAATCCTAAACAGGTCACAATAAGACCTAAAACCATTGATTTCATATTCATAGGCTATGCACATAACAGCAGTGCATATCGATTCTTGGTATATAAATCGAATATACCAGACATCCATGTGAATACAATAATGGAATCAAGGAATGCCTCCTTCTTTGAACATGTGTTTCCGTGCAAGGATGCTATGTATCCCAAATGTACACATCAGTAAGGAAGTGCAAGTACCTCGTTTGATGAACCAGGAGATGATAATGATGAACCTAGACGAAGTAAACGGGCTAGAACATCAAAGTCATTTGTTCCTGACTTTGTAACGGTCTTTTTGTTAGAGAATGAGCCCAGAACATTCAAGGAAGCTATGTTTATGCCTGATGCTCCTATGTGGAAGGAGGAAATTAAAAGTAAAATAGACTCTATTATGCAAAACCATACATGGGATTTGGTCGATTTGCCTTCTGGGTATAAAGCTGTAGGATGCAAATGGATTTTCAAACAAAAATTGAAACAAGATGGTTCAATAGAGAAACATAAGGCGAGACTTGTGGTATAAGGATTTAGACAAAAGGAAGGCCTAGACTTTTTTGATACTTATTCCCCGATCACAAGAATAACTTCTATAAGAATGCTGATAGCTATTGCAGCTCTACGTAACCTCGAAATACATCAAATGGATGTCAAATCCGCATTTCTAAATGGAGATTTAGAAGAAGAATTATACATGAAACAACCTGAGGGTTACATAGTTCCTGCACAGAAAAATAAGGTGTGCATGCTTGTAAAATTCTTGTACGGACTAAAACAAGCTCCAAAGTAGTGGCATGCAAAATTTGACAATGTTATGATGTCAAATGGTTTCAAAATAAATAAATGTGATAAGTGTATCTACATCAAAGATACTCCAAATTGTTACATTCTGGTGTTTCTGTATGTGGATGACATGCTTATTATTGGTAGCAATAATGACATTATCAAACAAACTAAGAAAATGCTTAGTGGTAAGTTTGATATGAAAGATTTGAGAATTGCAGATGTCCTACTAGGAATCAAAGTTTCCAGGACGTCAAAGGGATTTTTACTTTGTCTCAAGCCCATTACGCTGAGAATGTACTTGAAAGATTCAAGAATTATTCCAATGGGACTGCCAAAAGTCCTGTAGATTCCAGTCTTTACTTGTTCAAAAACACGGGTGACAGCATATCACAATTGCAATATGCACGTGTAATCGGTAGTTTGATGTACTTAAAAATTGTATAAGACCGAACTTGGCACATTCAGTAAATGTACTGAGCCGCTGCACAAAAGTAATCCAGGACGAAGTAACTGGAAAGGAATAACTAGAGTATTAAACTACTTGTGACATACTCAGAGTTATGGGCTGCATTACACCAGATATCCAGTAGTACTAGAAGGCTACAGTGATGCCAAATGGATATCGGACTCCAAGAACTCGAAATCTACAAGTGGGTATGTCTCTACTCTTGGTGGTGCAGCTGTGTCATGGAAATCCTCTAAACAAACGTTACTGGCCAGATCCACCATGGAATCTAAGTTTATTGCTTTAGACAAAGCGGCAGAGGAAGCAGAGTGGCTTCGAAACTTGTTAGAGGATATTCATATGTGGGAAAAAATAGTACATGCTATATGTGTACACTGTGACAGCCAGTCGGCTATAGCAAGGGCACTGAGTTGTATGTATAATGGTAAGTCTCGTCATATCAGAAGGTAACAAAAAGCCATTAGACAACTGCTCTCAAATGGAATAAACTCTATAGAGTATATAAAATCGGCCGACAACCTAGCGGGTCCATTTACTAAAGGTTTGTTACGAGAGCAAGTTGTGAGATCATCAAGAGGCATGGGTTTAAAGCCTATGACAAAAGAAGATACCTGATGGAAACCCTACCTAGGAATTGGAGATCCCAAGATCTAGGTTCAAGAGCACAACTAAATCTTGTTGAATCAGCGTAAGCACTGAGAGATTAAAATCTCGTACTCACTCTTAGGATGATAAAACAATGCTGCCTACAAGGGGTTAGGATAAGCATGACTTTTAATGATTTCCATAGCTTTGAAATAAAAGTGGAGTATGGCAGGATACTCTTTATGGACAATCACATTGTGAGTGTGAAGTGGGGCCATTTCTAGGAAAATGAAGAGATGCTACATTTTCCAAGTTCACTCACGATTAACCAGGATTGTTCAAGGCCAAAATGAACACAATAAGAGAACGTAGTTCTGTGAGGAGATGAAATTATGTGATAGTTATTGTCTAGGTTCACATCAAAGCCCGTGTAGTTTAAGACATCATGTTCACTACCTGGTCAAGTGAATCCGATGGCTACTCACTAAGGGTGGTTCAAAGTTGAAAAATTACTACCATTCCTGATGCAGTGATTTTCTGATTGTACTCTCAGAGTCTTTTCTGCCATGTCTTTTTCTGTCGTGTCTGGATTGCATAGTCTGGTAATTTCCATTCATGTGGGGGACTGTTGGAAATATTTTTGGCATATTTTCCGGGCGGGATTCCGGTGGGCTCCGGCCACCGGCGGTGCCAGAAAGTGATTGGATTACATTCCTCTCGTCAAGTACTATTTCGTAATGTACTCATTTGCCAAAAACGGTTTTTGTATGAATGAGAAATATTGGTCCAAAGTTGGGTACTCGAAATGTACTAACTTAGAAATTTGGAGAAAATGGATAGTCCCACATCGGAAGATGGGAAAAATTTCTCTAGTATATAAGCTAAAGAAATGGACTGAAGGGCGTAGCCCTGGGGTTACCACTAACGTGTAGTGGAGAGAGGACTTAGTCAAAATTACAAACACACACGCGCACCCGGCCCGGTTCGGCTCCGGCCCCGGCTTAGCCTGGCTTGGCCTACATTATTTTTTTGCCCCGCTCCAATTTTTTCGTTCGATCTAGTTTTTAAGGCGTTTGAAATTCTGTAACTGGTGCCATTATTCTGTAACAGCAGAATAATGGATCCATCAGTTACGTTTTTGGAGCCATTACTCTGCTGTTACAGAGTAATGGATCCATGATCCATCAGTTACATTTTTGGAGTCATTACTCTACTGTACAGAGTAATGGATCCATGATCCATCAGTTACGCCTTCATCACCTATAAGACCCTGCAATTTTGTCTGCCAGAGACATAGTTTTTTGCAATTCATAATCTTCTTCTTCTTCTTCCTCTGAGTCTGATAGTACAACACAGCTACTGGTTCGCTGATATCTCTGAAGCTAGGGTGCTTCTCTTCTGGAAAATGTAATATACAGTTGTATTCTGGGAGACAATTCGTCAACTACCGTCACACTATGGGGCAAATTTTGCTTTAAGGACATAGATCTTAATCTCGACTCTATATTAAAGTGTCTGATTTGTTCTTTCATTCCTGTAATTGTAGTTATTCACAAACATTGTTAGAAATTTCCTATTTTATGATATTCGAGTTCTAACAAGTTTAGCTTCATGGATCGTTCCCGAACTAAATTATTGCTTCTGCTAATTTTGGTGTGGGAGCAACCAGGTGATGAAATCTTTAATTGAGGAAGAAAGCTCTCATCTGGACTGTTGATCGGGATCTAAATCTGGATGGTTGATGATAGCCGGAATCTGGCTTTATATTTGGGCTGCTGAAAATGCCCAAAGACCTGCAAAGAGTCTTAACATAGGAGGTGGCTCTGGTGTAAGATCCTCCGACGCTCAAGGCAGTTACCCAGAATAATGATTAGGGTTTTTAGTAGAGAAGAATTGATTACCAATTATAGAAGATATACCTCAAAATGTAGCTTTTAAGATTCGGTTGGAGATTCTTCTGATCAAATAATAATATTAGGAGATTTGACTGACAGCTGTAATTAGCTGGAAATCCCTCTTTTTTTGGTTGTAAGTAAGTCATAATTGTGAATCTGCTAAAGTTGATGGGCCTGAAAATAGCTCACATTCTTCTAGTGTTGTTGCTGAGAAATTATTGTTCTACCCTGAGAAGCTTTAAGATACATACTGAGATTGTGTGGCTCCAATTTTACCCACATCTAGTATGCTCCTCTATAACCTTATTCAGGCGTTGTAAAGAGGATGCTTACATTACAAGATTAGAGGTTAGTTCCTTTGAATAGGTTTATATATCACAACTAGCGCTACAAACGAGCCAAAATACTGGCGAGCTACTCAGCTCGAGCTCGGTCCGAGCTTGAGACGACCTCGAGCTTGAAAATCGAGCTCGATGGCTTAATGAGCCGAGCTTGAGCTTGAGCTTGGGCATGATGTGATTGTTAGGGTAAGCTGACGAGTAGTTTGACTTGAGCTCGGTCAAAACTCGGCTAGAGATGAGCTGGAGCTTAGCTCGAACTTGAAAACTGAGCTCGATAGCTTAACGAGCGGAGGCCGAGCCTCAAGATACTCGGCTCGGCTTGGCACGTTTGTAGCGTTAATCACAACTTGTAAAACAAGACAACAATGAAACAAAAAAACACATAAAACAAGTACAACCATGGAAAACCTTAGCACACAGCGTAGTCAGCACAATGTGCTCATCTCATCCCCCCAAAACTAATCTCTCTCTTCTTTGTTAAGAGTTTTTACAAAAAAATAAGCCTCTTTCTGATATTAAATCTAATGTAAAGTCTTTATGAATAGTATTTCCATAAGGAGATCTAGTTGCTTATAAATCGCAATTGGAAATTGCGTACGTAAATAAACCCATAAATTAGATCTGTGGCAATAATTTTATTTAATATTTAATAAATGGATGTCACAATTGTAAAATGCGGCTAGCTTCATTCATAGATCAGGCTGATCAGCTGCAGGTCTCAACTTCGAATACACTTGGTATAAGCCTAAAGAAGGCCCAAAAAAAAGTATTGTTTGAGAAAGTAGCATAGTTTGGGGAATAATTCCTTTCTGAGTGCCGAAAGTTCAATTAATTGCTTAGTTGAGTTTGATTCTCTTTTCTTTTTCTTTTACATCACACAAAATCTGACAAACCATTTCCATATCTTCCTCTACAATTTAAAACTCAATATACAAACTAAGCAAAGCCCAATGAGATGTCCCTTTTACACCTCAAAGTTGGCAGTCAAATGTTTCCAATTCAATTTTCCCAACTTGTCTTTATGAAGGGAATGATAAGTTGATGATTGACACTTGTCCAAGCTCTCACTTTTTAAGAAACTAATGAATTAAAGTACTACCTTTTGTTCAATTTATTTTGAACCACTAACCTCATGCAACTAGTTGTGCAACCTGCAAGAATAGTGCTCTTCTTTTTATCACACAAACACACGGCCGGCAGTTCTCAAGCACAATGAGAGAGAGAGAGAGAGAGAGAGAGAGAGAGAGAGATGTATACCTGTAGGGTTTCGTTATTGTTATTAAGATTTTCTTTTGAGTTTTTTTTCTTACCTTTCCTCTTTTAGCTTTGAGTTTCTTTCTTTAAAAATGGCTTTGGAGAGTATGAGCACGCATGCAAGGGTGCCCTCGATTGGTGGTCTTGGGAGGATACACCGCTCACATGCATCTAGATTGACCAGTTGGATTGGATGTTGAGAGATATATTAGGGTGGTTTTTTATATTCATTTTGCACTTGGTTTGTAGGGTTTTTTTTTTTTTTTTTTTTTAAATATGTTTAAGGTTTTTGGACTTCTTTCACACTATCTATACCACTGATGAGAAATTTGTCCTTAACCGTTGAATGTTAGATTTATGGATTGTTAAGACAGACTAGCCACCTACCTAGATGACCAACATTCTGTTGAAGTTTCTAACAAGTTTCTATTTTTTCAATATTATTATTCGGCAGTTGCAAGCCAACGCCAACAATCTTTTACCATGTTACAATTTTTGAGTTGGAATAAAGGCTTTTTTAATGATGAGTTGCAGGCAAGCTAGAAAGCGATTATGTTATAAAATAATCCAAATAGGACAGTATCGGTGTCCAATTAGTGTGTAATATTTATATATTGACATTGAGTCATGAGCTATTATTTACATGTAAAGTTATATTTGCAGGCCACCCAAAACATCACCCACATAAAAAATTAGGGATAAAGATCATCTCAAACAAGAGTAATGCTACATTCACTATCAATTTCACTACATTTCTCTTCACTATCTTAGATGGCACACTCCAATATGTAGGAGAAGATAGAGTAGGTGGGGGAACTCTCCAATAGGAGTATGCCACCCAAGATAGTGAAGAGAATGGTAATGAAATTGGTACTTGCTGAAGCATTACTCCTCAAACAAAGTGTTCATAAATTAATTACTATTTATTATTAATAAAGGTCAGATATCCCACACTAATAGTGACAAATACTTGTGAGTGATTAAATAAGAGGCTAAAAATGTTTATACTTTACTAGTATTATACACATGCGTTGCACGTGGAGAAAATGGGGAGGAGAAAATGAAAAGGACAAAAAAAAATCTAGTATTATACACGTGCGTTGCACGTGGGGAAAATGAGGAGGGGAAATGAAAAGGACAAAAAAAAATCTACCAACACGTGCGCTGCACGTGTTGACAAAATGACAAATATTTACAAATGACACTAAGCCCTTCTCCCATTATAATATTGGAGATATACAGTGAGATCTTTTGAGCCACCGATGCTTCTTATAGATGAGCCTAAACTAGTGCTTTCTCACTGCTAATTAGGTTTATATTTTGTTGATACATTTATCTAGCTGTAAAAATAATTACTAAAAGTATCTATAAAAAAACTGAAGTATCTAACATGTGTTTCCAAATGAAAACATTAAACCTATAACTTCCAACAAAATAATCATTCACAGTAGCTAGTGGCTACATTTTTATCTCCATATTGAGCTAGATGCCAAGATTCTGGAACTTAAAAATTAACAACTCCTATTTTTCCTGTCTTTTTACCAAAAATTGATTGGACTGACCTAACCCTAGCTAGATACACTACAAACAGTCACCCAATGGCCGGCGTTTTTTTCAGGATTGGCCGGCGTTTTTAAAACGCCGCCCATTCGTTCATGGCGTTTCGTGAAGCGCCGCCGCAAGCGCCGTCCTTACCGCTGCCGGGGAATCTTGTTCGAATCCCCGGCGCAAATGGAACGCCGGCCATAGTTTGAGAAATCCCCGGCGTTTCAAAACGCCGGCCATTCTTTTGATTTTTCACTGCATTTTACTTTTGATTTTTCACTGCATTTTCTTTCTTCAATGCATTTTACTTTTGATTTTTCACTGCATTTTATCACACAAACTCCACAAATTCTCACAAATTATCACAAAGTCCACTACTCCACAAATTATGAAACTCAAATAATCAAACAAAGACTACTTGAAACTTTTATAAAACAAAGATCTTTCATTCATAGTACTATATATACATCACATAAAGTTATTTCAACTTCAAAATATAAATCACATTAAGTTCTTTCATAAACAATAGTGAGAACTCCAACCATTCAACAAGATGGATCACTTCTTTTATAAACATAAAGTTCTTTCATAAACATAGATCACATAAAATTCTCCAATCATTCAAGGAGATCCCAGTGCTTCCTAGTCGGGTGGTATTCCTGCAAAACGAAAAAGAACAAATTCTATAGTTAAAGAAAAATTCGCTGAGATGTATTTAATCACATAAAATTTTTGTATTTAGATATTCAGAACAGTTTTGAGAGAAAAAAAATGTGCAGAATGAGATGGATTATTTTTGCAGAATGAAAGACATGTAACTAAAATTTTAGCATTGTGAGTAGTAGTTCTCTAGTTTGCACTTGCATAGATCAGTCTCTGTTTACACCATGCTTGGTTAATGGGTTTACTAAAATATATCAAGGTAAAGAGCCTACCATCAACAGGTGCTTAAGATAAATAAAGGACAAAGATATATCAAGGTAAAGAGCGAATGAATTTCTAAATTGATAGTATTGAGGAAATGTGGGCATCTCTGTACGCATCTCAGAAACAGAGAAGAAAGGCAATATACCTTGAAGCTTGCATAATAGGCCGGTTGAACTAAATTAGTAGATATGATATGGCGAGAGTCTTACTGAGTACCCTCTTTTCCTAATGTATACTAAATGAAGCATTTACGTAATGTTCCTCATACAATGATAAAAAAATATATAAATGCAGATGAATAAAGATGGAAACTAATGACACGCATACCTGATGGCAAGTCCCTCAATGTTTCCTCCATCACCAATAGTTATGTACACAGGAGCTGAAAACCAGCAAAGAACAATTATAGAATCTCATAAGTGAGAATAGCTCTTGAAAACCAGCAAAGAACAATTTAAAAACTTCCTGCAAGTAGTTATAAGGGTAACAATTTAAAAACTTCCTATGAGAATAGTCTCATATTTTAACAGGACTCTCTAACTTAATTAGCTTAGCCAGATTACATGATCCAATATGAATCTCAATCAAGGGTAAGAGCCAGTTACTTAGAGAAAATTTTATGAAGAATATAGAATGAAGAGACAAAAATTAAACTATTTTAATGCTAAAATTTTGTTTTAAGGATAGTCATTACCTTCCAGATTTTGAGAAGTGCCCAGCACCAAGTTCGCACTTAAACAAGAGCATATTGTCATCAGTCTTCATTTCTCTAAGTTTTGCAACAAATTTTGCAGGTTCCGAATACATGACACGGGGATCTGTAGAATTATTCCAAAAGTTGGGAAATTGAGACAAGAATTACAAGTTAGCTCAGCTCAAGTTTACAAGTTCTATGAAACTCTACTATATTCATTATAATAGCCATCTTTGCTAGGATAACTTGGATAACTCTTACCACATGGTATTAATCTCTCATTTTAACTCTACAAGTTTCTATGCATCATCCAATATCACAAATTGAAGATGAGAAACATGCAATGACATGTTTAAACTACCTTGAGCAGGAAACTCTGGCTTCTCAACATCGAAGAAATATATCGAGCTATGCTTTAGAGAAGCAAAATCGAGAGCCTTCCACCTACAAATTCATTACCAAGTTACAACTGATCAAAATTGGCTACAAAATTTGCAATTAAAGAAAAAAAAGGTCCTATATATAATAACCAGAGCTCCTCAACATAAGAATGCGCAATTTGCGAGATTTCTCCGAGTCCTGTAACTCTTATACACCTTCTGAATTGCTTCTCTTGAAACTAAGTGATCTCAGGGTCTTGTTGACTTCATAACGACATAGTTCTCATGCTTCATCCACACTAACCTGTTTTCAAAACAAAACTTAATACGTGCTATAATCCTAAATTCTGAAAAGAAAAATAATGGGAATCATGTCTTAATTATGTACCCATCTTCGATGGTGAGTATCCTGCTCTGGCCAAGACTCGAGTTGCTCAGTAACCTCCAAAGCAAACATGTAACCTTTGCAGGTACCTTCCTCGCTGCAACTAATCTGTTTACTCTTGCTTCTGAACTCCCAAATCCCCAGCTCTGTTTCCTGCTTCCTCTACTACAGTCTCATCATTCTCCCACCCACCCTGATATAACCAAACAACCAATCAGTCATACTCAGCAAGAGAAGAACAATAATCCTAAATCAGGACTGCCTATCACCTTAGGAAAGAAGAGGTCATGCCGATTTGGCGTAGAAATCATGAGCACTTCCACCTCATCACCGAAACCAGTCGCAAAATTTTTCTCAACACCAGTCTTTAATCTGTAGGGTATGCATCTGATAAGACCAAAACAGAAGAAGCTAAGAATTGATTGAACCAAGTGTTTGTGCTTATTATTAATCATGTTAACGAAATAACAAGAAAAACAGCAAATTTCACAACACAATCTCTCCCTTCAACCCTGGAAATAATTGATTGATTGAACCTATAATCTCACAACACAATTTCACAGCAAATTTCACAACAAGAAATAATTGATTGATTGAACCTATAATCTCTCAACACAATCTCTCCCTTCAACCCTGGAAGCAAATTTCACAAATACAAAATAACACAAATGAACCCTCCTATAATCTCTCAACACAATCTCTCTCCCTTCAACCATGGAACCTCATATCATTATTGAAGCTAAATCAAACTAATGAGCAAATCCATACCTAGAGTTTTAGAAGGAGTGAGGACGACGGCGATGGAAGCGAACGACGACGACGGTGGAAGCGAGAGCGAACGGTGACGGTGACGGCGGCGAGAGCAAGAGCAGGAGCGAGAGCTCGAAAATTGAAATCATGAGAGAAATTGGGGGTTTCGGAGAGAAATAGAGTTTGGCGAATAGGGGGATTCGGGAAATAGGGTTTCAGATTTAGAGCGAAATCGAAGAGGGAAATCGAAATTGGGTTTTTGGGAAAAAATAAGTGAGCGCGAAATCTGAAAGAGAAAGAGGGAAAAGTGAGAATGTGGGATATAATCAGATAGAATATATCCCCGGCGCTTTAGAACGCCGGGGATTCTTTGGACCCCGCTGGCGCTTTTACAAAAGCGCCGGGGAATGTCCCGGCGAAAAATTTAAGCGCCGGCGTTGTTTTGCCGGCTATTCCAATATCTTTTGTAGTGATAGCATCATATTATCAAAAGTAAAAATAAAAATAAAACTAGAAATCATTAAGGGGAGACAAGTTCACATTACTATTATTATTTTTCTTCACTTGTAAGTATTTTTTTTATTTAATAGAAAAAGGTGGAGTCTGGCCACCCTATTTCATTAATAAGAGATTAATAAAACAAACTCAACGTACTGAGCTCACTACAAAATCCTACCAACATATCGAAATTACATACACTCCGCCCCAATCATGAGAGGCAGGACCAAAAGTAACCTAATAAGCCGAAGAGAAATACAATATAGTCCCCCCAACAAAATCCTGGGGGGTGGGTACCTCTAAACAGTGTCGGCTGCGCAAACTATCAATCGATCGTCGGACCGATCTCAGTCTCCTCATCGTCAAACTCCTGAACCTGGAAAACGCTCGCATTAATCCGTCCTCTGAGACCTGTTGTGGCCACATTAGCCCAAAAGAAAATAAGATGTATAGTGTGAGTCAAATTGCCAGAGATACTATTGCAAGTTCCACGAAAGTAACGATTATTTCTGTCTAGCCAAAGAACCCAGGTCACTGCGGCAATAGCAATATACCACGCTTCTCTCATGGCCCCCCTCTCTAACCTGAATTTAGGACCCACCCACAACTCCTCGTATACGTTAGGGTATTGTGACATCCCTAGGGCGGCGAGGACCTCTCTGATGACCGCTTTGCTCCTAGGGCACTGTAGGAAGAGATGGTCTCTCGACTCCAGAGTAGCAAGGCAAAACCCGCATTGGGTATCCACATTAGGCTGGCGCTTGGCTAGGTTTTTCCTAGTCAGGATCGCATCATTCAGAACCAGCCATAAGAAAGCTTTGATTTTAAGCGGAGTTTTTGTTCTCCAAATGACAGCCGACCACGTTGGTGTACAACCCCTAAAGTGAATGCGGTTGTACATAGAGCGAACCGTGAACTTCCCGTTCTTCTCCAAACCCCATGACTTTTTGTTAGGGCCCTGGGAGCACTCAATGCCGGCGTTGGTGATGAGGTCTTGGAGTTCCATTAGTCTAAGCTGGAAGCCTGAATCAAGCACTTGTTTGAAAGTAGGTTTCTAGGTGCCCCTCTTCCAGGTTGTGGCCACCGTGCAATGTGGGTGTGACGCTTGGTCAAATAAGTCTGGAAACAGGTTTCTAAGCGGGTGATCCGAACACCATTTATCCCACCAGAATCTGGTGAGTCTGCCGTTGCCGATAACTGACTGCACACAAGTAGTAAAGGGATTGTAAGCTTTAGCGATGCCTTTCAAGAACCAGGAGACCCGGGGGCCTATCCTGAAGCCTAGGTTTCTCGTACCATTACCATGTATATACCCCTGAACAAATTGTTGTCACCCTTCTCCATTAGGATGGAAGACTTTCCACCACCATTTGCCCAGTAGAGCCAGGTTCATGTCTCGCAGGTCGATAATGCCTAGTCCTCCATATTTCTTTTTCATACAGGCCTTCTCCCATCTGATGAGGTGGTAACCCTCTCGTTCTGTGTCTGCCCCTTTCCATAGGAAGCGCTTCCGCGTACGGTCAATTCTTTGAATAACCCATTGCGGCATTTCGAAAAAGGAGAGGTAATAGGTAGGTAAGTTTGACAGAACGGCATTGATAAGCGTAACTCTCCCTCCCAGGGATAGGGCTTTGCCCTTCCATCCTGCAAGCCGTTTGTCGACCCGATCTATAATGGAAAGCCAATCTGCCTTTTTGAGTTTCCCGGGTCTTAGTGGTAACCCTAAGTACTAGATGGGAAAACTCTCAATGGGGCAGTTGAGGATTGTGGCATGATCCACTGCCTCTTCTTCAGTTAGGGCCATGGGAATGAGAGTGCTTTTGTGGTAGTTGACCCTAAGGCCGGATCAGACTTGAAAGCAAATATAGAATACCCTTAAAGACAGTGGTTTCTCCTAGGTTGCCATTGCCAAATAGAAGCGTGTCGTCTGCGTATTGGAGGATAGAGCACCTCTGTCGATTTGTACCTTTGGCAACTGGTATAACCCAACCTGCTCTACCACATTTCGACATCATGGAACGGAGAACGTCAGCAACGATGGTGAAGATGAGCGGTGATAGCGGATCGCCTTGTCTGAGACCCCGTTTGCAGGGGAATTGGTGTCCCGATACCCCATTAACCAAGATCGCCGACCTACTGGTGGTAAGGCAAGCGTGCATCCACCTAATCCATCTCTCCTCAAAGCTTTTCTCTGCCAATGCTTCAAACAAACGGTTCCATTCTACGGAATCATAAGCTTTCTCAAAGTTGTAACTATCACAGTTACAATTCAGAAAAGACCAAAAATATTGCTAAATCCTGCGTGTGGAGCTTGCTTGCTTGATTTCTCCGTTCACCAAATTGTTTCTCAAATCTTCGTTACAATATGTTTAGTGAGTTTGAATCTCGAGACTGAATATTCCGAGATCTTAGTGGATTAAAAATTATGTTTTCTACATTATGTTTTTCCTTGCACTAAGTAATTGACTTATTTTCCAATCCCATGATCTACTTGGGAAATTGAGCATTTTATCTACTCTTAGACCAAGAGTGCAATGGCAAACAAATATGTGTCTTCGCAAATATAAATATAAATGCACAAAATCTTGAACTGCTCAGATCTTATGTTACAAACACACTGATTATTGACAAGCATTTATTCTTCCATTGTTGGTCAATACAATCATACTGAATTCATATGATTTTCCCAAGCATTGAACCAGAAACAGCATACAGTTATTATCTAATTATCAGATGATCAGGAGAATTCTTTTCAACAATGCAAGTCTTCCTTCAGTCAAAAGCTTGAAGCGAGTTGTTTATGCTCGTGAATCCTCCATCAACTATCAGGTTGAGAGCGCTGACGTACTTGGCTTCGTCGCTAGCCAAGTAGAGCACAGCCTCGGCTACATCATTTGGCATCAAATCCACACCCTTCAAGTTGGCATTGCTACCAACAAAGGCCAAGAAACCCTTCAAAGCATCCTCTTGCCTTTCACCTTCAGGCAAATGTGGTATTGAGAGGCCCGTGGGGACTGCATATGGCGACACACAGTTCACACGAATACCGTGCCTTCCCAGCTCGGCTGCGACGTTTTTGGTAAGCCCCAAAATTGCGTGCTTGGAGCCAGTATAGCCGTGTGGACCCACCCCGCCAATGACACTTGACACACTTGCCATGGATACTATGGAACCTTTCTGCTTTGGGATCATAACACGTGCCGCGTGTTTCATGCCCAGAAACGTACCATTCACATTCACGTCAAACACCTTTTTGAATTCACCAAAGTCAGCGTCTCGGATGTCAGTCACCTTGTTGCCAGTGATACCAGCATTGTTGATCATGACATCGAGAGTTCCAAACTTGTCCACGGTGAAATCGACAGCGAGGCGGATGTCATCTTCGACGGTAACATCACAATGGATGAAGCGGGCACAGGTTTCACCACCAAGAGACTCGCAAACACGCTGACCAGGCTCATCTTGCACATCAGCAATACAAACTTTTGCCCCGTGACTTCTGAAGAGGCGAGCGACGCTTTCTCCAATGCCAGAAGCACCACCAGTTATGAGAGCTACCTTCCCTTCTAAGCTTTCATATTTGGAAATGGAAAGTTTACACCATGAGTCAAATGTCAGTTCATTTGAAAACGATCCACTAAATGTCAAAATGTTATGGCTTGAAAAATAGTTTACCCCATCAAATATTATACCACAGACAATGTAATATATCATGTTTAGGTGAAATGACATTTTAACTGCACCAAAATTTCAAAGGTTTGGCAAGGGTTGACGGATTTATATATAAATGCTACGACGGCCCTTAGTTGGGAGCCAATTTTCTAGGTTGAAACATGGATTGCACGCACAGATATTTTCTTACAATCCATTTTAGATATGCACTTGTTTTGTGCCTAGGTGGCTCTGATACCTTCCAAAAATGACCCTTCCACTACTCCAAAAAAATTCGAAATTCTGATGATGTTGATGTATTCATATTCTGGCAGTACAGAGAACAAAGAAGTTCTGGTTGTAGGGGAAGTATGAGAAATATAATTTCCAGCTGTCAGAACCAGTAGGTAGGGTGAGCAGAACATTTGTTTTCAACTAAGAAGTTCTTGCTCACAAAGTTTCCGGGTTTTGAGATGTCTGAGCACTGTTGAAACAGAAGTAGCACTAGGTAGTTTCTCGAGAGTAAAAGAATGAGCACAAAGTAGTGCCCACATAAAATTTTTAAAAAAAAACAGCACTGATTTGAGATCATGTTTCTACATTAGAAGCAGAAACTATTAGAGGTTATGAGTTTAAAAATAACGTCTAAATATAATAAAACAGGGGAAGCGCGAACTTTTAAGAAGTTTGTTTCTTTCTCATCGACACCATCATCAGCTAAGCCAATTATCAACCTTGTGGCTATGAATGAGAAACTTATTACAAGATCTTGTTAAGAATCTGTGAACATGAGAGCCATGTCACAGGTCCTCTACGACACTGTTTTTGTCTAAAACATACTTAGCATGCCGTAGTGAGATATTATACTTGCAGATACACATTTGGCATATTACAAGACCAAAGTTTCTCCATGAAGTATTTGATCACTTAAATTCCATTCAAATTAAACTAAATAAGCAAGGATAATTTCCACAGATGATAGTGTTCAATAATTCTATAATACTTCCCAATATGTATGGTTATGGTCATGAGGAAAGTAGTTTTGATTGTATAAATTATGATTTTGGCTTAATTAATCTTACCGTAAAAAGATTTTTTTTTCCCCTTTGACCCAAGGCCTAATTTTCCAGTATAATCAAACTTAAAATAAGACAACACTATAATACTATTCTCTGACTTTTAGATGACAGTGAAGCAAAAGTATGGGAACAAACTCAACAAAGGGAGTTAGGACCGTAGAAGTCCTCAGCATTTCCTATAAAAAATATTAAAGAAGCCTTCAACTGATCAAAACAATTGAAAATATTAAAGAGACAGAACTGTGTATGACAAAGGAATTACAGTTTATGGATTCAATTATATTTCTAATTTATGTCGTTTCATTCTTCATCATCCTATCTTACTATCCATTGGTGTACTAAGTGGGCATCATAAAACGAAACAAATAAATGATCAGCAAAACTAATAATCTACAAACTGTTAGATAATTAATTATGGCATCCTCTTAGCTAGTTCACGATTTAACTGTAAATTTAGGCACTTAGCAATAGTTGAGGACAGAGATCATACCGATTCGATGTCATTAGTATCGTCTCAGAACTTCTCTTGACTAGAAACAACCAATCTACAAGAAACTTCATTTATAAGTTATAAGAAGAAGAGAAATGTATAGAGATTATAGACATCGACATATATACATCTATGAAGTCCAGACACTTAGACGGCCGTTTTGACACAGATTAGACACGAGTATTGGACACCACACAAGCTATTTCGATATAGTTTTTTTTTTTCCCTCTCTCTGTGTTGGTTTCTCGTGTCACATCGTGTTAGTGCCTCTTCAAATTTGCATACATACACCTAATACATAAACATAGACCTAAACACAGCAAAAGCATGCATGCGTGCCAACACACACAAGCTGTACACTGATTTAAATTAATGACTACATGCCAATATAAGCATATTATTCAGATGCATTTTTTGCAAAAGAGTAAGGAACATCTCTCCACGTGCATACAACAAGTATCAGATGAAATACATACATATCAAGATGTTTCATATTGGCTTTCTAGGGGAATGAAAAGAAAATGAGCTAGGCTAACTCAGGAGAGCAAATGTGCAACTTCAACCCAGTTAAAATCAGATAGACAAAAAAAGGGGTTAATCGAGTCAATACAGCATACATGCACACTCAAAGAACATGGATATAAACGTTATATTTCTCCTAACTAAGCATGTAATTTTTGTATCTCAATAAGGTCCTAAATTGGTCACATTACGGAGAATAACAGTTTTGAGAGTGAAAAAAGTCAGATAGAATCTTAACACAAAATGAGATTCTGGGTCAACTCTCATTTGTGATGGTTAAAGATTAAAGTTAGCAGGAAAGTGTACAGCATTACATGCATCAGTGAAATGGCCTAGGCTGTATGCATGCAAGATAGTGGAATTACATGGTTTAATTTCATGAAACATATTTTAGAATATACGACAGAAAGTCAGAACAAATACCAAGAAAGTTACAGAAATTGGAAAAACTGAGCTACAGATAGAATAAAGATATGTTTATAAATCTTTCGCTATAAATATTATGCTAAACTTTATGTTAAATATGTATACGAAATATCAATCAGATTAAAACAAAAACTAAAATTAAAATGTAATAAGAAGAAAATGCACCAGTACGTACACTACACTAGACATTCCCATCCTAAAAATAATGTCCAAATTGCAAATACCAACTGGCATGCACTGCACAAGTTAATGGAGATAGATGGAAGGGGGGGAAGTGATTGCATAAAATATGAGATATAGATATTACAACATATTATAATAAGTTATGGATACAATGATACAATAATTTGTTTTGTGAACGGAAAAAGGGGGTACTGAAACTGAAAAAAGAATTGTCAATTCTTGGTTTTAAAAAAAGGATATCACAATTCTTGGCAAAGACGAACAACAACAACGAAAAGCCTTCATCCCAAATTGGGAAGGACAAAGACAGAAAAAATAAGTGAAAATAAAAATAATAAAAAAAAATGAGAGAAGAGGAGATGAGGAGGCAACCGACAGACGACTTAAATTTTGCTTCAAAACTAATATAACTAGAAAATGAACCGTGCAAGCACGGGCCAGCATATAATTTTTATTTTTTTATATTTCTATCATTCTTCTTTGTAGAAATTTATACTTCACACAAATTTATACTTCTAAATAGCTATACACATGCATGCTAGCTAAGATTTTTCCTCACATGCATCAAATAAGGTTTCAAATCTAATGTAAGTCCTTGTGAAGTTATAATGTATATCAAAAATAATTTATAAACTATGTACTTGTACATGCATTTTTGTACGTTGATATCTCAATAATTTATCCCCATAGGATGTCATAATACACATTTGAATTTTTTTTTAAGGGAAAAAACCCAATGAGATTTATGGTATCATGTACTTAATATTTTGAATAACCTATCATATTATTGGAAAGAGAAAAGGGTATGTTCACATCGGTTAACTTTTTGGGGAAAATTATTTCCAGGCCCAAAGCTAAAGGCTGATTTATTTTTGTACCAGCTAAGTTTCATAAATACTAAAAGCCCCAACATCCTACAAAAAAATATTTTTAGATCTTAATTAACTTTTTTTATTGATTTAAATATTTCTATCTTTCCATTTTCTATATTACCCTTCTAAAAGTGAAAGGGATTTATCAACAATCCAATAAAAGTAAACAAATGAAATTAGAAAAACTCTGTGTTGTAGAAAGATTTTCCATTCAGTCAAACTAACGAATCATTAATACTCAAGAACATTTTTATGCGAATCAATATCGATTCCAAAAACCCACAAAATAAGGAGATCCATATTCCTCAACAAACAAAGAGTTATTTAATTAGAGTTTCATGTGGGAATCAAGTCTTACTAGAAAATTTAATCTTGGGGGGTGGAGATATATAAGTAGGGTTTGATGTACTCCATTATACACTATGATTTATCCTCCTAAAAAACCAAAAAAGTAAGGAGAAAGAGAATGGAATAGTTTTGAGGATGGATCATGGGGTTTGATGTACCTCCATTATCACCATCCACCTTCTTCTTGCCTCAATAAATTAAATAGATCTCTATTCAGTGAGGATTTTTTATCTTTAATTTGTGACAAAGAGAAAGGAAGAAGAAGAAAAAAAATAACTCATTTCATTTTTAGAAAGGGTAACTTAGAAAATGTAGGGGGGAATTATTTAAATCAGTGAAAATTTTAATTTAAAAGGAGAATTGGGTCTAAAAGTAATCTATTTTAGGGAGTTGGGTCTTTAGGTATTTATGAAATCATTGGGTTTATAAATAAATCAAGATTTAGCTTTGGGCTTTGAAGTAATTTTTCCTTTTTTTAATACATTAAATGTGTTCATTTAAGTTATTATGGAGAAATAATGTGAACAGTTCTTAGAATTGGTTTTCTAAACTTACGAAATACATGCAAAAAATTGGTGGAAAACGCTTTTTTTTGCCCCATTATTTCTTTTAACATGGCTTGCCACCTAGGAGGTCATGTGGCATCTTTTGGTGTAAATGTTTGTTACGAGGCATCACCTAGTGCAAAGGCTTCTAAAATTATATAATATATATTAGATTAGATTAGATTAGATTGGATTGGATTGGATTGGATTATAAGGAGATGAGGAGACAACCGACAAACAGCTTAAATTTTACTTCAAAACTAATAATAATTATAAACTAATGTATGCAACTTTTATCGTCTTTGAAAACATAATTCACATTAACACACACAAAAAAAAGTTCATATTATCCTCCACCACATCTTAAATGCCAAAGTGGAGCAATATAGCATCTAGTAGACCACAATTGGATTCCAGGTCACAGGATATAAGATTTGTTAACAAAGTTCATATAAAAAAACCATCATCAAGTTAATTATTTGCATCTAAAAGGTAAAGACTTGCTCCTTGCCAGAAAAACTCTAAATATGTTAAGCAATTTCACAAGCAAGTGCTGCAAAAAAAAAAAGGATTCAAATATCTAATTGGTTACCCTTACAAAGGGTTCAACTTTTATAAACTACACTAGACTAAGGTGTTGGGGTTTGTGGATCCAATACACGATAATGGGTTGAAGAAAATAGGCGAGAAGGAGAGTCGGAGCGGGAGCAAGTAGGTCAAGAGTAGTTTGAGGCTACAGGCAGAGTTGTGGTCGGCCGCACCCCAGACAATGTACGGTCGACCGCGCAGTCGACCATCTCGCTCACTGATTCAACCCTGTAACTTGAAGAGACGACCAGTCCACCGCACAGTCGACCGACCTACACCCTGTTGAACCCTGTACAGTCGAAGAAGAGAACCGGTCAACCGACTTGGTGTTGCGGTCGATCGCCCCGACGCTGTTTGATGAGCGGCTGAGATTGCAAGTTGAGAAAACCTATATATATTGTATTGTGTACGATTTTAGGGTTAACTAAAAAGAAAATAGAGATCTACCAGCCATCATTGAGAGAGAGATAGAGTGAAATCTTACACCTTAGGGGTGAGATCATGAGAGATTTGTAAACTTATTCTTCATATTTCTAGTGGAAATCGCAGGAGTGCCTCTGCACTGGGAAGTAGCCATTGTTTTGGGTGAACCTCAAAAAAATCTCGTGTGTTCTTGTGTGTTGCTTTTGATTGTTCTTTATTCTCTTGTTTTGATTCTATTGTTCTTGCATCTCGTCATTGTTGTTGAGTTATTCCGCAGTTAGAATTCAACATAAGGTGCAAATAATTTTATTTTTCTTAATAAAGGGCTACGTAGTAGCCTGGTTTCGAATCCAAGGCCTCCCTTTACCCATCCCAAATTCTGACTATATGAGCTACAACTCAGTGGTTATGGTGCAAATACATACCAATCTATAATCTTATCCCTTTATAAATTAAAAGAAGAACAACCTTACATCAAAGTTTGCACTATTAATAATAATAAACTTGGCAAACGGAGGAAATCTCATCAAAATAATGTTTGACAGCTAAAAAACAAATTAGAAAGAAAGGCTGTAATATCGAGAAATGCTAAATAAAAGCTACAATTTTGGGCAGTGCTAAGAAAAGAACCATGTGACGTGAAGTGAAAATATAACACATAATATATCAGAAAGAAAGAAGATAATCAAACCAAGTTTCATGAACAAATGCAGAGTTGAGGAAATTCAGAGAAAAAGGAAGGACCATCTTGTGTAGCAATGAAGGAGTAGCTCTGTTCTTTGGAACTTCAAGCCCCGGATATGCTCAGGGGCAACGCTGTGAAGGCTCGCAACAGCATGAGGACAGGTGAGAGAAGAGTGAGAGAGTGAGGGTTTGAGAAAAGGTTTCAATGTGAAGCAGAGAAGGGAAGGGAGGGGAAAGGGGAGGGGGGAAGGGAAATTTTAAGATATATAAAAGGGTTCAAATGAATTACTAAGGAAAGGCAAGTGCCTAGCCTAGTGGTAAGCATCTTCGCTATCGCTAGTGAGCAAGAGGAGGTGGCTTTCACAATTCCCCATACGGAATGAGAGTGTGTGTTGTGTGCGGGGTGAATGAGTAGCTACGTCCTAGTTCCAAACAAAAAATAACTCACAAACAAAAAAAAAAAAAAGCCAGCCTAACAGGGCAAAAGTTTACAAGGGGGTTATCAGAAAATTGTGGGTAGCCTGGGCCCTTGGTCCACCCTGGCCGGCTGGCCCAATGCTCCATCACTAGTTCTTGGAGAACCAGGATAAAATCAAAGAGAATCACGCTTCCTGGACTCTAAGGAGGGCACACACAATGTAAATGTGAACAATTAACACCAAAAGATCAATGCAACTACACGAAATAGTCAGATTAAAATAAATTCAAATTACATGTATGTAAATCACTTACTAAACAATTCTAATTTAATTATAATAAGGGAACATGTATCCAAAAATCAAATTATAATAACGGAACATGTATCCATAAATCAAATTGAACTCTGTACTCATTCAGGTACATTAACCAATGCTGAAACGTGCTTAAATTACTATAAAAAAATCTGTTTTACTGTAACATTTTAAAATCATTCTAACTTTAATATGCCAAAACCAAAAGTCGAGCAAAGATAGTTGCAACTGCTAAAGACTACTAAAACAGAAATAAGAGATAGGAAACGAAATGATTTTCCAAATCTTAGTCTGCAGAAGAGGATGTGTGCCTTGAAAAATTGACAAAACAAATCATAACACTATTTCATTTCGCACCCTCTTAGTCAATCAAGGCACCTTCAATTTTCCTTCTATGATAGTCATCAAAATACGTTCACAAATTTATTTGGTTTCCAGCGGTAGCTTCAGAATTCTAGCCTCGGAATTCAGATAGTTTCTGCATAAAACAGATCTACTGAAGGAGGGTAAGGGGGAATCATCCTAGATTTAGAAATGAGAACCTGAATCTATGTACTAGATGGTTGTAACCATTCAGCTATTACAGCAAAGATGGCCAGATTATGGGCATGATTTTTTCACATAACCTTGTCATTGTTATCTAATCTGTTTATAAAGGAATCTAAGCTTCATCAGTTAGGCAGGATCCAGTGAATCAAAAAACATATATACACCATTATTTCCTATCTCTCTGTCCATAGTTCAATTCCATAACTAATACCTACTTTACAAATTCCACTATTGGTAAAAGATATCCTACTGCCTCCTTCGTCCACAGCAGCAGACCTTGGTTATATCTTGCACGCGCTTTATAGTTCCACACGAGGATGAAAATCACTCCGAACAGTACCTCATGCGCCCTGAACTCATGGGGGCCCGAGTCGATGCCAACGATGAACTCCCAAAATGGGCCCCCCATATATAATATGAGAAAAAAAAATTAAAATCATATATATATATAAATTGCACATTTTTCAAGGTAAAACAAGATATTTTATAATTATAATAATGTATCATTTAAAATACTCATGTTGATATATTAAATGTGCACCGTCACTACACTTTTGAAAAAATGACATATATAGGTTGTTATTTTTTATTTTTATTTTGGCACCTAAAAATGGCCAAAAATTGGGGGGCCGAAGCAACCGCCTCTCTCATCTTTCCATAGGGCTGGCCTGGCTCATGCGCATTACCAGTTCATCAAGGTTTACATCCTTAACCTCGGTATGCAGTACTCCTATACCCATGTTGTGTCATTCTGACACTCTGCAATTTATGTGTGTGTAAAAACCTTGTCTCCACTACGACGAGTATCTTAATTCATCCCTGGTTACCTTGTTATTGTTAAATTCCCAATTGTGAATTTTCATTTTAACCCCACCATATTACGCGATTTCCTATACCCATAGAGGTACACAATCCTCTTCACCACAGTAACAAAGTTAAGGAATAATTCGCGAATTTGGCGAATTATACGCAAAGAATTCATCTGCCGAATCAATTCGCAATTTAATCACAAATTTCCGTTTAAATCAAGCACTTCACGAATTATTTGCAAAAGCGATGATTATTTGCGAGTAATTTGTGAATTAAACGAATTAATTGCTAAGTTTGTTACTATTTTTCATATTTATGGATTTAAATATATATATTTACGTAGGTGATGGATACTGAGATGCATTAAATTTTATATTTCTTTCTCCCCAAATTTTTGCCGAGTTTTTTTCTCCAAATTTACCATATTTTGCCAAATTCCGAATATTAAATTTTGACGAATTATTCCAGAACCCTGAATCTGTGACTATGCTCTTCACCCAATTTTGGCTGAAAATACTTTGATAATGATGATTACCGATCAAGCCCGAAAAAAGTGGTTTATTCAATAACATTTCAATTGAATCAAAGTGAGGTGATATGTCCATTTCATTCCATTTGAAAGAAAACAAAAACAGCAAGCAAACCTCCTCTCTCCCCTATCCCCTTTACTAATACTGTCATCACTAACTTCATAGCAACAACAATTTCACATAATCACAAACTAACATGACTATAACTCATCAACTATGCAGAATTAACAAAATCAAACAAAAATATAGAAATATAAATTTTTAATTGAAAAAAATATATGGGGGAATACCTGATGATGGGTTTGCCCCTGGGAGTGCAAGAAATTGGGAAAGGGGTGGGGATTTTATTTCACATTTTGATAGGGAATAGTTGCCAGTTTGTCTTTTTCTTCATAATTTTTTTAAAAAAGAACTTATTTTTATTAAATGTCCAATTTTCAAGGAAAGTCTCTTTTTCTTTTCCATTTTTTGTTTTTTTTTTGACAAAAAAGAATTTGTTTGTTTATAATTTTTCCTGTAGTGGATCCACGAGGAAAGGGAATCTGAGTGCCGCCCCACGTTCGCTAAAATTTAAGGTAAATATTCTATGAGATAGTACGGTGTAGGGTTTTTATATGGAGAGATCTACCTCGTAGGATAAGGGGTGGCATTCGGGTCGGATGGTCCATGCCAGGCTCATTGGCTGGCGATCATGGGGCGGGCCACCCTTGGGACCGGTTCAGGCCGGACCGAGCCGGTCCTAAAAGTGGTAACGACCAACCTGAATTGGGACCATCAGCCTGGGTGTCGATTTCCGTGCTGGCCTGGTTGTATTTTTTTGTCTTATTTTATTTCTCTAGTTCAAAATTAAAATAGAAAAATATATAAATAATTGTAAAAAAATATGATGTACAAGAAGTAAAAAAAGTTATGTATTATTAAAATAAATTACAAAGGTAAAAATTTAAATAAATAAACATTATAATAATACATACAAAGTTACAAAATTTAAAATTATAAGTTAAGGGGATGATCTAGAGTTCAAGATAGTCTAGGGTTAGATTGAAAAGAACGTATTGGACTATTGTTGTGCACCTCTACTTGACCAAAACCTAGGATCTCATCACCCTTAATTTTCTTCGGAGCGTCCGCTACACTGCAATAATCTTCAATCTTCATTGTTTGCCTTATGGAAATTAGGTCCGCAATATTCAACCTTCAATCATCACTATTTGTTGAGTCGACTTGTATTCCTTGAGTTATGTCCTCCACTTTTATCCAATCTTCACTGCACACGAGAATATCTATAAACTTAGCATCAAGTGATTCCTTTTGTCGCTCAATATCCTGCCACCAAGAAAAAAAACATTTTCCGATGCGATAGTGGACACAGAGAGTATTAGTATATTTTTTCCCATATGAAAAATAATATGATAAGATGTTTCATTGTATTTCCACCATGATAACACATTAATATTATATTCAATCGAATGTTGTGCATTATACAAATGTAATTCATTGGGCGGGTGTATTCGTCATAGGTTTTTCGATCTAATAAGATTCTTACCTCATTGGAAAAAGCAAGATCCCTAACTTTTTCGCTCGAAGAAGATGATGCACTTGTATGTTGTGTATGAGTAGTAGATGCAAACTTTCTATCATAACTAGCATATAAATTATTTATTACAGATTGAAATTGAACTATAAATACATAATGATCATAGTTATCAATATCATCTCCAACGTATGTATACAATATATCAATCAAATTCTTCGTACCCTCTAATTTTATCACACTAATAATTTACACATGTGATGCACATTTTAATATTTTTTTTTCTTTTTTTAAAGTAAAAACTCTCGATGTAGTCTAACCTCAAACCTGTGACCTCCTTCATATTAGTTTTGTACGCATAATACACGTAAGTTGATATATTTACAAATGACAACTCCAACTTTTCCATTATAATATTAGAGATTAAAGATCATCCATTACACTCGTAACACAAATACAACATAGGAATAGGATGAAAATATTTCAAAATTTAAATGTGGCTAAATATTTTTAAAAAAACCTCACTGGAGTATTGCCCAATTTAAAAAAACTGCACTCAACTAAAAGGTGGGTGAGGTTTATTAAAACAAAGTTGGATTCAAACATAGTTAAGGGATTTTTTTTTTAATTAAAAAAAAAGTTTAGTGCGGTTTTTTTAAACACGACAATACTTCAGTGAGATTTTTTTTTAGCCTTTTAATGTAAGTAGAATGAACAATTGCAGCAATCAAAGGGTCAAACATCATTTCTTGAAAAAGTTTTCATCTAACAACTATTGTAATTAAAATACCCATAGAAGTGGACGAATATGATTTTGAAAATTACAAGGTTGTGGTTTGAAATGTTTAAAAAAAAATTAAAGTAAAATAAAATTGTTGGCAAAATTCCAATATTCATCATTGATACGAATTTTTTTTTAAAATTTATTAATAAGCAATATGTATTCAATAGTAGCAATAAAGTAGATAGTAAGTAGAATTCCAATGGTGTTTAACATCTTTAGGAAATTTTACATAATTTAATCACTTAAGCTCTCACCAATCTTTGAATGCTTGAAGAGTATGACCAGGGCCGGCCCTGATATGTAGGCGGGCAAGGCGGCCGCCTCGGGCCCCCGCGGAATTCGTCATTTTTGGGGCCCCCGATTTCAAATTTTCCTTGTAAATATAGGCACGCGTTTCGCGCGTAAATTTTTTTTTTTATTTTTTATATGGGGCAGGGGGCCCCATTTCGGAAGTTCGCCTAGGGCCCCCCGGAACTCAGGGCCGGCCCTGAGTATGACCACCCAAAGTTATGAAATACATACAATCTCTTAATGCACTCATATATTCTTCAGCTAATTTCAATGCACCTTGAACACATAGGTTGAGAATATGACATGCACATCTAACATGAAATAATTCTGGCTCTATAGGCTGAAGCTCATCTTTTAATATAGAAATTTCTCTTGTATTATTGGAAGAATTATCAAAACTAATAGCCAAATTTTATCACGAATACAATAAGTAGTGCATGCTTCTATGATATGTAATGCGCTACCCGCACCATTATGGGGATACCTCATAAATTTGACTTGTATAATCCTCTTTTAAATGATCCAATCGGCATCAATCCAATAACATGTTACACACATTGTTGGAACACATTGTTACAATCTTTTCCAACTATCGGATGTTAATGAAATCCTACAAGTTAATGAATACAACATACCAATTAACATCTCTTTAGCCTCTTTATAAACTTTAAAACAATCGGCTTTAACGGTTGTCACACCCCGCTTCTCGTTATACGAGAATACGCCAACAAGGCCCAGCGAATGATGCAAATACATCATCCATAAGCTGTATACATAACTTAACAACAATACAATAACAACCACGCAAGCATGTATAATCACAGACAGGATAATAATAAACTAAGGAATAGTTCATAACCAACAACTGAAAAGAAACATAGTTACAGGTCAAACCGCTCGGAATACAATAAAGAGTAACATGAATAAAACATGAACTAAGGAAACATGGTAATTAAACAAGGCTAAAACACTTGATCGGCAACACCTTCGGGTAACTCTCCTTCCAGACCTGCAAGTACATTATCACAAAAAGGAGAAACAAGAAGATGCCTGTTATTGCAAGTCACGGACCGCAAGTAGTACAAGCTAAGGGGACATGTACAAATAATATAAGAAGCAGGAAAAAGAGTAAGGAATCAAGTATCTTGTAATAAGAGACAATGCAATATATAAACAGGATCATGAACAAGACATCGTGAAACAAGTAACATATAAATGAGTAAACAAGTCAACAGGAACATGTAACATGTAATTGGATCATGCAAGTACATGTGTTAGTCTCAAGTCTTTTATTAACCTAACTAGTGCAGCAATCATGCGTCTCATACCACATGTTTGATCCACGCAATCAAGTGAATATTTAGACTTAATGGTGGATTTTATAGTTCACATACTCGGAAAACATGTAAATTGTATCTTGTATCAAGATACGTACAAATAAGGAACATGTAGAGTGTGAACTTGTAATGTGAACATGTAAACCTGTAAATTGCAAACTTGCAATTTGTAAGCTTGCAACTTGCATCAGGAAACCACGAGTTCTCGTCCGAGTATGCTCTTCTATATTATCCACTACTAAACATTTTCCTTCATACTTCGGCTTGTTTATTTTATTACAATCAAACATGATCATGATGCAACGAGAACGATATCAATATATGATTCTGGAATATCAAGGAATTATGCATGGAACATGTTCTAACTCATGAGATGCAAAAACAAGCATATAAATATTAAAAACAACACAATATCAGTTTTGGACAGCAAGACTCTGCTGCACTAAAACTGGATTTTCCGTTGCTACAGGAAAGCAAATAAGAAACCGTCTGAAGTTCTAGAAACTATACTTCTGGACTATTCTAATGCATTTTTACAATGCAAAATATAGTAACAAAAGCTATGTCAATTCTATGGTTCTTTACAGGGTTACTATTCTGGCAGAATCTTAAGATCAAGTTCTTGTGTTAAGAAGTCTATTAAAAAACTAATTAAAAATTGTATAAAAATTATAATATGATCCCTAATCATGTTAATTAACATACTACAAATTATTGGGGTTTAATTATACTATTAGTCTAACTTTTTAATCATTAAACATGTTAAGATGTTCAAAATTAAGAATCTGTAATTTGTAAGTTAGTGGTACTAAAAGTGTGATAACTTCCACATAACAAATCAGAATTCAGATCTGTCAAGTGTTCTGAAAATTAGACACAGAGGGCTAGAACTTCTATTCACAAAGTTATGAGTTTTAATGTCACCAAATGGGTCTAATTTCTATCACAATTTCGGGTCAGTAGCATTTTAGGGTTTATAAAACATTCGATTGTGATCAAAAGCATATACAAAATTTAATCAGAATAAAAGCACTCTACTACTATCACGGGCAAAATAATTCACGCACAACATCTCGTATAATCCTAAGAGTACATATGTGTGTATCATCATGTTCGTGTAATGCATATGACAATAAGTATTCACGATCATATGCAAATGTGGGATCGACGGATTATGTATAGCAACATATTTCAATTCGATCGATGAATACGAATTAGGATTTGTAACGAATAGTCAATGAATTTACTTGTGGTATTTTTCAAAGAAAGCTTGTACGAGAACAAACGAATTGTACAAGAGGATACTTGCCTGATGTGATGACGACGATATTGATTATACAGGAATAACTAGATGAGAATCCCAGCGGCAAAAGCGATACGCAAACAACACTGATCACAACTGATGATCACAATTGATCGTGATGATGATGATCAAGATCTTGATCGGCTGTGGATCTTGATAATGTATCAAAAATGAACGATGATGATCAGATCAATGATCAAGAGGATGAACTGCCTACTGTTTTGTAACGCCCCGGATCCTTGTTACAGGATATCCGTGACACAATCAGAATCTTTGCCTTCAAATGCATCTCAACACAGTAAATAACATGGAAATTTAAACACTTTTATTGCCATCAGAGTTATTACATCAATAATTATAAATATCAATTTATCCTTGAACAAGGAATGCAAATTACATAACTTATTACAACTGATTAGAAAGAATATTCAGGCTCCTCTTGCGAAGCTGTCAGCTGTCTTCCAGATCGGCAATCGATTGGTCATTGCCGAAAACTCCGCTGAGTGGTTTATCTGCCTCCCATGGGACTTTCCCCTCAGCTTGAGCCTTCTGCTGCGCGACTCTGATATTTCTGCACCCACTCGAATGGTAGTCATGTATACTACCATTCCCCTTGGATGCCCTGCTGATCTTGGGCTCTCCTGCACTTGTGACCTGATATTCATGTACCTAAAAGGTGGGGTATGTCGGTAATTTTACTAACGCAAGGCTGACAAGAAAACAGCGATCTCCAACTATCACACCCATAATTCAATTTGAAAGGAAAAGATATGTGCATCCTGATTTTCTAGTGTTCGTGTATGCCATGACTTGAAGTCTAATACAAAACACAGGGTACAGAATAGATGCACTTAATCTAATGTTAGCGAGACTCTGGACACACATGCATCCCATACTACATGTGCCCCAGATCAAGTCGTTTCTCCAGTTTCAGGGATTTAAACCCTCGCTATGCAATGCATTCTAATTCGGTCCACTTCTTGTTCTTGATAGTAGGACATGGTTAAGGAGGTATAAAAAGAAATAATTCGGAACGCTACCCCGTTGTCACCAATAATTTTTGCGTCGGACCCTCCTCGAAAGCTGTGACGAACTTACAGATATACACGCAGCATATTTATTGCGCAAAAGATCCATTATGATCTGTTCGTATCTACCAACATAGAACATGACGACCTCAAAGGTCTAAAACCCCCTATCCGCCAAGAAATCGACATCCCGTTCTTACCAAGGTACTTCAGGAATTAACATTGCAAGATACGCACAGCAGCACGTATCCCTAATGACAGGAAGAGACAATCCCATAGTATCACCACCTAGTGCTAACTCTCAAAACGAGTCGGATTTAGGGAATCACCCCTAACACCCATTCGATCTTCGAGCGAAACAATAAAATAAAACCTAATCAATGCAGTACTGAAACATGTTGTTACCCAAAATATACACGGTGTCGATCAAACAATGTCGAGCCTGACTGAACTTTCAAAGTAACAATCATCACGGGAATCACCTCCACTGATTCTCAATACCTTCACTGGTCAGCGACCAATTAATCCCGGCCCGAAACCCTCAGCAAGTAGTCCAACGGTGTCCCAAGGAAGCAATATAAATCTGAATGAAGGTAAGCACACACATAACCAACAATTTTGAACATTGACAGACTCATGCATCGAAATACCAAACACAAACCGACCAGAGCTATAACCCAACTCACTCATGTCCACCGTGAGCACTAAGTAGAGGAATTTGTCTAAGTTCCAAATGAAATGCTAAGAACATTATTAAAAGAAGATAGCTCATGATTACCACACTACGGTATGTAGAGGGTTCCTCATCAATTTTCCGATGAAATAGTTCAAGTAAAAGCAGTAGTTGTGACCCAAGCTACGCTCATCGGAATCCAACACACTCAGAATTTATAGAAGGGTAGGAGATCCACTGCAATCCCCTAGTGGACGACTCCCTCACATTCTTTAAGGAGATCAAGTCCCCTAAGTCAACTTAAGCTTGAAGTTTAATCTGAACAACAGGTTGCAAACTTGCAACGTCCATAACTTTCGACACACAATTAAGAATTTCTTGATATCCCTAATTCTGGAAAGATATGACCCTAGTCTACAACTCTCCAGTTGACCATTTCCTCAAATTCAATCATCTTGACATCCAATAACCCTTATATATTCTCAGCAGTATGTTCCTTCTTGCACTCGCTGCACCCTCCCAACATCATAAAAGTTTGCTCACCTATCGGAATTACTCGATTCCGGGTTCCATGGAAAGGTGGGAGTTTATACTTCAACTTCCTAGTTGAACACCTCTTCAGGTTCAATCATTTAAACCCTAAAAAATACCAAAATCCATCAAGTGCACAAACAGGGCAGATTTGGTCTTTCTAGCGATTACTGCCTTAACTAAGACTAAATCGGTTCCATCTTGGAAAAATCATAACTCTCAACCTACAAACTGGAGTTACAAAATTCCAGATGGGTTAGAAATCTATGACTCCCTAATATAAATCTCTAATTGGCCAGTCATCCAAATTCTTAACAAATAAGTCCATGATTATTCATCTCCACAGACTAGTCAACTTGTACTAGGCTGAACATAGCCCACTTCGAAATTCAACCAAAATTCCACCTTAAGTCCGTTGCTTATGAAATTTGAGATTGTCAGTCTATACATATACTATTTCATTGTGTCCAAAATTTGCATTCAGATTCACATCACACAATGAGTTATGACTCCTCAAACATTGCAAAATTTTTAGCTGCTCTTTCAGCAGGGATTTTTGCCACTGTGTACGGTTTATTCTTGAAACCTCATCAAAAGACCTCTAAAAATTCTAAAATTTCAGAATCCCTAAATAGACTCAAACAAAAAGCTAATCCCAAAATTTCATAGCAATATCATAAACACAAAAGGAGTTATGGCCCTTTAAACTTCAGCCCAAAAGCAATCAGCTTCAGCTACAACTGTCCATACCAGTCGTACTCCACAATTTTTTTGAGGTATCAAACGACCTCGAAAAATTATGAAATTTTAGACTATAGTTTTGGACACATACAAGAGTGTCCAAAAAAAAATTCATCTAAAAATTTCCAACCTACACTGAGTTACAAGGTCGGAAAGACACGGTCAAAATCTACACAGCAGCAGCAATTTCGGCTGCTCTCTGTCCAGATTTGGACCAATTGTTTGGGCTACTAAAAAGCTTCCAAATATTACAAAAAAATCATGGATACTCTACATACATAGAAGAACAAGAAAATCAATCAAATTCATAACTGTCTCAATGGAATCTTTTCCTTCCTTTTTCTTTTTTTGATTGTCCAATGCTCCTTTTCGCCAACTTTCCAAAATTTGAGCTCCTAATTCAGAGTCATTTGGGAGCAAGAAATTATCAAACATACCCTCACAACCATGCTTCTTAACAAGCTTTAAGAAAAAGTTGTTCTTACCATACAACTATGTTTCCCTGGCATTTCACATGCGCATACATGGTAACAACATCATAGCTACCACTACTACACATCCATTTCACACCAAAAATTAAATACCAAGTTTAGAGTTTAAGAGATCACCCATGTGAAGTTTGCAAGAATCTCCTTGCTAGCTTGGCTCCTAGCTTTGCTTGCTTCCCCTTGCTTACTTGATCTTCTATAACCCAAGGTGTAGTTGTTGCTAGCTTCTCTTCTCCTTCTCTACTTCAAAGATTCCACCTTTTTCCACTCCTTCTATTCTCCTCTTTTTTTTTGATCGGGGAAGGAATGAAGAAAGTTAGGAGGAAAATGGATGGAGTTGGAGAAAATGGAGTGAGATGAGAGGGGGGGGGGGGGTTGCTTATATGGGAACGGAATTGGAGAGGTGGAGGGTTAGAATGGGAGGGGCTTAGGTTTGGGGGAGTGTATGGTTGAGATGAAGTCAACTCATCAAGTGGAGGTTTCTTGGAAACTTCCTTGAAACTTCCAAGAAGCTTCCTAATTCCTTGGTCATCTTGCACATGGTGAAATATCCCCACCATTTGATCTCATCAAGATCCAAGCTATGATCAATCATGCTAGGGTTCCTAACCCTAGGTTAGGTCAAGGAACCCTAGGTCACCACACCCTTAACCTACCTTAGTGTATGAATACAATCCATGTTTAATTCAAACACTAGCTCAAATTAAAATGACCAATATATATAATTTAAAATCTATAAAAACCCATATTTCATAGAAATTATATTTTTCTCCTGAAAATTATCTGGTCAAAACAATTGGGACAAATCCACAGTTTAATCGAGAAGATATCCTGAGTTTATCTCATCGGGTTCAGGACAGCTCATATGTCTGAAATTCCCCAATTAAAACTGATAACTATTAAAACAAATGTAATCGTGTGCAATATTCAGACGTGCACAGATTACCATGCAAAAATAGCCATATGCTATTTTGCGGGGTATTACATCACTCCCTCCTTAGAATCGTTCCGTCCCCAGAACGACGCTAGGTGAGCAGACAAATATCAATGAGCAGAATATATCTTCCCTTGATCATTTCAAATTCCTTGAGGAACATCCTCGACAACTGACTCTCAAGTGCTCAACACTGGCTCGCATGCCTCAAGTGCTCAACGCATCCTTCCATCCCGGAGATTAATCCCATCACGTGGATCATTCGGGGATCTGTCTTATCTCACATCCACCGTACTGGGGATGAATCACCTTGGGGAAAGTCGCTCTCATCCTGGACTAATGGAGATCAGTCATTCTCTAAAGAACATCCTGGGGCCTACTTCATCCCGCGTTCCGGAATACTGGGAAATATCTCGCTCCACGGATTATTCTGGAGCCTCCCTTATCATTAATTTCCCCGTGGGTATTACTCTCGTCCTCAGAATACTGGAGATCAATTCCTCTCTACAGAACATCCTGGGGCCACTTTCATCCCGCATTCCGGAATACTGGGAAATATTTCGCTCCACTGATTATTCTGGAGCCTCCCTTATCATTAATTTCCCCGTGGGTATTACTCTCATCCTCAGAATACTGGAGATCAATCCCGCTCCACAGAACATCATGGGGCCTATTTCATCCCATGCCTAGAATAAAGGGGAATATCTCACTCCTTGGATTATTCTGGAGTCAATGTTCCACTAGCCTGCTTGTGAATGTTGCTCTCGTCCCTGGAATACTGGAGACCAATCCCGCTCCACAGAATATTCTGGGGCCTATTTCATCTCACGTCTGGAATACTGGGGAATGTCTCACTCCATGGATCATTCTGGAGCCAACATCACACAATCCTTCTCATGAGCATCGCTCTCATCCCTAGAATACTGGAGACCAATTCCTACTCCACAGATCATTCTGGGGCCTATTTGATCCCTCGTCTGGAATGTTAAGGAATGTCTTACTCCATGGATCATTCTGGAGCCAACCTCACCACACGAACTCCCCATAAGTATCGCTCTCGTCTCGAAATACTGGAGATCAATCCCACTCCATAAAACACTCTAGGGCCTATTTCATCCCTCGTTTAGAATGCTGGGGAATATCTTGCTCCGTGGATCATTCTGGAGCTTCCATACTCACGATCGTTCTTGCTTCATCAAATCTCCTTCTAGTGCCTGAGTCAAGTTCTCAGCATATCTTCTAGCTCTCGGTTGCACTACTAGAGAGTCGGTGACCACTCCCTCCTTAGAAGAAAACGAGTCTTACCAAGTAGAAGGCAAAAATTTTAACTTTATGCCTTATCCTAAACACTTAATAAGCATAAGATAAGAGACGACCAAATGCCCAAACTTTCATGCTTTATAAAATTCATAATATCATGCTACAGAATATAGTACAAGTTCATCATCCATAGCTTGCAAAAATGCAACTAACAAAATATTTTAATATTTCTGGACCATGATAGCCCTCACTATTACATAATTCTTTCCAGTTAAGCTAAAGTTTGTCCCTGACAAACAGGCTTCTTCCCTTTTTCGTTCTCCTTTAGTAACTGGTCATTGGGGTTCCCTTGCAATCGTGGACAATCTAATTTCTTGTGCCCGGCTTCTCCGCAATTGTAGCAAGTGCTTGTCTGGCCTCTTTTCGGGCATTGACTCTTGAAATGACCTGGTTCTTTACAAAAGTAACACACCACCGTCTGGTTAGTCCCTTTTCTGGTGGGGATATGCTTCTTCCTCTTTTTCTTCGTCTCGGCCTCGCCTTGACTTTATCTCATGTCTATTTCTGTTACCACAGCTGGCCTTACTAGCTTGTCAAATCGGTGGATACCTAACGGAACCATCCTCGACCTCAATCCAGGCCTGAGTCCTTGCTCAAACCTTTGGGCTTTCTTCGCTTCTTCATGGACCATCTCTGGTGCATACCATGATAGCTGAATAAACTTTGTCTCATATTTCCTGACAGACATATTTCCCTACTTCAAATTGTGGAACTCCATTTCCTTTTCTTCTTGCACATCCGTGGGAAAAATAGTGCTGTCGGAATTCCTCAAGGAAATCTTCCCAAGTGATCTGACCTCCTCCAAGACCACGCTTCACGGACTGCCACCAAACTCTGGCATCCTTCTCCAGCAAGATTGTGGCCAAACAAATCTTGCTATCCTCTGGAGTCACCAGTACTTCAAACACTATCTCCACCCTAACGTATCCAGTTGTCAGCAGCCATGGGGTCACCTGTCCTTCAAAAACTGGCGGTTTCATCCTCTTGAACGATTCCACCATCTTTATCGGGTCTACTGGGGCAGCGACTCCTGGTGTTCCCTGTGGCGGTGCTTAGTTTCTGCTAGCATCCACAAATGCTCCCATCATCTGGTATACACGGGTAAACTCAGCTTTAACATTGAAATTTGTATCGTTGGTCCTACTACCTTCGCCCTCAGCCATTCCATGGTGGCTGTTTCTGATTCTTCTTGACACCCTTCAAGGAAAGAAAACACACAGGGTTAGTTCTGGATGTAGGGAAGATCACAAACATAAGTGCAAAAGTGAAGCAATCATGGTTTTGACCTTCCTGCAATCCAAACTGAACCCAGCTATTTGGCATTTTAAGTCAAATTTCCTACTGTATTAGCCTGCAATTTGAAGTCAGCTCTGATACCAACTGTAACGCCTCGGATTCTTGTTACAGGACATCTGTGACACAACCAGAATCTTTGCCTTCAAATGCATTTCAACACAGTAAATAACACGAAAATTTAAACACTTTTATTGCCATCAGAGTTATTACATCAATAATTACAAATATCAATTTATCCTTGAACAAGGAATGCGAATTACATAACTTATTACAACTGATTACAAAGAATATTCAGGCTCCTCTTGCGAAGCCGTCAGCTGTCTTCCAAATCTGCAATCGATTGGTCATTGCCAAAAACTCCGCTGAGTGGTCTATCTGCCTCCCCTGGGACTTTCCCCTTGGCTTGAGCCTTCTGGTGCGCAACTCTAATATTTCTGCACCCACTCGAATGGTAGTCATGTATACTGCCATTCCCCTTGGATGCCCTGCTAATCTTGGGCTCTCCTGCACTTGTGACCTGATATTCATGTACCTAAAATGTGGGGTACTTCAGTAATTCTACTGATGCAAGGCTGATAAGAAAATGGCGATCTCCAACTATCACACCCATAATTCAATTTGAAAGGAAAAGATACGTGCATCCTGATTTTCTAGTGTTCGTGTACGCCATGACTTGAAGTCTAATACAAAACACAGGGTACTAAATAGATGCACTTAATCTAATGTTAGCGAGACTCTGGACACACATGCATCCCATACTACATGTGCCCCAGATCAAGCCGTTTCTCAAGTTTCAGGGATTTGAACCCTCGCTATGCAATGCATTCTAATTCGGTCCACTTTCTATTCCTGATAGTATGACATGGTTGAGGAGGTATAAAAAGAAATAACTACCCCGTTGTCACCAATAATTATTGCGTCGGACCCTCCTCGAAAGCTGTGACGAACTTACAGATATACACGCAGCATATTCATTGCGCAAAAGATCCATTATGATCCGTTCGTGTCCACCAACATAGAACATGATGGCCTCACAGGTCTAAAACTCCTTATCCGCCAGGAAATTGACATCCCATTCTTACCATGGTACTTCAGGAATCAATAGTGCAAAATACGCATAGCAGCACGTATCCCTAATGACAGGAAGAGACAACCCCAAAGTATCACCACCTAGTGCTAACTCTCAGAACGAGTTGGATTTAGGGAATCACCCCCTAACACCAATTCGTTCTTCGAGCGAAACAATAAAGGAAAACCTAATCAATACAGTACTGAAACATGTTGTTACCCAAAATATGCACGGTGTCGATCAAACAATATAGATCCTGACTGGACTGTCAAAATAACAATCATCACGGGAATCACCTCCACTGATTCTCAATACCTTCATTGGTTAGCGACCAACTAATCCCAGCCCATGACCCTCAGCGAGTAGTCCAACGGTGCCCCAAGGAAGCAATATAAATCTGAATGAAGATAAGCACACACATAACCAACAATTCTGAACATTGACATACTCAGACATCAGACACCAAACACAAACCGACCAGAGCTATAACCCAACTCACTCATGTCCACCATGAGAACTAAGCAGAGGAACTTGTCTAAGTTCCAAATGAAATGCTAAGAACATCATTAAAACACGACAACTCGTGATCACCACACTGCGGTATGCAGAGGGTTCCTCATCAATTTTCCGATGAAATAGTTCAAGAAAAAGCAGTAGCTGTGATCCAAGCTACGCTCATTGGAATCCAACATACTCAAAATTTCTAGAAGGGTATGGAGATCCACTGCAATCCCCTAGTGGATGACTCCCTCACATTCTTTAAGGAGCTCAAGTCCCCTAAGTCAACTTAAGCTTGAAGTTTAATCTGAAGAATAGGTTGCTAACTTGCAACGTCCATAACTTCCGACACACAATTCGGAATTTCTTGATATCCCATATTGTTGATATCAAACGACCTCGAAAAATTATGAAATTTTAGACTATAGTTTTGGACACATACAAGAGTGTCCAAAAAAAAAATTCAGCTCAAAATTTCCAACCTACATTGAGTTACAAGGTCGGAAAGACAGTCAAAATCTACACAGCAGCAGCAATTTCGGCTGCTCTCTGTCCAGATTGGGACCAATTGTCTGGGCTACTAAAAAGCATCCAAATATTACGAAAAAAATCATGGATACTCTACATACATAGAAGAACAACTTTCCAAAATTTGATCTCCTAATTTCGGGCCATTTGGGAGCAAGAAATTCTCAAACATACCCTCACAACCATGCTTCTTAACAAGCTTTAAGAAAAAGTTGTTCTTACCATACAACTATGTTTCCCTGGCAATTCACATGCTCATACATGGTAACAACATCATAGCTACCACTACTACACATTCATTTCACACGAAAAAATAAATACAAAGTTTAGAGTTTAAAAGATTACCCACGTGAGGTTTGCAAGAATCTCCTTGCTAGCTTGGCTCCTAGCTTTGCTTGCTTCCCCTTACTTACTTGATCGTCTATAACCCAAGGTGTAGTTGTTGCTAGCTTCTCTTCTCCTTCTCTACTTAAAAGATTCCACCTTTTTCCACTCTTTCTCTTCTCCTCTTTTTTTTTGATCAAGGAAGGAATGAAGAAAGTTCGGAGGATAATGGATGGAGTTGGAGAAATTGGAGTGAGAAGATGGGGGGGTTGCTTATATAGGGCCAGAATTGGAGAGGTGGAGGGTTAGGATGGGAGGGGCTAGGGTTTGGGGGAGTGTATGGTTGAGATGAAGCCAACTCATCAAGTGGAGGTTTCTTGGAAACTTCCTTGAAACTTCCAAGAAGCTTCCTAATTTCTTGGTCATCTTGCACATGGTGAAATATCCCCACCATTTGATCTCATTAAGATCCAAGCTATGATCAATCATGCTAGGGTTCCTAACCCTAGGTTAGGTCAAGGAACCCTAGGTCACCATACCCTTAACCTACCTTAGTGTATGAATACAATCCATGTTTAATTCAAACACTAGCTCAAATTAAAATGACCAATATATATAATTTAAAATCTATAAAAACCTATGTTTCATAGAAATTATATTTTCTCCTAAAAATTGTCTGGTCAAAACAATCAGGACAAATCTACAGTTTAATCGAGAAGATATCCTGAGTTTATCTCATCGGGTTTAGGATAGCTCATATGTCTGCAATCCCCCAATTAAAACTGATAACTTTTAAAAAAATATGTAATCGTGTGCAATACTCAGACGTGCACAAATTACCATGGAAAAATAGCCATATGCTATTTTGTAAGGTATTACATGTTTGAACACCAACAGAGACTTTGACGCAGGTGTCAGGGAGCAGCGATGGGACGGCGGGGTGCGGCGATGGTCGGGAGAGCAGTGGGGCGAGGTGCGATTGCTGCGAGGTGGTTGGGAAGATGCAAGCGAGGCTTCGGTGCAGTCGGGAGCTCGATCAGTGGTGTTGGCGACGAGGGGAGAGACATCAGCACCGTGACAGGGAGGGAGGCCGTAGAGCAGGAGGCTTCGGGTGGAGTTCGGGGTTGGTGACTAGCTGAGCGGGACAAGGTGCGAGGAGGTTACAGGCTGAGGGGTGGAAGAGAAGTGGTGTGAAGCGCAGCAGCGTCAAGAAGTTCTTGGAGACTGTAGTCGAGGGCTGCTGACGAGATGAGTTGAGGATACGGCTCATGGAATGCGGGGGAGACAGGGGTCCGGGTGGTGGTGGCAGTGCTGGCGATGGCGAGGTGAACGGCTAGGTGGAGCGCAACAGCGGGCAGAAGCGGGGGGTGACGAGGAGGAGGGTCGAGCTCGTTGGGTTCTCTGTTCTATTTTGGAACAGAGGAGAAGAAATGAAGAGAGTAACGGGGGAGAGAAAGAAACGAGAAGGGGTTTATATAAAATAATATTATAATATACTAGTGGGGTAGTTACCGAGAGATTTGTGGGGGTGTGGAGTTATTGGCTGTTATAAGAGAGTGGGAGAACGTGAGATTGAGTGGGAGAGATCTGGGTTAATTTTAACTGATGGTTTGACTTTGGGTTAATGGGTTTATGGTAGACTAGGATTTGGGTTTAGGATCAAATAAGATACAGGTTTGGGTTTGGGTTAGAATTCATTAGAAGATGGCTTGGGTTGGGCTTCAAATTAAATATTTAAACAATTGAACAATTATATATTGGGCTTCATAAAAATAGTTTGAATAATAATATTAATATTAGACCGGGTCTAGACTTCATGCAATAATTAAATGAAGAAGATATATATAATTATAGAATGTTACAAGTAATCGAATAAATAAATTGGTTTAAATAATTAATCAAAAATAAAAGATTCAACATTTGGGTATCATATCAAAATAATAAATGAACACAATAAAAATAAAGAAGTTGTTCATAGGATGAAATAAGATTCTGATTTCATAATATAAATAAATAATCTAAAAGAGTTAAAATCATAGAATGAAATACAATTCAGGTTGAAAATCGATAATCATTTGAGAAGAATTAGTTACAATATACTAAGAATTTGAAATACGGGAAAATACACGAAAATTACGTATAAACGGGAACAGGGGTTACAACGGTGTTCCTAGGAATTCGTTTGTAATGGGGATTTAGAGCAGTTTGGTTAAAAGTCGCTATATTTCTACTTTCGAAATATAAAAATGGTAACTCATCCTTGTTAATGAGTTTAGTCATTTCCATACAGGGGAGACCCTGGGGGTGGGTGGGTGGTGCAAGCGCACGGGGCCCCCAATTTTGAAGGGCCCATGAAATTCAGTATAGCAATTGAATATTTATTAAGTTGTTAGGGTGTGTTGATCCAAATACACGATAATGTGGTTGGAGAAAACAGACGAGAAGAAGAGTCGAAGATGGAGCAAGAAGCTCAGAGCAGCCACCAGCTGCAGGCAAGTTGCGGTGGACCGCACTTAGACAGTCGACCGTACATGTACAGGCAAATGTACGGTCTGCCGGGTAGTCGACCATCTCTCTCTCTGTTGGATTCTGCAAGCTTGAAGGAATGACCGTTCGACCGGGCAGTCGATCGCCCCACTCTCTGTTAGACCCTGTACAGTCGAAGGCATGAATCGATCGACCGTCACTGTGTTGCAGTCGACCGTCGCGATGCTGATTGATGAGCGGCTGAGATTAGAAGTTGTGTAAACCTATATATATTGTATTGTGTACGATTTTAGGGTGTATTGTGTAAACCTATATATAAGTGAAAAGAAAAGAAAAATCTAACAACCGTCATAGAGAGAGAGAGAGAGAGAGAGAGAGAAACTCTACGCGTTGGTGGTGAGTTTTTGTGAGATTTATAAACTTGTTCTTCATATTTCTAGTGGAAATCGCAGGAGTGCCTCTGTGCGGGGAAACAGTCATTGCATTGGGTGAATCTCGAAAGAATCTCGTGTGTTCTTGTTTGTTGTCTTTGGTTGTTCTTTGTTCTCTTACTTTTGATTCTATTGTTCTTGCATCTTTGTTGGTGAGTTATTCCGCAGTTAAAACTCAACAAAGTGATATCAGAGCACCAGGTGGGTATTGTTGATTGAGATGGAGGACAAGAGTAGAGTCAAGGAGTTCGATAGAACAAATTTCACAATGCGGAAGATCCAAATGATTGCGTATCTCCGACAAAAGGATCTAGATGATCCATTGTTTGGTGCGAAGCCAGAAGGGGCGAAGGTCGATCCATTTGCATTGACGGCTTGAAATAGATTGGATCAGAAAGCACTTGGACAATTCAGTTGTTGCTGAGTTGGAAGTCGCTATTTCACATTGAGAAGGCAAAGACCGCGAAGGAGGCAATGGAGATCTTGACAGATATGTTTGAGAAACCGAATGCAGCGAACCAAATCCTACACCTAAAGAAGTTTGTTAACTTGAAGCTGTCGGAAAGGGGTTCGGTTGCTGTCACGCCTCGCTTCCCAAAATACGGAATGCAAGCACGTGACGTTGGCCCAGCGAATGACTTGCATCATTCATAAGCTGTTATCGATTCAACTCAATAAAATAACGATTTCAATACAACCACGCATGCAATGAAAAGATAATCACATGAATGTACAATACTTGGAATTTGAGCATGAAATAACCAAATATAATAATAATCCAACACTGGAAACAACAATAACAATATTTGGGTCAAAAGCCCACAATACAAAGAAATAATAGTGTTCAATTATTTAATTCTTCATAACAAAATAATAATCAATTAAGCGGCGATGCTATCCATTCTTCACCATTGTAGTTCTCCTAATCCATCAGGCAATTCTCCTTGATTATATGTAATCTGTTGATCTAAAAATAGAGAATAATATGTCCTTAGAGCAAGTCATGGACTGCAAGTAGAGAAAGCAATGAAACAATGGCATTTACGATATAACAATGAATTCAATAAACAATAGAGTCGATGGCAATAAACAATGGCAAAAGGATAACGATGCAATGTGCAATGACAATGATCAATAATAATAACAATAACAATAACAATAAACGATATCAATAATTGTAGAAATATCGATAACACTGTTCAATAACGATGACAATATGTAATGACGATACGATGACAATCTTAAGTCTATTATTCATTTTAGTCCTAACTAATGTAGCACTTCATGCGTCCTATTTATTTACCACATTGTTGCTACATGCAAACAAGTTACGTTTAGACTTAGTGGTGGATTTTATAGTTCATGTACTCGACAACGATAATCAATATTCAATAATTGCAATTCAATAATTACTGCACGATAAGATAATTGGCCTCGATGCAATACACGATCGATTGGGTTACTGCCATAAGCCACAACCATCGATAAAACAATAGCTGTTAACAATATTTAGGAAAACACGGGCCCCTCTTCCGAGTATAGTTCCTACATTGTCCACTACTTAAGTCACCCTAAAACCTCGGCTTGTTAACAATTCTTTATTCAATCAATATGCAATAGTTGTTGACAATATTAATCACAGCAAGTTACGTCTATGTGAATGTGGTATTAAGATGTATAATTTTCATAATCTTACTAATCACAATCAACTAATACACCAACATCAATCATTTGAACAATCAACACTAGTATACAATCTACAATAGTTATGTAATGTCATGACATAAATTACAATAACAATCCCGATTTATATATTCAATAATTAACCACATGAATGCATGCAAGATCTCTATAAATTGGAGGCAAAAAACAGTACGAAGTCAAGACTACTACTTGGATTCACTCGTGTAAATCCGTAGTATCCCAACAATAGATAACAATAGCAAATATACGATAATCAATATAGATCTACTTGCGAGATTCAATAAACGATCTCGAATACGATACAATACAATTCGATGGTGAGATGACTTGCCTTTAGAATGACGTTAGATCTGATTTATTAGAGAATAATGGGATGAGAATCCCATAGCAACGGCGATGATCGCGAACAAGTGGATCTTGGTGACGATCGATGATCAATCAATCAGCGGCCGAGATCAAGATCAAGATCAAGATGATGATCACGATCGCGATGATCAAGATGTAGATTGGACGACCAAGATCAACTATGTTGATGATGATGACGATGATGATGATCTGATCGGATGGTTGGAGACCAAAGGATCAAGAAGATGATCATTATGATCGAATGCATCGGACGGCCCACGTTGACTTGATCAAAATTCTGATCAAATAGTAAGCACCAAGGGGCTTCGGCTCTGGCTTGGCTCCGACGACGAAAGGCGGTGGTCGCGGGCTAAGGCGACGAGCGGAGGTAGGGTCGACAGCGACTGGAGGAGGTCGACGCTGGGGATGTGACGTAGAAGTGGCAGCAATGGCAGCGAACATAGGAGAAGGGTGGACAGTCGAGGTCGGAGGCGAGCTGTAACTCCTGTTTCCCCAAAAATGTATTTTCTATGTATTTTCGGTATTTCAAATTTTTGTAAATTAGTTTTCCACTTTCGAACTATTTTTGTTAAATTGTATTATTGGATCTCCTATTAAAATCTGTTTTCTATCAATATTTTTATTTGTAACTATTTTCTATGATTTTTATATTGTAATACAATTCTTATTTTTGTTATTATTACTTTTATTGTTACTATTACTGTTATTATCATTACTATTTTTATTATTACTGTTATCATTATTATTTTTATTAGTATTATTGTTATTATTGATATTTTTGACTGGTTATTAAAAATCCACTTTTATTTACTAACTGTATTTGTAGTATTTAGATAAATACTATTTTGTAATGCAAATTACATTTTTATTATAAACAATAATTTTATTGGTTATTTTATTTTCTATTGAATTTTTAATCCCCTATTGGATCTTGTACCCCTATAAGCCAACTACCCAAACTATTTACCCATAACCCATTATATAACACCCAAACCCATTAAGCCCTAACCCCAAACCCGTATATGCCCAACCCGAAACCCTCCAACCCGTTTTGAACCCACTTCAGCCGTCACCCTATCCTAACCCTAAATATTTAGCCAACCTATATATTTATCCCCCTAACTCACCCTGTTCATCTCCCTATGCAGCCACCCCCTTCGTCTACCTCCCGACTACTTCCAAACCCATCCTCCCTTCCTTCCTCCTCGCCTCGAATTCGACACCCTCCCCTTTCTCCGCCCGCCGTCAGCACCCATCCTCTCCTCCGTCTCTCTCGTTCCCCCTCGTCCTTGTGCTCCTCCTCTGCCGTCGACCCCACCTCGATGCCCTCTTCTCTGCCCTGGTCGACCGCAGTGCAGTGCCGGTGCTCCTCCCGAGTGCCACCCTGCCCCGTCCCGACCACCCCTGTCGTGCCACCTAACTGTGACGCAGCCCGAAGACCTTCCCCGTCTACTCCCTATCTCTGCCTGTGCTTCACCTCCTTCGACGACAGACAATAGCCAGCGGCGAGCGCTTCCCACCGTCGCGCTGCTTGTCCACCGTCGTCCCCCCTGGTGCTCCTCACTGCACCACCGGACAGTAATGCTACCCTTACCGTCCACCGCCGCTGTGTCCCCTGGCTGCCGGCCGCCGTCGGAGCCATGCATCCGCCAATGTTGTTGATCAAGTGAGTTGATCACTTTGTGTGTGGGCCTTAAATCATCGTGATCATCCTCATCATGGAGTTCCTTGATTGATTGATTACTAGCCGTCCGTTGATTTGATCTTGATCATCATCATCTTCATCATTAGTGTGATCTTCGCCGATTAGATTCGCTTAATCTTCCTCTTGATTATTGAGATCCGTCCGATCTTGTTGATCTTGATTTTGATCTTGATCTTTGATCTCAGTCGTCCGATTGTGTTCGTGATCATCGACTTCATCGTGTTCGTGATCGGTTGTTCGTGGGTTTTGCGATCGTTGTGTTCGTGCCTGGGAATCTGTTCCCGTTATTGTTGTTGTTGCTACGTCGTTCTCATCGTCATCTCTCAGGCAAGTAACTTGTATTCTTTTCTTTGTGTAATACAAGTACTAAATACCGCTTGTAGTGTAGTTGGGTTCTAGAGACAATTTGTATGTGAATCCCCTTCTTGATATTGTCTCTATAGTGATGATTTGACCATAGATGCCTCACGACATACATGACATGATATAACCTAGGGTTGACCACTTCTTGTTGTATACATGCGTGTTGTTCATGTGTTATCTTGTGCGCGTTTGTGTTATTCGTGGTAGACTTGTTGTGAACTTGTAAAATACCCTATACCCTGTTGCTTGGACATCTAGTACACTATACTTCGTGTTTGGTCATGTTTTGGATGAGTTCCGGATAAAGTAGTGGATTTTGTGCATATGAGATATTTTCAGTTTTGCAGGTTTTTCCGTTTTGATCAGAATTTTAGACCCTATTAAGGTCGGTATTTGAAAATATTTTGTGAACATGATTTGTAGAGAATTCTGTCTATTTTCCAACCCTTCTGACAGATCTCAATTTCGATTTTTTTTTTGCGAGTTATGTCATTTTACTACAGTGGTGTTGAAAGATTCCCACATTTTGTTTTCTATGAATTTAGATGAGTAATCTATTTTTATCATGATGTTAAAAGTATTATTTTGATCCAATATTTTGCACAGTATAACTAGACCTGATTGGAATTAACCCTGAATTTTTGTGAATTTGTTTGATGAGTTTTACCAACCATTCTATGTTTCCAAACAATTACTATACTAGCAGATTTTCCTTACTGTTCAGAAAAGAACCTAATTTTCGACCTATTTCTACTTGTTGTTTCTAAAATATTTCTGAATATAAAAGTTAGCCTACTGCATCTGTTTTCGTGCTGCAGCGTTTGTGATTTCAGATTTACAAAACTGTCCTGTCTTGTCGTTTTCTGATTTTACTTGACTACTTTATTTTTATAGAAAAATTTTGAAACTTTATATTCTGATACTATACATATAAGGGAATACCCCAAATTTTTCGTGGATTTAATTTGTGAGTTTTCATGTTGTTTTCCTGTTCTTGAATACAATCTTCTGATTTCTGGCTGAACGTGTTTTCTTGTTTCAAATCAGTTTTGAGTTATGATTTTGTGAAATACTATATGACTTATATATATTCGCTGGATTTGGCCGGGAGTCTATTTTCCAGATTCTTTGACGGATTCAGATTTGTATGTTTGTAGCAACGGAAATCCCAAATTTAGTGCAATACTGTCTTGCTGTCCTGAACTTGCATTCTCGTTGTTCTAATCTTTTATGTGTTGTCTTTCACCTATGCATGTTTATTCTTCATCCTGAACTTGTTACTTGTTTATACCATGATATACTTGCCCTGTTCGTGACACATACATGCTTGTTTGATATTAATAATAACAAATAATCATGTCGGGGTTTAAAGGGAAAGATCTAATAGTGGAAAATACAGAAACGTGTACTCGGAAAGGGATCTATTGATCCTACGTGATATTTGGAGCTTGATATCTGGTTATTTGGAGGTTGACACGTGATTACTTGACACTTGCACACTTGATACAGAGCTTGATATTTTGAATATTTGGAGCTTGTTATCTGGTTATTTGGAGCTTATTATCTGTTTATTTGGAGCTTGATACTTGTTTACTTGGAGCTTAATACTTGATTACTTGAGAGCTTGTGTAACACCCCGAATTCCAAATACAACTGAACTCAAAGTTCCACAGGATCTTTACACTTATTTCGTACAATTTTACAAGGAAATTGAAACATTTCTTACATTAGAGTTACATCTTTGAATTACATTTAAAAAGCGGAAGAAAATTACAATAATTACATGAATAAAAGGTACAACACTTGAAACATTCTTTAAGCAGCTTGCGTATTTATTCTCGCCAATTCTTTTTACCCTGCATTGAAACTGTGGGCTCGTCAGTTCATTCACTGACGAAATATTATACACGGTCATCCTCTCTATGCCGGAAACAGTATAACGATTCTCAATACTTAACAAACCACGAACATGTTCACAAACAAAGCTAAAGGGACTATCCTATAGATGTCGTGTTGTGTTGTGCACTTAGTCCTTAATGCAGTTGTTATGTTATATGACACTAATGCGCACTTGTTCGAATTCTATGCATCCCATACTACATAGGTCCGAGGGCAAGCCCTTAATCGTTCTTTGTCTTATAGGGTTCAATCCCTCGTCATGACTTAAACTACTATGGTAACTACGGTAAGTATCCTAGATGTTCTATGATCTATGAGCCCATGTCCAGGCAGACTGGAGGGAAATCCCACGCACTGACATGATGCATCAAGCAGGCAGACTATGGACAATTCAACCTCCACCATGGAACGATGGCACCACCCGCAGTCACCAAACATCCCACAAGCGTCACCATCAGGACAATAATTCCGGAGTAGTGCTCACGCCATGTCATGACGCATCAGGCAGGCAGTCTGTGAATCACTCTCACACCACCAATCCGATGGCCCTCATACTCATGTTTTTCTCTCACTTTCGTCACATCACCACTAAATGTCTAAATCCTTAGTTTATTTGAATCATAAATAAAATCAACCCCTAGAGTTAGCTCTTTCCTCTATACCGGTCTCAATCAACAACTTGACCATCCTGGTCTTTCATCTCAATAATTCAACTTAACAATTTTAATTCATTCAATTGCCGGTAATAAGACTTTAGCTACCCTCTAGTTCAAAATCTCATTTCATGTCCATATCATTTGCGTATTCACATTCATAATACCTTTCGTACTCATCATGATATTTGACTTCACTTTCATGTATAATTTTCATGCATAAGACAAATAAATTTATTTTTTTTAACTTGCCACATTCATTCTTCATTCTTTCCATTATCAAATCTTTTTTCAAACTCTTTTAAACAATACATTTATTTTTATCAAAAGACAATTCAAAACCTGAGAAATCAAATATAGTCTGGACAGTCGACTATTGAAGCATAGTCAGTCGACTGTTCAGCGAGGATTTAAAAGACTCGAAAAAGAATAGTCGGGACGGTCGACTGTTAAAACTTGGCCAGTCGGCTGTACTGTAAAGTTTTCAAAACTCGAAATGAAAGGATCAGGGCAGTCGACTGTTAAACATGACCAGTCGGCTATTCTGCGATGCTTTAAAACTCGAAAATAAAATGGACAGGGCAGTCGACTGTTAAACATATACGGTCAACTGTTCTGCGAGAATTACAACTCGAAGAACTAGATATTAAGGATAGTCGACTATCTACGCCTATTCGGTCGCCTGCTCAGCAACGAAAATCTAAAAATTTTGAATCATTTCTTCTTTCTTTTTTATTAACACACAAACTGTTCATTTCTAGAACTTGGCCTAAACTACAAGATGATCATTTTTCCAATAACTAACATACAGCTTTAGGATTATTTAACATCAATCACAACAAGCATAATCTACTACCCAATATGGAGGTTCTTACGATTAGCAATTTCCTCATAAACACAATTTCTAAAATTTCACTTTTTCCATAAATACAATTTCGACATGGATAAACATTTAGTCTAATTTAGCATGCAAGATAAATATCCAAAATATCACAACAACAAACATATCATTCAATCAAGTTCACTTAATCATTCCATACAATTTCACATATGTTCCATTTTCACCTAAATCACGGTATTATCAAAGATCACTATTTTCATCTATTTAGTCTAACATGATTAGCACAAAACCTAGCATGGTACTACTTAGAAGTAGAGAAATAGTCACCTTATCGTTGAAGAAACGAATGAAAACTCCTAAAATGCAAGAAAGTAGTCTTCTCCTCCTAGAATGGATTTCAAATTGTCTCCTCCTCCTTGTGCTTGCTAGGAACCCGAGCTCTCCTTGTTCCTTTGATGAAAATCCGGCCACCAATTGGGAATGAAGAACACACACAATTTTGCACACTCTAATCTTTTGCTCACTATTGTCTCTCAATCTTTTGTTCTCTCCTAATGAATTGTGTAATGTACTAATGAGAAGAAATATAGGGGTATTTGTAGCGCCCCGAATTTCTAATATAATAACTTAGAAAATACGTGGCACAATCCCAGCATCAACTTCAATGTAATAGTACACATAGCTCAAAAACATAAATAATTTTATTCCAAACTTTCATTACAACAATCTTTTTCAAACACAGCGGAATTACAAACACCTTGAATTACAACTTTCTTTTCACAATACTTCTTTTTACACAAATTTACACAAAGCTCTATTACGACAGTTTATCTCAAAACTAACTCAAGCATCCAAGCCTCCCGACTCTAAGCAACAACCTGTAACACATGAGGCTAGAGTTGAACCCTAACCCCCAAACTAAAGGGGTCAGCCATAAATGGTGTGAGTGATATAAAAACAAAACAACATAATTTAATCATAAAACATAAAATCATCAACGGCATGCAGGAACAACAAGGATAACTGAATGAGAAATAACAAAAGATGTAAAGCATGAAAACATCATGAAATGAAAACAATAAGTGAAGTTAGCCTAAGTGTCAAGTGTAAGAAAACTGGAAAACACAAGCATAAAACCAAGAATACATCCGGTACATACAAATGTACCCAGTCTAAACAACATCCGGAGAATCATCTCCCTTCCGTGTACCCCACGAAATGTGCAGATACACCCGGTACATACAAATGCACCCAGTCTAAACAACATCCGGAGAATTATCTCCCTTCCGTGTACCCCACGAAATGTGCAGATACACCCGGTACATACAAATGCACCCAGTCTAAACAACATCCGGAGAATTACCTCCCTTCCGTGTACCCCACGAAATGTGCAGATACACCCGGTACATACAAATGCACCCCGCCTATCCGGAGAATCATCTCCCTGCCTATCCGGAGAATTACCTCCCTGCCTATCCGGAGAATTATCTCCCTTCCGTGTACCCCATGAAATGTGCAGATACACCCGGTACATACAAATGCACCCCGCCTATCCGGAGAATCATCTCCCTGCCTATCCGGAGAATTACCTCCCTGCCTATCCGGAGAATTACCTCCCTTCCTATTCGGGAATAGGCCCGTAGACCTTCATCACGCGAACATCTAAATAACTCAAAACAACAACTAACCAAGACCCCTCAGGCCTTTCTCAATAAATCTCAAATAGAACCAAAACTCACTAATCCATCGTCAAATGATCAAGAGGAAATCTCTCCACTCCACAAAACTCAAGTCTTTAATAAATTCCATAATCCAAATCCAACCATAGTTTATAGTGAAAGCGTATGTTCTATAGAAGAATAGTATTTAGAAGAGTAGAGTATAGATCCAAAACATTTAAAGAGTTAGTCTTTTAAAGAACATCAAAACACCTTAGAAAAGTATCAGTACCAGTCGACTGCAAAAGTTCACCAGTCGACTGTCCAGAGTGAAAACTAACATCTTTAAGAAGTAAGATCTAAGTGTCTACAGTCGACTGCAAAACTCACCAGTCGACTGTCCAGAAAGAAATCCAGTAACTTTCAGAAAATAAGTTAAGTATTATAAGTTGACTTACAAAAATCATAAGTTGACTTACCAACAATATAAGATGACTTATAAAAGTCATAAGTTAACTTACCAGATCATAAGTAGACTTATAAAAAACATAAGTCGACTTAAAGGAGACATAAGTCGACTTATGAAAACATAAGTCGACTTACCAGAGAGAAATTCCAGAAACCTTTAAGAAAATATTCTAATTGTTATAAGTCGACTTGTAAAGTCATAAGTCGACTTAAAATAGAATATAAGTCGACTTAAAAGGTCATAAGTCGACTCACCAGAGAAAAATCTACATTAACTTTAAAAATAAATTCTAAGTGTACCAGTCGACTGAAAAGGGTCTAAGTCGACTGTCCAGAACGGATTTTCAAGAAAAACTAAAGATACAGCAGCTGGGTCGTATCAGTCGACTGAAAAGTCTACCAGTCGACTGTCGGCCTACAGTCTGCCTAGTTTTGGTTGTATACGATAATCAAAATTAGGGTTTTCCAAAAGCAATCATTGTTCACTAAAATAATTTGTACTCAAATAAAACAACAATCTCAAAGTATCCTTAGTTTGGATACCTTTCCTCCAATCAACCAATATCTCAAAACTCAATTCTCATGTTCTCAACTCCTAATTCTTCCATTAGGATTTCTCAATACTCAATATCTTCCACAACTCAAAACCAAATCTGATTTGTAAACACAAGTTCCAGTTGTTCCTCCATCTGATCATAACCATACTCAAGTCATAAACATGCATTTCTAACAATACAATTTTTATGAACCAAGATCTACTCAACATTCTTAGATTTCACATACATGATACAAACAACAATCATTGCATCGTTTTCATGCAAGGTACTAAATAATCATACATGCCAAACAACAATCAAACAATTGTTCACTTAAATCAAACCACAAAACAAAGTTCATATTACATACAAAACAAATCAAAATAAAACAATATCACTCACCTTTGAATTGAAAAGATCCAACGAAAAGCCTTCCTTTTTGCGAGATCCAAAAATTCCTCTTACTCTTCCAAAATAAATCTCAAAATTCTGTATTTTAGTAATGACGGCTGGAAAGGTCTATTTAAACAATCCGGAAATAGGTTTTAGGGTTTTACGACAATTTTGCAAAATAATCCCTTCAAAATATAACTTTATACATATAGTTCTATTTTTGGAAATTCCATCAAACTCATTTAAATTAGGATTTAAAAGTAAAATATACTCGTAAATATCAATTGGTACTGTTCAAAACGTCCAGAAAATATAATTTGCACTTTAACCCTTAAAAATATCAATTTTACAAAAAGGTCCTTCTTTTCTCAAAATTTGCAAATAGTTCCGATTAATTTCAGAAAAATCTGGAAAAATACTAAATAAATCCCAAATATTAAATAATAATTTTTCATAAGGAAAACATGACTTTTGAACCTCTCAAGTAAACATCTGCACGTATTTTGCACGTGCAAAAAGATAACTCTTTAGAAAATATTTATTAAATCTCCAGAAAATCATTTTAATTCATTTTCAAATATTTAAAATAATATTTGAAAATACGGGGTTCCACATCACTCCCTCCTTAGAAGAGTTCTGTCCTCAGAACTACTGCTAATGGGGTCCGAACAAACCCACCAACATAGAATGAAGACTCATGGATGGAAACATAATTTTAGGAAATACAGTCACACCAAAGAACGCAATCCATCAAAAGAAATGCATCCTACAGAAGAAACACAATCATGCAAAGAATTCAGAAAAACAAACTTCCGCTGCGCAACTCTGATAACTTGCCATCGGAAGTCACGCTGCAACAACTACTGAACTCCTGCATCTAACTCTGACCTCCTGCTTCATCCTTCCGAGAATCGGTGGCCACTCCCTCCTTAGAAAGGACATGACTAAGGATAGCCACCTCAAGACCTTGCTTGGAAAACACCTTAAGCTCCACACTTAAGACTAGCAATACATGGGCGACACAATTGCATGCAAGAAAACAGTATTAAATAAAACTTTTGTTTCCATTAATCCAAATAAATCTTGTTACATGAAGAAAAATACTCATTCTTCAATTATTCCCCAAATAAAAGTTTTACTTATTCCAAAATGAATAAATTTCAAAATTCTTGCACACACGAGTCACATTCCTGAGTTATTTGCATCCTCTTCAGTCAATGCGGACTCTCGCCCCTCTTCAGATCCTTGCCTTTTCCTGCACCATCCCTCTCCGCTGCGGACATTTCGATCGAATATGCCCTTCACGACCACAACGATAGCACGTCTTCCCAGGTTTGGTGCATGCTGCTCGATAATGACCTGTCTCTCTACAGTTGAAACAAGTCGCACCCTGAACTGCGGGCGCCTTCTGCACCGGCCCACTGAACTTGCCCCGCTTCACTGGAATTTCCTTCCCTTTCTGATCATCTGCTAGCCTCTTTTTCTTGTTCCGGGTCTCTTGCTTCTTCTGGAACTGGTCCATGTCTTCCTCTGTCATAGCTGCCCTCCTGACCAGCTTGTCGAACCTTCTGATGCCCAACGGAATCATCCTCGACCTCAAGTTTGGCCTCAAGCCCTGCTCAAACTTCTTGGCCTTCTTCGTCTCGTCAGCAATTAACTCTGGTGCATACCCCGATAGTTGAGCAAACATGGTCTCATACTCCCGCATGGTCATGCTGCCCTGCTTAAGATTCAAGAACTCGGTCGCCTTCTTCTCCTGAACATCTAGGGGAAAGAAGCGATCCCTGAATTCCTCTAGAAAAGCTTCCCAAGTCATTGGCTGGTCTCCCAAAGTCCTTTTCAGCGATTCCCACTAGACACCAGCGTCCTTTTCCAGTTGCATAGTAGCCAACTTCACCTTGCTGGCTGCCGGAGTCTCCGATACCTCGAAGATCGTCTGCATCTTCCTAATCCAATCATCGGCTGCGGTTGGATCAGTTTGCCCCTCAAAGACTAGCGGCCTCATCCTCTTAAAGGATTCAATCTGCTTGATAGGGTCGGCGTTAACCAATCCCTATCCAGCTCCATGATTTGGCTGCTGATTCTGCTGTTGAGCCTGCTGTTGATTCTGCTACTGCGCCAAGTTGAATGCCGTCAGCGCATTCAGGGTCTGATACACCTTGGCGAATTCAGCCTCAAGATCAATTCCCGTTCCTCGAGAACTACCAAATCCATCCTCATTGTTGCCACCATTCCTGCCCCTGGGTGCAACCATTCTGAATACTGCAAAACGAGGGTAAAGTTAGAGCATCACCACACAAATCACATTCACATCAATACCCTATGGCAAAACCTCAACCATACCCCAAACCAAAACATCATGTTTCAACTCTATGTGATACCCACACTCTAATGTCCACACCTAGGTACTCACTCTCTAGTGTCCACACCTAGGTTGGTTTTCATACTATGTCTATTATTACTATTGAAGCATGCTCTGATACCAATCTGTAGTGCCCCGAATTTCTAATATAATAACTTAGAAAATATGTGGCACAATCCCAGCATCAACTTCAATGTAATAGTACACATAGCTCAAAAACATAAATAATTTTATTCCAAACTTTTATTACAACAATCTTTTTCAAACACAGCGGAATTACAAACACCTTGAATTACAACTTTCTTTTCACAATACTTCTTTTTACACAAATTTACACAAAGCTCTATTACGACAGTTTATCTCAAAACTAACTCAAGCATCCAAGCCTCCCGACTCTAAGCAACAACCTGTAACACATGAGGCTAGAGATGAACCCTAACCCCCAAACTAAATGGGTCAGCCATAAATGGTGTGAGTGATATAAAAACAAAACAACATAATTTAATCATAAAACATAAAATCATCAATGGCATGTAGGAACAACAAGGATAACTGAATGAGAAATAACAAAAGATGTAAAGAATGAAAACATCATGAAATGAAAACAACAAGTGAAGTTAGCCTAAGTGTCAAGTGTAAGAAAACTGGAAAACACAAGCATAAAACCAAGAATACATCCGGTACATACAAATGTACCCAGTCTAAACAACATCCGGAGAATTATCTCCCTTCCGTGTACCCCACGAAATGTGCAGATACACCCGGTACATACAAATGCACCCAGTCTAAACAACATCCGGAGAATTACCTCCCTTCCATGTATCCCACGAAATGTGCAGATACACCCGGTACATACAAATGCACCCAGTCTAAACAACATCCGGAGAATTATCTCCCTTCCGTGTACCCCATGAAATGTGCAGATACACCCGGTACATACAAATGCACCCAGTCTAAACAACATCCGGAGAATTACCTCCCTTCCGTGTACCCCACGAAATGTGCAGATACACCCGGTACATACAAATGCACCCCGCCTATCCGGAGAATCATCTCCCTGCCTATCCGGAGAATTACCTCCCTGCCTATCCGGAGAATTATCTCCCTTCCGTGTACCCCATGAAATGTGCAGATACACCCGGTACATACAAATGCACCCCGCCTATCCGGAGAATCATCTCCCTGCCTATCCGGAGAATTACCTCCCTGCCTATCCGGAGAATTACCTCCCTTCCTATTCGGGAATAGGCCCGTAGACCTTCATCACGCGAACATCTAAATAACTCAAAACAACAACTAACCAAGACCCCTCAGGCCTTTCTCAATAAATCTCAAATAGAACCAAAACTCACTAATCCATCGTCAAATGATCAAGAGGAAATCTCTCCACTCCACAAAACTCAAGTCTTTAATAAATTCCATAATCCAAATCCAACCATAGTTTATAGTGAAAGTGTATGTTCTATAGAAGAATAGTATTTAGAAGAGTAGAGTATAGATCCAAAACATTTAAAGAGTTAGTCTTTTAAAGAACATCAAAACACCTTAGAAAAGTATCAGTACCAGTCGACTGCAAAAGTTCACCAGTCGACTGTCCAGAGTGAAAACTAACATCTTTAAGAAGTAAGATCTAAGTGTCTACAGTCGACTGCAAAACTCACCAGTCGACTGTCCAGAAAGAAATCCAGTAACTTTCAGAAAATAAGTTAAGTATTATAAGTTGACTTACAAAAATCATAAGTTGACTTACCAACAATATAAGATGACTTATAAAAACATAAGTTGACTTACCAACAATATAAGATGACTTATAAAAACATAAGTTGACTTACCAAAAATATAAGATGACTTATAAAAGTCATAAGTTGACTTACCAGATCATAAGTAGACATATAAAAAAACATAAGTCGACTTAAAGGAGACATAAGTCGACTTATAAGAACATAAGTCGACTTATAAAAACATAAGTCGACTTACCAGAAAGAAATTCCAGAAACATTTAAGAAAATATTCTAAGTGTTTATAAGTCGACTTGTAAAGTCATAAGTCGACTTAAAAGGTCATAAGTCGACTTACCAGAGAAAAATCTACGATAACTTTAAAAATAAATTCTAAGTGTACCAGTCGACTGAAAAGGGTCTAAGTCGACTGTCCAGAACGGATTTTCAAGAAAAACTAAAGATACAGCAGCTGGGTCGTATCAGTCGACTGAAAAGTCTACCAGTCGATTGTCGGCCTACAGTCTGCCTAGTTTTGGTTGTATACGATAATCAAAATTAGGGTTTTCCAAAAGCAATCATTGTTCACTAAAATAATTTGTACTCAAATAAAACAACAATCTCAAAGTATCCTCAGTTTGGATACATTTCCTCCAATCAACCAATATCTCAAAACTCAATTCTCATGTTCTCAACTCCTAATTCTTCCATTAGGATTTCTCAATACTCAATATCTTCCACAACTCAAAACCAAATCTGATTTGTAAACACAAGTTCCAGTTGTTCCTCCATCTGATCATAACCATACTCAAGTCATAAACATGCATTTCTAACAATACAATTTTTATGAACCAAGATCTACTCAACATTCTTAGATTTCACATACATGATACAAACAACAATCATTGCATCGTTTTCATGCAAGGTACTAAATAATCATACATGCCAAACAACAATCAAACAATTGTTCACTTAAATCAAACCACAAAACAAAGTTCATATTACATACAAAACAAATCAAAATAAAACAATATCACTCACCTTTGAATTGAAAAGATCCAACGAAAAGCCTTCCTTTTTGCGAGATCCAACAATTCCTCTTGCTCTTCCAAAACAAATCTCAAAATTCTGTATTTTAGTAATGACGGCTGGAAAGGTCTATTTAAACAATTCGGAAATAGGTTTTAGGGTTTTACGACAATTTTGCAAAATAATCCCTTCAAAATACAACTTTATACATATAGTTCTATTTTTGGAAATTCCATCAAATTCATTTAAATTAGGATTTAAAAGTAAAATATACTCGTAAATCTCAATTGGTACTGTTCAAAACGTCCAGAAAATATAATTTGCACTTTAACCCTTAAAAATGTCAATTTTACAAAAAGGTCCTTCTTTTCTCAAAATTTGCAAATAGTTCCGATTAATTTCAGAAAAATCTGGAAAAATACTAAATAAATCCCAAATATTAAATAATAATTTTTCATAAGAAAAACATGACTTTTGAACCTCTCAAGTAAATATTTGCACGTGTTTTGCACGTGCAAAAAGATAACTCTTTAGAAAATATTTATTAAATCTCCAGAAAATCATTTTAATTCATTTTCAAATATTTAAAATAATATTTAAAAATACGGGGTTCCACAGTATTTATACATAATCTTGGTGGAAATAAAGGGCTAGGATTAAGTCAAGTGATTTAGGATCAAGGGCTTAGATGAAATAGGGAGTTGCTATAACTTCCCATGATGTAAATAACCACCTTTCCACCTCATTCACTCACCCTCTCTCTTGATTCCATCCGGCTTCCACTAAGGGGTGTGTTTTGCACACTCTTGTGCATGCACGTGCTACCCTAGTGTCCCCCACACACAAGTTGTACATGCTAATTAATTAATTTTCCATTATTTGAGTCTACACTACAAGTTAGACTAAAATAAAGATTAATTAAATTACATCGGCTCACTAATGAGCCAAAAGACTATGGGCTCTACTAATTTAATTAATTAATTAGCTAATGTGGGCTAAAAAGGGACAAATTAAGTTTAGGATTAAATTTGGCTTCTAAGAAAATAAATGGAGATTACTAATTCATGAAATATTTTAGAGAAATGCATGCATAAATTTTTTACGTGCACAACACGAAAAAGAAAAAATCAAACAATTCCAGATATAAATATGATTTTAAAATCCCGGTTGTTACATCTTGTCCCTGAGTACACTACCCTATATGATCCACTATGAAATCTAAAATAAAACTGTGTTGACTGTAGCAACCATGTAGTAAAAGTATGGATGCATGAAGTGCTACCTAGATAGTAATAATATAAGACTTGAACATGATCACTTGACACTTGATACTTGATTACTTGCACATGATACATGATGCCTGATACTTGTTCACTTGATACTTGATACTTGCTACTTGTACTCGATACTTGACACCTGTTACCTATTTACCTGCTTGCTCGACACTTGTTACTCGTTTACATGATACTTGTTCACTTGACACTTGATACATGTCACTTACACTTGTTCATCTTGCCATGCTAGTTGTCATATTTTGTTATCATGCATATTCCATGTTATTTGTTTATCCCTTTCCATGTACTTGTATCTTGCACTACAAGCAGCCCGTAACTTGCATTGACAGGAATTTGTTTTCTTTTTTCTTTTCCTGCAATTGATTAAATTGCAGATTTTGGAGAACAGTTGCCAGATGGAGTTGGTGATATGAGATTCTAGTTGCTGGAGATTTTGTTATATCTATTTAGTTTTTTCTTATTGCTTATCTTGAACAAATGTACTTGATTACTTGGATTATTTGTATTTGAGCAATGTGACCCAGGATATTGACTTATTCAGATCTGGATTATTTGAGAATATAATATTTTGGTTTCAAGTATTCTTGTTGGTATTTTGATTCATATGTGCATGCTTGATTGATTCTTTTGCTTCCGACTCTGATTATTCTTGTGAAATATTATAAAGATTCGAACAGCTTATGGATGATGAAAATCATTCGCTGGGCTTAGTCACGTATCTGTATTCCGTATTCTCTTTTGGAAAGCAGGACGTGACACGAGCAGAGGCAGATGGCGCTCACGGGAGAGGCTTGCGACAGCGACAAGCTCAACGGCAGAGTTTCGTCGACAGGGCCAAGGAGCGGTGGAAGATGCAAGGGTGTAGTTGAAGGTGGGTTTCGGCAATGGAGGTGGACTAGGAGGTTGACAACTGGAGGTAGGGGATGGCGAATGTGGTGAGGCATCGAAGGAGCTTTGGAATTTGGGAAGGAGCAGGCGGTGTGCGGGTGTAGGAACGAAGTTGAGGACAAGGAAGATGGGTTCGATTGTTGGCGGAGCTCGACAATGGTGCGAGGGGCTTCTGTTGAAAGTGGGGATGAGCGGTTGCAGGGATAAGGAGTGGTGGTGGTTGCACGCTGGGTTTGGCGACTGGGGGGTGCTCGACGAAGGACGGGGTGATGGCGATGGGTTTGAGGCGCGGAAGTTAACGGTGGGACGAGGAAGATGCTGGAGAAGGGAGTTCTCTGGTTGGATTTGGGAAACAACAGAGAGAGGCAGGGAGACCGGGAAAGAGAGTTAACAGGGGGGAGATTTATAAAATTATAATTTATTACTATAATAATGGGTATTTATGAGATAGTGGGGGGTGTGGGTTCACAGAAATGTGAAGAGCGGGGGAATGTGTGGGGATTTTATTGATCTGGTCAACAAATCGATAGGAGGGGAGTTGGGTATGGGTTAGTGAATTAGAGTTCAATATGACATGGGCTTGGGTTGGGCTTCAAATTAAATGCTTAAACAAATGAATAATTGTATAGTGGGCTTTAGATGATGGTCTTCACATAAGTCAAACAATCAACTAGATATTTTATAATGAATTAGGATCCTTTTGGGTTTTTCAAAATAATAATAATAATAACAATAATAATAGTAGTAGTGAAATAATAATCAGAAGTTAAATAATTAAATAGTGATAAACAGTGTAGGTTGAAATTCTGGGTTCAAACAAAAATAGTCAGGTATTTAAATGAATGCAAAAACTTGGGTTCAAAAGAGTAGAAAAATTTATATGGAAAAATTTAAATACAAGAATACATGAAAAGAAAGATACAAATCTGTATAAACGGGAATGGCAGTTACAGTTGCAGAGCACATCAACAATTTCTGTATGCTTTACAATCAGATGGAATCGTCGAGTTTAAAGTTTGAGGAAAGGGCATAATTGTTGTTGTTGCTATCCAGTCTCCCCGATAGTTACGGCACAGTAGAGCAGACTGTTACAAGCACCATGACCGATACGACAACTCTAAATGATGTTATTAGCAGCATTATGAATGAGGATGCAAGTAGGAAAAGACATCGAGAGACTTTGAAGTCATATCCTAACAATGTCGTGCTGTCAGTTGATAACCATGGTAGAAGTAATAATAGAGGAAGGTCGCAAAGCAGGAATCACAGGTCCAAGTCAAGAACCAGACATCGCAAAGGTGAGTGTTGGTCCTGCAAGAAACCATGACACATGAGAGACCAATGGGAGGAGTATAAGAAAGCAAAAGCAGGGTCATAGGTAGCCAATGTGGTAAGTATTGAACCCTGTCTAGATGAATTATGTTTATCTGCTAGATTTAATATTATGCAAGATGATTAGTGTATAGACTCAGGTGCTTCTTATCATTATACCCCAATGAGAGATGATTTTGAGGATTACATGACAGGTGATTTTGGTGCATCTTCAGTTGGTAATGGAAAAATATGTCCATTTGTAGGTAAAGGCACGGTGGGAGTGAAAGCTCGCAATGGTGGGCAATTGGTCTTGAATAATACAAGACATATTCCAAGTTTGAAGAAGAACTTAATCTCAACTAGTAAACTAGACAAAGAAGGATTCACAATAATTTTTGGGCATGGAGAATGGAAGGTGACTACAGGTACCAGGTTGGTGGAAAAAGGAAAGCGTGGTGACACTTTGTACTTACTCAGATGAGGTGATTCAGGTTATATCATTGCTACAGCATCAGTTGGCAGTTCCTCTTCGATTCTATGATATGCCAAGTTGGGGCACCTTAGTGAAAAAGGTGTCAAGAACCTTTGTTCTAGGGATCTTTTGCCGGGGCTTAAGAAGGTTGAGATGGATTTATATTAGAATTGCGTGATGGGCAAACAGAAGACAGTTATCTTTCAATTGAGTTGGCGTGAGAAGAAGCTTAGGAAGCTAGAGTTGGTACATACAGATGTGTGGGGTCCAGCTCAGGAATACTCTTATGGTGGTAAGAGATGCTTCGTTACATTCATTGAGGATGCTACAAGAAAAGTTTGGGTTTAAGCAATTCGCGAGAAATCAGAGGTGTTTGATGCATTCAAAGCTTGGAAGGTCAGACGGGTTGCAAGGTAAAGCAATAAAGTCAAACAATGGAGGTGAGTACACAAGCATAGAGTTTATTGACTATCTGGCAAAGGAAGTTATCAAAGGAATCAAGACAGCTCCTAAGACTCCACAGGAGAATGGTGTAGCAAAAGGAATGAGCCGCACAATAATCGAAAGGGCGAGATGCATGAGACTTCATGCGGGACTTCTGGTCTATCTTTGGGCCGCTAGAGTGGATACTGCTGTGTACTTGATTAACCGTTGTCCATCTAGTGCCCTTGATGGGGCCATTTCGTAAGAACTATGGTCAGGTAAAACTGTCAATTATTTGCATTTGAAAGTTTTTGGTTGTATTGCATATTCACTAATTGACAGGGAAGAAAGAAAGAAACTAGATTCTAAGTCCATGAGGTGTGTATTCATTGGCTACGGCAGCGATCGGTATGGTTACAGACTATAGGATTTTGTGGATAACAAAGTCATTTGCAGCAGGAATTTAGTGTTCAATAAAGAGTTCTTATACAAAGACAGGCATGCAGATCAAGACAGTACAACCAGTTCAGAGTCAGATTATGGTTCAGACTCATATTCAGATTCAGATTCTGAATGTGGTCCTAATAGTGGGGGCCCTACAGTGCAGCAGCAGGTATAGGTACCATAGGCGGCACATAAGGCTCATAGTGAGCCTATTGAGAATGAGTAGGTCATCCAAGACGAATAGGTACAGCCAGAACAGTTTAAGGAACCTGAACCGGTCGGTGGGTCGGTACCCACATTGAGGAGATCAACACGAGAGGGAAGGCCAACCAAGATATTTGATCCATCAACTAGTATTGTTCACGAGCATGTTCTGAAAATGGATTCAAGAAAGCCAGAGGCTCATGAGGAGGCTTTGAAGGATGAGGCTCGAATTCGGTGGGAGTTAGCCAAGAGGGTGGAGATGAACTCCTTGGAACAGAACCAAACTTGGGAACTGACCAAGTTACCTGCAAGAAAACGAGCTCTTATGAACAAATGGATCTTTAGAGTCAATGATGAGGTAGATGGCAGTAGGAGGTACAAGGCGAGGCTTATTGTGAAAGGATTCTCTCAAAGAGAATATGTTGATTACAGTGAGATCTTTGCACCGGTTGTGAAGATGGCTTCAATTAGGGTTTTGCTTAGTATTGTGGCAGTTGAAGACTTGCACTTAGAGCAGTTGGATGTGAAAATAACATTTCTCCGTGGTGATGTCGAAGAAAAGCTGTACATAAAACAACCCATAGGTTTTGAAGCTAAAGGGAAAGAAGACATGGTGTGTTGACTTAGGAAGAGTCTTTATGGGCTCAAACAAGCACCACAGCAATGGTACTTGAAGTTTTATTACTTTATGAGAGGAAAAGGTTTCGATAGATACGAAACATATCATTGTGTGTATGTTCGTAGATATGAGGACAATGATATAGTTACCTTGGCATTGTATGTGGGTGACATGTTGTTAGTAGGTTCATGTATGGAGAAGATCAAGTGAAGAAGATGCT